>OZ038485.1:111175854-111605854 GCA_964036315.1 Acanthosepion esculentum | reverse complement strand
TATATATATATATATATATATATATATATATATATATATATATATAATGATAATATATTGTAATCCATATGGATAATTCGAAAGAGGATATAGATCCAGAGAGAGCTCAATGTCAAAAACAGAGCATATAATAATTATTATCATGAAAACAAAGACTTTAAAAGATTATGGTGATATGTATGGCATTAAAATTGAAATTTCGATTCCAACTCATCAGACCGAAAATAAGAAATAAGATTCTGTGTAATTTTCAGCCTGATGATCTTTTAACGTCTTCGTTTTCATTATAATAATTATAACCTTTGAATCCATTTATTGTTGAAACCGTTTGGTCTGATGAGACGAAACCGCAGTATTGGTTTTACGAAATAAAATATTACCATGGGTTTCTAAAGTCTCCGCTTTCATAATTATCATTTACTCTGTTCTTACATTGAGTCCGCCCTAAAATGTATGCAAACTTCAGAAAATGAAAACCTTGTATAGATATTGTAATAGTAAATTTATTCAAACATTACGAGATTAATACAAGTTCCCTTTGGACTCTACAATCACAAGAGATGCTCAAAATGGTTGCTCTTAGCGTCCAGACATTTATTACGGATAACGTTGGCCAAATTCTCCAGTGCGATTGCTGCACATGCATTTGCAATTTCTTGTCTGAGAGCCGCCAATGTAGTCGGTTTTTTACGATACAAAATATCTTTTAAGGTCCACCATAAGTAAAATTATGCAGATGTTAAATCAGGAAAATATCGTACTAAGTAAGCAGTGTTATCGCAATTTGATAAAACTACGAAAGACAAGTTTTTCTTTTCCTAGATTGTGTAGACATTTTTTGAGGCGGACTCGAAGGGATTTTTAGCTGGCATTATTTCTTATAGTCAAACGTTATTTTTATTGGCTAACTTATTTTAACTGTTATCCCTGTTTTATTTTTATTTTATTAAACAGTAAAATTAATAACAACCGGCCTAGATTGACATGTCATACTGAAGAGAAAAATGTGCCTGAGAGAGGAATCGAATCTGCATCCCGTTTTTTCTCATCAGGGAAACCACTTTTTTAGTCAAAGAGACCAGCTGCCAGTTTGATCACAAAGACCATCCTGTCAGAGGACTGTTTGAATTACTTCTTTAGAAAAAGCTTATTTCTACTTGGGACCTCTTTGAATTTATATCTGCTCGCTTCATTTTGGAACCTGAAACGTAAATACACTGTTTAAGAAAATAAAAAGCAACTCAACTCTAAAAATAACATTTATAGTGATAGGAAATAATGTCACATGAAAAATAAGTGAAAAATCCTTCTTGTTTCTGGCGGAAGAGGTAATGGCTGCTCAAGTTACTTCTACGCAGTAACTACTTATTTAAGACGTTGCATACTGAGAAAGAGAATATTCGAATTATTTTGCGAATGGAACCAGAATGCCCAGCTAACAGAGCCATTGAGTTTTACTTTGAAAAGACTGACTTCAAAAAGTTCAGAGGTCATCCAAGAACCACCATAGTCACAACGCTGAACCGAGACATTCAAAGAACAAAGCAGAAAGATCCCACTTTTCCTTTGGAGAAGTTTACAATCAATGAAGATCTGCAACGAATCCACAAACTCGTAGAAGACAGAAAAGGCTGGCAAAATGTTGTCGAATCAGTCTGCAATGTCACTGAAGATGAGAGAATATGTTAATTCATGACCTCAAGTCGAAACAGTTTTGATGATGATGATGATGATGACGACGACGATGATGATGATGGTGGTGATGGTGATGATGATGATGATGATGATGATGACGATGATGATGATATTTCTGGGAATTGTCTAATGTGTTTAGCAGTTTGAAAATTAACAGTACGCTCAAAAACACCTGTCACGATGACTTGCTACCGATCAAATCAGTCGCCCCAGTTTCGCTCATAGGACTTAGATCAACCTGTGCTATGATTTCCAGCCACTTTCCACCGATGCCGCTCGCTTTTCTAGACGTGTTACTTTAAGAAATCCCTTTCCCGACAAATCAACTATCGTGAGGAACGAACCCGGGTTTCATAGTCGATATGCGAACGTCCTAAACACTAGGTTACGTGTCCAATACTCAAGGTCGTTATTAACATCCCAATAAACAGAAAAAAATACTCAAATAATTGATTTTCTGTATCTTCCTCAAAAGCAATCTTGGAAAAATGAAGTCGCAGTAAGAATAACGAATGTGACTTCGGTAGGTTACTTCACAGAGAAATTAGACTCAAGTGAAATCAAGAAGAGCACTGATCCATCTTAACCCTAGAAAACTAACAATGGGTATATAGTACCCAGCACAAATTTTCCTATTTTTAATTACAATTTTCAGTACCTGATTTTTTTACCAGAAAAATATTTTTCAGTTCCTATTAATTTTAACTCAAAGTACAAAGTTTGAAGTGCCTGCATGTAAAATATTTCTAATAAAGATTTATATTTATTTATTTTTTTATGTTTTTAAAATCGAGTATGATATACCCATGGTTAGTAATGGTATAACTTTAATTGATGGGTAGTGTTCTAGGGTTAAAGGAAATATACAGCTTCCATACATTTCCCCAGTTATTTTATATGGTTTACATTTTGTGTCATGGATTCAAAAAATTTCAGCTCAAATTGAAACATTCCAAGACCATATGAAGCGTACCATCACAGATTACAAGATGATATATAAGTTAAAAATAACAACTCTTCGCTATGTAACTAATTTTGTATTTACGCTTCGATGACATCCATCGCCAATACTTGAAGCTATCTGGACACATTTAAAGAGTTCATGGCTCGCGAAATTGTCTTGAAGATATTGTGCCTGGAGAAAGAAGTAGAGGAAAACCAAAAACAGAGTAAGGGGGATAAAATAATTCTGAGCTCGCCAAACTGTTATATAGGAATAACGTGTCGCTGCCGACACTTGAGATTGAACATAGATCGCCAGTTAGCAAACACAAGCGATCCCATTATTAAATTAAGTAGATCACGTGACCATAGAGGAAAAGTATAAGTAGGAAGTAAACGTGTCGTTATAATTAGTCGTTATTTATATTCTATCCTCTATTACTAATCGGATCGTTATTTCTAGTCTATCCTCTATTACTATTCCGATCGCTATTCTCTACTCTATTCACTACAGTATTTCTCTATACGGATTACTATTCGAGCGAATATTATCGAGCAAGTACAATTAGTGCGAGATTATTCAAAGGCGTTTGACACTAGCATTGTTCAAGGGCGTTACTATAGCTGTATCTGCGATTACAAAGTCTCTACTACAACGAGCATTACGAAAGTGACATCGTTGGCATAACAAGAGTGTCAAACGAGTGTTCGTTGACATCACAAAACAAGTGAGTGGCAGACATTTTATAAGCTTACTCAGGATCGTAATAAATGACCTGAGAAATAATTGATTCCAATTCGCTATTGGACGCAGGCAGAATCAGCAGCTAAAGATGATGGTCGGTACCGAGAAGTTCTTCACTGAAACCATTTCCGAAAATCTGAACCAAATAAATATGAGAATTTTTCTCTTGTGCTTGGAGGGGGGAGTCACGTCTTTCTTTAGCCTAAATAATAATAGAAGAAAGGACGGAAAAAAGGAAAAGAAGTGTAAAGAAAGAGAGAAGAATAAAAAGGGAGTGGCAGTAGAGAATCTAAATGAACTCCCAAAATCATGATAGTAGAGGTGGGAGTGTCTTGTTTAAGTGAAGAATACAGTTAAAATAACATTGACCTACATTAAAATATTAACATCTAGTTTATAAAGGAAAATAATTAAAAATTGGAGAAGATTTTTAAAAAGAGTAAGTAAAAAAGCCAACATCTAAAATTAAGACAACATGTAATATTCAAATAATCCATTTAATATGATAAATAAAATAATTATAGAATAAAATAATTATTAAAGAAAAGAAAATTAGATTATTAAATAAAATTATTAAATAATATATATATATATATATTTGTATGTCTGTGTATCTATCTATCTCTCTCTCTCTCTCTCTCTCTCTCTCTATATATATATATATATATATATATATATATATATATATATATATATATATATATATAAGTGAACACTGAGGTCAACACTCAGAGGCGACAGGCCTTTTCATGCTGGACGCAATCACCAGGCTGCTTGCCGATTGCGTCCAGCGTGAAACAGCCTGAACGTTAATGTTCACTTTTATATTTCTATTTACATACGCTCTATCTCTGATATTGAGCACTTTATCCCATAAGTATAGCATACCTTAAAACTATATTTCTTCATATATATATATATATATATATATATATATATAATATACTTTCGACTGTCTCGTCGAATTCGACGTATGAGGGTCAAGCAGATCAGTTCCTAAGAACAGACAGCCCGAGACCAGAACATGTGATCTGATTATAGTGGTGAAGGTTTTGTGCAGAACCATGAACACTTTCGAAGGGCCGAATACAGAGACTTGGTGCACTACGTGCCACAAGGTCCCCAAACGAACTTCCGCAGTTTTTGAATTCAGAGTTGTCCTTCTCTTAGGCCAATTGCTATCCAAGGCTATAGGACCCAGTCGGTACTACTATTTACCAATAACTATAATCAAATCTCGTGTGCTGTTGTCGGGCTGTCGGTTTCCTAGAAACTGATCTGCTTGACCCTCATGCGTCGAATTTGATTGGAGAGTCGAGTATATATATATATATATATATATATATATATATATATATATATATATATATATATATATATATATATTATAAATTAATAGATTTAAAATATGGTTTTAACGCTACACAGTGATAACCATGTTTCAAAATTAAATTCAGGGGCTTTAGCTTCCATTTCTGAAACATGGTTATCACTGTGTAGCGGTAAAACCATATTTTAAATCTATTAATTTATAATATTAATGCTCTGTAAATTTAAATTTACATAGAGCACTATTGTGTAAAAATAAAAATATCTATAAGAACACCGGATTTTATATCTTACTGTTCTTTCCTTTTTATTTATATATACATACATATATATATATATATATATATATATACAGATATATATATATATATATATATATATATATATATATATATATATATATATATATATATATATATACAGAAATGATCCATTATTATTTATGAATTGCTATGATTTCTTCGATAACATAGTGGATTGGTTTCCCATTGCCCTCACCACAATTTTGAAATCAGAGTTTTCCTTTTCATCAGCCATGCTGGGTATGACGATAAACTACATATGCGTCCTGGGTAAGACGATAAACTACATCCGACAGCAAAGAGGTTTTCAGGAGCGTGGAACCACCTCTTAATTGCTGGTGTTCCAAGTTCCACCCTGACTCAGTAGCACCTGTTTGGGTCCCGGCTATGTTACCCTCTAAACTGGGGTCAAAGCACTATGAAATTGTTAAAACAGGTTTTACTACCAGCAATATATTTTTAGAAAGAATTATTACCAGCAATACATTTTGGAAAAAAATACCATCAATCCATTTTTGAAGAAAAAATTATTACCAGCAATACATCTTTGATAAACAAGATATATTACCAGCAATACATTTTTAAAAAAGACAAAATATTACCAGCAATATATTTTTGATAAAAAACATATTACCAGCAATAAAAAATCTTGTCGGCATTAAATAACCCATTGAGAATGATAAGCCGTAAAACAAAGGAAACCAAAACTTTTCTTCAGGACATGGGCGATCATGGCTCTCCACAGATTCCTTTTCTTTCTAATCTATGAATTGTCCTGACTTCTTGGGAAAATAGTGGTTTCCCATTGCTTTCTCCACAATTTGCAATTCAGAGTTTTCATTTTCTGCAGAACTTAGGGGCCATGGCTCTTCACAGCTTCCTTTTCTTTATTATCTAAGAATTGCCCTGATTTCTTAGAAAAAGTATATTTGTATCCTATTGCCCTCTCCACAATTTGGAATTCAAAGTTTTCATTTTCTTCCGGACATGTGCGGTCATGGCTCTCCACAGATTCCTATTCTTGATTATCTATGAATTGTTATGACTTCTTGGGAAAGATAGTGAATTGGTTTCTTATTGCCTTCTCCACAATGTTAAATTCAGTTTTCCTTTTTTTCAGGACATGGGCGGTCATGGCTCTCAGATTCTTTTTCTTTATCTACGACTAGCAGCATGGCCCGGCGTTGCCCGTGCTTGATTCAAAAATCGTACGACTCATACAGCAGTCGCTATCACTTGACTTAAAATATTTCTTGCCTTTAAAGGAGTGCCCTTTGCCGTGCTGATGTTGCTACATGCTTTACTTCTTGCCTATCTCACACTGCGAATTATTTCTTAGCTCTATACTAAACATTAAATCTGTTACGAAAAAAGAACTAAACAAAATGAACACAAAACGATCAGCTTTAAAAAAAAGGACTCGTAACTGGAAAAACCGAATGAAAAAAGAATCTTAACAACAAATACTTTTTCACACCTAACCCAGTTCTGTGGAATCAGAATCAACGTTGATTTTAAGCAAGCGAATGAGCCAATTGGAGTAAAGTGCCAATGCAGATTTAAATTTTTCCCACTTGTGACGAATGCAGCTATCGATTTTTTTTGCATGCTAGCATGCTAGTTAACATTCGTGTCAGTCAGCTGTTGGCTCTCACACTGGCCAATAGAATCCTCCTGCCTATTCGTGGCAGCCAGCTATAGGCTCTCACTCTGACCAGTAGAAAATGGTTGCAAACTACATGAAAACTGCGGTAGAAGCATGAAAAAATCGATTATTTCCACTATCGATGGAAGTTGGGAAATGCAATGTCGATCTTGGCCTTTTCCCTAACTTAGAGCACGTGCATGTAAATTTTGGTGCAAATCCGTCGAAAATTGCGGCCGTGCATTCGTTACAAACACACACACATCCTGCCTTTTATAGATAGAGATTTGACTTCAAGGGAAAGATAGAGGGACTATTTACCCTAGCCTTTTCGAAATCTTTGAATTCAGAGTTGTTCTTCTATCAGGCAGGCTTCCACCCAAATTTCAAACTTTTTCCTTCTTTACCTTTTAATCCATATTTGGTTGTGTGGGAGTAGAAACAGATTGTTGCCTCTCCTATAGGCCCTTTTGAACAGATGTGTACGAATATCCTGATAATCTGCGCTGACATCTTCCTCTTACGTTAATACAACAATTTCATTCAATATCGCTCTATCTTTAGTGGCTCTTGAGTCTTGTATTGAATGAGAATTTAGTAAAAAAAAACGAAAAGGGTCTCTCAACTATAGTTTGAACTCATCTCACCGATTTCACACTTTCCAACCGATATCTACTTGCACATCCCTTAAGAGGCTTAGTTTAATTATAGGGCCTAATCTAGGGGATGTAGGATTGAACTCCTGACAGCACGAATAGACTTGCTCGTTAACCACTGCTCTACAAAGAAGCAATATGTTTCAGTGTCCGTTCAGCGGTAATGCTTAAAATTAGGTTAAGGGCTTCAATGTGAGGCCTAAATCATTAATCTGGTTTTTCATTTAGCGTGGTTATTTTATTAACAGACTTGGCTTCTATCCTCTTAAAAGATAATCCTGTCCGATGTTTGTTTGTTTGTCTGTAAGATTATTATTTATTTATAGGTATGCATGGTAAAATATTCTCGACTCGACCCACTTTCCGGAATTTGATGAAATGACCAAACATGAATTTTTTTTAAAAATCTATTCTTGGTTGAACCGAGAATTTTTTTCAGCATCCCCTGGTATGTTAATCTTTTTTCTAATCTCCGTAGGAGATCAAGCAACAACAAGTCCTCAACTTACTCTCGGAATGACGTATGACTTTTTTTTCAGTTAGACAATAATTCAATTTCTGTCTTCATACATATATATATATATATATATATATATACTATACTTCGTATGTCCATTCTACGAAGTCGTTACTTGCAGATTGACCACAGATTTTCGATTGGATTTAAATCAGGAGAGTTTCGGGGCCTGTCTATTGTACTTTGATTTGCCCACTGGTAAGGCTTGCCAGTGTGTTCGTGCAGTGTTACACTTTTCCTACGCTTCCTTGGAGTAATGTTTATCGCAGACAGGCAGGACAGTAGTGTCTAGGCGTGATAAAAATCTGATGCAAACAAGAATGACGCAATGTTTTTAAAAGCCAAACAAATTTCATCATACACCCCGAAAATAGATTCATATTACTGCACACCACTGCATATGACCTAATCTGAAGAAAAAAATAGAAATCAATTACAGCCTGTCACTCCAGTGGGTCTAAAACTGACCGGATGGTGAAAGAAAGTAAACTAAAGCGCCTCTTTCAATTAATTTACACAAAGGTGTGTATGTGTGTATATATATATATATATATATGTGTGTGTGTGTGTGTGTGTGTGTGTGTGTGTGTGTGTGTGTGTGTGTCTGAAGCATGATGAAAAAAAAGCCCCAAACTTAATAAAAACAAAGTTTTATCGCCAAAATGTTTGTTATTAAGGGAAAAGGCCAAATTATTTATTATTTTATTAATTTTTTTAATCCTTTCTAAAACGTTCGAAATTTTGGTTAAATATTTTGTTTTTTATGCGTTAGCGTCCGACGTATTTGTTACAATTAGCGTTTTAGCGCCTTTTTTTCCGGTGAAAAACATTGAATTGGAAATTCTTGCAAAAAATCGAATAGTCGTCGGATTTTAATGAAGCTTTCTCGCCTTATTCACAAATGAATGAAATTATTTTTGAAATTATTACTTTTAGAAAATCTTGGTAAAATTATTATTTTACGTTACTCCCACTTAATTAATTTCATGAAATTCGAAAAATTAAATTTCCATTCCAAAATTGTTTTTATTAGTTAAAAGCAGGACACTTTGAAGAATGTAAATCATCTTTTTTTTAAACTGCTAATCATTTTCCGAAAATCTGCTCCAAATCGTAATATAAAAAATACAATAAAGCTGAAATTATTTAATTAGAAAAGCTTTTACTGTTTTTATAAAAAAAATTTATTAAGAAAACTATTGTCATATGAAAAAAAAATTCGATGAATAAAGAATTTTTACAGGAACTGTTTTTATTTTTTATTTTCAATTATGATAATTTATTATAATAATTTTTTAGAAATCTTTTAAGATTCTACATTAGTTTAATCTCGTTAACTGATATTGAGTGAACTATATTTACGAATTAAATACTGAAAAGCTTAATACAAATCATTTTAAACAAAAGTTTTAAAATAATTTTAAATCTTTTTTATGTATATAAAATATGCAACGTGCCCATTTTTTAAAGTATGGTCGACATTACTGAGTTCTTCAAAATTATATAAAAAAGAGCTCACGTCATTTTCTTAAATTATGTTCTACAGATATAGTCTCAGTAGAACAATAATCATTATATAATCGCCTCATCAATTACATAAAAAATGGTGATGTTGGTTAAAAACACAGCTACTATTTTGTTTTAAAATATACATTTTTCTGTTATTTTAAACTTAAAGTAAATAACTTTTTTTTTCCAAATGAGATTAATTAGTTTAAATCAGATAATATTCCTAAAATAAAGTTTCCGAAAGTACATTTTATTTTTGGAATTTTTTTATTTTATAGGAAGAATTACATTGCGATGAAAGATGACTAAAAATGGATGCTAATCAGGTATTCTAAAAAAAATTCTTTTCTGCGATAAACCAGTTGTCATCCAAGGCTATAGAACCCGGTCTGTCCTACTTTACCCATAGCTGGGAGGAGAAGAAGAAGATACATACCTTTCCCAAGACGTAAGTGAACGTATTGGATTCGACTGGAATTCGAACTCGACTCTCCGATTCCTCAATCCGAGCCGCTATCCTTTTAATCCACCTTGCCTCCTACCTAGATCCCAGTATAAACGCAATAAATGTTTACCTCTAGCATCAAGTATAAAAACTACCACTGTATGTCTACAGACTCATGTATAAATACAATCAATGCTTACGTATGGAAAATTGTGAGAAACCTCAAAGAATTTAAATAAAAGATTATATGAACACAAAAGGGACCTTCTACAAAATAACACACTAAATGCATTAGTTGTTCACTGTAATGAATCTGACTATTTTTTTTAAATGCTACTTTAATTAAAAGAGGAAATGTATAGAAAGCACTTTAATCGCTAAATACAGTAAATTTGCGTCCAGATTATCACAATCTTTCACCTTTCTTGGCCAATCTTCTATTATCGCAGGATGGTATATTTAATAACAAAAAGGGATAAAAACATAAAGAAAAAGAAATTATATGAGTGTCCCCTCTCCATCATGCGCACGTATAATCATATCAACGTAAACATCACTTTAGTCTTATTAAGTTCTAAACGACAAAACGGGTAGCACGAAAAACGACAAAACGGGTAGCACGAAAAACGACAAAACCGGTAGCACGAAAAAAATTAACTTTGTGATTCATTTGCCTAAGCATAAATAATACGAACAAAAGAATTACGTATGAAAACAACTAATGTATAAACACAACCACTACATACCTATAGACTTGAATATAAAAACAACCAGTGTTTACGCATAGTCTCAAGTAGAAACATGACTAATGTATACCTATAGTCTTAATAATAATAATAATAATAATAATAATAATAATAACAGATTTCGATTTGAAATAGCTCAACAGGGATTGATATGTTCCTATATTCAACAACTGACCCGACATAACAAAACAGCTAAATTTCTTGCTGCACTGACAAGATAATCATGAGGGTGCGTCTCCCTGGCCATGGTGGTCGAAAAGTATTCACAAATATTTTGTTTTATGGAAAATATCAGCTACACGTCATGCCTTCTTTAAATCGGTCCATCGACACTGAATAGGCGAGACGTGTGCTCTTGAGTCACTCGATGTTGCTGTATATATTACACGAATTTTTAAACATGCTAAAATTATTTTGTTCATTGGCATTGTACTGGATTCTAATCCGCCTATTTACATTGGTGGAGTTCAAAGGTATGCGAATCTTGGTTTTGTAGTCGACCCATACTGAACCCGACACCCATACACGAACGATTTCTTTTTGTTTATTTATTTATTTATTTACTTTTTGTTACTAGGTTTAGCCAAATCAAGGCATTTAGTTACAAATGGAAAATGAGACAATTCCTGAAAATATTTTACAGAAAAATAAATAAAAATTGTTTTTTGTGTGTTTTTATTAAACAGACGCATGCAAATACGCATATATGTGTGTGTGTGTGCGCGCGCATGCGCGCGCCCGTGTGTGTGTGTGTGTCTGTGTAAAAATACAGATATAAATAAAATATACCTGTAAAAAGACTATATAAATAAACTTTATTCACACACACACACACACACACACACACACATATATATATATATATATATATATATATATACAGTGTGTCGATAAAGTTCGTGTGCACTTTAAAAAAATTATAACTTTATTTGTATTTGCGATAGAAATAATCTGTAAAAAATGTTATAAAGTTTAATATACCTAGTTTGAAGTATATCTAAAATAACTAATGTGATTTCAGGCATTACTGTAAATCAGTTGGCAAATGTTTTCCGTGAACTGCAAAATCGTATTACCCTTTGTATTGCTAATGATGGAGGACATGTGGAAATTTAAATAAAATTTCAATAAAACCTTTAAAAATATAGATTTACTTCTTTCTAATCCTTTTTACAAATTATTTCTATCGCAAATACAAATAAAGTTATAAATTTTTTAAAGTGCATACGAACTTTATGGACACCCTGTATATATATATATATATATATATATATATATATATATATTTAAACAGATTATTATCGCCACACTACGATAAAATTATCTTTCAAAAAGGAATCATATTTTATTCATAAAAACAGATACAAAAGTATCACAGCGATTACAATTTTAGGTACCTTTCGGTCGATACAGCTTCAGAATTAATTATATCGTGGTCGAGTAATACTAAATCGTTGATAAGAGAAATTATTTTCAACAACTGGTGTTAAAATTATATATATAGATATAGAGAAAGAGCGGGGAAGACACAGGCCTAACGCTTTTACACCGATCAAAATTTTAAATTTAAGTTTATTTTCCTAAGAGGTTTCGCACACCGAGGAATCAGACAGAAATCTGGTTTTTGCTAATAATATGATTTCCACCAGGAAATACATCGTCTACAAAAACATCTGTCGGTGAGTAATTCCCATGTCTCTGTTTATTTCTTGCTCCGTTGATGAAGGACACAGGCGCGTCCGAAAATTCCGGACTTAAAACCTTTCTTTCCGTGCTTCATTTCTGTCATCTGGTTAATAATTAATATCAAATAAATGTTTTTCGTTCTGGTTATATTGCTACTCTTTCGTTTGTCCTTGTTTTATTAACTAACCTACCTATCTATCTATCTATCTATATATATATATATATATATATATATATATATATATATATATATATATATATATATATATATATAAAGTTTGCAACTGGTTTAAAAAACAACATTAGCAAACTGATAAATCTAAATTACAGGCACAGTGATTCCGACTTCCATAAAGGTTTTACCCAAGGCATCTTAGCTGCCTCTTTGGACTGCCAAAATATGGAGTTTACTCTACCCAAGAGGTATATGAATGCCTTAAAATCCAAAGCAAAATTTTTCGTACAATTGGAATTAACATACCATTAGTTAATGATCATTTTCACCCGCGAATTTTAAATTTTAAATTCGCAGGATTCTTCAAACTGTTTATGCTGTCAGTTTGTAGAAAGGGACTATATATATATGTATATGTGTGTGTGTGTGTGTGTGTGTGTGTGTGTGTGTGTGTGTGTGTGTGTGTGTGTGTGCGTGTGTGTGTGTCTGATTATTATCAGATAGAGTGTATCTGTGAAGGAACAAAATGAAAAGACGAAAGAAAAAACTATTGTTAGCCAACTCATTTCTTCTTCCGGGGAACTCGTCAGGGCGGATATAAAAGTATATTTAGGCAGCAACCACGCTTTCAGATATGTTTTCTTGAATATGACAGACAAGAAAAATTTGATGATTTTTTTTTTTAATATCCTTAAATCTTTCCGTTTTGGTTAGAGTAAGTGAGTGTAAAAATTGTCCGAAATGTCTATTGTCCCAAGTGCTTTCGGCCATTTCTTTAGCCATTTTCAAGCGGTTTGTTGTTAAGCGTCGTTAATTTCTTTTAATGATTGTATGTTTAAGATGTAGTTTCGTGATGCCGATATAGTAGTAGCATTTATTCCGAGCTCCGCGGAAGGAACGTCGTTGGAATTCGATTGGGTGACTTTCTATTAGGTTGGTGCAAAAATAATGTCGTTTTTTGACTGAAGTTGAACGTCAAAAAACGACATTATTTTTGCACCAACCTAATATTTTAAAAAAAACAACATTTAACATTATTTCCGTTGCTAAATAAGGTGAGATTAATAATGGGCGCCAGATACATATATTATATGGACATTGATATTTACTATATAAGCACATGCAGATATATACTCTATAACCATGGTCAACTTGTCCGGTTACTTCTTGGGAGGCAATCCCAGCGTCTAGGGTCTGGAAACTATACCCTACAGGTTTGACCCAAGCCTCGTGAGTAATAAAGGAGACTGTTCGGGAGGCGTTGATAATTGTATTAGTCACAGGTCAAAAGTCATCGTGACCGAAGGTTTGGGCGAACTGGCATTGCTCAAACAGCTGATCTGGATTGAGTTCTCTCTCTCTCTCTCTCTCTCTCTCTCTCTCTATCTATCTATCTATCTATCTATCTATCTCTCTATCTATCTATCTATCTATCTATCTTTCTCTCTCTCTCTCTCTCTCTCTCACACACACACACACACACACACACACACACAGAAACTAAGTTCCGCTCATTATTGACGGGTCCTGTCGCTATTAAATAAGCACAAATGCTGCAGCAGGGATTGGCTAACCGCTCCAGTAGCAGGGCATTATATGTGTGTGTGTGTGTGTGTGTGTGTGTGTGTGTGTGTGCGCGTGTGTGTGTGTGTGTGTGTGCGCGCGCGTGTGTGTGTGTGTGTGTGTGTGCGTGTGTGTGTGTGTGTGCGCGCGCGCGTGTGTGTGTGTGTGTGTGTGTGTGTGTGTGTAAAAACAAAAGGAAATCCTTTCTTAATCGACACGTTTTGCACTCTGACGGACTTTATCAAGGCAAATGTAAGGATTTGATTTCACAACGAGTTTTTTTATGCGTCCTGGGTCAGACGATAAACTACATCCGACAGCAAGGCCTCTGATCAGGAGGTTTTGAGGAGCGTGGAACCACCTCTGAATTGCTGGTGTTCCCAGGTTCACCCTGAACCGGGTTGGTAGAACCTGTTAAGGTCGCAGCTATTGCCAAATAGTTAACCCCACAAACTGGGGTCAAAACACTATGAAAGAGTAAAAATAGGTTTTAATGCCAGTAATACATTTTTGTAAAAAATTATTACCAGCAATGAATTTTGAAGATAAAAATGATTACCAGTAATACATTTTTGCAAAAGAAAATATTACCAGCAACAAAAATCTTGTCGTTATTAAATTGGGGTTGATATTCCGTAAACCAAATCAAGCCAAATCAAACGAGTATTTATAAAAAAAAATAAAAAAAATATCGTCCGGTTTTCAAAATTTTTAAATTTAAGAACGCTCCTAAATATTCTCAAGGCTAACTATAAAAGTCAAAGTAAACTATGGTAGATACTAAGTAATGTAATTTAATGACTAATAAAGTGAACAAATGTTCTTATTAATGTTGTTCAATTTTCTTAATGTAATTATTATTTTATTGTGGTTTGAGAAATTAACTTATAAATTTATTTATTTTAGACTAGCAACCATAGCCAGCTGGTTGATCAGAAAAAAGCATTTAATTAGAATGGAGCGAAAACATTATCATGTTTAGACGTAACAGAGTCTGTCTTCTTCAATTACTTTAAAGTACTTTCATTAAAAAAAAATTGAATAATACAGTTACTGATATAACAGAAGTAATTTGTATTTATTCAATTGAAGTTAGTCGAAGACATGAATGGGTAAAACAGGCAATATGAAGACCCACTTCAGACCACAATTATTTTGGAGTTTTTGAAATTCAATTTGTCAGTGTGCTACCAGGGATATAAAACAGGATATATTTATAAAGCAGTTGTTAAGTTGGATGAAAATTGGTTGAAAGATCAACGAAAAATAAGAAAGAAACCAGGAAAAATCGCGGGTTTTCACTAAATTGGTGGACTCAGTTATCATGATGAAATGTTTAACAATCAACTTATTGTAGGCTACAATTGAGTGAAGTTTGTATTAGATTGCTTGAAAAATGAGGGAGTTTTTAGTTTATATATATATATATATATATATATATATATATATATATATATATATATATGTTTTAGTAAATTCAACTGACAAGTTCTGTCTGAGCGGTTTATACACAGTTTTAATTTTGATGCAAAACTACATTCGAAAATTGGAAAAATACAATTAAACATTAAATAGACCCAAAAGTAATTTCGTCTTTTGTACAATATATATTGTAACGTAATGTCATTTAATGAGGACACGTCTCTCACAATCAGTGTTATGACTGAATCACATAACCAACTAAGATGAGAAAGTGCATATATATATATACATATATATATATATATATATATATATATATATATATATATATATATATATATATATATATATTTAAATAAATTGTTGAAGGTACAAAACCGTAATATTGCAAGGAAAAAATAAAATTTATCTCTTATAGGCATTATGAAATAAAAACTAAAAGATGAAAACACAAACAATGCAGACCAACCGGTTTCGTACTATGTCAGTTGAGTTTAGCTTTAATAATTTTATGTACAGACAGATCGATGGGGTTGCGATGGGCTCCCCCCTGGGTCCCACTTTGGCCAACATTTTTGTGGGTTTTCATGAGTCGTCCCTCCTCACTTATGACAATGCACCGTCTATGTACCTGCGGTATGTGGACGGTGCATTCTGTCTTTTTAATAGTGAATTTGAAGCCGATCCCTTTCTCTCAGTTATGAACCAACTTCATCCATCTTTGAAATTCACCATCGAAAAGAAGTCTAATTCTTGTATCTCTTTTCTTGATGTCCTTGTGCATCGGACTCCTTCTCAATGTCTTACTTCGGTGTTTCGCAAACCAACGTTTTCTGGTTTGTATACGTGTTGGGACTCATTTTGTCCCAAAAAGCGTAAAATTAATCTCATTAAGACCTTAACTCACAGGGCCTTGATGATCTGTAGTGAACAATATTTGGATGATGAATTGGATTTTATCCGCGGCACCCTTTTAAAAAATGGATATCCTAGTGATACTCTTGATAGAGCCATGCGTATTAAGATTATTAATTTTCGGAAAGATAAACAATACGTAGTTCAGAAATGTCCTATTTGTCTGCGGCTTCCTTTTATTGGTTCGCGGGGCGAGCTTCTGGCTAAGCGGATCTTGTCTGCTGTTCAACTGTGCTATTTTTCAGCTCAGCTAAGGATTCATTTTGCGACTCGTTCTGGCTTTTCTTCTATGTGTAAGGATTCTCTTCCTCCCCATCATGTTTCCTCGGTGATCTATTCATTTAATTGTGGTTCTGGTAGCAACTACATTGGAAGAACTTCCCAGCGCTTAGATTGTAGGATTAGACAGCATGTCCCATTACGAGTTCTTAATCCGGAACCCGTAAGAGCCAGCTGGTCAATACTTCCGGGTCAGCTATTACTGAATCTTATAAATTGCAGGGATTGTGCAATAAATTTTAGTTCGAACTGGTTCACTGTTCTGGCTAGTTCGCACTCTCCTTTCCATTTACGGGCACTGGAGTTTATGTACATACGGTCCAGGGAACCATCTCTTTGTAAGCAAAAAGACTGTCTCCCTGGACTTCACGTTATTATACTCTAGTGCTTGTCAATCATACATTTTCTCCTCCACCCATTCCTTTCTCATCCTCTTCTTCCTCCTCCTACATTCTTGATTTTGTTTTGTTTTTTCGCTGCGCAAATTTGCGTTGTTTATTTTTTATTTTGTCTTCCCTCATACCATTAATCATTTCATTTTTTAACGTTTTAATTGTATGTAGGATGCGAGTAAATGTAATTTTGAAATAAATTATTATTATGTTCCCAGTCGACTCTGATGAACTTGGGAACGAAACCGGTTGGTCTGTCTTGTTGGTGTTTTCATTTATTTTTTTATTTTCATAATGCCTATAGGAAATAAATTTTATTTTTCCTTGCAATATCTATCTATCTATATATATATCTATCTATCTATCTATATATATATATAATTATTTATTCGAAAATTATAACATGAATATGTTATAAAATAACTACAAAAATAGCCATTTTGTTGCAACACTTGTGGTGTCTTATCAAGTGATGATGTTGAATGCAGAATAAAGGGTTTGAACCTTTTAAAACCCTTTGCTATTATTATTTTCGAATAAATAATTATAAATACATACATACATACATACATATATATATATATATGATGATCCAGGAAAAAAGAAACTCCCTGGAGAAATAAATCATAACCATGGACCCTTAAAGTTGTGTTTTTCTTTAAATTATATATATATATATATATATATATATATATATATATATATATATATATATATATATATATATATATATATATATATATATATATATATATATATATATATATATATATATATATATATATATGGGCGCGTGACAGAGTGGTTAGAACGTTCGCTTTGTGACCAGGGTTCGAATCTCACCACTGTTTGTCAAGAAGTAGACATGCTGATGTTATTTGTCTGGAGGGGGCGATCCCAGCGTGCGGCACCTTTGTAAAATGCCTGAAAAACCATACCACTGGTTGAGCCAAGGCCTTTGAGTGAAACTGGGTAGACGGAACACTTGGGAGCCGACGATAGGTGTGCTAGCACGAAGTCACACGTCATCGTGGCCGAGGGTTTGAGTGTGCTGGCCTTATTCAGATCGTTGATCACGCTAGATAACACGCTCTCTCCCAGAAAGTGTGCTCGAGCGATGTACCCTAATAGACGAGTATCCTCGAATACGAGTGGCCAGCTTTTATATATATATATATATATATATATATATATGTACGTATGTATGTATGTATGTATACAAATGAGAGAAAGAACAGATGGTAGCATTTACTTTTTTAAAAGTGTTCAATACAAAGTAGACCAATATATTATTAATATATTTGTATTATAAGAGAAATCGCTACACAAAACCTTTCACGTTTCAATACTATGATTGTACTTCTTCAGGCGATGGTAAGTAACTGGTGATACTTATATATATATATATATATATATATATATATATATATATATATATATATATATATATATATATATATATATAATCGAGTACTATTTTATTAACACCAGCACTCAATGTGCAACATTATATATATATAAATTTAAAGGTTAATTAAAATAAAAATACATTCATTTTATATATATATATATATATATATATATATATATATATATATATATATATATATATATATATATATATATATATATATAAAATGAATGTATTTTTATTTTAATTAACCTTTAAATTTATATATATATAATGTTGCACATTGAGTGCTGGTGTTAATAAAATAGTACTCGGTGTAATATAACAGAGCTATAATATATATATATTAGTAAATATACATTTTTCTCACCTGTAGCACGACTCAGTTCCGCACCCGAATATTGCGATGTACCTGAAACTCTGAATCGTGTTACCGATGTGGAAAAAAAACGTATATTTATTGACGAGGCAGATTTTTTTCCCGCAATAGGTTGCCATTTCTTTCTGCGGTAGACCAGTTGCCATCCAAGGCTATAGAACCCGATCTGTCCTTCTATTTACCTATGGCTGGAGGGAGAAGAAAACGATTCATACCTTTCCCAAGGGTATCAGCACGTAAGCGAATGTAATGAATTCGACTGGAATTCGAACTCGGCTCTCCGATTCCTCAAACCGTGCCGCTATCCACCGTGCCTCCAGGTCTAATATAGTCACAGATAAAACGAACAAGCCCAACAGACAGATTCTCTTCATACCTAAATCATGAGGTGATAATCTGGGGCAAGAAATTTTATCTACGATGCCTACTTGTCCTCAGTGATCCCAAGACAGTTATTCTCACAACGTTTTAATCTTTTTTTCATTATCAAACTGAAGAAGCCAAAGCCATATTTTCCGAAATGGTGAAACGCGTCTTTGATAAAAAAATTTCCGCTTGATCATCTTCACACACACACACACACACACACACACACACACACATATATATATATATATATATATATATATATATATATATATATATATATATATATATATATATATATATATAACTTACCCTGACGATCCGTGTAGGTGAAACCTAGGTAAGTTTACCTGCCTCTTTAGGTTCATAGTCAGGTTTGCTTTACTTAGTTTTGCTTTACTCATTTTGGAGGGTTTTTTTCTTTGGACTCTGAGCTTGGATTCTGCACGATTGTTTTCGCCTCAATTTCATGTTCTTAGTTCTTTCTCTTTTTTTATCCCTTATTTTTCCTTGGGTATTGGTTTGTTCAATTACAAGCCAAAATACCTAAGGTTTTTCCAAACGAGTATAACTATATATATATATATATATATATATATATATATATATATATATATATATATATATATATATTATTATTATTATTATTATTATTATTATAATTATTATTAAAATTGACACATAAGCGTTGAACCAATTAAATGCAGCAATTGACGAAGAGTGTTCGGAATTGGCCTATCAGAATGGTGTCGGCTTCCATCAAGACAACGCCAGACATGTAAGTTCTCTTTGCAGATCCGGCAAAAATTGGTATGGCTTGGCTGGGATGACGTATTTCGCCCACTGTACTCACCTGACCGTAACCCTTTGGATTTCCCCTTTATTTTGATCCCTACAAAATTAATTTAATGGAAAGAACTTACTGGAAGACTGTAAAAACCACATCAGACCAGTTCATCAACCGGAAAGCTGCTAATTCCTGAGAGGAGTGAATCAAGTAGCTAACTCAAAAATGACGACATGCCCTCAACTAAACAGCTGTTTTTGAAATTCACTTAAAATGCGACGAATTTTTGTTCTGACCCAATATTATCCAAGTCAATGTATTCACGATAAAATTATTATTAACCAATCGGTGACCTTATGTTCGGGATATATTTATCCCATACCTGTATCGTTCGAGAGTCATCATATAATACCTATCCATATTTTTAAAAAAATATTGCCAATAAGTTCTTTAGAGGTGTCAGATTTTAGTACGCAAACAAAGTTCACTTTTGTTATTTAATTATAAATATATCGAAAAGATATAGGCCACGAAAAACTATATTTGTTTAATGCAATATCCCATTTCAAGAAAAAAGGGATTGCTAATGGTCATGAATAAATTCGAGTATTACTGACAGAATACGGTACTAATCTCTCTCTTTCCCTTTCTCTTTTTCTCTCCCTCTCTGTATATATACACACACACACACACACACACACACACACACACATATATATATACATATATATATATGTATGTATATATATATATATATATATTAAAGACATTTATAATATATTTAGCGTTCTTTTTATAGATACAAGTATTTAAGCAAATGCCCTGTTTTATAATAAACAGTATTAAATAACATTTACCGGCCTGAATGTCCGAGAAATTTTCATAGAAAATTTTCGTTCTCCGACAGGAATCGAACCTGTATTCTATACGGATAAAAAGAACGTTAAACATATTATAAATGTCTTTAATATAAATTGTCGGACTATGTCCAATTCAAAATAATATATATATATATATATATATATATATATATATATATATATATATATATATATATATATATATATATATATATATATATATATATATATATATATATATATATATATATATATATATATATATATATATATATATCCAAGTCTAGGATTGGTGTATACGGAATAAATTCCAATAACCAACAATTACTATTCTTAAAAGAGTGCTCAAAACAGAGTAGAGCAGATATAATTATTTATTTAAAAATTATAACATAAATATGTTATAAAATCACTACAAAAATAGCCATTATGTCATTCACAGACAGTACTGTTTCGCTGTATCACAGCTCCTCAGTGCGACTAGACTTCCGAATGCCTCAAGCCAGGATTGAAACACAACTAATTTGGTGTCAGCCAGAGCTATCTTCACTCGGTAGAGTTACACAACTACATCTAGCGTATTGTTTTTACAAATGTAAACAAATGGTGGATTCTTCCGTCGATTTCAATGTATGAGGATACGACAACCTCATTCAGTTTTTACATTTGTGTCGTATGTGATGCTTCAGTCCCGCTAGTGACCTGCATACAAGTCCACATATTGAGCATCTCGGGACATTGCAATAGGAATATTTGCTGACGCTTTTCGCTGTTGTTCTTCGTCTCTTAGACGGTCAATAAGACAGATTTCGAAATTTTTGATATCACTCTGGCACAAGTATCTCCAGTTAACTCAATCCAGGGCAACTCGCACGAAGTTAGTATGGCATTGACAGCTGAGTGGTTACCCTTTAGCTTGTTTTAATACCCGAGCCAGGCCCGTTCAACATTGCTTTGTCCACTGTCAAGCTGGCTATATTTGAGGAGCTCAGGTATATATATATATATATATATATATATTCTCTTTTAATTCTTTTAATAGTTCGTCCTGGGTAAGACCTTAAACTACATCCGCATCCTGGGTAAGGCGATAAACTACATCCAGCATCAAGGCCTCTGATCAGGAGGTTTTGAGGAGCGTGGAACCACCTCTTAATTGCTGGTGTTCCCCGGTCCACCCGGACCCGGGGTGGTAGCACCAGTTAGGGTCCCAGCTATGGGCAAGTAGTTAACACCCAAACTTGTGTAAAAATAGGTTTTAATACCAGAAATACTTTGTAATAAAAAAATTATTACCAGCAATACTTTTAAAAAATACCATCAATACAAACAGTTATACATTCTTTAAAAAAATATGACCATCTATAGATTTCTTCAAGGAAAAATATTCCCAGAAATAGATTTTTGAAGAAAAACATTATCAGCAATAAAAATTGTGTCGGCATTAAATAACCCATTGAGGTGTTTATATGCCGTAAAACAAAACGAAACAAAACAATCTTTTAATAGTACGTCTCTTCAATCTTGTTCTTCCTATCAACACTTGCTGGAAAAGTATTCCATTTTTAATATCCCACAGTATAACCTTCTGTCATACGGAGTCCAGATTTTAAAATAATTCAAAATTCAGTATTTCGAATGCAGTTTTAAAAAATGTTTGACGCAGTACAATCTTTCACCAACATGAACATTCGTACCCGAAAAAAAAATGGTGTTTCAAAAGGACAGTTTTTTCATTGACACCGTTAACATTTTAACTGCGTTCATTTCCCCGACAATGTTTAAATACATAATTATAAAAGATTTATTATTTACCATTGTATAAAGAAATAATGAGAAAAGAAATATTTTTATTAAAAAGAAAAACTTTTTAAATTACAAAATTATTGAAATATATAAACCAATGTACAATACAATAAGATTTAAAACATCGACTAATTGCCAATTTTACCTATCTTCACTCGTTCGGCAATGTTTATTGTTTTAAAAAACATTACTGATTAGAATTTTAATAAAACCCAAACATATGAAATTGAATTTACACTTTTTCATTGTTCTTTGAGAATTAAAAACAAAAATATTTATATATATTCATTTATTAGATTGTTTATTTACAAGGATAAGTTTATATTTACGACGTTTCTTATAAACCAACCAATACAATACAATGTTTATCATTTATCAACTTTATAAAGAAGTACAGGGTGTCCCTAAAAATTTGACATCGTTTCGCAGGCTAATAATTTTGACAATTCTTGTTGAAATAACCTCAAATTTTCACAGAATCTATAAAAACAGATCAAGATTTTATATTTCTTGGAAGAGGACAGTACGTGCTTATCTCAATGGGAATCTGCCAGATAGATGGATCGGGGTGGTGATGAAGACAGTTTTTTGATGAAATGGCCGCCGTGGTCCCCGGGCCTGTCCCCGGTCCTGTCCCCAGGCCTGTCCCCGTGTGATTTCTTTTTTATGGAGATATGTGAAGAGATTGATCTGTGACCCCCACCTCTTCCTGCTTGCATTGATGAACTCAAGCAGAGAATCACTTCCGTACTGGAGAATCTTACCGGAGACATGCTACAGCGTGTCTGACAAGAGCTTAACTACCGACTTGACGTGTGCCGTGTCACAGGCGGTGCACATATTGCACACTTATGAAATCGGTCCCATAATAGACTTATGATGTTCAACACCCAAACTGTTCGATTTAATTGAGCTTGATTTAGTAGTTTTCAAGATAATTGCTTTTAAAATGATGTCGAATTTTTGGGACACCCTGTATAATTTTGTTTTTTAGATTTCTTTCCACATTTATTACTTTATAAAACGGCAAATATTTTTTTATAATCTTGGAAAATGTAAATAGACATTGCCGAGGGAGTGATCGTACTTAAAATGATAGCGGTGTTAATGGAAAAACAGTCTATTTGAAACACCGTTTTTATTTGTTTTTTGCGACCACTAACGTCCATGTTTGCTCAAGATTTCTACTGCAAGTAGGCGTTTTGCCAGGCGAAGCTATGACTATCTACAAATATTTCCACCTTTTTAGTCAAGCCAGTTTTTAATTTTTATGTCACCAATTGAAACGAAGTGCCAACAATTTCCCCAGGATGTGAGATAATTAAGCGGTCCAGAAAATACATTTTTAGTATGGATGACTTCGTGTCTAAAATCGCCTGCTTGTATTAAAGAGGAAAAGGAGGGAAAAGAAATATTTCGGAGTGCTGGATTGGTAACGTTTGTTACCACAACGACTTAATCTTCCATAACATGTTTACATATTTGACAAACAGTCATTCGCTGAGAGAACAGGTGCTGAAAAAAATTGTCAAAATTTATAAAAGGTCATTCGATTGTTTGGTGTTTGAAAGAAATATAAATAATTTATATGTAATGTGGTGAGTCAAGCTAATTGTGCCGAGAGAATTCGAGAAAGAAAGAAAGAAAGAAAGAAAGAAAGAAAGAAAGAAAGAAAGAAAAGATAATGACAAAGACATAAAAGAAAGTGTGGAAAATGGTAGTGTTAACAGAAACAGTGTGTGTAGGAACAAAAGAAAGAAAGAAAGAAAGAAAGAAAGAAAGAAAGAAAGAAAGAAAGAAAGAAAGAAAGAAAGACACAAACATGAAAGAGAAAAGAAACACAGAATGTTATGGGAAAAAAAGAAGTGAAACTGGCATAAAAGAAAGAGTGGGAGTGAGAAAAATTAAGAAAGATAAAAAAAAATCAAAGAACACGGTAACAAAAGAAAGAAAGAAAGAGAGGGAAAAAGAAAGTTCGCAGAAACAAGTAAAACAATGAAAATGCAAAGTTGTAAAAATGAATGCGAGAATAGAGAAAACATTAAATGAAAGAGAAAGAGAAAAGTAGAAAGAAAGAGAGAAAGGAAGAGACGAAGAGAAAGAAATATTCACCAACATTACAGCCCCCACCCCACCACCACCACCACCACCACCACCACCAAAAAAAAACAGAAATTATTTTGATGAACTTGGAATTTGTCCCGACAACATAAAAAAAGTCGACTCGCTTAACTTGCCACCTACGTTTGTCATTTGCCGCAGATTATCGTGGATTAGATTATCCACCTTATTTCCCATAATCCGCTTCAATCCAACCTCTTTCTTAACTGAATATGAATTCCCGAACTGCTGTCTGGAATGAGAGCTATTCAATATTCATCCAGCCATGATTAGATAAGCATCACAAGGCAGCCTGATCTTGAGTCAGATTTCCCATCCACTCATATTCCATATTTACTTATATTTCATTTTTACACAGATTTCACATTTACTCATATTTCATATTTACACAGATTTCACGTTTACACTGGTCTCACAATTATTTTACGCACAGTTTCTCTGATATTATCTAATATCTAGTTCACAGTTTCTAGTGGGAACGTCAAAATGCATGGTGTTCCAGTCAAACAGAAAGTGTCTAATTTTGAAACTAATGTCTACTGTTGGCCAACTCAAAAGCGGGAAATGCAAACGTCCAATCAAATTCAGACTTAGAACTCAATTATCAGACGTGTACAGAAAACAATTCACTGAAGATGTAAAGGAATGCAACATTTCTCGTCCAGGGTCATCAAAGAATGTCTTCATGTGATTAGAAACTCAAATGAAATCTGTTCAACGGAAGTAAATATGCCAGAACCATTCCTACATTATACATATATATATATATATGTGTGTGTGTGTGTGTGTGTGTGTGTGTGTGTGAATAAAACGAGACAAGAGGAAACACTATTCTTAGTTAGCCGGCGCGTTTCGTCCTCTGAGGGACATTTAATCAAGTCAAATGTAAGTATTTATTTTGTTGCACGCGTTTATATACAAGAGCAGAACTTGATAAACTAATGACATCCCTGCTCTTGTATATAAACACGTGCAGCAAAATCAATCCTACATTTGCCTTGATGAAGTCCCCGAGAGGACGAAACACGTCGGTTAAGAGTATTTTTTCCTCTTGTCTCATTTTATTCATTTTGTTCATTCACAGATACACTCGGTCTGAAAATAATTTACACACAGTGACAAACTCACACACACACACACACACACACACACATATATATATATATATATTTGTCATCCACAGACAGACTGTTTTGCTGTTTCACAGCTCATCAGTGTGGCTAGCTAGGATCGAAACCCGACTGAATTTGCGTCTGTCGGAACTTCTACCAGTAAGCCATCGGCGCAAGGCAGGGATGAAGGTTAATTTTAAACCTAAAGAGCCAGACAAACCTACCAAGGTTTCACCCACGCGGATCGTCAGGGAATTAGGTTTGCTCTATTTAGCGTATCGAGCACTTTATTTAGTTATTTTTCTTACTCGTATCGGGGTTTTTTTCTTTGGACTCTGAACTTGGATGCTAGACAATTATTTTCGGCTGACGGACATGTTCACTGTTCTTTCTTTTTTTGTACCTTTTTTCCCCTTTGGTATTGGTTTGTTTATTCACAAATCAGGGCACTAAGGTTTTCCGGACGAGTATAATTTCTTATATTTATAAGATTATTACTAATATATATATATATATATATATATATATATATATATATATATATATATATATATATATTCTGTTTACCGTAAACATCCGTTTAGGTGAAATCTAGGTAGGTTTGCCTGGCTCGTTAGGATTTATTCTAATTTACCGCTCTACTTGGCGCATTGAGCACTCTACGTTTTAGTCTTTATACTCGCTTAGGTTTTTTCCTTTGGGCTAAGGACTTAAGACACTTGACGATTTGTTTCACTTTGTTTTGATGTTTTTAGTTCTTTTTTTACTTCCAATTTTTTCCTCGGGTATCAATTAGACCTCACGTGTCTACAAGTCCATCCGAGGTTTTTCAAGCGAGTAATACTGTTAATATACATATATATATATATATATATATATATATATATATATATATATATAAAAGGTTTTATCACTTAGCTGATTGATGTTACTTTCAGCATTCCAACTCCAGAGTTTCGTAGATGAACTCTCCGGGAATCAATCTGTCCACTCGTCAGGGGGTACCAGCAATTGACTACTTATACTTCTCAATTTTTCTTTTTGATATGCACTTTTCATTGGTGCAGGTTTTGGGGTTTTTTTTTCATACTGCATGCGTGCACCCATGCGCCTATCTGCGCATATATGCGTACGTGTAGAATGCCGTGTTTATTTGTCCGTTTCGTCGTTTTTTTTTTCACTTAACATATATATATAATATGTACATTTATCAATATATATACTTTATAACTCTGTTATATAACATCGAGCACTGTTTCAATAACACGAGTACTTTATGTGCAATTCATATACTTTTATATATATATATATACACAAAATTAGTTGTGTTTCAATCCTAGCTTGTGGCATTCGGAAGTCTAGTCGCACTGAGGAGCTGTGATACAGCGAAACAGTACTGTCTGTGAATTATATATATATATATATATATATATATATATATATATATATATATATATTAAATGGTGCAGTATATATAATATTATAAAGACTTAAGCATACAAAGAATTAATCAGTAAAGTTAATTTAATTAATGGCGAAACCTCTTCGCTAACATATTTAATAGAGCATTAACTGACAAACCATTCGTTGAATTAAGAGATCCTTATGTTTATAATTCTAAGATGGATTTGATGTTCCGTTGCTGATGGTACTTTCGAAAATCATCATACTTTTTTTTTAAACTTGACTAATGCATGGAATAATAATGCAAACACAAAATGTAGTTAGAATAAAATGTATTGAAACAAGAAAGTGTACACAATATTTACATATAGTCTTTTGTATATTCCTGGGAAGACCGTTCCTGGAGAATGTGTTGACTAAGTCGCAGTCGGGCAGAGTCTCTAGTTGGATCTCTTGATTTGCCTCCCTGTCTTCCGGTACCAACCATATTTATATCGTCGGTACTCCCCTATGCAAATTAGGTGGATCCTACCACAACACTTTTAATCTTCAGGCTTTAATATTTTTTTCATTTCAGGTAACTCCAAGACGAAAATAAATGCATTGTCGACCGAAAGAAGTTTTTTTAGAGTGTGTTATTTATTAACGGTTACATAATTTTGGAACGTGCCGTGTCGCAACGCTATGAAAAAAAACATCGTTATTCCTATAATAAATATTGTAACGATTTACATTCCTTAGTTCCACCGGCTCAGACCCTCACTGCTAGGACCCCCATGTCGCGTTCACAGTGGAAATTCGTCCCTATTCTTTTTATATGTTCGTTTGGTAAGGTGTAAGTACCACTCAGACAGCCCTCTTCCCTAGAGCTGTTAATTTGTGGAACAGACTCCCAAGGGGATGCTTCCGTGACCACTATAATCTGAACGTCTTCAATTTCAGAATCAACAGTTATATTCCATAATATACTCTTCCTGATTCTTCCTCCCTCTCATTTATAACGACCTCACTCTGTAACCCTCTATCTTGAGTGGCTCTGGATTGGGTGAAGAAAAGTTTTAAATAATTTAAAGCAATACTTTCATCAAAGTGGTTCCAACTTTCCTGAATGGAGGTTAATAGATCTTCTTTGATGTATGGAGCCTTCTCCTGTTTTTTTGTTTTTTTTAATTTGTCATAAATTTTCAATTGAATTTAAATCTGGTCTGTTAGCTGGCCATTTTAGATGCCTTCCTTGAAGAAAAGCTTGAATTCCCACTTTGCTCTGTGACAAGATACATTATCGCCCTGAAAAAAATAACTTCATCATCACCAAACCAATTTTCCATCGATGGAATGAGAAAATTATCCAGGATTTCAATGTACACATATACAGTGATTATTGATTTAACCTTAGAACACTAACCTTGGGTCTATAGTACCCAGCGCAGATTTTCCTATTTTTAATTACAATTTTCAGTACCTGACTTCCTTACATAAATAATATGTTTTTCAGTTTCTATTAATGTTAACTCAAAATACAAAGTTTGAAGTGCCTGCGTGTAAAATATTTCAAATAAAGATTTATATTTTTTTTTTCGATATTTCAAAATCGGGTATGATATACCCAGGGTTAGTAGTGGTGTAACTTTAATTGATGGTAAG
The DNA here is from genome assembly GCA_964036315.1 of Acanthosepion esculentum. NCBI lineage: Eukaryota > Metazoa > Mollusca > Cephalopoda > Sepiida > Sepiidae > Acanthosepion > Acanthosepion esculentum. Next base: position 111,577,001 of record OZ038485.1, on the reverse strand, counting down.
TGTTCTAGGGTTAATGACTGCCATCTCTTCCGACCCTTTAAATGACATGCGACTCCATATCATGAATGACTTGGGAAATGTACTTCCTTTTTTTCAGCCACTTATCGTTGGATGTTTCATTTGAATGGTACCAGACATAAGTTCCAAGATTATCTCCTTGGCCAATGCAGATTCTTGATTCATCATTAAATATTACTTACATCCAATCATCCGCACGCCATGATTTCTCTTTAGTCCATTTTAACCTTATTTACTTCTCTATAGTATATGTTTATATTTCTGAGATGAGGTATTATGTACACTATTTACATTATTTACATTTATGTACACTATTTACATTATTCTGACTATTGTCCTCATCTTTGTCACCATATTTATCTCCCTTCAGTATCTGTCTATATTTCTGAGATGAGGTATTATGTACATTATTTACACTATTCGGACTATTGTCCTCATCTTTGTCGCCATATTTATAACAACGTTTCGGCCTTTGTACACTCCGGCCTTCTTCAGGTGGTTGGAATGTCGAACTGAACCCTTTATTTCGCACACTGGAGTAGACTGTTCTAGTTCCACGTGCCATGTTTAATGGATGTCAGTTATCTTCTGTTAATTTCCCTCTGAAAGTTCTCCACTGCCTTAGCCAGGTATTGAACTCACACACTTTTGGTCCTGTCACCTGATCTAAGTAAATCCTTTATAGAGAGAGAAGGGAGATCACCGCCCTCTGTGGGATCAGGTTGAGATCATAGACAAAGAACACCATTGGAAAATTCGTAAACTTAAGGAATCAGCACATATGCTAGGCTGCAAAAATCTCCTGAGCCGGCCAAGTATAGAAATGAATACAATATGGGAACTAGTAATAAGTAGTTCCAGAGAAAAGCGATAATAACAAAAATTGAAATATGAGCTCTGGTAAAAGCATGTCATAATAATAACAGCAAAAATTGCAATATGAGCACTGGTAAAAAATGGTCACTGATGACATTAGGTTTATAATACCCAGAAAATCATACACAGATGTCCTCAAGGACACATGGCACAGTGGATAAAGGCTTACTTCTCTTTGTGTGTTATTTTTCTTTTCTATTTACTTTTCGTTTTTCTTCTCCCATGTGTAAATACTATTTAATTCAGCCGATTTCTTACAGTTCTTTCACAAATACTGACTCTTTTTTTTTCGATTCAATTGTTTTTCATTTTTTTTGGTGTAGATTTTCTATTTTCAAGACATATTGCTTTAAGATTTCTAACCTGACGCTGTGATGGCTTTCGTGGTCTGCTTCATTTTGCATTACTTTTTTTTAACCATCCCATTTCTTTTATATTTGCACCAACTTTTAGACACAGTTGACTGGGAAGAGACAACGTATTTTGCAACGCTCCCCGGTAGGTTTGCTTTTTGAATGAGTTTTACTATCTTTTTACTACTATTTCCATTGTTTCACATGACAGTTCTTTTTGTTGGAGCCATGTTTCCTTTCATTTAGGTATGCCCAATTGCTTGCTGACGTCATCAAGAACTCACTTTTAACTGCAGACCGGATTTGCATATTGAGGCTTCTGCTCATGTCAAGACCATTAAATTATTTGTTTGATCATACTATTATATTTTCAATTATACCATTAATTTAAATCATTTAATCTAATTTGTTTAAGGAATATTTTAGAAAACCAGAATGTTTAAATAAAAAGGTTTTGCATCTTATTTGTTACTAGCAGCATGACCCAGCGTTGCCCGTGCTTAATTCAAAAATCGTACGACTCATACATGCCTACATGCCTACATGCCTTACTTCTTGCCTATCTCACACTGCGAATTTTTCTAAGCTCTATACTAAACATTAAATCCGTTACGAAAAAAAGGACTAAACAAAATGAGCACAAAACGATCAGCTTTAAAAAAAGGACTCGTAACTGGAAAAACCGAATGAAAAAAGAATGTTAACAACAAATTCTTTTTCACACCCAACCCAGTTCTGCAGAATCAGATTTTTTGCATGCTAGCATGCTAGTTAACATTCGTTTCAGTCAACTGTTGGCTCTCACGCTGGCCAATAGAATCTTCCTGCCTATTCGTGGCAGCCAGCTATAGGCTCACACTCTGGCCAGTAGAAAATGGCCGCAAACTACATGAAACCTGCTCTAGAAGCATGAAAAAATCGATTATTTCCACTATCGATGGGAGTTGGGAAATGCAATGTCGGTCTTAGCCTTATCACTAACTTGGAGCATGTGCGTATAAATTTTGGTGCAAATCCGTCGAAAATTGCGGCCGTGTATTCGTTACACACACACACACACACACACACGCACACACACACACACACACACACACACACACACACACATCCTGCCTTTTATAGATAGAGATTAGTTTAGTTACTGCTAAATAAACATCCTCTCAGTTTGCTAAATTCATAATTAATGCCAGGAGTAGTATTCATATAGTGGCAGTCAATACGTTATCGACAAGACCTATTTTGCTTGCTATTTTGTACCTAGAAATGTTACCAAGGATACAATGAATCATTGTTCGGCTGGCACGGACCTGGCAAGTGTACAAAGATTATTTTAAAATTTATATATACGTTGACTGACGGAACAGGTAGATTACCTGTCGAATTGTAGTTACGAATAACAAATGCTGACTGAGCACCGGCAGCCTGATGGATTTTTTGCGTGACGGGCACGGGTATTTGTTTTAAATAGGGTAATGAATACTGGGTTTATTTTCATGTGATTGCATATGGGAAATCCTAATAAAGACAAATATGCCTCCCGACAAGAATCGAACTTGTATTCCCTTTTCTTCAGCCGGGAAACAAACGCTATAGACGTTACCAGTTAGGCCACTGGAGACCGTCATAATTGGGTAAGTCTCAATTACCTACGAGAGGAATGCACACCACTAGTTAGGTCTTTTTTTAGAATCTATACTTGTTAGCTTTATTTTCTCATCCGAATCTTAAACATTGTAAATTTTAAGTTGTTCTTTTCTTAATCCAGCGTTTTTTTATCACTAGAAGCGCCATATTTAATGGGTATATGTGATTAAGTTGACATATTTTGCTTTATAAACAGTGAAAATGGCTTAGCTCAAGTTCTACAAAAGTAAAATGCTTCTTCCTGCAGGAGTCGAACGTATATTCGCTTTTTCCATCACAGAAACCATTTCTATAGCGTACACTTACCAATTAGGCGTCATGTGACCATGACGATATCCACAAAAATTAGATATTACGCAAAAAGCGTAGATTGTTAATATATACAGAAAATGTGCCTTAACGTTATTTCAATCTGATTCTTCCGCCTTTAATACATCACATGTATTTCATATTTCATATTTTATATTTTATATTTCATATTTCATATTTTATATTTCATATTTCATATTGTAACATTTATTCTTCCCTCGATTCCAGCTCTGTTGAATGAGGGTGAAACCGGCCGGCTGTTGTTTTTTTTTGGGGGGGGGGGGGGGTAATCATGAATGGTAAAGCTTGTCTTGCCTTTTTTATTTCCATAATAAAGTTCTGTAACCCTAATAAAATTATGAAAGAAAATGCAGAGATTAATATTATACAAAAAAAATAAGAGAGGAAAAGAGAAAATCTATGTATTATGTCCTTTCAGCTGTATTTTTGTGGCCCTTACCTATACTTTTACAAACCCGACTTTTTGGCACTCGTTCCTGCATTAATCAAATTAATCAAGCTCTGTAACTATTTGGTTATATCCTGTACGTGTTGTATTTTCCGAGCCTTCTTTCTTCATTATTTGACCCCAAATTTTCAGATATCTCTTTCTGGTTGTTAGCAATAGTTTCTTTGCTGTTCCTATTCTCCCTCGCTCCCTCTGTGATATTTTCATCAATTATCCGTATATCTCTTTCACTCCAGGCTTTTTATCTTTAGTAATTGCTTTTATGTATTTGTTGGTCCAATTTTGACGCTTTAAAATATTTGCTTTAGCGAGAGGAGGAGGTAGCTTAGGAGATTTTTTACGGTTCCCAATTCGCAAAGGATTCTTCACTTATTGTCCTTGATTCCCCCAGTTCCAACATTCTCAAAGATCTGAGCACAAAATGGCGGTTTCGCTATAACTCGCTTTAGTTTACGTTCATCTCGAGGAAGCAAGTTCTAAAACCCTTTTGCTTGTCTTCGAATTCTCAAATTATATTTTTAACAGCCTTCTTTATCGTTCGATGATCTCTACAAAGTTGCTTTGATATATCCAGTGTGGACATTCCCTCACTCGATAAGTTATTTTCTGTTTTTTCCGCAGTTGTTGGATCCTTCCCTTTTCCCATGTTTCAACATATATTATGGACAAAAAGAAGAAAATAGTTTTTATTTGGTTTCAGAGATCTTAACCTAATATTAGTTTAATCTGCATAATAACTTCAATCCTTTCATTTTCATAAAAAGGGAGAAAATTTAATTAAATATTTTATTTTATTAAATATTTTACTAAGGGTGGAAATGGACGACTTTGAATTTGACAAATATTGTTTCAGAACTTGGTTGGTTTATTTGATTTGCATAATAACACCAGACAGGCTGTAGACGTGCTAAACTAAGGTATGTTAGTGTACTGCAAATCAGTTTTTAAAATGATTGTTTCATAATCGAGTATTGCTGCTAAAATTTTTATAAGATTTATGTTTGAATTTATGAGGTGAGGCGTTATCAATATCTGTCTATCTTTCTGAGATGAGCTATTGTAAATCTTAGTTGTTATAATCACGACGTTTCGGTGTTGAGATACTAAAGGGAAATAATTGAAAGCTAAGATATCTGGAAGAGGCATAGCACGTGGAACTAGAACAATCTACTCTGGTGGACGAAATAAAGGGTTTTGTTCCAAATTCCAATGACCTGAAGAAGACCGGAACGTAGAACGACCGAAACGTCGTGAATATGACAAAGATGAGACAAGAGTCCGAACAATGTAAATAGTCTAGAAGAGTTATCATTAATTACATTATTTACACCCAAACTACTGCCCACTTTTTGTTGTTATTATCATAATGTTTCAGTCGTTGTGTCCTTTGACCTTATCGATCCGGGTAAACTTCAGATGATTTCTGACAGGACTCTTTATTTAATCTACGAGAGTAAATTGTTCCCTTTTTACTAATCTTGTCTAAGGATATCTCATCTAGTTCTTATATAGTACAGTTCTTATTTAGTACTGTTCATTTTTGTAGGCGCGCCCTGTTCCCACTGAGTATAAGTTTCTCCTACCAGGAATCGAATTCACAATTAATACGTCACCAAATATTGTTTCAGAACTTGGTTGGTTTATTTGATTTGCATAATAACTTCAGACAGGCTGTAGACATGCTAAACTAAGGTATGATAGTGTGTACTGCAAATCAGTTTTTTAAATTATTGTTTCAGAATCGAGTATTGCTGCTAAACATTTTATAAGATTTATGTTTGAATTTATGGGGAAAATAAAAAAAAATCTTTCTGAGATGAGCTCTTGTAAATCTTAATTAATTAAAGTGCGAAGCATTCACTGCTATAGAGACGAGGCCCTGTACAATTTACTTCTAATGTTATTTCTGACTCTGAGATTTAGATTTAGTCTCGTCTTTGAAAACTGCCTTTCACTGTTTCAATGTACCTTTCCAATTTCTGGCCAGCTTATTTTCACGTCCCTGATGATTAACATACAACTCGGGCTCTTTTGCTCGCAACCGGGAGATATTCGATCTTAATTTAACATATTGTTTGATGGAGTATATATTCTCTTTGGCGGCTTGACTTTACGAATTTAAGCGCTGTACTAGATTGGCAGCTAGGTCTCATTATTTTACAGTTGGAATGGCTTAACCTTAAATTCTATGCTAGCAGTTTCTTCTCGCACACTTCTCGCTTGTGGAATTCCTTTCAAGGCTCTTGCTCTCCAGTTAACTTTGATTTTCAAGAATTTAAATGCAACGTCAACTGGTATCTTCTGTCTTCTTAATTCCTGTTCTTTTATTGTTCTCTCTCCTTAATAATAATAATCCTTTTTCTTTTCTCATGTTCTTTTATATTCAGTATATTTTGTATCTTAATGGCTTTATTGCCTTTCTTGGGGTGAAATGATTAATATATATATGATGATGGACTCTCCCGTCGAACTCGACGTATGAGGGTCAGTTCAGATCAGTTCCCAGAAACTGAAAGCCCGACACCCACACAGGATTTGATTATAGTGGTGAAGGCTTTGTGCAGGGCCATCCACACTTTTTGGAGGGATGAATACAGGGACCTGGTGCAGCGAATGCCACAAGGTCCCCAAACGACCCTCCGCAGGTTTTGAATTCAGAGTTGTCCTTCTCCTAGACCAGTTGCCATCCAAGGCTATAGAACCCTGTCTGTCCTGCTATTTACCCATAGTTGGAGGGAGAAGAGGATTCACACCTTTCCCAAGGGTATTAGCACGTAAGTGAATGTAATGGATTCGACTGGAATTCGAACTCGGCTCTCCGATTCCTCAATCCAAGCCGTTATCCATTACTCCACCGTGCCGTATATATATAATTAAGTAATTCATCGAGCCTCAAAGAAACCTCGTCCTATATTTGGGACTCATCAGTAGTGCGCATCCACTACCGAGAATTGAAACCCTGACAGTTAGGTTGTCAAGCAAACATCATACCAACTATATATATATTGTCATCCACAGACTGTTTCGCTGTTTTTCAGCTCATCAGTGTGGTAGACATCCGATTGCGTCAAGCCGGTATCGAAACCCGACTGATTCGGCAACATTCGGAGATTTCCACCACCACCCCTAAACCATTGGCGAATTTTTACGTACTAACTCTGTTAATAAACACACTAATAACTGACAGTACTCAATCCAGGAAAAGGGAAAAGACTTCTAATATTAATAGTAATAGTCACTGTTTACAAATTCGCACTTATCTTCCAAGAGTGCACAACCAAATTTAAGCTATTCGGATGCGTATATATTGTCATCCACAGACAGACTGTTTCGATGTTTCACAGCTCATCAGTGTGGCTAGACATCCGATTGATGTGTGTGTGCGCGCGCGTTTGTGTGTGTGTTCTTAAATATCCTGTTCAGATCAAAACTTTCATATGAATGTCCTTCATGGCGCCAAACCCGTTCAGAAATATCTAAACTTTCTACTCTATACGACCGCTTTTTCAAATCACTGGTTCAAAATGGCTTCGACTGAAGTCTGTAAGTCTTAAAGAGGACTATCCTTCTTCAACCTTCGTGGACTGGCACTGCACAATCACAAAGAACTGTGCCAAATGACACAAGCCACATCATTTGAAGACTTTCACCAGCAGCAACAGCTAAAATGGATAGTACATCTAACTCGAAAACAAAATAATGACATAATCAAGATGTCGACATTCCACACGACTTCAAACAAAAGGTTAGGAAGGAAACCTTCATCAATACTAGAAAGAGTGATAATAGTAACATTGAGAAACATATTTTACTGAAAAAAATGATTTTAATAGAAAGATTTTTAAAATTGTAAGCGGTAGTAGCACTGGCTGCTCGGTCAGCGAATGTTGAATCCTTCCATATATGGCTAATATTAAATTATACTATTTTTTTTCAATAGGATTCAAAGAAGAAACATCGGAATAACTTTACTTGCTAAGTGTTGCTGTTTTTAGTTTGATATATATGTGCGAGGCGGAGTAATGGATAGTGGCTCGGATTGAAGAATCGGAGGGCCGAGTTCGAATTCCGGTCGAATTCATTACATTCACTTACGTGTTAATGCTCGTCTATCCTCTTCTTCACCCCCACCCCCGCCCACACTACCAGCTATGAGTAAATAGCCTTGGATGACAACTGGTCTACCCCAGAAAGAAATGGGCGACCTACTGCGGCAAAAAAATCTGCCTCGTCAGTCATGTATGGAAAGATACATGATCGCCTATGCGTGTATCACGCATGGCACATAACTGACTGATATATATATATATATATATATATATATATATATATATATGGAGAGAGAGAGAGAGAGAGAGAGGTGTGAAGGTTAGCAAGCTTGTCTCGCTAGATCAATTACTACTGGGTAGTGAGTTCGATCTTCAGTGAGTGCTCAATACTTTCAGCCTTGTGCCGCAAGTAAGCACATCTATCTAGATGTGTGTGTGTGTGTGTGTGTGATAGTGTGTGTGTGCGTACGCTAGAGATAGAGTCGAGAAAAAGTGGGTAATTTTGTATACAATGATTTATAAATTATTTACATTTTTGTCATTCCAAAAATGGTCAGTATTTCAAAGAACTAAATTATCCCAGGGCCCGATGACCAGCATGCTGACAGCGTAATGTTGACCTTAGCCCACAGAAATGCATTAAGCAGATACGTAATAAGTTGCCGAGTCAGAATTTGTCAGAATTTGTCAGAATTTCACTTTGGCGACATCTTGTGCAAATATATATGAAAAACAGATTCTCTCTCTCTCTCTCTCTCTCTCTCCCTCCCCCCTCTCTCTCTCTCTCTCTCTCTCTCTCTCTCTCTCTCTCTCTCTCTCTCTCTCTCTCTCTCTCTCTCTCTCAGAAAGAGAAAGAACAAAGGAAAGTGAAAGGGAGTCGGCCAGTCAGTCACGTGGGGGTGTAGGGATTAACTCGAACTTGATTTGAATTTTACTGTTTGACAAGACGAGCGATGGGAAAAGGTTTCTGTCGATCTACAAACAAAAAACGACACGCGTGTGGGTGTTAGTTTATGTGATTAGCCGTATGAACTAAAAATGGCCGCTGGGTTTAGAGCAAATGTTTCTTTTACTTCCTCTTTTCTTCCTCTTCCTCTTCATCAAAATAGTCCTTATCATTTCTTAGTTCTTCTTCTTCTTCTTCTTCTTCTTCTTCAATCCATGTTCCTCTTATTCAAATTAATTTTCCTTTCTTCTTTTTCTTCCTCTTCTTTTCTTCTCCCGCTTTTTCTTTACTCCGGATTCTTTTACATGTTCCTCCTCTTCTTGTGTTTCTTTATATCTTCCTACAGGTTCTTCATTCTTCCGCTTATTCTTTTCTTCTTATTCTTCTACATTTATCTCTTCTCCTTCTCTCTCTGTTCTTCTTCTTCTCTCTCTTTGATCTCCTTTTCATTTTATTTTTACCGCTTCTTTTTCACTTCTGTCTCAATGTCTTTTTCGATTTTTACAATGTAGAACTATAAGCCATTCTACACTGACAAAGAGCCTGATGCATTCTTCTGCCACCATCACACACGCGCGTGCGCACGCGCAGAAAAAAACATACACATATACAGGGTGTCCATAAAGTTTGTGTGCACTTTAAAAAATTTATAACTTTATTTGTATTTGCGATAGAAATAATCTGTAAAAAAATGTTATAAAGTTTAATGTACCTAGTTTGAAGTATAGCTAAAATAACTAATGTGATTTCAGGCATTACTGTAAATCAGTTGGCAAATGTTTTCCATGATCTGCAAAATCGTATTACCTTTTTTTATTGCTAATGATGGAGGACATGAGCTGTTGATATACACGGTGTCCATAAAGTTCGTGTGTACTTTAAAAAATATATAACTTTATTTGTATTTGCGATAGAAATAATCTGTAAAAATTTTATAAATTTTAATGTACCTAGTTTTAAGTATAGCTAAAATAACTAATGTGATTACATTACTGTAAATCAGTTGGCAAATGTTTTCCATGATCTGCAAAATCGTATTACTCTTTGTATTGCTAATTATGGAGGACATGTGGAAACTTAAATAAAATTTCAATAAAACTTTATAAAATATAGATTTACTTCTTTCGAATCCTTTTTACGCATTATTTCTTTTGCAAATACAAATAAAGTTATAGATTTTTTAAAGTGCACACTGACTTTATGGACACCCTGTATTATCAGTTTAGATACAGAGTTCAACAGCGAATGGCAACAGACTGTTTGCTGCTTAAATGCAATCTTCAGGCCGTGTGGCTCGGACAGTAGAACGACTATTAATATATGTTAGCCATTGAGAAATTATGAGTATAAGGTCGGTTATTTCAAGTTGTATATATTGTGTTACTCTAACGCCTATTGAATAGAACTGCACTCGGGTCGGAAAGCGGTTATTTTAGTATATAGAATGTATGCTTTCTGCGTTATATATATTTGCATATATTTACTTATATTTCTGATCGTTAATCTGTCATTTGTTTTGGCCTAAGAAGGTGATTATAGCTATTTTCTCTCCCAGAAAAAGTTTCTAGTGTTATTGTTTACGTTTTCTATTATATATTTGGTGCATTTGGGATCTTTGTTGTTAAGTTCCCATATATATTTGGAAAGTGTTGAATGTATGAAAGATATGCTACAAAAACTCCCCTGCATTTTGTAGGCTAAATGAAGAAAGTGAAGGAATTTCCTGTGCGGAAAATGATCCTTTGGTCAGCAGAGAAAGAATGGCAAAATACAAGTACTTGTAAAGGACCTTTTTCTTCTTTAATCTCAAAACCAGAATTAAATCTCAACTAGAATTCGTACACGGCTCGCTTACTTCTCTCTCTCTGAGGCGCTAACCATTACGCTATCCCCCATATATATATATATACCCAAGTATAGGATTGGTGTATCCGGAATAAATTCCAATAATCAAAAAATACTATTCTTCAAAGAGTGCTCAATACAGAGTAGAGCAAATATAATTATTTATTCGAAAATTATACGATAAATATGTTATAAAATCACTACAAAAATAGCCATTTTGTTTCAGCACTTCTGGTGTCTTATCAAGTGATGGTGTTGATCGGTCATGGTGATCTTCGCATCAAGGTTTTATTACCCTTTTGAAATATGCACATTCTATGTTTCATATCTTCTCGAAAGCCCATATCTGGTTATTTTTTTGTATCTGAAATGCAAACAATGTTCTAAGAAATCAGTTTTTTATCTAACAATATCTTCTACTACTTCACAAAATCAGCCCCGTTCTATCACCAATATATATATATATATATATATATATATATATATATATATATATATACACTACTAATTTCGTAAAAAAAATCTCCACAATCATACTTAGTTATCTCCCCATAAGCTGTGTCAGCTCACGCACTGACTCAACGTTCTTCACTTCACAAGTAAGAAATTTAACTTTCAGATGAACTCAACAATTTTTTTTTTCAACAATAACGAACACTACAATATTTGTCTTGTAATAAACAATACCCCGATGATGATATTGTGCTATGTCGAAAGTACTCAGAATAAAAGAAATATGTGTCAACACGGTGATTTTCTCCCGCCCTTCAATAATGACACCAAAAAGCATATCTGTGAATATGAAAGAATCCAACTGAAAATAAGTAGATAGAACATGATTAAATTATTCAACGAAACATGTCTCAATGAAAACATGCTGCCAAAATATACGCATATATATATATATATATATATATATATATATATATATATATATATATATATATATATAGTCTTAAAGTGTGGTATATTTATGGGATAAAGTGCTCAATATCAGAGATAGAGCGTGTGTAAATATAAAAGTGAACATAGAAGTCAACACTTAGAGGCGACAGTCTGTTTCATGATAGATGCAATCGTCAGGCCACGAGTGCTGTTATTTTTCTCGGCTATTTATATATACGGATCAGTGGTGCATTGTGGGTAGTCTATTTTGGCAGATATTTTACCGGAAGTCGTTTATTTGTTTATTTGTGTCAAATTAGTTTGCTTGTTTTCATTTAATTTTTAATTTTTGTTTTTTATCCTTTATATTTATTTTATTTTCATTTTTTTATTTTGATCGGTGTTTTTCTTAACGTAGTAAAAAATTGTTTATATAGCTTATTGTGGGTAGTCTATTATGTCGGCTATTTTACCGGAAGTCGTTCATTAAACAGAGGAAAATTTTTTCGTGCAATTGGAATTAACATACCATTAGTTAATGATCATTTTCACCCGCGAATTTTAAATTTAAAATTCGCAGGATTCTTCAAACTGTTTATGCTGTCAATTTGTAGAAGGGGACTATATATATATATATATATATATATATATATCTGTGTGTGTGTGTGTGTGTGTGTGTGTGTGTGTGTGTGTGTGTGTGTGTGTGATCAAATTTGGATTAGAATCCGATAGAATGACAGTAATACGAACAAATAGAAAATGTTTGCAAACTTAATGTTTAGCTTTTATTTAACCTTTTTCAGTAAATGAAAAATGCAGCTCAATATTTAAGCTTAAATAAAAAACGAAATATATTAGGTTTCTAAACGTTTTCTAGTTATTCGTTATCCTATCATATATCCAGGGTGCGAGGGATAAATTTTCGTCTGATTTATGCAAAAATGAAAATAACACCGACATCTCATTTTAACAAATATATTTACCAAAATAGCACAAAAATATCTTCAAATACTAGACGAAAAATGTATTCAATAATACCGCCATTGGCTTCAACCGCGGCCTCCAGACGACATCGGAACCTCCTGTATCTCGTCTGGACGATCTCCTTGTTTAAGTTGGTGAATGCTGCCATAATCCTTGCCTTCAGTTCATCTTTGGTGTTACAAGGAGTTTTGCTAGCCTCTTGCCCAACTGCACCTCACACATAATAATTAAGGGGGTTGCAGTCTGTGGAGTGGCCAGATGTAAGGGGTGATGTGGTCGCAGAAATTGTCTAACAGCCTGGGTTGTGTGGCATGGTACAAAGTCCTGTTGCCAGACATAGGGCTTTCCAGCAGCCACCCACTTTACCAAGGTCAGAACCACCAAGGCATTTGATGTAGACCTCTGTGTTGGGCCTGAGGCCCTCACCAACAAATTCGGGAGTTCTTTTTTTATCAGAACGATCAAAGTGAGTTTTCCGAGCTGCCGTACCATTGCAATAACCATTAGACTCATCCAATTCTTACCCAATCCTCTGCATTATCCTCAGATTGATACCCAAACACCCTGAAATGTTTGTATTGGATCTTCCGGTGCGAATGCCAAACAGTACACAATGCCGTTTCCAAATTTCTGGCGGAGTGAATTGCGTTATGGTGCTCTTTTTTCTAACAGGTGGTGCCAAACTGACCCTACTGTACCGTGCAGTCGACAAAATCAAAAACAAACAACGCGCATGCGCGAAATTAAAAATAGAAAATGACGACAATTTACCAATTGCATACTGTATATAAGGAGCACTAGCCGGGATATGGCAGCAGTATTCAATGCACAGACTAATAGTAGATTTATAAATGTGCAGTGTGTATTCTGGTGGGAAAAATTGTCTGGCACGTCATGTGAAACAATTTTCCTAGCAAAAAAACTAGCAACTTATTCAATATAATCACTCCTCTTTATGCCAGTAGAAAATGTGTGCTCCTTCACTGAAATTTAACATCAGCCATGCTGGTGACAGGCAGAAAAAGCCCCTTTGCGGTGATTAAATGAGAGCTGTTTTGTTTTGTAAGCATTAAGATTTACAAGCCATTCCTTTATTAGCCATGTAACCAATGATTGGAAGTACTTTCGAGAATAGTTGCTAGATTTACTTTGTCGAATCTGTCGGACTTGTTACTAAGACAGATGCAAATAGTTGTATCATTTGCATAAATATGTAGTTGCGAACCTTTTGTGATGCCAAAGAACACTTGTTGCCACTTTTGCCATTTCAACGAATACTCGTTGTCACTTTCGTAATGCTCGATGTAGTGGAGACTTTGTAATCGCAGATACAACTATAGTAACGCCGTTGAACAATACTGGTGTCAGACGCCTTCGAATAATACGTCACTAATAGTACTTGCTCGATAATACTCGCTCGAATAGTAACCACCGAATATTAATCCGTATAGTAATCAGTATACAGAAATAGTAATAGAGAATAGTATAGAGAATAGTATAGTGAATAGTATAGTGAATAATATAGAGAATAGTATAGAGAATAGTATAGTGAATAGTAATAGAGGATAGTATAGAGAATAGTATAGAGAATAGTAATAGAGAATAGTATAGAGAATAGTATAAAGAATAGTATAGTGAATAGTATAGAGAATAGTATAAAGAATAGTATAGTGAATAGTATAGTGAATAATATAGAGAATAGTATAGAGAATAGTATAGTGAATAGTATAGTGAATAGTAATAGAGAATAGTATAGTGAATAGTATAAAGAATAGTATAGTGAATAGTATAGTGAATAATATAGAGAATAGTATAGAGAATAGTATAGTGAATAGTATAGTGAATAGTAATAGAGAATAGTATAGTGAATAGTATAAAGAATAGTATAGTGAATAGTATAGTGAATAATATAGAGAATAGTATAGAGAACAGTATAGTGAATAGTAATAGAGAATAGTAATAGAGAATAGTATAGTGAATAGTATAGAGAATACTATAGAGAATAGTATAAAGAATAGTATAGAGAATAGTATAGTGAATAGTAATAGAGAATAGTAATAGAGAATAGTATAGTGAATAGTATAGAGAATACTATAGAGAATAGTATAAAGAATAGTATAGTGAATAATATAGAGAATAGTATAGAGAATAGTATAGTGAATAGTATAGAGAATAGTATAGAGAATAGTATAAAGAATAGTATAGTGAATAGTATAGTGAATAATATAGAGAATAGTATAGAGAACAGTATAGTGAATAGTAATAGAGAATAGTAATAGAGAATAGTATAGTGAATAGTATAGGGAATAGTATAGAGAATAGTATAAAGAATAGTATAGTGAATAGTATAGAGAATAGTATAGAGAATAGTAATAGAGAATAGTATAGAGAATAGTATAGTGAATAGTAATAGAGAATAGTATAGAGAATAGTATAGAGAATAGTATAGAGAATAGTTATAGAGAATAGTATAGAGAATAGTATAGTGAATAGTAATAGAGAATAGTAATAGAGAATAGTATAGTGAATAGTATAGAGAATAGTATAGAGAATAGTATAAAGAATAGTATAGTGAATAGTATAGAGAATAATATAGAGAATAGTATAGTGAATAGTATAGAGAATAGTATAGAGAATAGTATAAAGAATAGTATAGTGAATAGTATAGTGAATAATATAGAGAATAGTATAGAGAACAGTATAGTGAATAGTAATAGAGAATAGTAATAGAGAATAGTATAGTGAATAGTATAGAGAATACTATAGAGAATAGTATAAAGAATAGTATAGTGAATAATATAGAGAATAGTATAGAGAATAGTATAGTGAATAGTATAGAGAATAGTATAGAGAATAGTATAAAGAATAGTATAGTGAATAGTATAGTGAATAATATAGAGAATAGTATAGAGAACAGTATAGTGAATAGTAATAGAGAATAGTAATAGAGAATAGTATAGTGAATAGTATAGGGAATAGTATAGAGAATAGTATAAAGAATAGTATAGTGAATAGTATAGAGAATAGTATAGAGAATAGTAATAGAGAATAGTATAGAGAATGGTATAGTGAATAGTAATAGAGAATAGTAATAGAGAATAGTATAGAGAATAGTATAGAGAATAGTATAGAGAATAGTATAGTGAATAGTATAGAGAATAGTATAAAGAATAGTATAGTGAATAGTATAGAGAATAATATAGAGAATAGTATAGTGAATAGTATAGAGAATAGTATAGAGAATAGTATAAAGAATAGTATAGTGAATAATATAGAGATTAGTATAGAGAACAGTATAGTGAATAGTAATAGAGAATAGTAATAGAGAATAGTATAGTGAATAGTATAGAGAATACTATAGAGAATAGTATACAGAATAGTATAGTGAATAGTATAGAGAATAGTATAGAGAACAGTATAGTGAATAGTAATAGAGAATAGTATAGAGAATAGTATAGTGAATAGTAGAGAGAATAGAATAGAGAACAGTATAGTGAATAGTAATAGAGAATAGTAATAGAGAATAGTATAGTGAATAGTATAGAGCATACTATAGAGAATAGTATAAAGAATAGTATGGTGAATAGTATAGAGAATAGTATAGAGAATATTAATAGAGAATAGTATAGTGAATAGTATAGAGAATACTATAGAGAATAGTATAAAGAATAGTATAGTGAATAGTATAGAGAATAGTATAGTGAATACTATAGAGAATAGTATAGAGAATAGTATAGTGAATAGTATAGAGAATAGTGTAGAGAATAGTATAGTGAATAGTATATAGAATAGTATAGTGAATAGTAATAGAGGATAGATTAGAAATAGTGATCCATTAGGCGCCACACTAATTTCCATATACACATTTCCTTTATGGTCACGTGATCCACTTATTCAAAATGGGGTCGCCTGTGTTTGCTCTCTTATGATCTGTGTTCAAACTCCAGTGTCAGCAGCGACATTATATTCCTATATAACAGAAGCGATGAGACAGGGAAGGTCATTGATGTACATCAGAAACAGCGTAGGCCCGAGGATCGAGCCCTGGTGGGAAACTGGTTTGAGATGAAATGAGGTAGAAACGTGCCGTTCAATAGGATCTTCATTAAACGATTTGTTAGGAATGATTGGATTAGAAAAGACTTGAAGAGACAGCAATGTGGTTCTACAGAAGGATGCTGAGAATATCATGGGCCAAACATGTGAGCAACGTCGAAGTTTTAGAGAAAATGTAAACAAAAAAGACACTTGTAAATAACATTAGGAAGAAACAGTTGAAATTTCTAAGGCACATAATAAGGAAAGAGGGCTTGGAAAATCTGATACTCACAGGAGAGGTTGAAGGTAAGACAGACAGCGGAAAACAACGAATAATATATCAGTGAGCTTGAGAAAATAGTTGGCGGACAAGGGCTTAGGAGAGATAACAAAAAGACAAAATTTATTAAGTGTTAAGCAAGAAATTGTGGAGAGCCATGATTGCCAACGTCCTGAAGGTACACAGAAGGCGATTTACGCAGAGACTTTTTTTAAAAACATTTCCTTCATGAACACAGCTTTCAAGATTTGAACAGGGTGGGTCTTTATTTGATTCTTTGGCATTTGTTTGTTTCTCGGGTTTAACCGGATGTGTCGTTACGGTTGATAAAGGGAGGGTCTCCACACATGGCCAGCACATTTTGCAAAGTATACGCTTGGTGAATTCTGACAGCAGCTCGTAATATAAGAATGTTTTCAACTGCCAAGTAGTGATGAGTAAGAATTCCCCCAAATTTGAAAATGTGTTTGTAACAATACTACAAAAACTGAAGACTATTTGCATGTTATCAGAAAACCTGGATATCACAAGTGCATATATTTTCAGGCGCTGAACAGGCACACAGATATATATATATATATATATATATATATATATATATATATATATATATATATATATATATATATATATATATATATATATATAAACTATATCCGCGTCCTGGGTAAGACGATAAACTACGTCCAACAGCAAGGCCTCTGACCAGGAGGTTTTGAGGAGCGTGGAACCACCACTTAATTGCCGGTGTTCCCAGGTCCGCCTTGACCCATGGTGGTAGCATAGCACCTGTTAGGGTCCAAGCTATGAGCAAATAGTTAATCCCCAAACTGGGGTCAAAACACTATGAAAGTGTCAAAATAGGTTTTAATACCAGAAATACTTTGTAAAAAAATATTACCCGCAATGCTTTTTTGAAAAAAAAAATATTACCAGCAATAAAGAGTTTGTCGACATTAAATAATCTATTGAGTTTGATATGCCGTAAACCAAAGCACACACACACACACACACACACATACACACACACACACACATATATATACATATATATATATATATATATATATATATATAATTTACATTGTTATGACAGATGTCCTAATGATTGTTGCCTTATTCACGACGTTTCAACCGTTGTACGCACCGGCCTTCTTCAGATTATTTGAATTTGAAACCGAACACTTTATTTCGTCCAACGGGGGCAGATTGTTCTAGTTCCACGTGCCAAGCCTCTTCGGAATATCTCTGTATCGGTTATCTCCATTTTAACTGAACTCTCCATGTTTTTGTTCACATAGGCTGTAGCCAGGTATTGAACACTGGATTCAACCAATGCTTTTATCCGCTTTTCCATGTGTTCTTGAAGAAGAAAAAGGCAAAAGGTTATATATATATATACATATATATATATATATATATATATATATATATATATATATATATATATATAAGAACGAGAAAATTCAAACATTCATAACATTAATTTAAAAAGTGGCTCAATACAAGAGCAGGGCAATAAATATTTATTATAAACCATTACATTAGAACATGCAAGTTACTACTAAAAAATAAGCGATTTTGTCGTAGTAACTTGCTTGTTCTAATGTAACACTTTATAATACACACACACACACACACACACACACACACACATATATATATATATATATATATATATATATATATATATATATCCCAAAATATTGGAGAAACAAGCAGAAACATAAAGAAACGTATCAATAAACACAAAAGGGACCTTAGAATTAACAACTTAAATAATGCCTTAGTAATACATAGGAATAAATTCAACCATAATTTTGATTTTAAAAATTCTATACTTATAAAAAAGAAAATAACTCACTCAGAAGGAAAATTCTAGAGAGTGCCGCCATAGAACAATTCCCAAATATTAATCTACGCCCAGGCCTGTTCCCTATTTCACCTTTTCTAACAAAATTACTGCTCTCACAAACAAATGTACACAAAAACATATTAAAATGAAAAGAAAATGGTTTAATCCATATATATATATATATATATATATATATATATATATATATATATATATATATATATATATATATATATATATATATATATATTATAGTAAAAATAGAAAGAACAGTAAGATATATAATCTGGTGTTCTTATTGATATTTTTATTTTTACAAAACAGTGCTCAATGTAAATTTACACAGCATAAATATTATAATATATATATATATATATATATATATATATATATATATATATATATATATATATATATATAAACAGGGGTTGGACAAAATAATTGGAACAGATGCAAATTCCACTCTTATATTTCAAAAACCTATTATATTAAGAACATTAACTAAAACTATGTAATTGCAGGTTATATCTATTGTAAATACGTTTATTTGTCTAATTTACCGTCTTTGTCTTATTTATTTTTTAGAATTTAGTAAAATTTAAGCTAAATGCATGACCTTCCGAGTTCGAAAAAGTGAAAATTGTTGGAGCTCGTATGGCAGGAGCCTCGATCACTAAGGTTGGTGAACTGTTTAGTTTTTCAAGAGCTACCATATCAAGAACTATGACACAATTCGAGAAACAGGGCAAAACCTCTAGCAACGGTAGCAATTCGGGCCAGACTTGCAAACGTACTGACAGGAACCGACGTGCATTGAAACGCAATGTGGCAAAAAATCATTGGACTACTGCGGTCAAAGTGACTGATGATTTGAATAATCATCTGAATAGCCCAGTTTCTACGAAAACAGTTAGTCGTGAGCTCCATAAGGCTGGATATCATGGAAGAGCCGGCGTAAGAAAACCTCTTCTCTCCACCCGCAACATTCAGAAGAGGTTGAAGTGGTGCAGAGATCACAATGCCTGGTCTGCAGACCAATGGAAGTAAGTCATATTCTCAGACGAGTCCAAGTTTTTCTCTTTTCCCAACTTCAGGGCGAGTTTATGTGTGGAGGCAGCCCAAAGAAGCATACAACCCTGACTGCCTTCTTCCAACAGTGAAGCATGGAGGTGGATCAGTGATAGTTTGGGTCGCCATATCATAGAAATGCCTCGGTCCAGTAGTTGCTCTGCATGGTAGAAACAACAGCAAAGATTACCTGAACATTTTGGGAAATCAATGGCCCAGACTTTATTCCCTGATGGTGACTGCATCTTCCAAGACGATAATGCTCCAATACATACCACTCGAGTGGTTAAGAATTGGTATGAAGGGCATGAAATTGAGCTAGAACACATGGAGTGGCCTCCCCAATCTCCAGATATCAATATTATTGAACATTTGTGGTGCATTTTGGAGCGACAAGTTAGGAGCCGCTATCCTCCACCGTCATGTCTTAAGGAGCAGAAGCAGGTGTTAATGGAAGAATGGCTGAAAATTCCTCTGGATGAAGTCAGGAAGCTGTATGATTCCATTCCTAGACGTATTAAAGCTGTATGTGAGGCTAAAGGAGGACCAACTCCATATTAAATAAATTTTCTTTGAATTTAACAAGTGTTTCAATTATTTTGTCCAACCCTGTATATATATATATATATATATATATATATATATATATATATATATATATATATATATATTCAAACAGGATTGATTAAATAATTTAGACATATTATGTCGATTTGTTTTCGTTGTGACACTTTGAAGTTCGCGGATTAATTTTTTGGTAGAATGAAAAAATTGAGCAAGAAAAATACCAAAATTTTCTTTCAAATAGTTTTTATTTTCCAAGTACTAAACCACGAACTTGAAAGAATCACAACGAAAACTAATCGACATATGTCAAAATTATTTAACCAAACCTGTTTGAATGAAAATATACTTCCTATATATACTTGATTCTCCTGTCGAATTCGATGTATGAGGCTCAAACAGATCAGTTCCAAGGAAACTAACAGCCCGACACCAGCACATGAGATTTGATTATAGTGGTGATGGTTTTTGTGCAGGACCATCCACACTTTTTGAAGGGCCGAATACAGAGACTTGGTGCACTACGTGCTATAGGGCTCCCCAAACGACCCTCCGCAGGTTTGGAATTCAGAGTTCTCCTTCTCCTAGACCAGTTGCCATCCAAGGCTATAGAACCCAGTCTGTCCTGCTATTTACCCATAGTTAGAGGGAGAAGAAGAGGATTCACACACACACACACACACACACACACACACACACACACATAATATATATATATATATATATATATATATATATATATATATATATATATTATTACACTTTTATTCTGAGGGTATCATTGAGAGTTACCAGAATTAATAACCGAAAACACCGAAACAACAGTTACCTGGTTATAATAACTTCTGAAGCAAAAATTACTCCGCTCTTTGGTGTATATTTACCATACACACACAATAGCATTTAAATGCTTTTCTCACCTATCAATTTGTAACAGCTGTTCAAACCAAAAACTTGGTCACCTTGAATCGATATCTTGTAAGTATTTCTTTCAGATTTCAGAATTTATATACACATATATATATATGTGTGTGTGTGTGTGTGTGTGTGTGTGTGTGTGTGTGTGTGTGTGTGTGAGTGTGTGTGTGTGTGTGGAGAGAGAGAGAGAAAGAGAGAGACATACTTGTAATTATTTTATAGATTTTATTTACTGCTGTGTTTCGATGACCTGTGCTGGGCGTAAATAATTTGGTTCTCATTGTCACTAAACTAAAACTAAAATAAATGCGAGAGATGGCGACTATAACTTGAAAGGATCAACTGAAAGATTCTTCCTTTGTATTTTATCGAAACTCTCTTTTAGAAGAAGTGGGTAGCGTGACGGCCAATGGGACTAAAAGTAAAATCGAAGAAACGTGTTCGAATTTCGGCTGAGACAATTGGTGATACACAGATATGAACGCACTTAGATAGATAGATAGATAGATAGATAGATAGATAGATAGATAGATAGATAGATATGAACACACTCAGATAGATAGATAGATAGATAGATAGATGTGAACACAGATAGATATGAACACATTCAAATAGATAGATAGATAGATAGATAGATAGATAGATAGATATGAACACACTCAAATAGATAGATAGATAGATAGATAGATAGATAGATAGATAGATGAACACAGATATGAACACACTCAGATAGATAGATAGATAGATAGATAGATAGATAGATATGAACGCATTTAGATAGATAGATAGATAGATAGATAGATAGATAGATATGAACACAGATAGATATGAACACATTCAAATAGATAGATAGATAGATAGATAGATAGATAGATAGATATGAACACAGATAGATATGAACACATTAAAATAGATAGATAGATAGATAGATAGATAGATAGATAGATATGAACACACTCAGATAGATAGATAGATAGATAGATAGATAGATATGAAAAGGACTGAGATAGATAGATAGATAGATAGATAGATAGATAGATAGATAGATAGATAGATAGATAGATAGATAGATATGAAAAGGACTTTCACTGTTGATAAACACGCAGATAACATAATTACAAGGACGTTCCAACTCATATATATTCCTAATTTATATTCAAAGTCTAATCAACCCGGGGAAACGCAAGAATTCTAATTATCCTTTTCTTTTGACAATACTAATTATCTCAACGGATAATACTAATTATCTCAACGGATAATACTAATTATCTCAGCGGTAATCATTTTGTCAGAACTCGCTATAGATCGAGTAGACGGCAAACAAGCTAACACATTCTTAGCGGCAGTCTCCTGATATTTGAGGAATTGATCTGTTTTTTCGAATTTAATCGCTGTCGAGTGAATTCGATATGCGTTAGGCGCTTAACGAAGCATACTAAGGCGCGTTGACCTTCCACTAGAAAGACGATCAATAAACGGGCGGTCTGTGATCTCCTATCGTTCGAAATTGATGGAAACATTATTCATTGAATTATGAAAGTTGGCCAGGCATTATCAATAACCAGCAAAGAAACTCGGCGTGGGAACAGTGGATCGAGAAATGGCGGATGTTTTTGTATGTGAAGACTGTTGTGTTGATGACATTTGTATGTTCCTCTTTGAAACTTCATTCGTCCATTTGCAAAGGCTTCGATTCTATGTTTCTGTTTACTTTTTATAGATGCGTAATATCTATATCTATCTACCTATCTATATATATATATATATATATATATATATATATATATATATATATATATATATATATATATATATATATAGTGGAACCGCTGTTCACAAATTTAATTCGTTTCTGAAGCAACAGATTTTAGTTCAGATAAAAAAAACGCGGTTAACTTTCTCTTGGAGTCAAACCAGAGGAACAACAGTCGATTTTTAAAAGAAAAAAAAGAAAACTCGATATATCTTGATTATAAATATATTTACAAATTAATGTATTATTTATAACTCCATAACTATTTATTTAAAATTACTCTCAGTTTTGATACAATCCATGAATGTGTGTGTGTATGTGTGAATATATATATATATATATATATATATATATATATATATATATATATATAAAATAAAAACAGACCACCTTAAGGTTCCATATAATAAATTATTTCACCACAGCCCTTTTAAAGGACAGCGGATCATCACATTTATGACGGGCAGTAATAAGTATATGTAAACTGAGGAAGTGAAGGGGGTAGAGAGACATGACTGAGTCAGATGCAACATCCCCATTCCAGTTTTTTATTGAAATTATTAGCTCTGATTTACATTGAGCTCTCTGGATTTTATCCTCCTTGGGTCTACCCATAGGGATTACCTAGTTTTTGGTAAACTATATATATATAGAGAGAGAGAGAGAGAGAGACAGACAGACAGACAGAGAGAGGGAGAGAGACAGAAAGAGAGAGAGGAGAGAGAGACAGAGAGGGAGAGGCGCTGGTGTTTATAAAGCTTGAGTGTAATTTTAAATACTTACAGTTTGGGATCTATATATATATTTAAAATTATGCTCAAGCTTTATAAAACACAGCACACACACACACACACACACACACACACACACATATATATATATATATAGTTTGATTAAAAAGAACCGACAATTTTTTATTATATATTTCCAATTTTCGCATAAGATGCTGAATATGGGCTCGTAATGGTGGATAACTTGTCCGAAGTTCATATTTTGTTATTTTTTTGTTCAATTACTTTCGATATTCGCACTCATTATCAAGATCCAATGTCGTGTCTGCGTGGTAGTTAGATTTCTTTCATCTGTATCATAGTATTCTTTGGGAAGTTAAACGTTTGAAATCGTCTAAGGTGACGTCATGTGTAACGGCGATTGGAAACGAGGCTGCACAAAAAGAATGCTTCTTTTTTTTTTATATAATACTAATAAAATATATGCGCACATTAATTATATCATACGTACTTCAGAATACAGACAGACAGATAGATAGATAGATAGATAGATAGATAGATAGATAGATAGATAGATAGATAGATAGATAGATAATGAAAAGGCTGAGATAGATAGATAGATAGATAGATAGATAGATAGATAGATAGATAGATAGATAGATAGATAGATATTGGCAATAGAAAGAAATGAAAAAGTGCAGATAGATATAGTGTATCTATATTAAAAAGATATATAGAAAAAATCCTTTGAAAATAAATGAATCCAACTAGAAGCCACTTCAAAGAAAATATATTTCTTTGTGTGCAGCCTGTTTCATATATACAAAACGGAACAATCTGGTGCAAAAGAGCCGAGGAGTGATTATATATATATATATATATATATATATATATATATATATATATATATATATATATATATATATTAATCATGGGTTACTGGAAGTGGAAGAGAATGAGAGGAGGAGTGCGGAGAAAAGACAATAAAAAAGGATTCAGAAGACAGAAGATGACAATTGACATTGCTTTTAAATTTTTTAAATTGTAGATAAGAGCTGAGCAGAAAATTAAAAGTTCTACAGGTATATTATCGTCGCTCATGGTAGTCCGTATGACTACCACGGCCGACCAAATAACCTGTGGTTTTCTTTTTCTTTTAAAAATTATTCCAACAACAGCAACAACGTCAAGAACAAACAAAACAAAAAGAAAGAAAAATGCGGACAACCAAAAACAATAAGCAATTGAAAAACAAATAAAAACGAGAAGGACAATTAAACTATTAGAATAAACATTACGGTTGCATCTATTTCTATAATAAAACGATGAGACCTAGTTGCCAATCTAGTATATATATATATATATATATATATATATATATATATATATATATATATATATATATATACAGTGTAACCCGGATATAAGAGAGTTGTCGGGACCGGAGAAGTATCTTATATCCGGGTTTCTCTTATATCCGGGTTTGGTCTATTTTGTTTAGGTAAGTATGGCTCTAATTTGGGACCAGAGAAAATCTCTCTTATATCCGAGTTTCTCTTATATCCGGGTCACTTATATCCGGGTTACACTGTATATATATATATATATATATATATATATATATATATATATATATATATATAAAATTTACCTCATGTCAGCAGATGATGATATCAGTTGTCTGTCTTATCAATCTCGGGACAGATACTTTCCACCCTCCCCTGACCCCAGCCTCGTACCTTTCATCTGACTGAAACATTGAAATGTGTAAACTCTATATTAGATGTTTTCGGCAAGCTGGATTTAGGTTGACTTGTTAGATTCTACTTCCTGGTTCATCTAACTTTTATATTAACTTTATAGTGAATTCATTCCACACCGGAGTTGATTAGACAGACGGCAGATATCATCGTCTGTCGAAATAGATTGTTCCCCATATGTGGTAATTCTCGATTTATTTGTTTATTAATTATATTTCACTGTATTATATCTATCTATCTATCTATCTATCTATATATATATATATATATATATATATATATATATATATATATATATGTATTATAATATTTTTTTTAAAAATATGATTCCTTTGCTACATAAGAGTTCTCATGTTTCAAAAGCGAGAGCCGAGACCCCTAATAGAATTTTTTAAATTAATTTGAATTAAGGTCTCTGGTCACGCTTCCCAAATTCTCGCGTGACCAGAGACCTTAATTCAACTTAATTTCAAAAATTATATTAGGGGTCTCGGCTCTCGCTTTTGAAACATGAGAACTCTTATGTAGCGAAGGAATCATATTTTTTTTTTAAATATCATAATATAAACTCTACTTCTGTATTGAGTACTGTCTTTTTAAAAATAAAAGCAAAAATACTCAGGAACTCCGGATTATTTACCTAACGTGTTCTTTCCTATTTTTCTGCATACCTGCACATATCTATATATCTATCTATCTATCTATATATATATATATATATATATATATATATATATATATATATATATATATATATATATTTGTGTATTTAGGCAGCAATCCTTCTTTCATGCACATTTCATTAAAACGACTGATAAGGTGCTTTTATTTAGTTTTTTTATATAATTTCTCGTGCGATCTAATAATGCTTTTCTTTTCAGATAATAAATTATATAAAAACTGTCCGAATGTTCTTTTTTACCGAGCGCTTTCGGCTATACATTTAGCCATTTTCAAGGATTATATTTCAACTGTTAGAATTAGAAATAGTTTATTATATGTATGTTATATAAAATGATTCATTTTTTTGTTTCAAAACACGGTCAAGATATTATGTCTTTGAATATAAATAAAAGCACCTTGTCAGTCGTTTTTAATGAAATGTGCATATATATATATATATATATATATACAGGAAACTGTAACTAAGTTCTGCTCAGCAAATGTGGCTGAGCGAGCATCTGCAATAGGGATTGGCTAGCCTCCCTAGTAGACGGGTATCCTCGAATATGAACGGACAGTTACTATTATATATATATATATATATATATATATATATATATATATATATATATATATATATATATATATATGTATAAAATGACAATTGGAAAAATCTTAGATTTTCCCGACGCGTTTCGTCTTGCGACTTTTTCAAGGCAAAAATGAAATCGAAATATCTCTGTTGTTATAGTTACATTAAAAATCCAATTTCGATTTCATTTTTGCCTTGAAAAAGGCAAAAGACGAAACGCGTTTGCAAAATCTAACATTTTTCCAATTGTCATTTTATACCAATCTGTCTTGTCCACAGAATTGATCTGGCAATTTAACTACACACACACACACACACACACACACACACACACACACACACACATATATATATATATATATATATATATATATATATATATATATATATATAAAATATGAAGAAAACAACTGAAAAGTTGCAAATTAAAAGAAAAAAAAACGAATGTTTTTTTTGTGAAAGTATTTATATATTTTTATATATATATATTTGATATTTCAGATCGCCTCGATCTTTCGTGGCTTCTCATTATGCTATTTGGACCCTACTTAGAAGCCAAAAAACTCCACGATAGAAGAAAACTAGAAAAACGAAAGATCGGGGCGATCTGAAATATCAAATATATATATGTATATAAAAATATAAATAAATACTTTCACAAAAAAAACATTCAATTTTTTTCTTTTAATTTGCAACTTTTCAGTTGTTTTCTCCATATTACATACATATCAAGAAAGTATACGTGGCTTCTCATTATGCTATATATATATATATATATACATATATATATATATATATATATATATATATTCGGTTTGATCTAAGCCTTGTAAGTTAAATTGGGTATCGGATTTAAGCAATCGATGATGGTGCTAGCACGAAGTCACAAGTCATTGTGACCGAGGGTTTGAGTGTACTGGACTTGACAAAACAGTTGATCACACCAGATTATGCATTCTCCCTCACTCACATAAACTAACTAAGTTTCGCCCAGCCTATTTGCATTATAAGCCACAGGTGGGCTCTGTGGACGTTGAATAAGCGCAAATGGGTCTGTGCAGGCGTCTGCAACAGAGATTGACTATCCACCTTAGCAGGCAGGTATAAAAGGAAACAAGCTACCAGTCATACATAGCGGTGAGTGAGTGATATCAGTAGGAGGACAAAAGACGGCATTAATGCTAAACGGCACTGTGTCAACCATTAATATTAATATTATATTTTCAGAACAGCAAGTGTTTCTCATTGGCCAGAGATAGGTTCAGTTTGCACAATATTAAATGCTACCTGCTCATATGCAAATTATACTAATTTGCATATCACCACACGCAAGAAAAACAAGTTTTTTTAAACAGAATTTAGAATGTTCTAAAAAGGAGTGAAGTATTTAATTAAATGATCAAAAAATACTTTTATCCTTCCTCTTAATAATAACATTTAAGATTTTTACGAGAAAACTATGTTTTCATTACGTTTGGAGAATGTATCCATCACAGTGTACTGATTTTTTAGCGATCATTTACAGTTGTTCTCATTAAGTAATGTCATAGTTTTATTACATTATTTTAGTTTACCATTCTTAGCAGATTTTCAGAAAAACAGCTCTAGTTTGAAAAAAAATTGGATGACTTATATTCTCCAAGGAGTCCTACATTTAACTAATACAAAAGTTTTTGGAAAGAAAATTTAATTTCTAGAAATTTCATGAAATTAATTAAGTAAGAAGGGACAAGTAAAAAATATTTTTACCAAATTTTTCTAAAACAAAAAAAATTAAAAAATAATTAATTTGTGAATAAATCCTGAAAGTTTCATTAAAATCCGACTATTATTTGATTTTGCAAGAATTTCCAAATTAATGTTTCAGTCACCGCAAAAAAGAGGTGAAAATTTTCTAAAACAGGTTTTTAATCAAAATTTCGAATGTTCTGAAAAAAGAGTAAAACATTTAATTAAATAATCAAAAAAATAATTTGCTCTTTCCTCTTAATAATAACATTTAAGATTTTGACAATAAAACTGTTTTCATTACGTTTGAAGTATGTTTTCATCACAATATACTGCATTTCCAGCAATACGTTTTTGAAAAAAAATTACCAGCTATCCGTTTTTGAAAAAATATTACCAGCTATACGTTTTTGAAAAAATATTACCAGCAATAGGTTTTTGAAAAAATTTTACCAGCTATAAGTTTTTGAAAAAATAATATTACCAGCTATACATTTTTGAGGAAAAAAATATTAACAGAAATAGATTTTTGACAAAACAAAAATATTACCAGAAAAAAGAAATTTTGTGGGCATTAAATGACCCATTTAGGTTGATATGCCGTAAAACAAAACAAAACAAAAAATCACAGTGATGCCATCTATGTACCCTATCTCTCCAGTTTCTCACACCTGATGTAGAAGTAGTGTTTGGTGTTGCATTTATATATATATTTTTGTAACTAGTGAACAAGTGTTTGCACACGTACAAAAAGTACAAAACATTATTTTTCGTGAAAACTTAAATTTCTCAAGTTTTTATGAAATTAAGTAAGAATGTAAAAAAATATTTTTACCAAGATTTTCTTATAAAAAAATTCGAAAATATTTTCCTTCATTTGTGAATAAGGCCTGAAAATGTCATTAAAATCTGACAATTATTTGAATTTTACAAGAATTTCCAAATTAATGTGGTTGTCACAAAAACGAAAGCAAAATTTGCTATGTAAAAGTTAGTACAATCGCTGACGCAGGAAAAACAAGATTTTAATCAAAATTTCGAATATTCGAAAAAGGAGTAAAAAATTTAACTAAATAATAAAAAATACTTTGATCCTTCCTCTTAACAATAACATAAAGATTTCGATGATAAAACTGTTTTCATTACGTTTGGCGAATGTCTTCATCACAGTATGCTGACTTTTTAGCCTTTTTCGTGGATTAATTATTATCTATTTAATTCATTATTATTTAAATTATTTCTAATTATTAGTAATATTATATTTTCAGGGCAGCAAGTGTTTCTCATTGGCCGGAGACAGGTTCAGTTTGCACCGTACTGAATGCTTCGTATGATCATTATTCGTATGTTGAGCACATTGCCCGACATATCAAAACAGACGAACTCCATTCATCAGTGCCACAAGCTCAGACCTTTGCAGCCAATGCCTCCCTTTGCTACATCCACAGGAGTGAATCACCCTCATTCCCTCTGAATTCATTAGGCAAGAAGAATGTTTCACTCGAAAAGATTTTTCCGCTAATTGCTACTATGTAGGAGACATTCCAGTGTTGATGCTTCCCTCTCAGGGATTTCTTCCCGCTGGATTTGTTTTTATGGGTTACCAACCCTTTGTAGGTTATTTAAAGCCCCAACATCTTCTGGGTTGTAAGAACAATTATTTTTTCCAAGTGAATATTGCATCAACATATTTATTTTAGAAAAATCACTTTCCAGAAAAAAAAAACACTATTTAACCTATAGCTGGGGAGAGGATATGAATTCATACCTTTCACATGTGTATTTGCGCGTAAGTAAATGTAACGAACTAAAATTAGAATTTGAACTTGGCCCTCTGATTTCTCATTCCGAGCCGTTATCCATTACACCACCCGCACATCCACTTTCAAGTCTAGGATCAATAGTCATCTCTCTTTCATATACTTGTATTCTTTTGTTTCTCTCTTCCTCCTCTTACGTTCATATCACACATTTAATTCAGGAACTCTCTACCTTCAGTGGCTCTTGGGCCTTGTAATAACTGGACAATTTTTAAAAATGAGAGAGAGAGAGAGAAAACTTCAAAGTTTGTTTTTTTGCCAAAGAGCTCGACTAGTTGTTCTAGAATTACTTTCCCTAATTTTTACTAATTGGCTATTATAAGTAACATTAGATTTTCAGGACAGCAAGAATTTCTCATTGGCTGGAGATAGCTTCAGTTTGCGCCATATTAAATGCTTCGCGGGATCATTATTCGTCGTGTCGGTCTTATTGTCCAATTATCGTAGTATAAAAAGAAACAAAAAAAGAAAAATGGGAGAATAATTAGAATTATTAATTGTACGGAAATATTTTGAAAATAATTACAAGTTTGTATTCATGGTCTGTATGTGTATTGAATAAATACAAATGTGTATTGAATAAATACAAATGTGTATTGAATAAATACATACAAATGTATCTAAGCAGGCAACTGCAACAGCGATTGGCTAGCCACACTGGAAGACGGATACGATCATAAATGTGAAGCCGGATGCTATTATATTGGAATCACATGACAATATATACTGAATAACTTCTCTCTTCCTGACTCCTGTTCTTTTATTGTTTTTTTCCCATAACTAAAGGCGTCCTAGGTAAGACGATAAACTACATCCAACAGCAAGGCCTCTGATCAGGAGGTCTTTAGGAGCGTAGAACCGGATCTTAATTACTGGTGTTCCCAGATCAACCCTGACCCGAGGAGGTAACACCTGTTAGGGACCCAACTATGGGAAAATACTTAACCCCGAAACTGGGATCAAAACATTATGAAAGTGTAAAAATAGTTTTTAATACCAACAATAAATTATTTGAATGATAAAATGAACGAAGGGGAAAATCAAAGAAACGAATGAGGAGAATGAAAGAAGAAAAGGAAAAACAAAGAAAGAAAGAAAGAAAGAAAGAAAGGAATGAGAAAAATGAAAGAAGAAAAGGAAAAGCAAAAAGACAGAAATGAATGAGGAGAATGAAAGCATAAAAGGAAAAGCAAAGAAAGAAAGAAACGAATGAGGAGAATGAAAGAAGAAAAGGAAAAACAAAGAAATATAGATACGAATGAGGTGAATGAAAAAAGAAAATAAGAAAAGAAAAATGAATGTATAATGAAAATAAAAGAAAAAAGGCAATGCAAAAAAAAGCAAAAAGAAATGAAAACGGAAAATGAAAGAAGGAAAGTGAAATCAAAGCAAAGAAAGAAAGAAATGAATGAATGAATGAATGAATGAATGAATGAATGAATGAATGAATGAATGAATGAGGAAAATAAAAGGGTAATGGAAAGAAAATGAAATGAATGAACAAGAAAATGGAAAGGAACGAAAAATGAATGAATGAATGAATGAATGAATGAAGAAAATGAAAGAAGAAAAAGGAAATCAAAAAGAATGAATGAATGAATGAATGAGTAAAATATGAAAGGGAAAGAAAAGAAAAAGAAATGACTAAGGACAATGAAAGAAAAAGGGAAAGCAAAGAAAGAAAGAAAAAGAAATGAATGACGGAAATGAAAGAATAAAGGGGAAAGCAAAGAAAGAAAGAAAGAATGAATGAATAAGGACAGTGAAATAAAAAAGGCGAATGCTAAGAAAGAAAGAAAGAAAGAAAGAAAGAAAGAAATAATCAATCAGTGAGGATAATGAAAGAGAACGTGAAAGCAAAGAAAGAAAGAAAAAATGAATGAATGAGAACAATGAAAGAAAAAAGGAAAGCAAAGAAAGAAAGAAAGAATGAATGAATGAATAAGGACAGTGAAAGAAAAAAGAGGAATGCAAAGAAAGAAAGAAAGAAAGAAAGAATCAATGAGGACCATGAAAGAAAACGTGAACAAAGAAAGCAAGAAAAAATGAATGAATGAGAACAATGAAAGAAAAAAGGAAAGCAAAGAAAGAAAGCAAAGAAAGAAAGAAAGAAAGAAAGAAAATGAATGAATGAGGACAATGAAATAAAAAAAAGGGGGGTGCAAAGAAAAAAAGAAAGTATTAGTCGTAACCTCGTCTGTGTAAATAGATTCTGTTGTGCCAGTCGTCCAACTCAAAAGGATTTGCCTGCTTTGAAAATGAATACTTTTCTTCTTTTTGTTATTTTTACCTCAGCTAAAACGTCGACCATTATAATATGGTAGCTGCTACCATAATTACAATTACTCATTAGAAGCAAACATGTCTGCAGTCCTGTTGCAAGTAAACGATTCCGAACGGCCTGTGTTGACACTATTTGTTCCACATTTCTGCTGATTTTTGTTGTGGATTTGGTGCGGTCTGCCAATATTTCCTTGAGAACATCTCTATATTGCTGTCATGGTAACATATTCGATAATGAAAAGAACAAAAAAAGAATTGTATTTATTCATTTTGTGTAAGCAGACATTATCTTCTTTTTTTTATTGGTAGTAATGTGACAGAAAGAATTATTAATTGTTTATTGGGATTGGCAAATAGGATTTTAGCTATTTACCTATGTTGGTCATAGGAGAAATAAAAGGGAGAATAAAAAATAAAAATGTCAGATGGCAGGCTGTTGACAACTGATCACGTGTCGTGGAACAACACTATGCAACAAGATGGCATCGCCGATAGGATGTTTAAGTCGCTTGGACGAACCAGAATTTGTCGCGATTTGGATCTGGTGTTTTGCAGCACAGGCAAGGGCTAAAAAAGAGAAAGACAGAAAAACAAGAGGGGGGTAAAATAAAATAGCCGATCTCTTCCTAGCTTCGGCAGGTTGTGAAGCTATAATGAAAATGTCTGTTATTGTATACCCCAAACAATTGGAGCATTTGACTTTCGTCGAAATTTCACAAATTATTTTTTTTTTTAAATCTACGACCTAAAAAGAATCTTGTCATAGCAGAAAGAACCAAATTTCTGTTCATTAATGTTATGATGTTGGTTTGGGGTTTGTAGAGACAAACGACAAATAACACGTAACAATAAAAAGGGTTTTATTGGTTGGTAAAAGGTACAGTAATCGCCTGAGTAGTCTATAACTAGCTCAGCCAAGAACTTTCTGTATTTATCAACACTCCCACATGTGTCGAATGTGGCACAAGGCCGATTTAGTGTGGGTTCCCCGAGCCCGTAGGCTCGGCCAAAAATATGCCCATTAGAACCCGTATACACGGGTTCTAGGGACTGTCAACCTCCCCGGACGAAACTTTGCCCTGCGACAAAGCCCCGTCCGAGTTCCTCTCCGCCGAGGCGGAGAGTTCGACAGCACAGCTCCCTAGCCGCAGCCAAGAACTTTCTGTATTTATCAACACTCCCACATGTGTCGAATGTGGCACAAGGCCGATTTAGTGTGGGTTCCCCGAGCCCGTAGGCTCGGCCAAAAATATGCCCATTAGAACCCGTATACACGGGTTCTAGGGACTGTCAACCTCCCCGGACGAAACTTTGCCCTGCGACAAAGCCCCGTCCGAGTTCCTCTCCGCCGAGGCGGAAAGTTCGACAGCACAGCTCCCTAGCCGCAGCCAAGAACTTTCTGTATTTAGCAACACTCCCACATGTGTCGAATGTGGCACAAGGCCGATTTAGTGTGGGTTCCCCGAGCCCGTAGGCTCGGCCAAAAATATGCCCATTAGAACCCGTATACACGGGTTCTAGGGACTGTCAACCTCCCCGGACGAAACTTTGCCCTGCGACAAAGCCCCGTCCGAGTTCCTCTCCGCCGAGGCGGAGAGTTCGACAGCACAGCTCACTAGCCGCAGCCAAGAACTTTCTCTCGCCGTCTCTCGACGTGCCACTATATAAAGTCTTTGCTAGCAGACAAGTTCATCTTCAAGAGGGGTGGTAGGTTTCCGACACAACAATTAAACAAAAACACGATGAATCAATTATACAATATCTTCACAGATTAAGAGAAGCTATAGATTCTGCGAATATGAGAAACTGGGAACTCGATATTTTGACTATAGAGGACGAATTGATTCAGTTACAGTTGATTGAACGTATGTCTGATATTTCTCATAATGTAAGTTATTCGAACAATTACAATTGAATAATTAGTCGCTAACTACATGTGTGGAAGTTGTACAACAGCTGCAATTGATTAAAAGGTATAATTCTATTGAGGGCAATGTTGAATCGTACAATATAAAAAGAATGCAAGAAATGCAAATACTGTAAGCATGAGCATGAAATGGACAGAAAAAAGGGCCCCGCTTTCGGAAAAATTTGCCATAACTGCGGAAGAAAAAGTCATATTCAGTTCACTATTTACATTATTCGGAATAGTGTCCTCATCTTTGTCGCCATGTTTATCACAACGTCCATGTTTATCACAACGTTTCGGCCGTTGTACACTCCGGCCTTCTTCAGGTTGTTGGAATGTCGAACTGAATCCTTTATTTCGCTCACTGGGGTAGACTGTTCTAGTTTAAATTCCCTCTCAAAGTTCTCGACCGTCTTAACCAGGTATTGAACTCACACTCTTTGGGTCCTGTCATTGGATCTAACTAACGCCTTTATCCACTGTGTCATATGTCCTTGAGGACATCTTTTTATGAATTTCTGGGAAGTATAAACCTAATGTCTTCAGCAAACATTTTTTTACCAGTGCTCGTATTACAATTTCTGCTGTTATCATTGCATGTTTTTTACCAGAGCTGGTCCCCATATTGTATTCATTTCTATGCTTGGTCGGCTCAGGAGATTTTTGTGGCCTAGCATATATGATCACCGAAGTTAAGCAACATCGAGACTGGTCAGTAGATGGGTGGCTGCTTGGGAATACCAAATGCTTTAATTTGGGATGTGCAGGTGGTGTAATTGATAATGCAGCGCAAATGTTAATCGGAGAGCCGAATTCCAATTCCATTTGCGATCGATATATCCCCTTACGCGCAAATACCATTGAAAAAGGAATGAATTCACGTCTTCTACCCTCCATCTATGGGTTGATTTGTAGGACTTGTATCACTGAATCTTTATTACCCCCACCACCACACAAAAATTCTTATATTCTAAAAGGATATTTTCTGATTTTAGATAACCTTCAACGGGTTCATAAGCCATGGAAGACGAATCAATCAACCAATCAACAGTCAGTCACACTCAATGTTGACTTCATATTCAACACATCTTATATTTACCCTATATATAGATAGCATAAATCAAAACCATATTTTGGCATACATAGACACACACACACGCACACACACACATATATATATATTACAAAAGGCTCAAACATATATATATATATATATATATATATATATATTATTACGGGTCATCACCTATAACTACAGAATGAACTCTTCCTAACACTATGTATACTACGCCTCTCAAGAGAGAGAGATAGAGAGACGAATCGAGTCGAGCCAATAGTAGTTCACTCCAAACCAGACTGACAGTCATACTAACACCTTCCACATCTTGTATTATTATTCTGTGTAATATATCTTCGTTATTTCTACTCTTGTGTTCGTGTTGTTCTTTCTTGGTCCTAACCTGGACCATAACATATATATATATATATATATATATATATATATATATATATATATATATATATATATATATATATATATATACAGGGTGTCCATAAAGATCGTGTACACTTTAAAAAATTTATAACTTTATTTGTATTTGCGATAGAAATAATTTGTAAAAAGGATTAAAAAGAAGTAAATCTATATTTTTTTTCAAGGTTTTATTGAAATTTTATTTAAGTTTCCACATGTCCTCCATCATTAGCAATACAAAGGGTAATACGATTTTGCAGTTCACGGAAAACATTTGCCAACTGATTTACAGTAATGCCTGAAATCACATTAGTTATTTTAGCTATACTTAAAACTAGGTACATTAAACTTTATAACATCTTTTACAAATTATTTCTATCGCAAATACAAATAAAGTTATAATTTTTTTAAAGTGCACACGAACTTTATGGACACCCTGTATATATATATATATATATATATATATATATATATATATATATATATATATATATATATATATATATATATATATATATATATATATATTACAAAAGGCTCAAACACTAATATTCCATGATTATAATTTATTACATTGGAATCGTAATCACGATCCAATTCATCAGACCTACAAACTGTTTCGCTGTATCACAGCTCTTCAGTGTGGCTAGACGTCCAATTGCTTCAAGCCGGTATCGAAACCCGACCGATGTGACATCAGCCAGAGATCCTACTCCTAGATTATCGTCGCACGGCAGAGATTAAGGGGAACTTTAACGTTTTCTTTCTATACAAAACGTGCCAGCGGCCCGGAGAACTCAATTCGTATTTGAAGAGTAATGCATTAATAGCAGTAGGAGCCGCTGTGTTAGAGAGAGAGAGTGAGAGAGGATTGATACAAATATAAAATTTGTCACTTAGCTGATTGGTGTTACCTTCAGCATCCTGACTCCAGAGTTTAGTAGATGCACCCTCTAGCAGTCACTCCATCCGTTCGGCATAGGATTTAAGCAATTGACTATTTTCTCGTTTTTCTTTTGTATATGCACTTTTCATTGGTGCAAGGTGGTGGTGGTGGTGGTGGTGGTGGTGGTGGTGGTGGTGTGTGTGTGTGTGTGTGTGTGTGTGTGTGTGTGCAAGTTTGTGTGTGTGTGTGTGTGCATTTGTGTTTGTGCTTTACGTTTTCATTCTATTTCAATTGTAGCAATTTGACATCCGTTTTTTCAGACACTCATTGTTCCTGCTAATTCTTGAGCATTTTAGGGTTTTCTTGAGCTTGAAAATTTGTATTTCATTTTTTTTTTTTCATGTTTAAATGATAAACATATATATATCTTCACTTACCCATTATTACATTTTTCTTATTTGATTTTGTCGTATCTTAAGTACTAGTGTGTCAACTATATATATATATATATATATATATATATATATATATATATATATATTTGTGTGTGTGTGTGTGTGTGTCCTGCTATTTACCCATAGTTGGGGGGAGAAGAAGAGGATTCACACCTTTCCCAAGGGTATTAGCACGTAAGTGAATATAATGGATTCGACTGGAATTCGAACTCGGCTCTCCGATTCCTCAATCCAAGCCGTTATCCATTACTCTACCGTGCCTGGGTTGTATAGCCTTGGATGGCAACTGGTCTAGGAGAAGGACAACTCTGAATTCAAAACCTGCGGAGGGTCGTTTGGGGACCTTGTGGCATTCGCTGCACC
The DNA here is from genome assembly GCA_964036315.1 of Acanthosepion esculentum. NCBI lineage: Eukaryota > Metazoa > Mollusca > Cephalopoda > Sepiida > Sepiidae > Acanthosepion > Acanthosepion esculentum. The sequence continues at coordinate 111,539,483 of OZ038485.1, read as the reverse complement.
AGGTCCCTGTATTCGTCCCTCCAAAAAGTGTGGATGGCCCTGCACAAAGCCTTCACCACTATAATTAAATCTCATGTGCCGGTGTCGGGCTTTCAGTTTCTGGGAACTGATCTGTCTGACCCTCATACGTCGAGTTCGACGGGAGAGTCGATCATATATATATATATATATATATATATATATATATATATATATATATATATATATCAATGCATGTTTCATTAAATAATATAGACAAGTTTTGTCTATTTATTTTAAGTAAGTTCCTTTCGTATTGTCTGATAAGTTGAAAGACGAAACGAAAACACCATATTGACACATGTCTGAATCCAATCTAAGCTTTCGGCTTACATAAGCCATTATGAAAGATGACAATTTTAATAAATCAAACAACACATATACGAAACCACAATAATGGCCCGCCGTTGCTGTTTGAATAAGCTCAAAGTAACGACAAACTCTTATTTCCGAGCCAAGGAAGCGAAAAACGCGTCGTAGCTCGTGACGCCACACATGACCACGCGAGAGTGAAAACGAGAAGTATTAAGTATGTATAAACCAATGGCTTCTGCTATAGATTATAGACATTTAAGAATTTTTGTGGAGATTTCATAGTTTATTTTGTTCAGGTTAGGTTTCAACTGTTTTTTGTATATAGCTTCAAGGATTTTTAATTTTTGTTCATTATTTTCATGTCTAAGTATAATTGTGTTGTCAACAAAGATTTTCCGGAATTGAGTCCGCGGGCAGGCATGTTGTTTTAAATGTCTAAAAATGTTAGAGTCATCAGTTAAATGTAGAGTTAAGCGTCTTGAGTGTGTCGTATATATATATATATATATATATACGACACACTCACACACTATGTGTGTGTGTGTGTGTGCAGGCACAAATAAGTAAATGAAAGGACAGAGAACTGTGATGCATTTCATCCAAAACATCGCCTGTCTCATTCAACTTTTAATCAGTTTTATTTCACATGCAATTTTTTTTACCCTCCTTAACCCAATTCTATTAGTTGCAATTTTGTGAGGAAAGACATATGTTGTACGATCCAGGATATAAATTTTATTGTAGAGGATTTCAAAATTAGCGCATTTTCAATAGATTTCCATCTCAATTAAAATTATTTTACCTCCGCATTCTTTCAGCCGAAATTACGGTCAAAGCTGTCACGAGGGGCGGCGAATCTATTGATTCTATTGTTTCGTAAAAACGCGCCACGACCCAATTCTCCGTCGTTTTTAACTTTTAACTATTATTGATATGTGCTCCTGAAAAATTTATTTTTATCTGGGGAGGAAGTATGGGTTTGTAAACAGTGACTATTACGGCTAATAATGCAAGACTCTTCGGTAAATCGAATCAAGTTCTCTCAGTCACTGTGTGTTTATCTAAAAATAAATACGCTTAAACTCACCTTCATCCCTACCGTGCACCAACGGCTTAGGGATAGAATCGCCGACTGATGCCAATTCAGTCGGCTTTCGATCCTAGCTAGAGGCAACCGGACGTCTAGCCATACTAATGAGCTGTGATACAGCGAAACAGTGTGACTGTGGATGACAATATATATATATATATATATATATATATATATATATATATATATATATATATATATATATATATGCAGAAATATAGTCTTAAAGTGTGCTATATTTATGGGGTAAAGTGCTCAATATCAGAGATAGAGCGTGTGTAAATATAAAAGTGGACATGGAAGTCAGCACTTAGAGGCGACAGTCTGTTTCATGCTAGTGCAATCGTCAGAGTCGCCTGACGATTGCACTAGCATGAAACAGACTGTCGCCTCTAAGTGCTGACTTCCATGTCCACTTTATATATATATATATATATATATATATATATATATATATATATATATATATATATATATATATATATATAAGTAGTACCAGTTTGCGATTGATAGGGATAATTCCAAAGAGGATATAAATACAGGGAGAGCTCAGTGTAGACTACTGAAAATAATAATAATAAAGAAGAAGGAAACTTTAATTTTTCATTTAGATTATAATTTATTTCGTGAACACGTGAATGCTCATCTCTTCAGATAGAAATCTCCTTAGTAAATGGAGACAATACATCAGACGGATATATTAGATTGATAGCGAGAAGGGAAAGCAAGAGAGAAAAGATGGGATTTGGGGGCGGTTAGGAAAAGAAAGGGTTAAGGAATTAGTGGTTGCGTAATAGTAAGCTTAAACCGGCTGGCCGGGCTGAGAATTTTTCCTTTAAAATTTGGGACTTTTTATATTGGGTTATATATTAAATTGACCCATATGTTTTGTTGTTTTAGGCAGGACAAACCAATTCGATCCAAAATTAGTTTAATGAAAGAGACCTTAATTAAAAAAAATAAGTGGAGATTACAATAAAAGTATTCGTTTCTTCGGACCGAAATACAGTGTGAACCAAAAGTAGGTTGAATAGTGTTTGTATTAGGGTTATATCATATAACTATGTTTGTAATGTTTTTTATGCAATTAGTATTTAAATTATTTTAATCTCTATCTATAAAAGGCAGGTTGTGTGTGTGTGTGTGTGTGTGTGTGTGTGTGTGTGTGTGTGTGTGTGTGTGTGTAACGAATGCACGACCGCAATTTTCGACGGATTTGCACCAAAATTTACATGCACATGCTCCAAGTTAGTAAGAAGGCCAAGACCGACTTTGCATTTCCCAACTCCCATCGATAGTGGAAATAATCGATTTTTCATGCTTCTACGGCAGTTTTCATGTAGTTTGCAGCCATTTTCGACTGGCCAGAGTGAGAGCCTATAGCTGGCTGCCACGAATAGGTAGGAAGATTCTATTGGCCAGCGTGAGAGCCGACAGCTGACTGACACGAATGTTAACTAGCATGCTAACATGCAAAAAAATCAATAGCTGCATTCGTCACAATTGGGAAAAATTTAAATCTGCATGGCACTTTACTCCAATTGGCTCATTCGCTTGCTTAAACTCAACGTTGATTCTGATTCCGCAGAACTGTGTTGGGTGTGAAAAAGTATTTGTTGTTAACATTCTTTTTTCATTCGGTTTTTCCAGTTACGAGTTCTTTTTTTTAAAGCTGATCGTTTTGCGTTCATTTTGTTTAGTTCTTTTTTCGTAACAGATTTAATGTTTAGTATAGAGCTTAGAAAAAAATCGCAGTGTGAGATAGGCAAGAAGTAAGGCATGTAGCAACATCAGCATGGCAAAGTGCATTCCTTTAAAGGCAAGGAAGGGCAAAAATATTTTAAGTCAAGTGATAGCGATTGCTGGATGAGTCGTACGATTTTTGAATTAAGCACGGACAACGCCGGGTCATGCTGCTAGTATGGGATAAAGTTATCTACTATATATGTTAAATAACTTGAATTTAACCATTTTCTTTCAATTTTTTGATATTTTTATAGTCATCTACGTTGGCTTGGGACCAGAGTAATTCTTTCAGGAATGCAGACACTGGAAACATACAAAGCGCAGATTTATATTTGGATAAGATTCAATAGCAGCACTCTCGAGAATTTCCTGTCCATATAAGTTATTTTCTCTTTTAATAAGCGCGTCATTAGTTTACTTAATATACACCTGCTTTATTATTATATATACCATTATGTGTCTGGATTATATCCATAATAACTTAAATATTAACTGCATAAAAAAATCAACAACTTTCACTCAATTTCGTTTCAAGTCTATAAATCGACCATTCGCCCTTGCATGGAGTATTGCTGCCATATATGGTCTGGGGCCCCTGCTGTTTGCCTCAGGGTTCTTGATAAGATCCAGAGACGGATATGCAATGTGATTGGCCCTGATCTGTCATCTCGTCTGCAGTCGCTCTCTCACAGACGCGATGTTGCATCGCTCTGCCTTTTTTACAAGTACTTTCACGGTAATTGCTCCGAGGAGTTGCTTTCGCTTGTCCCTAGGCCACGTGAATTTAAACGTCCTACGAGGCTGGCATCCCGTTCCCACCCCTTCACCATTGAAACTGTTAGATGTAGACGTCTCTTCTACTCCAATAGCTTCATGTCTCGCACATGTGGAACCTGTGGAACTCCCTTCCTTATTCCTGTTTCCCTGACAAATACAATCTCCAACTATTTAAGTGTAACGTCAACCGACGTCTCCAGTTGCCTTGATCTATCCACTTCCCTTCTCCACATCCTTTCATCTTTCATTCCTATCTGCTCTCGCTCCAAATCTTCTGCAACCCCCTTGCCTTGATAGACCCACTGTCTTTCTCTTTCTCCACATCCTCTCCTTTACCACTCCTATCTGCTCTTCCTCCAACCCTTCTGTAACCCCATGCGTGATAGTGGCCTCCAGCCTTGCTTGGGGTGATACGCTTAAAAAAAAAAAAAAAAAATTATTTCACATATCGTCCTCCATAATTTACTTTGATTTTTCAGTTAACCTGATGAATATGTCTGAGTAACTCTTAAATTAAAAATTTTGAAAAACTAACATTTTTACTTTTGTTTATAAATACTTGTTGCAAGATAAAATCCTTACATTTGGTTTGATAAAGCGTCCGCTAAGATCATTTTTTCTTTATTCGTGTATATATATATGCAACAAAAACATTATTGTTTCGTCCGTGTATTGTTTGATATATTGAAATGTAATTGTCATCTTTGATAATGGCTTATGTAAGCCGAAAGCTTAGATAGGATTTAAACATGTATCAATATGGTGATTTCCTTTCATCTTTCAACGATAATGTGATTAAGCTTATCTGACAATATGAACTTAATTTAAAATAAGTAGACAAAACTTGTCTATATTATTTAATGAAGCATGCATCAATATATATATATATATATATATATATATATATATATATACATACATATAAATATAAAAGTGAACATAGAAGTCAACACTTAGAGGCGATAGGGTGTTTCATGCTAGATGCAATCGTCAGGCAACGCTGACGATTGCATCTAGCATGAAACAGACTGTCGCCTCTAAGTGTTGACTTCTATGTTCACTTTTATATTTACACACGCTCTATCTCTGATATTGAGCACTTTATCCCATAAATATAGCACACTTTAAGACTACATATATATATATATATAGCGGCTGGCCACATCTATCCAAGAATAACCGTCTACTGAGGCGGCTAGATAATCCCTATTGCAGACGCTTGCTCAGGCGCATTTGTGCTTGTTCAACACCCACAGAGCCCACCTGTGGTTTATACTGCAACTATACTGAGCGGACCTTAGTTACAGTTTCTGGTGAGAGAGAGCGTTATCTGGCGTGACCAACAGTCTGAACAAGGCTAGCACGCTCACACCCTCGGTCACGATGACTTGTGACTTCGTGCTAGCACAACCACCGACGAGTCCCCAAGAGTTCCGTCTACCCAGTTTCAGTCACAAGGCTTGGGTTCATTTTGGGTATGATTTTCAGGCACTCTGCAAAGGTGCCGCATGCCTCCTCCAGACCGATAGCATCAAGAAGTCACTTTCCTGACAAATCGACCATGGTGAGGTTCATAGTCAGAACCCGAACGTTGTAGCCGCGTGCCCATATATATATATATATATATATATATATATATATATATATATATATATATATATATATATTCAAAAGTGTAAATTTTAAATTCATTTTTCGTTTCACATTTTTAAAGTGAAGTCAGAAGATCCAGAAAAAAATAAAATTCTCTAGTGAAATAAATTATTACAATGGAGCCTTAAAGTGGTCTGTTTTTCTTTAAATTAAATTATATATATATATATATATATATATATATATATATATATATATATATATATATAAGACTCTTCGGTAAATATATATACATATATATATATATATATATATATATATATATAAATATAAATATATATATATATATATATATGTATATATATATATGTATATGCATATATATAAGACTCTTCGGTAAATCGAATCGAGTTCTCTCAGTCACTGTGTGTTTATCTAAAAATAAATACGCTTAAATTCACCTTCTTCTCTGCCGTGAGCTAACGGCTTCAGGGTAAAATTTCCGACTGACGCGAATTCAGCCGGTTTTCGATTCTAGCCAGAGGCAACCGGACGTCTAGCCACACTGATGAGCTGTGATACAGCGAAACAGTCTGTCTGTGGATGACAATATATATATATATATATATATATATATATATATATATATATATATATATATATATATATATATATATATATATATCAATTCACCCCAATCAAAGCCATAACGCCACTAAGACGCAGGGAGGCTGCTGGAAGAGAAAGAGAAGGAAAAGACTTTAGAAGGAACCGGAAACCCAATCCTAAACAAGGAACAAGGGATATCCCTCTACTTCTGTTAAAAAAGGGGGGCAGGAAGGAGGAGAACCAGACGAGAGGCGAACCAATCTCATCCAGCGAGTGTATCGTTATTTACAAGGCATACATCAATTTTGGCACAAGGACACAAGTATGAGTCACCTAGTGCGGATCGGACTCATTTGTAATGGTCAGTATTTTCATTATTACTCCTTGCACAATTATATTCATAGATATGAATTGACTGTGATAGATAGATAGATAGATAGATAGATAGATAGATAGATAGATAGATAGATAGATAGATAGATATTAACATACTGTGATAGATATATATATAAACATACTGTGATAGATAGATAGATAGATAGATAGATAGATAGATAGATAGATAGATAGATAGATAGATAATGTACTGACTGGCATAGATAGATAGATAGATAGATAGATAGATAGATAGATAGATAGATAGATAGATAGATAGATAGATAGATATAAACATACTGTGATAGATAGATATAAACATACTGTGATAGATATGTGTAGATAGATAGATAGATAGATAGATAGATAGATAGATAGATAGATAGATTGATATAAACATACTGTGATAGATATAAACATACTGTGATAGATATGTGTAGATAGATAGATGGATAGATAGATAGATAGATAGATAGATAGATAGATAGATAGATAGATAGATAGATAGATAGATAGGATTTTTTATCATTCTGTCATGCAATTATTATCGGCGATTATTTCTTCATCGCCTCCATTAGAAAAGAAAAGAGCTCACAGTCGTCTTGCAACCAACCTCAACAGACACAGTATAAGTAAATTGATAAATAATGTACCTAGAATATCTTCTGATTGATCCAAGCGATCTTCATCAAACCTTGAAAACAACGTCAAACTCATGAGTGAACTCAAATAGGTTCAGCAGCTCAGCACGCAATGTTTCTCTGCCTACACGGGTAAATCAATGATATACGGGTAGACGGACACTGGTAGGAAACAACTGAAAGAACAAAGTCCATGTGTGTCGGTGGGGAAGATGTTGATTGCGGTTTTCACTTTGGGTTTACGTTTTGAGAGTATCGGGCCAAGCATTTGAATGAGGTAAAAAGCATTGCTTGGAAAAATAGAATTAATTAATTAGTTCGGTTGTCTATGTACAATATTAAAAAGTCATGAAACGAAAAGGAATTTTCTGGCAAAAGGGGAAGAAAAAGAGCGTTTAGAAAAGAAGGAAAAGGTTAGTCAAATTTCCTATGTTTAATGGAGGTTACAGAGATCGTTACAGATAGAGAGTTAATGTGTACCAGAGGAGGAGTTGGGTTTAAATATGATTAATCATTTGGTGCTATCGAGAGTATATTAGATAATTCGCAATGGTAATGAACACGCTGCTGTAGATAGATTTGAGGTAGATTTGATAGCTAGCTAGCTAGCTAGATAGATAGATAGATAGATAGATAGATAGATAGATAGATAGATAGATAGATAGATAATGTACTGATTTAGATAGATAGATAGATAGATAGATAGATAGATAGATAGATAGATAGATAGATAGATAGATAGATAGATAATATACTGATTGAGATAGATAGATAAATAGATAGATAGATAGATAATATACTTATTGAGATAGATAGATAGATAGATAGATAGATAGATATGCACAGATTGTGATAGATCGATAGATAGAGAGATATATATGCACTGATTGTCATAGATCGATAGATAGAGAGTTATAAGATAGATAGATAGATAGATAATGTACTGATTGAGATAGATAGATAGATAGATAGATAGATAGATAGATAGATAGATAGATAGATAGATATGCACAAATTGTGATAGAGAGATATAAGATAGACTTAGATAGATAGATAGATAGATAGATAGATAGATAGATAGATAGATATGAACAGACTGATAGATAGATAGATAGATAGATAGATAGATAGATAGATAGATAGATAGATAGATAGATAGATAGATAGATAGATAGATAGATATGCACAAATTGTGATAGATAGAGAGATATAAGATAGACTTAGATAGATAGATAGATAGATAGATAGATAGATAGATAGATGTTATGGTAATTCTGTTGTTTTATTTCGCCTGAAAGTTCTATTTATGTGCATTCATAGCCGGAAGCTATCTTTATGGATTTCAATTGATTGCTATTATATATCATCATTTGTTATTTGAAACCTGCCCATTGTTATGTTGTTATTATATTATTTTCAGTATCAGGTTCATGACGACTCAGGATTTGTTCCTTTCAAAATTGATTTAGAACCACCTTTTTTTTTGTTTCATCTTATTGTTGTTTCATTCATTAAAACATTGTTTTTTCACACTGGAAAATATATTATCTGTAAAGCAATTTTTGATTGATTGATTAGTTTACTACGGCTTATCAACCATTTTCACGTTATTTAAAGTCAAAAAATATCTTTAGAGTGTAAGAATTAGTTTTTAGTGATAATAAAGGTTTATTGATACAAGTTTTACTAAGTAAACCATATCTGAGAGGGGAGAAGTGGTAAATTCATATTTTTCCCAAGGCTATTTCGCGCAAGTTTAATATAACGACCCCAACAGGTATTGAACCTAGGCTCTTGGGATTAACAATTTCGATCGTTTATATATTACACAGTTCGCACATCCAAACTTACAGCACCCAAGCGGTCACCAATCTATGTACTGACCAGGCTCCACATTGCTTAACTTCGATGATCGTATTGTAACTGGTGTTGCAACGTCATGTGGCCGTAAACTATCTGTAAATCAAGGACGGTTGTTCTTTCCGTGTGATCTTAAGTTGGGGTTCGTGGTGACTGAAGCCGAGAAAAAGATCAGCTTTGCATCTGAAGCTCTCACTGGTAACGAAATCTCTGGAGATAGAAATACGTGTGGGTGGTGTAATAGATAAAGGCTCGGAATGAGAAATCAGAGGGCCGAGTTCAAATTCTAGTTTAGTTCGTTACATTTACTTACGCGCAAATACACATGTGAAAGGTATGATTTCGTATCCTCTCCCCAGCTAAGGGTTAAATAATGTGATTTTATATGGAAAGTGATTTTTCTAAAATAAATATGTTGATGTAATATTCACTTGGAAAAAATAATTGTTCTTACAACCCAGAATATGTTGGGGCTTTAAATAACCTACAAAGGGTTGATAACCCATAAAAACAAATCCACCGGGAAGAAATCCCTGAGAGGGAAGGATCAACACTGGAATGTCTCCTACATAGTAGCAATTAGCGGAAAAATCTTTTCGAGTGAAACATTCTTCTTGCCTAATGAATTCAGAGGGAATGAGGGTGATTCACTCCTGTGGATGTAGCAAAGGGAGGCATTGGCTGCAAAGGTCTGAGCTTGTGGCACTGATGAATGGAGTTCGTCTGTTTTGATATGTCGGGCAATGTGCTCAACATACGAATAATGATCATACGAAGCATTCAGTACGGTGCAAACTGAACCTGTCTCCGGCCAATGAGAAACACTTGCTGCCCTGAAAATATAATATTACTAATAATTAGAAATAATTTAAATAATAATGAATTAAATAGATAATAATTAATCCACGAAAAAGGCTAAAAAGTCAGCATACTGTGATGAAGACATTCGCCAAACGTAATGAAAACAGTTTTATCATCGAAATCTTTATGTTATTGTTAAGAGGAAGGATCAAAGTATTTTTTATTATTTAGTTAAATTTTTTACTCCTTTTTCGAATATTCGAAATTTTGATTAAAATCTTGTTTTTCCTGCGTCAGCGATTGTACTAACTTTTACATAGCAAATTTTGGTTTCGTTTTTGTGACGACCACATTAATTTGGAAATTCTTGTAAAATTCAAATAATTGTCAGATTTTAATGACATTTTCAGGCCTTACGATGACTTATGACTTCGTGCTAGCACAACCACTGAAGGCTTCCATCTGACCTTGTGCCAGACTGGGGTTAGTAAATACCTGTATAATCTGGATTCATAAACAATAAAGCCTATTTTATTTGACTAATTTTTGTTTGCAAGTTAGTGACTTTTATAATACATTATTATACATATAATTCTATGCCCCAAATTTGCAAACTTCAAAAGGGGCGGACGGTGTGGGGTAATCGTTAACGAGCTATTGTATCATTACTGAGTGGTGAGTTTGATTCTCACTGCGTGACCCATAATTGTGGCATTGTACAAAACTAAGCGAATTTTAGTAAATATTTGACTATATTGAAATGAAGTAGAGGGAAAAAATGAACCCTTTCAGAAAGAGACAGTTGAAATTTCTAAAACACATAATGAGGAAAGAAGGCTTGCAGAATGTTATACTCACGTGACAAACAGAGAGTAACCTGCCTAACGAGCTTGGTTTAATGGATAGCAGTACAAATAGCGGGGTATAGTAAAAAGGCAAACATTACTAAGAGGTACACAGGATGGGAATTTGTGGAGAGCCACAAAATGTGCGCTCGTTGTAAGGTTATGGTTAACGAGCTATAGTGGATCATTACGACTGAGTGATGAGTTTGATCCTCGCATATTTTCGCATAGTTATGGCTTTGTGTTAGGCTAAGCGACACTTATTTTCGGTAACTATAGCAACGAAAGGCCTTACCGCGGGTAATTCAGTTTTTAACGGTAAAAATCGATAACTACAGTTAAAAAAACAGAAAATTATGTTGGATTCCCATCGTTTCAATTTGAGTTTGGGGGTGGGGATTTCTATCCCTTGATAAAAAAAAATCAATCGTTTTTATAACGATAGCTTCTTGGCGATACAACAATCAAAGTTTGCTAATTTATTCTGTTCCTATATTTTTCTGTGAAAAGAAAATGTCTCCATCTTTTCCTGAAATTCGCGCCCCGAAAAAAACAAAAAACAAAAAAAAACACCTCCAAATTCACATAAAACGTGTTACCACTTGCAACTTAATTTTGCTATTTTTGGTTTTAATGGCCAATGTATTCCGGACATCTCATATATTATTAACTGGTAATGATTTTGTTTTTACGATATATTGCGGGTTTGCATGTATGAGTTGCATCAAGGATCCTAATTCATTTCTCGTTAAGTCTTTCAAATATATTAATGTTTCTAGAAAAACTCCTTGCCAAGTTTTGATTCATATTAGGGAAATCTTAAAAGGCTTTTTGAGGCATGCTCTGCTCAGCTTGTGGGTGAATACTCTTCAAGTACTGTTGACAGAAATAGGGTAATTTTACTTTATACTGGTAAACGTGGCGGCTGGGTATAAAATACGCATTCAACACTGTTTATTCTTTATGTTTAATCTGTGAAAAAAGGGCAGTGGTTGCTTATGGTAGAACTGCAGTAGGCTAGAATTGGTTTGTGAAATTTAAATTTAACTTGAGCTAGGGGAAAATAACACTGTACAAGACTTGAAATCTTTAAAACGGATGAATTGAAGGAAATTTTCATGGAAATTACAATAGAAAAGATGTATGGCGTCGCACAAAAATTAGAATTGAAGCCTTTCGACTGACTTCAGAACGATAGAAATTCAAGAACGAAAGAAATCAAATGAAATTCAAAATTTGGGTGATAGTTTTTGTTTGTTTTTTTATCCTTTGGTTATGAAATATTTACTGTCACGTGAGCAAGATTTTTGTCTTGAGTTTTGCAATCGTGATGTCGTCTGAACGCGGCGTAGAGTGGATATTGAGAAATTAACTAGAATGCCTATTCCAGAAACATAAGTGAATTTCTTAATAATTGATTCTTTTGACTTGGTTTGTTTTACGGCATATCAACTTCCATGGGTTATTTAATGCCGAAAAGATTTTTTATAGCTGGTAATATTTTTCTTCAAAAATGTATTGCAGATATTAAAACCTATTTTTACACATTCATAATGTTTTGACCCCAGTTTGGGGGTTAACTATTTGCCCATAGCTGGGATCCTAACAGAGGTTATCACTCCGGGTCAGGTTGGACCTGAAAACACCAGCAATTAACAGGTGGTTTCACGCTCCTCAAAATCTCCTGATCAGAGGCCTTGCTGCCGGATGTAGTTTATCGTCATACCCAGGACAGTGATTCTTTTGATTTAACATAAATAGCTTCTAAAATTTGTTTTTAGCGGCATATCAACTCCTATATGGGTCATTTAATACCAAAATTTAATTTTCTTGTGAGCATTAGTAACTTCTTTTACAAAAATGTATTGCTAGTAATATTTGTTTTTTCCAAAGATTGGTGTCAAAACACTATGAAAGTATAGTAAAAATACTATAGTATATTTTCATAGTACAAAAAATTAACAGCAATACATTTTTGTAAAAAAAAATACCAATAATACATAAAAAGATAGATATACCAGTAACACGTTTGCTATCAACACGGGTCAGGGCGGACCTTCGAACAACATCAATTAAGAGCTGGTTCCACGCTCCTCAAAAACTCCTAATCGGAGGCCTTGCTGCCGGGTATAGTTTATCGTCATACCCAGGACGTGTCTAAAATTTGTAATCGTTGTTTACAATTTCTTTTCTTGAATATCATTGTGTTCTTCGCAAGGAGCTGTCTTATGCTATTGTATAATTTATGTTACTGTATCATGTGTTTTCGTATACTACTTTATTCGGAAAGTCGTGAGTTCAATTTCTGGCCACGGTAGTGCATTAATGAAGCCATCTCGGTAACTGCAAATCCTTAGAAATACCGATGTGACAAAAAAAAGGGGGATTTCAAGAAAGTTAAGATGTTGAATGGTGATTTTCAAGTTATGCAGGACTGGCCTATTTAGAAAATTGGTGCAGTACGATCTTTCACCATCCAATTTGGCTACCTGACATATTAAAATGCATGACGTTGCCAGAAGTATTAAAAAACTCCACTCGGTTTTATTTGGCCGCTCTGCGGACAATTTTCAAAAGGACATTATTTTACGAATGTCTAAATTGCACTTAAACTCATTCAAGTAAAACGACAGCAGAATAAATAATTCTGTATAATTAAGCCAACCACTGTTTGATATCCTGGGCAAAATGGCAGCATTAACAGCTGAATGATTTATGAATTCATAAACATATGTCTGAAGCTGTACCTTGGCAAAATCCCAATAGCTAATGCTTCTCTTTGGTTGTTATACATGTTATTTATTAAGTCTAACTTAGTTTGACACAAGGCTACAAATATGGAGCACCCAGTGAAAATAGAAACAACAACTAATGATTCAGGGGTCTAGTATGCTGATCCTTACACTATAAAGAGACTTTTTCATAGCTGAACAGAAAGATGCGCTCATTACCAACAAGGCTAGAGAAAATATCTTAAAATGGCATTTCTAAGAAGAGGTATTTCTCCGCGAAAGTGAATCTGGTACAAGGCTAAGTTTAAAGTGGGATCAGAAGACAAACAGAGTTCAGCTTTTTGGGGAGGCTTAATCAAGGATTAACAGTAAAAGAGAAATGTACTGTCTAGTGGAGGAACCGCTTCCTGGGAATGTCGTCGATAAGAAGCAAACAATAAAATATTGGGAGGTAAAAAATATTCACTTGTAGGTTCCCGCCAAAAATAAGATAAGCTAGAGGATAAAGCCGGCATCTTATATATATATATATATATATATATATATATATATATATATATAATATATATATATATATATATATATATATATATACTTTAAAAATCAGGAGGTCAGCTGACTCCGCTAATTTGGTTTCAACCATACAGTATCCTCAGGCGATTTTTATCAAATGACCTTCTGATTTTATTTTATTTTTTCACACGTGTATTGATTCACCTCTGACCATTAACCTTTTATGTATTATATATATATATATATATATATATATATATATATATATATATATATATATATATATATATATAAGGCTTAAAGACAAATATTCCATGGTTATAATTTATTACATTGGAATCGTAATCACGATCTATTTCATCAGACCTATATATATATATATATATATATATATGTGTGTGTGTGTGTGTGCATATATATATATATATGTGTGTGCATATATATATATATATATATATATATATATATATATATATATATATATATATATATATATATATATAAAGTTTCTTTTTTATTATTTGTCCGTAACGTTTGATGCCGTCAGTGCGAGAAAGATAAAGTGACAATGCCTGTGTTATAACAATGTTGAACAACTTTAGATGTCTACAAAAAGAGAGATAAAAGGGCCGACTCCGTGAAAGAGCAAAGTAAAACAATGAAACTTCATCAAGAAATTCTGAAATGAACATTATTTAATCTACTCTTTAGTCCATTAGGCCTAGTTTATTAAAGCGTTGGTTTGTGAATTTTGGTGACATAGTAATTGTGAGTTCAATCCCTGGGCCAAGTAGTGTGTACTTGGAGTCATGGAAACAGGCTGAGTAATAACTGATCAATACTAAATAATAAGGACTAGACAAGATATCCCTAGACATAGGCAGTGGAATGAGAACAGTCTCACTTAGTAGATTAAATAAAGGCTTCAGTTTGGAATTCATTATAGGGTACTCGGATCGACGTGCACCTGATGAAAGCCAGATGACACAACGGCCAAAACATTGTGATAAGAACAACAAAGATAAGGACAATAGTCTGCAGGTAATTAGTGTAAATAATGATAATTCTTCATCCTAAATAAATTCTAGACCTTGATTTAACCCTGAAGTGATTTGGAAGTGCCCAAATATGCGGGCACGTTCTGCACATGTGCTTGTACAGCAATCAGAAATGCTTTCAATACTGTGTTATCACATGATTGAGTAGAAAAAGCCGAATATCAACAACTTTGACAAAGATGTAGATTTCCAAAATCATATCTCTTAACCAAGGAGGTTAATTTTGGTGTCATTGATAATAAGGACAATAGTACGAATGTAAATTGGATATTAAAAAAATGATAACTCCTTAGCTCAGACAGAAATCAATAAGAATTGAGAAAATACTTAATGTCTGACAAATAAAAACTTATTACTAATAATAAGAAGTTGACAAAATATAAAGCCATATTTTGACGTCATGGGGCGTCGTTGTCGTTGTCGTGGTCTTGGAAATCCATTGATTTTTCCATACTCTGGAGTCAAACTCTCAAAAAACGTTCTCGGTTCCTCATTGGTTAAGATCCAAGTCAAGATTCCCAACCTCCCCAATTTGTTTTTTGTCCCCCTTTTTTTATCTCGACTGGGTAAGTTTCCTTTTTTACCCTTGGCCGTACTTATTTTATTCTTCTCTCTCCCTTCATGAGAGAGCCTCTTGATTTTGTCTGAAGATAGAATACAGTTGCCTCTCTTATTTCTTTGGGGGTTGGACGGGTCCAGCTAACATCAGTAATCTTTAGTTTGTTTAATTTTGTTATATTTTAGTTTGTTTTGGGGTTCATCCTCCCCCCCCCCTCATTGCTTATCATCAACAGCTTTTATATATAATAATTTTACTCAACAAAGTCCAATGTGTAAGAGACAGACACGGACCCAGATGTTGTATATACATGCTTATCCTGATTACGTTGATGAAATGCTATAGGGTCATGTTATAATTTTTCTTGTTCCTTTGCTAGTCAATTAGCACGTACATTACACCCTAAATAGATAATGGACTATTCCGTCTCGATGGCGAGGAAAGATGTGAAAGACACATCAGCGACGCTGTTTGGTTTCAGAAAAAAAGAAATGAATGAATGAAAAAATGAAAAAGGGAAAGCAAAGAAAAATGAATGATTGATTGAATGATGAAAATGAAAGAAGAAAAGGAAAAGTAAAAAAGAAAGAAAGAAAGAAAGAATGAATGAATGAATTAATGAATGAGAAAATGAAAAAGGGAAATCAAACAAAAAAAGAAATGAATGAGGACAATGAAAGAAAAAGGGAAACCAAAGAAAGAAAGAAAGAAGTTAGAGTAGGAACAAGAAAGAGAGAAGAAAACGAGGTAAAAAGAAAGAGAGAAATGAAAGAAACAAGAAAGGGAAAAGCAAAATGGAAAAAGAAAGAAAGAAAGAAAAAAAAACAAGGGATAGCGAAGTTAGAGTATGCGATAACTCTCTCATGTGATTAACGTCTGCTTCAGTGAAGTAGAAATAACTGTCAATTTCAAATCTTTACATTTGGTACAAATGAAGACTTGTCAAGACTTGTCAATATCAAATCTTTTCATTTGGTACAAATAAAAAGATTTGAAATGAACAAGTCTTTTCATTTCACCAAAGCAGACGTTAATCACACGAGAACGTTGTAGCCTACTTTATCTCTTGCCCTTGAAGTACGAGGTACCCTCATACTTCTTTAAATAATAACAAAATATTGCAATAAAAATCATACATATGTATGATTGCTATTGCAATATTTTGTTAAAGTTGTTAAGCTCAAATACTTAACGATGCAATTGGGGAATTTTCTCTGGAATTTCATAATCGGGAAACTCGCAAGGGGGCTATTTATTCATTAAATATTAGAATTCATCAGAAAATTCAAATAGGAAAACCTAGAAATTAAATATTAATATATCTCAGTCTGTTATGTGCCATGCGTGATACATGCTTAGACGATCATGTATCTTTCGATACATTATGGACGAGGCAGATTTTTCCCGCAGTAGGTTGCCATTTCTTCCTGCGGTAGACCAGTTGCCATCCATGGCTATAGAACCCGGTTTTGTTCTGCTATTTACATAGCTGGGGGGGGGGGAGAAGAAGATGATTCATATCTTTCCCAAGAGTGTTAGCACGTAAGTGAATGTAAGCGAATCGACTGGAATTCGAACTCGGCTCACCGATTCCTCAAACCGAGCCGCTATGTATTACTCCACTCCATTAATATATCGACAGGAAATTACTTGGCGCGGTCGGTTTTCTACTGTTAATAAGTAATAAACTGATAACATAGAATTTACTACATATTAATACCATAAACGAGGTAATATGTTTAAAAGATGGCGTGACAAACTTTCAATAATAGTAAGAATGCAATACATAAAATATTTTGTTATTTTTTAACAGTATGGAAAAATATTTCTCGAATAAGAAGTTATCATTACGAGACAATAATAGCCTAGTGGATTAAAGTGTTGCTTCGTGAATCTAGTGACGTAATATATGAGTTCAATCCCTGGGCCGGGCAGTGTGTACTTGGACTCAATGGAAACAAGGTGAACAATAACTGAGTAGTACAAAAATAGGCAGAGGATAAAATAATGGATTGCGGCTTGGATTGAGAACCGACTTCGAATTCCGGTTGAGTTCATTGCATTTACTTACGAGCTAATATCCTTGGGAAATGTATGGATCCAACTGTTCTCCCTCCATCTATGGGTAAATAGTAGGACAGACTGGGTTCTATAACCTTGCGTGGCAACCAGTATGGGAGAAGAAAAACTCTGAATTCGAAACTGTACGTGGCCCTGGCGAAGCCCATCCTTGTATCTGGAAAGAAACAATGGCTAATGGAAAGGGTCGTTCGCATTGACTCGATGATCCCGACGAGGGACGACAAGATTTTACTAAAAATAAGAAATAGACGAGATATCCCTAGACATGGGCAGGGCAACGAGAACAATTTTCCCCCGAAGATTAAATAAAGGGTTCAGATCGGAATTCGTTGTAGATTACCGGGATTGATATATTCACTTGATGAAGGCCGGAGGAAGAACGGCCGAAACGTTTTGATAAAAGCAACAAAGACGAGAACAATAGTTGGCTTGCAAGTTGTGTAAATAAATATCACAGACAACCACAAGACCGAAGTGAACAAAATACACACACGGAAATACGATGAATAATTTTATATTTTTGTAGGTATGAAGGTGGACTGAAAAGTACATAGGCTGACTATGAAGGGAAGGGCTGACTATTATGGGCTGAAATGTTCATAGGCTGACTATGAAGGGATGTAACAGAGCTGTGAAATTTTGCATGCATTAATTTCAATTCTTTCTTTTCAGCTAAACGGATATCTGAGTGTTCAAAGAAACCTGTTCATCCTGCTGGTCAAAAAGCCATCAACAGCAGATATGACATCATCATCATCATTCTGCTGGTCAAAAAGCCAACAATAGCAGATATGACATCATCATCATCATGCTGGTCAAAAAGCCATCACTAGCAGATATGACATCATCATCATCATCATCCTGCTGGTCAAAAAGCCATCAATAGCAGATATGACATCATCATCATCCTACTGGTCAAAAAGCCATCAACAGCAGATATGACATCATCATCATTACAATACTGGTCCTCAGTCAAGTGTTTTCTTAATATTGGGGAACAGATGATAGTCAGATGGGGCCAAATCAGGAGAATATGGGTGGTGATCAATGTCACAGCCACGCACAGCAGCCATTGAAACCAAGGACTTGTGTGCTGGACTATTGTCCTGATGAAATAAAACCCCTACGTCAGTTTTCCTAGGTGTTTAGTCTTGATAGCCTTTCGTAACTACCTCAGCAAGTTCACATAGTACTCTCCATTGACGGTGTGGCACTTTTGTAGATAGTCAATAAACCCAATACCTTTTGCATCCCCCAAAACTGTTGAAACCAGATGCAACGACTTTAACCTTTTTGGAGAAGCTGAGGAAGTCTGTTTTCACTGCATGGATTCTCTCTTTGTCTCTGACACAAAGTGATGAGCGCAACACACATCCCGGGTGAGGAAACGTTCAAAGAAACCAAGTGGATCCGCCTCAAACGATGCCAGTTTTTCCTGTGATGTGATCACTCTGGTGCGCTTTTGATCAGGTGTCAGAAAAAGTGGCAGGCACCTAGCAAAAACCTTCGTCGTGTCAAGTTTATTGTGCTAAATATTCTGAACTCTCTAACGGGATATGCTATATCTGATTTACATTCGACTGCAACCATTAATGTAGCAATCATGTCAGCATGCATGTTCTTGGGGACTGACGCCCTTTCTGCATGCACTTGATAACATCATTATTTTGCCAAATAGTTTTTTCCATTTTCAAGAGAAGTCGCTACTAGTTACATTTGAAGTTTTCTTTGAAATATCATATATCATTTTAGCTGGAAATAAACAACGCAATTATCAATAAGAGTTGAAATTAATGTATGCAAGATTCCACTGTTCTAACATCACTCCTTCATAGTCAGCCTATGAAGTTTTCAGCCCACAACACATAACTGGAAAGAAACAATGCAGTTATTAAAAAGAAGAATTGAATCTAATGCATGCAAGATTTCACTTTTCTAACATCACTCCTTCATAGTCAACCGATGAACTTTTCAGCCTACAACTCATATCTGGAAAGAAACAATGCAGTTAATTATATGAAGCATTGAAATTAATGCATACAAGATTTCACAGCAGTAACAACACTCCTTCATAATCAGCCTATGAACTTTTCAGCCCACAACACATATCTGGAAAGAAACTACGCAGTTATTAATAAGAAGAATTGAAATTAATGCATGCAAGATTTCACAGCTCTAGCATCACTCCTTCATAGTCAGCCTATGAAATTTGCAGCTCACCTTCAATAAGTATGTAACGTTGTGGACTGAAAAAAATTAATTAACACAACAAATATCTCTTTTTCAACACAATTTCCTTCCTAAGCTCAAAGTTAATCTGTTGATAGTACATTATACAGTAAAGATTCCAGATTTTTAAGCTGAAATTTCCATTGCATAATCCAGCTAATAACTGCGTCAAGTTTCCGATACTTTGATGCATCCTTGTACTTATCTATGTTCATTTATCTATTTATATCAATCAATCAATTTCTCTCAGTCCGTTATTATCAACAAGAGGACGCAGAAAGGTGCTCGGCCCATCCTACTTCCCAAAGTTCTGACTAAACTAACACGCATCAGAAATTTTGTAGATCTGTGTTGGTTATCGATTATTTCTCTATTTCAAGGCATAACGACCTATTTATTTCACTTCGTTCTAATCGATCACTCTCTTTAAGTTCATATCGATCTCAATCCGTTCTTATCTTTCTTGGTCATTTCAATACCTGCGTGTCCATTTCCTTCCCCCTCTCTCTCTCTCTCTTTCTCTCTCTCTCTCTCTCTCTCTCTCTCTCTCTCTCTCTCTCTCTCTCGATATATATATATATATATATATATATATATATATATATATATATATATATATATATATATATTATGAATACATAATCTTTTAAAATCCATCAGGTCAGTTAGTAAATTTATTTCAAGGACCTCACGTCCAACTTTTCAGATCAGTTTTTCATTAATACCTGACCTGACGGATCTTTAAGGATTATGTATTCTTTATTATATTGCTCTGTTCTTATATTAAGCTCTCTTTGGATTTATATCCTCCTTGGAATTATCCCTACTAATCATCAAGTTATTATATATATATATATATATATATATATATATATATATATATATATATATATATATATATATATATATATATATATTATGAAATGGACAAAGTCCGACAATTATTTTAACACATTTTTATGTTTATACGTTCTTTTTATAGATACAAATATTTAAGTAAAATAATTGTCGGAGTGTGTCTAATTCATAATGTGTGACGTCATTTATTTACATTTGGATACGCATCGAGCAGATATGAATGTACGAGAGAAAATCATGTCTGAGGATGCATTTTTTTCTATGAAAATTTCTCGTACATTCAGGCCAGTAAATGTTATTAATACTGTTTATTATAAAACAGAGCATTTACTTAAATATTTGTATCTATAAAAAAAGAATGAATAAACATAAAAATGGCCTAAAATATATATATATATATATATATATATATATATATATATATATATATATATATATACAGAGAGAGAGAGAGCTAATTGATGTTACCTTTAACAACCCGACTCCAGAGTATCGTAGACGAACCCTCCGGAAATCACACCGTCTTCTCGTCAAGGAGTATGAAGAATCAGTCTATATTTCTGAGATGAGATATTTTGTACACTATTTACATTATTCGAACTATTGTCCTCATTCCAAACACCTGAATAAGGCCGGAATATGTCAACAAAGATGAGGATGATAGTCCGAACAATGTAAATAGTGTACATAATACCTCATCTCAGAAATATAGACATATACTCTTTTCATCTATAATAACGGCGTCATATTTGTTCATAATTTATCTTTCAGATTGATAATATCGACCTATCATATCTCAGTCGCTTCGTACGCACCTCAGGGTTCTTGCCTACCACAATCTGTTGGCTTTATTCTCAAATAGTTCATATAAAAGTCTGTTGTTATCTCTCTGAATCTATTCGTATCCTCCCGACTCACTCTAATCTCCCTCAATCTGTTCCTATCTACCCCAGTCTTCTCTTATCGCTCTTAATCTGTTCGTATCTAACTCAGTCCTCTCTTATCTCTCTCAATATACCACAGTCTTTTCGCATCAATCTGTTCGTACCACTCTCAGTCTGTTCGTATCTACCTCAATTTGTTCGTATCTACCCCAGTCGTATCTTTTATTTCTTCCAATCTCTTTGTATCTCGGTCGTATTTACCTCAGTCTGTTACTATCTACTTCAGTCTTATAGTACTTTTTTTGTTTTGTTTAGTTTTTTTTGCAATCTGTTCGTTTCTCTTTCAATACATTCGTATTTATTTCATATTCACAATCTTTATATCGTATATTATACGTTAATCTTTACCCCTGTTGATATATAACTGATATAAGTTCGGAACGGCACTGATTCAAATGGACCAAAGGAAGTGGATAAGATCTTTCAATCTTCCCAGAGGAAAGAACATTCTCGATTTGAAATCTAATATTCAAAACATCGTTTCCTGTGTGGACTCGAACACAGACTTCTGGCACAAGTGAGAAATAGAAAACTATCTCACCCGTCAGGCTGACTCATTTCTTAATACATTTCCCATCTGATCAGATTTCTTTCGTATCGATTTCGTATTCATCTGCTCTTCTATCCATCTTTGTTCGTATCTACCAAAATGTGCCTCCACACACGCGCACATACAAATTCATACATATATATATATATATATATATATATATATATATATATATATATATAAGTGAACATAGAAGCCAAAACTCAGAGGCGACAGTCTGTTTCATGCTAGATGCAATTGTCAGGCGGACTGACTATTGCGTCTAGCATGAAACAGCCTGTCGCCTCTGAGTGTTGATTTCAATGTTCACTTTTATATTTATATTTACATATGCTTTAACTCTGATATTGAGCACTTTATCCCATAAGTATAGCATACCTTATATATATATATATATATATATATATATATATATATAATCATTTATTTAAATATTATAACATAAATATGTTATAAAATCACTACAAAAATAGCCATTTCGTTTCGACACTCCCGTGTCTTTTCAAGTGATGGTGTTGAATGTAGAATAAATGTTTTTTTTAATAAAAACATTTCCAAATTCCTTAACGGCCCTTCTCAAGGGATGAGTGCTGTAGTATAAATTCAAATGACCAACCAGAACGCGAGTATATGGTGATTCAAAGAGCCAGACCACGAAGCAAAGTTATCGCTGGGGGTGTGAGAGGGGGGTAGAGGGATATGGTTGAGCTGGACATGACACTTGGATTCCATATATATATATATATTTCTTCATATATATATATATATATATTTCTTCATATATATATATATATATATATATATATATATATATATATATATATATATATATATGTGTGCGTGTGTGTGTGTGTGTGTGTGTGTGTGTGTGTGTGTGTGTGTGTGTGTGTGTGTGAATTTGTAGGTCTGATTAATTAGATCGTGATCTCGATTCCAATGTAATAAATTATAATCATGGAATATTAGTGTTAGAGCCTTTTATATTATATATATATAAATAACCATCTACCTTGAGAGTATCAAGGGCCTTGTACTGGGTGAATATTAGCGTATATATATATATATATATATATATATATATATATATATATATATATATATATATGAGGGTCATTCAATGAATAAGGTGAATTTTTCGGTATAAGGACTTCTAATACAGATAGAAGCTTACTCTTTTTTATTTATTTTTTTGTTTTACTTCTTTTTCACATGTATTTAATTTCTTTTGTAGATAAAAAAAAAAAACTTTGAGAGTTTTGGGGATTAATAAAGATGGCCGACCAAGAAGCATGTTCCAGGATTGAACAGCAGTCAGTTATCAAGTTTTTGGTTGCTGAAGAGTGCAAACCAGTTGAAATTCATAGGAGAATGTCAACTGTGTATGATGCCACATGTTTCAGCAAAAAAAATGTTTACAAGTGGGCTAAATTGTCTAAAGAAAGACGGGGCATTGTTGAGGATGAAGACAGGTCTGGGAGGCCTACAGAAGTGAGGTCTCCTGAGATGATCGAATCAGTCAATGACTTCATTCAGTCTGACAGTAGGTTGACAGTGGATGACATTGCAAGGACTTTGAGCTTATCTGTTGGGACAAACGCAGGGGTCATCAGTCAGAAGGAGTCATCTTGCATCATGACAACGCAAGGCCTCACACAGCAGCCCAAACGGTGCAGACCATCAACGAACTGGGCTGGGAACTGCTCCCTCATCCCCCTTACAGTCCAGACCTTGCCCCTTCAGACTTTCACCTGTTTGGTCCCTTGAAAGCGTTCACGAGAGGCACGAAGTTTAAAAGTGACGATGAAGTCAAAAGTGTTGTGAGCGACTGGCTGAGACATCAGTCCAAAGATTTTTACGCTGAGGGAATACGGAAGCTTGTGCACAGATGGGAAAAGTGTGTGACAGTGCTGGGAGACTACGTTGAAAAAAAAAGTAAGCTTCTATTTGTATTAGAAGTCCTTATACCGAAAAATTCACTTTATTTATTGAATGACCCTCGTATATATATATATGTTAAACAGTATCTTTATTTATTTACATGTACCGACCTGAAAAACAAATACTCATATATGAGTATTCCTTTATAAAATAACGTTAAAGCATATAAATTAAAAATGTCGGATACAATCCATTTCCTAATATATATATATATATATGACGCGTTCGGCGGAAGAGAGGTGTATTCAACATTTGATAATTTTGCGGCAATACATGCTTAAATTTTTTAGGCAGTTTTAATCAGCATTTTTTTTTTCATGGTTAGCCACAAGGAATTGTAAATGTAGAACTACCTTACACTTAAGTAAGATAATAATAATAATATTTATTAAGAATTTATTACAGGAAATATCAAGTTTTACTGGAAAATCGTTGACAGTTATATATTTAGTTACATAACAAATAAATAAAAATAATATAAATTTTGATGCTATATTCGATTTGTTGTCAGGTATTTTTCATATTCTCCTTTGTTATTGGCAACATTTTAGAATACTTTTGCTGCAAGTTTTCTAAGTTGAACAAATTGGAGCTATTTCCTTTACGCTTTGTTACCTCTCTTTTCCATTGTTGTTTTCAGATCGTTTTCTTCCAGTCAATTTGAAGAACAATAGCAAAATTCTGAAATTACCTTACACTTAAGTAAAATAATAATAATAATATTTATTGAGAATTTATTACAGGAAATATCAAGTTTTACTGAAAAATCGTTGACAGTTATATATTTAGTTACATAACAAATAAATAAAAATAATATAAACTTTGATGCTATATTCGATTTGTTGTCAGGTATTTTTCATATTCTCCTTTGTTATTGGTAACATTTTAGAATACTTTTGCTGCAATGCTAAGTTTCCTAAGTTGAACAAACTGGAGCTATTTCCTTTACGCTTTGTTACCCACCTTTTCCATTGTTGTTTTTAGATCGTTTTCTTCCAATCATTTTTGATGGACAATAGCGAAATTCTGAAATTTGGAATGATCTTATTCCATTTCAAAAATCAAGCCTGTAAAAAGGAATATTTTAAAGTAATATACGACCAAAAATAAAATGCTTTTAATTAAAAAAAAAAAAACCTTAATGATTTCACTATAATTATGTAAGAATAATATAATAATATCCCACAAACAAATCTACGGTTTATGTTGCCTCATCTCATTGCATGGTTACGAACTATAAACCTAAATTGAGCTTGAAATATTGTGTAATCGCCTCTAATTTTTTATTTATTTTGTAAAATACTTGGATATGATATAATGAAATAATATGTCTTGATATATGCTACGAAACAAATGGTAGTCTGAAGGAGCAAGGTCGGGAGAATAAGGTGGATGAGGAATTTTCTCCCAACCAAGTTATTCGATCTTTTGTGACGTGATTCTTGCTGTGTTTGGTCGCGCATTGTCCTGATGAAACATCACCCTGTTTTCGATTCACTAGAGCAGGTCTTTTTTTTCCTCAAAGCTTGGTTCAAACGCTCTAATTGCTGACAGTATATTTGAGCATTAATTGTTGCATTAGGTGGTAAGAATTCAAAGTGGATTATTCCTTGGCAATCCCACCAGATTGAAAGAAGAACCTTTTGCCCACGAAGTTCCCTTCTCGGCTGTGTACGACGCTTAACATTTCGATAAAAGATCCATTTTTCGTCGCTAGTCACAAGTCTATCCAAAACAGGTGAAACAAGTTGGTAAGAATGGAGAGAAGAGCAGATGTCAACTTGGGATTTGAGGTTGTTTTCAGACAATTCATAAGGCAACCATTTTCCAAGTTTAGGAACTTTACCAAGTTGTTGAAGATGACGATGAACAGTTGTATGGTTTGAACTGAGAACCGCTGCCAATTCCTCAACTGATAAAGCAGGATTTTCTTCAAGGGCTGCTTCAAGAATATATATCCAATGCGATGAAAACGAAAGTAATATATAAATTCCAACGTTCACTGCATTAATCCAAAAGAGGGCTCGATACCGATAGTTGAGCGATAAATATTTATTTATAATTTTATCATATAGAAAAAAAACATTTTACTCTCTACAAAGATGCATTTCAACTGCACTTAGACGGGTGAGAATCTAAAATGGTTATGAACAATCCTGCTTGTAGGCAAGCCGTATGTGAAACGTCACTTCCTTTTTTCCATTTGTTTGAGAAGAAAAATATACATAAAAATGTTTTTTCGATTCTCACCCGTGGAAATGCATTTGAAATGCACTGAAACCAAGTTGCATCTTTGTAGTGAGTAAAATAGTTTTGTCTATATGATAAAATTATAATAAATAAATAATATATATATATATATGTGTGTGTGTGTGTGTGTGAAGAAATAAAGTCTTAAGATGTGCTATATTTATGGGGTAAAGTCCTCAATATCAGAGATAGAGCGTGTGTAAATATAAAAGTGAACATAGAAGTCAACACTTAGAGGCGACAGTCTGGTTCATGCTAGATGCAATCGTATTGCATCTGGCATGATGTTCACTTTTATATTATATATATATATATATATATATATATATATATATATATATATATATATATATATATATATATATATATAAGGAGAATTTATATAATTATATTTAAGTAATTCATCGAGTCTGAAACCTCAACAGAATGCATATATATATATATATATATATATATATATATATATATATATATATTCGTGTGTTATCAAAGTTGCTTGTTTTTTTTATTTTTAGTAGATGCCTCAAGCCCACTGCCATCACTGCTTGTTTTTTGTTGTTGTTTTTTTTCCTTTTCTTTTCTTTTTGTGGGAAATTGAGTGATCGTCAGTATGGTGAGATTCCAGGACGCGATCGTCCTATATCCTATGACGAATAGTCACGACGATGAGAGACGCCATTGAATGCTCTCATGTAGACGCAAAAGCAACAATAAACAACAATACTTTTATCCTCATTTTGCCAAATCAAACTTGTGACCATTCATTGTTGTCCTGAAATAAATGACGTTATCGCTAAATGAACTCGCAGAGAGTTTGACCAGCACAGCTGGAGACGAATCTCTAACTTTAGACACGTACAATATTCACTGCTGTATTTATGGGAATGGGGGACATACCAATTATCGTCAGTAGGTATGCTACAACATGAGCCACATAACAAAACTCATCATCCGTATTCTGATGAATAGAGCGTGCAGTAGAATCAGACCAGAGGTGGGCCAAGAACAGTACGATTTCGTTAAAGACACCGGAACAAGGAACGTGATATTCATGCTCAGAATGTTATCAAAAATAGCAATACAAATGGAAAAGGACGTGCACCTATGTTTTATAGACGACGCAAAGGCGTTCGACAAAGTACGTCACAAAGATCTGTGAGAGCTGCTCAGAAACCTTGACATATTCGGGAAGGATATTACAATAATCAAGAATCTATACTGGCAGCAAACCGCCTGCATAAAGATAAAAAATGCGCTCAAAATATACAAAAAAAAAGGGCGTAAGGCAAGGATGTGTCTTCTCACCGGACTTATTCAACAAGGCAATTCTGAGATAACTGAAAATCCTAGGAGGATTCATCATTGACGGCCACAGTATTAACAACATAAGATACGCAGATGACACAGTGCTGATAGCAGACATGTAAAGGAAACTACAAAATCTCCTATAGAAGTTAGCGAAGGAGAGCGAGAAGAAGGGACTAAGCATAAACTACAAGAAGCCAGAATGTATAATCATCAACAAAAAGATGAGCCCAAAATGCGATTTACAGGTCGGGGACACTGAAATCAAGCATGTGCGAAAATTTTAATATCTGGGAAGGGTTCTGACAGAGGACGGCAAGTGCGACGCTGAGTTCCGAAGACGTATTGGCATGGTCAAAAACGCATTCCAAAACATAGGCAGAGTAATACGAGACTGGAGGATTTCGCTGGTAACAAAGAAAAGAGTACTGAACTGCTACGTGACATCTGTCCTCCTTTACGGCAGTGAATGTTGGACAGTCCCCTCAAAGATGAAGAAAAGACTCGAGGCAGCGGAGGTATGGTTCTACAGAAGAATACTAAGGATACCATAGACCGAACTTGTGAGCAACGATGAGGTTTTAGAGAGGACGCAAACAAAGAAGAAACTTATACTTAACATCAGGAAGAGGCAGTTGAAATATCTGGGACACGTAATAAGAAAGGAGGGCTTGGAGAATTTGAGACTCACAGAGCGGATAAAGGGAAAGAGAGACAAGGGAAAGCAAAGCGTTACATACTTAGCGGGTTTAAGCAAGTGGATGGTAGACCAGAGTCTGGGATAAGTGGCAAAAAGACCAAACTTATTGAGAGCTACAAGGGATGGGAGGAAGTGGAGAGCCATGATCGCCTACGTCCTGAAGGGACACCGCACATAAAAGAAGAAGAATAGAAAAAGCCATAGCAGTCAGCGGAGTTGAGAAGCCTGTTTCATCGAAAAACTGTTTTAAGAGAAAGATTTTATATATTTCAATCAACCGTAAAGCTAACTGCTCGGTCATTAAATGTCGAATGTTTCCTGTATGGAGAGGGTTTTAATTTCACCATAACTATAGGAAGACATTGTGAATAATTTTACTATAAGAATTAATATTAGAAAGAGCTATAACATGTAATGGACTTATGAAGTCTGTTTTCTTGAACATGAATCCTAAGAAAGAGAGTTTATAAATTACTACCGATATTAACACTAATTGTTTAGTCAATGAATGACTAATGTTTCCTGTATGGAGACGATTAATTTACTATTACCATTTAGTGATAAAACTGCTTACAAATTGTTCTTTTATTCATACTGAAAAAATGTTTCGTCTATGAAACTCAGAATTCTAATTAACATAACACTGTTTATAATTGCGTACCTCGATATGTGTGTGTTTGTTTCTCTGTGAGTTTGTGTGTGCGCGCACGCGCGTGCGCCTGCCAGTTTATATGATTTTTTTTTTTTATTCTAACAACTTTTGGAAATGTTTATCCTATATAATGAATGTCCGAAAAGAGTAATAGTTATCGGCGTAAAAATGTAATCGGTCGGTGCGCTGAGTTCAAATTCTGGTCTGGTCTATTGCGTTCACTTTCGCACCTTTGTGAAAAAGAATAAATTCATTTTTCTTCCCAGCTACGAGTTAAATCGTAGGGTAGACTGGACTCTATAGCCATGAGCGGCAGTCAGTTTAAAAGAAAGACAGTTCTGAATTCAGTACCCTGAAGAAGGCAACAGGAAACCACGACATTATCTTTTATAGCACTTCACATATAGCAAAGAAAATGAATACTGGGAGAGCATTCTCGCCTACATCCCGAAGAGACATGTCAGGAAAAAAATTCATATATAACAATGGATTAAAGATTGGTTATTTTTATTATTATTATTATTATTATTATTATTATTATTATTATTATTATTATTGTTATTGTTGTCGTTTTTGTTCAAAACAAAATCATTCTCTACCACAGAGAAAGGTGAATAATTTTGCGTCCACAAAACACAGGGTGATTTACGATTCTATCCCGAACAGTAAAAAAAGCCAGGTGCCAAGCGAGTTGCATAACACCTGCCAATTTGTCAGTGTGCAGGGCACTGCATTTGATGCAATATTTATCGATTGACTAATTCAGCCACCTTAATTGGATATAAAAACCAGTCGAAGTGGACAGCCGTATAATGTAGGTATTCTTCTTTTTTTTTTTTCATTTATTTATTCATTCAGCGAACACCTGCTATCAGGCGTTGCTTAGCATTCTCGTCTCGCAAGCCACTGCAAATGAGCTCGCTTCTCACTGGGTGTAACTGTGACGCATTCCACTCACATGCACCGGGGTCCAGACGCCACGTCGTTGAATTGTGGTTAACAAGCTAATTTGGCTGATCATTTTTACAGCATAGTGCATTCTTATGTCAGACTGACGTAAGGTTAATAAATTATTAAAATGCAACAAACGACAGACTGTATAGCGAATTCAGTCCTTCCTGGTTGGTTATCTTAATGGCCTCGTAATAAAATAGGGAGGCATGTGGGGAGGGTTTCAACATATAGGTAGTGTGGAGCAATAGAGACATACATACACACACAAACACACACACACACCTATATATATATATATATATATATATATATATATATATATATATATAAAAGTGAACATTGAAGTCAACACTCAGAGGCGACAGGCTGTTTCATGCTGGACGCAATCGTCAGGCGGCCTGACGATTGCGTCCAGCATGAAACAGCCTGTCGCTTTTATATTTACATACACTCTATCTCTAATACTGAGCACTTTATCCCATAAATATAGCACACCTTAGAACTATATTTCTTCATATATATATATATATATATATATATATATATATATATATTGTGTGTATTTAGGCAGCATTTTTTCATTCATACATGTTTCATTAAATAATATAGATAAGTGTTGTCTATATATTTTATGTAAGTTCTTTTCATATCGTCTGATAAGCTTAATAACATTATCATTAAACAATGAAAGAAAATCACAATATTGATACATATTTTTAATCCAATCTAAGCTTTCGGCTTACATAAGCCATTATCAAAGATGACAATTACACAATATATTAAGCAATACACGAACAAGAAATTGATGATAGTCTGTTTTTGTTTACATGGATGATTTCCAAGCAACGATAAACACGTGCATATAAGACGCTGAAAGCGCAAATCGCACAACAGATCATGACGTCACACATGACCACGATAGAGTGAATCCGATGAGTATTGAGTATGGAAAGCCGTTGGTATGAACCAATGGCTTCTGTTACTAATTATAGGCATTTAAGGATATTTGTGGAGATTTCATAGTTTATTTTGTTCAGGTTAGGTTTCAACTGTTTTATGTATATAGCTTCAAGAATTTTTAGTTTTTGTTTATTGTTTTCATATTTAAGTATAGTTGTGTTTTCGACGAGGATTTTCCGGAATTGTGTATGCGGCCAGGCGTGTTGTTTTAAATGCCTAAAAATGTTAGAGTTATCATTCAAATGTAGAGTCAAGCGTCGTGAAAGCGAGTTTGTGGTGTATAGGGTGTAACAGCAAAATTATCTAAGTCGTGTTATAGCCTAATTGTCCATCACGCAAAATGTTTAATATCTAAAAAAAAAAAAAATAAACTAATTGAGTTTCTTTTCTTCGGGTTTTCAGATAAGACGTTCAGCCATATTGACACCAATCACTGAAAAAAAACCTTTGAGTTATTCAGCTAGAAAGAGAACAGGTTAAAATCGTTTTGTGTCAGCCCCATTATGTCTTCCCAAATGAGAAATGGTGAGAGGAAAAAGAACATTCGTGCCTTCAGTAATGGTACCAACATTCATACGCTGGCTTCCATAAATCCATTCAAGAACCATCCAGATATCGTATGAATAAGTTTAAAGACGAAGGAGCGGTAGAGCGGGAAACGGAATCAGGAGGTCACAACAGGAAGAGGGATCATCATTTCAACTTAGAGCTAAAGAGATAGATTAGAAAAGATCCAACTCAATTCATAACACGTTTGGCACGTGAGAGAGAAGTTTTAGTTATGACAGTCCAAAGAGCAGTGAGAAAAGACTTGAAAATGAAATCGTACGTGAAACCTGTGAGGCAATCTTGTTACTCCAGGACAGAAAGTTAGAGAGGGCGAAGATCATATTGAATAAGTTGGAAAATGATCCTGGAATAATATATATATATATATATATATATATATATATATATATATATATGAACTTAATTTCAATCCTTCGTGAGCTTCTGATCCTTAGACATGTTTAATTAATGATGGACATGTCATTTTCGTTTATGATCGATTTCATCACGATTCTTCTGTTAAGCTTGAAGATTAATTATATAATCTTATTGCTCAATGTAGAGTCCAATAGTGTTATAAAAACCTTGGAGAATTTCAGTAAGATATCTTTAATCATTTCTAAGTTAAAACGGTTCAAAAATTAATCTAACAAATGGACAATTTTGTTTTTACACGATTTGTACAATTTTGCGTTTACACCCGGTATATATATATATATATATATATATATATATATATATATATATATATATATATGTATATATATATATATATGATCCGGTGTTCTTATTGATATTTTTTATTTTTACAAAACAGTGCTCAATGTAAATTTACAGAGCATAAATATTATAAATTAACTGATTTAATATTAATTTTTAATTTAATATAATTGAATTTGAAGTTTTTTTCTGTTTTTGAAACATGGTAATTCCTGTGTAGCAATGAAACCATATTTTTAAATCAGTTCATTAATTAATTAATTATATATATATATATATATATATATATATATATATATATATATATATATATATATATATATATATATATATATATATATACAGGGTGTCCATGAAGTTCGTGTGCTCTTTAAAAAAATTATAACTTTATTTGTATTTGCGATACAAAATATTCTGTAAAAAATGTTATAAAGTTTAATCTACCTAGTTTTAAGTATAGCTATAATAACTAATGTGATTTCAGGCATTACTGTAAATCAGTTGGCAAATATTTTCCGTGAACAGCAAAATCATATTACCCTTTGTATTGCTAATGATGGAGGACATGTGAAAACTTAAATAAAATTTCAATTAAACCTTTAAAAATATAGATTTACTTCTTTCTAATCCTTTTTACAAATTATTTCTATCGCAAATAAAGTTATAAATTTTTTAAATGCACACGAACTTTATGGACACCCTGTGTATATATATATATATATATATATATATAGCATCGAACTATAGCTTAATTGCTGTTAATCCCAGGTCCACCCGGGGTAGTAGCACCTGTCAGGGTCCCAGTTATAATGAACCCCAAAACTAAAATAAAACACTATGAAATTATAAAATTCAATGTTATACTAAAAATACCAGCAATACATTTTTATATTAAAAAAATGACCAACAATACATATCTATAGTAAAATGACCAACAATATATTTTATCTGTGGTTGAAGGTATACAGTTGCGTTCAAAATATTTAAATTTCTATATTAAATCATCTATAGAGGTTGGTTTCTGTTGTAACCTAGGGAAGATTACTGAATAGAATAATAACACGAAGGTCGGTAATGAATGATAATACTTAGGACAAGAACAAAACATATAAGATTCGCCAGCGGCGCGTTGAAGAAGTAACCAACTAGAAGTGAGTCAAGTGAATTCCACAATGAATCTCCAACTGCAGGATATCTACCAACCGCCCCACGTGGTCAGATGTGGCTCATGGCCGAATTTAATGTGGGGTATCCAATCCCGTAGGCTAAGCCAAAAATTCTCCCTAGACTCCGTATAAATCTGGGCCGGGTAGCTGTTTCCCGAGGCGAGACTCTGCCCTTCGACATAGCCTCGTCTGGGGATCCCTTCTGCCCGGAAGCAGAGAGTTTGACCAGCACAGCTGGAGACGAATCTCCGACTGCGGACCAACATACAGTATTTACTACTGTATTTATGTAAATCAGTGTCCTACTAAAGAAAATGGAATAACCAATATGAAAGAACCTTTTAATGACATTAATCTATATAATATCCGGCAATTTCTTAAAGAAATCAAACTGTATTCCATAGTTCAATAAAACTACAATATAAAGCAGACATATCACCGCCTCTAGTAATTATGTCGACACAAAAATATATATGTATAAAAGCTGAGTATCACCTACCATGTATTCAGCTGTGAAAGCAGAATGACATATATTATTTTTGTTACTTCAAAGATCTCCCAAGAAAATTAAATTTCGGCATTAAATGACCGATAAGGATATGCCGTTAAACCAACAAACAAAACAATCATTATTGACGGTAAAGACAGAAATTTGTATATGATGAGAAAAATAGGACGTTGTGCTCTGGTTTATAATTTCTCAGTAGAGGGCAATTCGACGTGGTGTAATAGTTAGTATGCTTGTCTCGTTAGAACATTTATTTAGTCGGTTTCACTCCAAGCAAGGCAATAAAGCCACTAAGACACAATAGGTTACTGGGTGTGGAAGAATTAGAAAACATTACTAAGGCGCTAGAACAAAAGAAGAGTAAACAGGAGGGCAGTAAAGGATAGAGTTTGATCCTCACTGGGTGTTGCATACTTTTGGCCCTGTGACCACATCTATGCTGCGCTTAGATAATCACCATAATTTACCAAGAGAAAATTTCTTACTTGCTTTCACGCTGTACTTAAAAAAAGAAGATTTTACAACCATAAAACACATGGCAAGATATAAAAACAGCACCCATCTTGATAGTTATGTGTGGGAGATTAAGTACAAAGAGAATAAAAATAGGACCCACAGTTTTGGTTTATGAAGAATGGTGTGCAGACGTTGAAAAATTGGCGATTGTAACATAGCTTCAGCTTCAGTTATGTGCCGCTTAGGCGATCATGTATCTTTCGATACATGACTGACGAGGCAGATTTTTCCTGCAGCTAGGTTGCCATTTCTTTCTATAGTAGAACAGTTGCCCTCCGAGGCTATAGAACCCGGTCTGTCCTGCTGTTTATCTGCTGGGGGAGAAGAAGAGGGTTCATACCTTTCCCAAGGGTATCAGCACGTAAGTGAACGTAATTCGAACTCGGCTCTCCGATTCCTCAATCCGAGCCGCTATCCATTACTCCACTGTGATGGTAACATAACGAAATCAAAATATTAAATGGAAGATCCGAAGTAGCGACACCAGGCAAGAAAATTACTCCTGGATAATTATGAACAGAGGTTGAACGATTTATGGCTTGTTGCTTTTGCTTAGGGGCATATCAACACCTCTATGTGTTATTTAATGCAGAAATCTAAAAAATTTGTACGAAATTTTATTTATTTATTATTTGGGGGTGGGGAGATAATAATGTTTTTAGTGATACAAGTCTTACTAATTAACTAATTTAAGCAAAAGAGGTGGATTCACACCTTCCCCAAGGCTATTTACGCGTAAGTGAATTTATATAAGTTGTGTGGATATGAGTTTGTGATTCTGGGTTTCACGCTTTTGTGATCATCAGACAAACTGGTTTATTTTTTTTTTATTAAATTGGATCTATTTATGCTTGTTTGACTATGTTTGGTGACGGGAGGGGGAATATACTTCTGTATCTGCCTGGGGTGGTACTATCATACGTATAGACACATACATACGCATTTTAGTTCACACCAACACATTCATATGAGCAATACGTGGCTAGGCGCACATACACACACACACACACACACACACACACACACACACACACACACACATATATATATATATATATATATATATATATATATATATATATATATATATTGTCTGGTTGAATAAATTACAGACATGTCTGGTAATTTTAACAAAATCCGTTCGTACTCACGAATAAGGTTATTCGTGAATATGAACGGATTTTGTTATATATATATATATATATATATATATATATATATATATATATATATATAGATAAAAGGGTTTTGAATTCAGAGTAGAATAGTTGCCAACAAAGGCAAATTCAGGGTTCTTTTTAAGATCCAGAGACGGATAGGCAATGTGATTGGCCCTGATCTGTCATCTCGTCTGCAGTCGCTCTCTCACAGACGCGATGTTGCCTCGCTCTGCCTTTTTTACAAGTACTTTCACGGCAATTGCTCCGAGGAGCTACTTTCGTTTGTCCCTAGGCCTCGTGAATTTAAACGCCCCACGAGGCTGGCATCCCGCTCCCACCCCTACACCGTTGAAACTGTTAGATGTAGACGTCTCTTCTACTCCAATAGCTTCATGTCTCACACATCTCGCCTATGGAACTCCCTTCCCTATTACTGTTTCGCTGACAAATACAATATCCAACGGTTTAAGTGTAGCGTCAATCGACATCTCCAGTTGCCGTGATCTATACACTTCCCTTCTCCACATCCTTTCACCTTTCATTCCTATCTGCTCTCGCTCCAAATCTTCTGTAACCCCCTTGCCTTGATCGACCCACTGTCTTTCTCTTTCTCCACATCCTCTCCTTTACCACTCCTATCTACTCTTCCTCCAACCCTTCTGTAACCCCTTGCGTGATAGTGGCCTCCAGCCTTGCTTGGGGTGATACGCTTAAAAAAAATGTACAGTCTACCCTACAGTAGCTATCAAAAGATGAAGAGATAAGCGTATTTGTGTATATAAGTTAATGTAAAGAACTCGAGCGGAATTCGAACTCGGCTCTTCGATTTCTTGTTGGACCCGCTATCCATTGAACCACGCACACACACACGTATATGTATACACACATACATACATACATACATACATACAAGTGGAACTGGAGGCATGGAAGGCATTTGCTTTGAACTTTCTTGACAAAAAGACCAGGAACGACGCAGAACTTATCATCAATATTCTGACTGCTTTTAGAAACCTCGGATGCAACATGAGTATCAAAATGCATTATTTACTCTCACATATGGATCAGTTTCCAGAGAATTTGGGATCAATGAGGACAAACAAGGGGAGAGATTCCATCAGGACGTGAAAGAGATGGACGCTGGGACGCAGTCATGATGACTGATTACTGCTGGACTTTGAAGAGAGACACCGCTGCCGCTGATCATTCTAAGGTCTCGAATAAACTTCAAGTTCTGAATTTTGAACAATGATGACGCACCATGCAATTTAAAATGTACTTACATTTATCTATGTACACTACTCAATTTATTGTAATCAATGTCTGTAACATTTAATTAGTAAGTTGTGTTAGAAAACAATCTTTTCTCTTAAAAACTAAATTAGATGAGAAATATTAACAAAATTCAATGGATAATGTCACAAAAAGGTAATCGATTTAGTCAGAAGATTAACTTAACACAAGTCATGACCTGATCGAGAGAAAGGCATGTCATTTTCGGATTCAACGTTGAAAAAAAGTCTTAAATCATTTTTTTTATTTTTTCTCGTTGCCCTGTGATTATTACTACTATAAACGTTATACTACAATATAGTATAATATACAGTGTAACCCGGATATAAGAGACCCGGATATAAGAGAAACCCGGATATAAGATAGATTTTCTATGGTCCCAAATTAGAGCCTGTGTTAATAAAACAAAATAGACCAAACCCGGATATAAGAGAAACCCGGATATAAGATATTTCGTCTCCGGTCCCGACAACTCTCTTATATCCGGGTTACACTGTAATATATTGTTGTAGAGTAGCTAGCATCCCTTCAGCACTCTACCAGGTGGCCTGGCTCATAGCCTTAAATAGTCTACGATTAAAGACTCCAACAGTTGATTAATATTTTGATACTAAGCTGATTAATATTCGGACCGATCTTACTTCGTTTGGCTACACAGTATTTGACCCTCTTCTATTCCTTGTAGGTTGTCTTGTTAATTCTTTTGTAACTTATTGTTCTGTGTTTTTGTATGTATCCATTAGCACCGGATACTGGTGCTGAATAAATATATTAAGCACTCATTCTTCTCTGTGTATCATTCACCTCGACTGTACAACATATATATATATATATATATATATATATATATATATATATAATATATATTACATATTTATTATATATGTCGTAAATAAGAGATGGACTGTGACACTCATTTACGACACCATTTTCGTTTGCGGCCCATTCTCCGGATTACGACAATCAGCCATATTCGAGAATACTAAGAGCACGTGATGTGAACCCTGCTTGTATTTTGCCGAATAAAGCTTGGATTAACTTATCTTCCGAGTCTCAGTCTTCATTCTTGACAATTTATTCGGCAAAATATCTTATAAGCGCTATGTCGGAGTCTGTATCAAGTTTTGGCTATAAACCAAGAGTATTGGATATCGACCCGAATTCAACACACGCCGCCAGAGAATGGCGGCACTGGCGTACTATATTCACCAACTATTTAGACGACTACAAACACAGAATCCCCAACAAACTACGGGCATTGATAAGCTGTGTAAGTCCTACAGCTTTCGAATTCATTGAATCCTGCGAAGATATCGAATCAGCACTAAATCGACTGGACTCAATATACATTAAAAACCGCATGGAGTCTTTGCCCGCCATCTACTGGCCACACGGAAGCAAAGACAAGATGAATCGATTGATGATTTTTTCCAAAGTCTCGAAAAATTAAGGCGAGACTGCAACTTCAAGGACAGAACGGCTAAGCAAGTCGATGATGAAGCTGTGAGAGATGCTTTCATTTGTGGGATAACATCACCAGCAATCCGACAGAGATTACTGAAAAATAAAAACTTGGACCTGCAGACAGCTCACGAACAAGTACTAACACTGGATTTAGCCCAGAAAAATAATGCGGCTTGCGTTTCTCCCTACAATTCAGCCATTGCCGTCATTAACAACAGGAGACCACGTGGCGACTCGACAGGCAGTAGTAGTGAAGAAAAAAATAATCAAACCACTGTCGCTGCCACATTCAACCAAAGATATAACAATTCTTGTAAGAAGACTTCCACTACAGCTTCGAATAATAACATCGGTAAGAAAGCTTGTTTTTTCTGTGGTATTATACCTTACCATAAACGACCCATTTGTCCGGCACGTGACGTAATTTGCCATCGCTGTGAAAAGCAGGGACATTACCAAAAAATGTGTAGGTCATCAAATGTGACAACTAATGCTATGATTCATTCAGCTTCTTGTATTTCTGTAAACACTACTAACGTACCAGTGTGATTTTCCCATGCTGCAACTTTCGTCATGGTTGAAAATAGAACCTTCAATACTCTGATAGATTCTTGTGCTTCTGAAAATTTTATCAGCAAAAAAGTGGTGGATTTATTGTCTCTGAGGATTTTTCCCTTGTCAAAAAAAGTAAGTATGGCCCAGAAAAGTATTAATAGCCGGTCTAATGGATTTGTAGTAGTCGATTTTAAACTGGGTCTTAACGATAAATTATATACTTCCGTTCCTTTGACTATCATGAAGGACCTCTGTTGTGATGTTGTTCTTGGACGGGAATTTCAATCCCGACATCTTAAGGTCACGTTTGAATATGACGGTTATTTACCGGAACTCGTTGTGAAAGGCACGGGTGCCTGTCTTGGCCTGGAAGCTGCTGATATAGCTGAACCAACTTTGTTCCCAGGGATTTCAGCTAAATGCAAACCAATTGCTACTAAATCAAGATGTTTTAGTAAAGAGGACTCTGATTTTATTGCTGTGGAAACTAGCAAACTTCTGGAAGATGGGATTATTGAACCCAGTATTTCACCGTGGCGTGCACAATTAGTAGTAGTTAAAGATGAAGCTAAAATACACAAAAAACGATTATGTGTGGACTATTCCCAAACCATAAATATCTACACAGAACTAGACGCTTTTCCATTACCAAGAATTTCCGATCTGGTTGCAAATCTTGCCAGGTATAAATACTTTTCAACTTTCGATCTAAAAAGTGCCTACCATCAAATCAAGCTCAAACAATCTGACAGGAAATATACTGCTTTTGAAGCAAATGGCCAACTTTTGTGGAAAATTTTATGAGGGTAGTGAGGAAAAGACACTTGACTTTGAATACTTCCGAAACCATAAATAAAGTAACTATATTAAATACCTTAGGGTATTGTGTAGGGAATGGAAAAAGCCTGACCCTGAACGAATGAAGCCATTGCAGGAACTACCACCACCTAAAAACATGAACAGTCTGAAGAAAATCAGAGGAATGTTTGTTTACTACGCTAAGTGGATCCCTGAATCCTCAGAAAAAATACAACCCTTAGAGAAAGCGGATCGGTTCCCATTGGAAGAGAAGACACTTAAGGCACTTAAGGCATTTAATACATTGAAATCGGAACTGTGTAGAGCGACCTTATTGGCTATTGACGAGAAACTACCACTTCAGTTAGATTGTGATGCTTCGGACTATGCTGTATCTGCCGTACTTAGCCAAAACGGAAGGCCTATAGCATTCATGTCAAGATCACTCCATGCAAGTGAAAAGGGATATAGCATCGTTGAGAAGGAAGCTCTAGCCATAATAGAGGCCGTACGAAAATGGAAGCATCTCCTGTCCCCACATCACTTCAAACTATACACAGATGCAAGGTCTGTAGCAATCATGAATGATAACAGGAAGCGCACTAAAGTAAAGAATGCGAAAATCAATGAATGGAGAATGGAACTCGGCAAATTATCCTTCGACATTCAATATTGACCGGGAAGAAACAATGTAGCTGTGGACTCTTTCAGGCGCACTTATTATGCATCATTAAGTTGCCAAATCTCAGTTCTGGTGGAATTACATGAAAGACTATGCCATCCAGGTGTCTCAAGACTTTTACATTTTGTGCGGTCAAGAAATCTCCCCTTTTCAACTGAAGATGTCAAGAAAACCTGCGCATCCTGCAGGATTTGTGCAAAACTCAAACCCCGGTTATATCGACCAACTGAAGGTACATTGATAAAAGCCACTGGTCCGATGCAAAGGATCAGTATTGACTTTAAGGGCCCCCTCCCAACGGCTTCCCGCAATCCATATTTGTTAGTCATCGTTGATGAATATTCACGATTTCCATTCTTATATTCCTGTCCAGAGATGCAAACTTCCACAGTCATAAAGTGCCTGGAACTCCTTTTTAGTATGACTGGAATGCCAGACTACATACATTCAGATAGAGGCCGTTCTTTTATATCCCAGGAGCTAAAGGAATATTTACTTGGTAAAGGGGTTGCTACCAGACGCCCTATCATCCACAAGGTAATGGTCAAGCCGAACGGTATGTAGGGGTTATCTGGAAAACAATTCAATTGGCGCTTAAGTCACTCAAGCTACCAGATAAACATTGGGAGCCGGTCCTAACACAAGTTCTTCATTCTATGCGGTCCATGTTATGTACTACAACAAATTGTACACCACATGAACGTTGTTTTTTTTTTTAATTTCAGAGACGCACAATCCATGGAAACTCTCTGCAAACTTGGTTGATGAATCCGGGGCCGGTGTTGTTGCGACCATTCATTCATACTACCAAGAATGACCCTTTAGTGGATCGGGTTAACCTGATCGATAGTAATCAATCATTTGCATGCGTCAGATATCCAGACGGGAGAGAATCAACTGTGTCGGTTCAAGACTTGGCCCCAGATCCTGCTGGCTCCGAGACATTTTCACCCCAGCAGATGTTTCAGCAGTTCTCCGAGGAGATCCCTTCCCAACCAGCAACTGTTGAACTGCCAACCATACAAAATGAGCGTTTAATGAACCCAGGAAGTGACGCCGATACAGAAGACCACAATTCGTCATGCATAGAGATTGGACAAACACTAAGGAGGTCAGGTCGTGTGTCGGTGACCCCAAAAAGGTATGGCTGGGACTAAAATAAGTACTCCCTTCTAGTGGGGAAGGATGTCGTAAATAAGTGATGAACTGTGACACTGCTTTACGACACCATATTCGTTTACGGCCCATTCTCCGGAATACGACAATCAGCCATATTCGAGAATACGAGGAGCACGTGATGTGAACCCTGCTTGTATTTTGCCGAATAAAGCTTGGATTAACTTATCTTCCGAGTCTCAGTCTTCGTTCTTGACAATATATATTACATATATATTAATAATATATATATAATATATACATATATATATAACTAGATATAACTAAATATAAATAATATATATATATAATATAGATAATATATATAACTAGATATAACTATATACATAAATAATATATATAATATATAATATAATATAATATAATATTGCTATAAACACTATTTTAGTGGGCACGAGTGCTTGAGTTGCTCTCCCTGTTTTTTTTATTTTATTTAAACAGTGAAATTAATAACAACCGTACTAAATTGAGGAGTCCTACTAAAGAAAAATTGCGCATCGGACAGGAATCGAACATGCATTCCTTCTTTCCCATAGAAGGATAGCAACACCATCACGCGTACCCACTAAAAATATTTTTTAGAATAAGAATTAATAATTTCGGATAACAAAAATATTTCAATATGCAGATCAGACCAAAAAATGAAATGTTGCTGCTTTATCTGGGCTGGAGCTGAACAATCTTTCCTTCCCAAAATTGACAGAGTTCAAAAGGGCATACGCGAAGTTGTGGGTGATTATTTATTTTCCACCCTACAACCCATTTCCCTAGATGAAATGTCGCGAGCCTCTCTCTCCTATATCTCTATTTCCATGGCATGTGTTCTGATAAGATACATTCGCAGGTTCCACAACCTCAGACCGTTACAAGTGAGACCCTTCGTGCCACATACAGAAGAATGAATCGTCCTCATTTCCCTTCCTATTTCAATAGTAAGAAGTAAGTTCCACTTGAACAGCTTTTTCCTAAGAATTGCTGCTTGGTGGAACAGATTCTTGGGAGGATTTTTCCCAGTGATGATAAACTTGAACTCTTCAAATTTAGGATTAAACTTTATATTTCCTACAGAACATCACTTATTGTCTTTTCTTCCGTTCATGAAATACCACACAGTAAACCTCTACCTTGAGAGTATCAAGGGCCTTGTACTGGGTGAATATTAGCGTGCATATATATATGTATATATATATATATATATATATATATATATATATATATACATATATATATATATATACTGACACACATACTTATATATATATATATATATAAATATCATCTATATACTTTCATATATATATATATACTTTTATATATATATACATTCATATATATATATACACTTTCATATATATATACTTTCATATATATATATATACATTCATATATATATATATACATTCATATATATATATATATACATTCATATATATATATATATACATTCATATATATATATATATACATTCATATATATATATATATATATATATATACATTCATATATATATATATACTTTGATATATATATATATATAAATTCATATATATATATATTCATATGTATATATACTTTCATATATATATATAACTATCATATATATAATTTCATATATATATATATACTTTCATATATATATGTATACTTTCTTGATATATATATATATACTTTCATATAGATATATATACTTTCATACATATATATATATACTTTCATACATATATATGTATACTTTCATACATATATATATATAGCTTCATATATATATATATTATTACACATATATACTTTCATTTATATAAATATTTTTCATATATATATATTGTTTCATATGTATATATATTTTCATATATATTTTTTTTCATATATATATATATTTCATAAATATATATACTCTCTAATATATATATATAAATATTTTCATATCTCTATATATTATTTCATATATATATATATATACTTTCATATATATATATATATATATACACTTTCATATATATATATATATACTTTCATATATATATATATATACTTTCATATATATATATATACTTTCATATATATATATATACTTTCATATATATATATACTTTCATATATATATATTTCATATATATATACACACTTTCATATGTATATATACATTCATATATATATACATATATATATACTTTCATATATAGATATATGTATTTCATATATATATACACATTTTCATATATATATATACTTTCATATATATGTACATATATATATACTTTCATATATAGATATATGTATTTTTTCATATATATATATATATATATACTTTCATATATATATATTATTTCACATATATACTTTCATATATATATATATATATATATATATTGCCGATATATATATATTTCCATTATATATATATTTTCATATATATATTGTTTCATATATATATATTATTTCATAAATATATATACTTTCTTAAATATATATATATTTTTCATATCTGTATAAATATTATTTCATATATATATATATACTATTACATATATATATACTATTTCATATATATATATATTATTTCATATATATATACTTTCATATATATATATATATATATATATAATTTCATATATATATTTTCATATATATATATATTATTTTATATATGTATATAT
Organism: Acanthosepion esculentum; assembly: GCA_964036315.1. Lineage (NCBI taxonomy): Eukaryota > Metazoa > Mollusca > Cephalopoda > Sepiida > Sepiidae > Acanthosepion > Acanthosepion esculentum. Next base: position 111,495,284 of record OZ038485.1, on the reverse strand, counting down.
ACTTTCTCATATATATATATACGTTCATATACATACTATCATCTATATACTTTCATATATATATATATATACTTTTATATATATATACATTCATATATACATATACACATTCATATATATATATACTTTCATATATATATATATATATACATTCGTATATATATATATATATATATATATATATTCATACTTTCATATATATATATACACATTCATATATATAAGTATCATATATATAATTTCATATATATATTTACTTTCATATATATATAACTATCATATATATAATTTCATATAGATATATATACTTTCATATATATATATATACTTTCACATATATACATATATATACACCTTCACATATATATATACTTTCACATATATATATACATTCATATATATATATATATACTTTCATATATATATATATATACTTTCATATAAAATGAAATGAAGAGGTTATAATGGTTCCAACGAGAGAAAAGTCTGTATATTAAAAAGAAGAGAGGTACCGCAAACTTTTTTGGTTGTAATGTGGGTTTTTTAAAAAAATATTATTCTTTATTTTTATAGTTTTACATAGTTTTACAACACGTGTTTCTGGTCTCACGACCGTCTTCAGGTAAAGGGTGGAGATTTCCAAATATTATTAAAAATAATTATTAAAAATAATTAATTTTTTTCCTTTATGTTTTTCAATGTTACATCTTCTCTATATGAGACATTCTCTGCTTTTGTGTTGGTCATTCCAATGTCTTTCTTTAAATGGTAGTGAAGAGTTCTGAGCGAAGGGTCATAAAACAATTAAGGTTGGTTTGAGAAGTGATGAATCGGGTTGTCTTATCTTTTAATGTTTTAATAACCCCTGTGTGTTCTTAGATCCCTTAGATCTATTTCCGTTTTCGTGTGTTCCTGTCAGCATGCGTGTATATATGTGTGTGTACATTCCCCCTGAATACATACACTGTCTCACTACGAAGAATTAGTAAACACATTTGTACACATACACACACACACACACAAACATACACACATACACATGCACACACGTACATTGTCCCACCACAAGGAATCTGTACAAACGCACACACACTCACACAACAACACACACATTTTTCCCAAGTTACATGTAACCAGCACGCACACACACACACACACACACACACACACACACATACACATATACATACGCATATACATACACACGTATCTCCTAAGTTGTGTGGGGTTTGTGTGAGTAGCTCCCCTGCTTTCGCCAATATGCGTGCATATACATGCATACATACATATACACATACACACACACATACACACACATATATATATATATATATATATATATATATATATATATACATACACACACATACACACATATGCGTACATATATACATTTTTCGTGTTCCACAGATACCCGCATGTGAGCTTGCGTGCATGTATAAGAGCGGTTTGATCACTGTATTTGGTCACCATGTGTGCATGCTGTGTGCTTTTGTGTGTGGGGTCATGATCTATTCAGTTCCGGTTTGAATTTATTTATGAAGTTTTTTCCTGTATTTGTAGGTAGGAATAATTGTCTGTTTGGTATATCGGCATGATATTAAATTTTACCCTGGTTACATTCAAAGATATGTTGTGAAACAAAAAGTTTTCTGTTGTCTGGCAACTTTATGTTGCTTTTGTGTAGGGAGACCCTGTTGTTCAGTTGTTGGCTGATGCCTATATATGATTTCCTGCATTTTATGCATTTAAGTACATAAATCACATTTTTGGAGTTGCAGTTTAAGTTTTTGTTTATTGTGAACGTTGTTTTGGGGTTTTCAAAAGTGTACGAGTTTCCTTCTATAATGATGTCACAAACCCCACACCTTTTTTTGTTGCATTTTGTGACTCCCTGTATTGTGTGTTGGGTAAATTTAGATGAGGTTAATATGTGTTTTAGGTTTCATACTTTTAGGTTACTTTCATATATATAGATATTCTTTCATATATATATATATATATATATATATATATATATATATATATATATATATATATCTACTTTCATATATATAGATATATATACTTTCCTATATATAAATATATATATATACACAAACTGTCATATATGCATATAGATTTATATACATATATATATACACATATACATATATATACATATACACATATACATATATACACACATATACATATATACACACATATACATATATATACACAGATATATACTTATATATATATATACATATTTACATATACATATATATATATATATATATATATATAGATACATATATATATATATATATATATATATATATATATATATATATATACTTATACAATATATATAGAGAGAGAGAAAGACAGAGAGAGAGGGACGGTTTGAGCGTCCCAGAGAGTGGGAGATTTTAACATTTACTGTTTCAAAATATAAACTATAAATAAATATCAAGCGCGCATTTACGTCGTATAATGGTTAGCTAGCTTATTTCGCTAGATTAATTACGACCGTGTAGGTTGCTCTATCCTTCCCCTCTCGTTAATCCCGGCCTTGTGCCACAACTGAGCTATGCTTAGTAACTCACTATAAATAAATATCAGAGTTGCCTTCTTCATCATGATGCTAAGTAAACGCGTGTTGCAGTTCAGTTCTCAAAGGTAGTTCGTGTTTTATTACCGGCCCTATTACTCTGTATCCTAGCCTCAAACTAGACCGACAGAATAAATTACTGCAGTTCACATCGCCGTAAAGCTAAGCTTAGTAAATAAGTATAAAAGTAAAACTAAAAGCAAATAATAAAAATAGAGTTATTTGTACCTCAATAAAAATGTCCTGTAAATGGGTGGAAAACGCCCTGTCATTATATGTCGCCAAAATAATTATTAAGTCATAACGTTTTGGTTTCCAAGAGATGTCACTTAAAAATAACATATCAACATAAAACCACAGTCGACTTTCGTAACGTTGCGTTTATGGGCAATGTATCAATAAAAAGTTAAATAATAATGCCAAGTAGGCGACACGCCGCTATGCTGTAATGGTTAATGAGCTAGTCAAGCAGAACAATACTAGTACGTGCTGAGTTCAACCTTCACAGTCCCCTCGTCCTGGGGCAAAACTAAGCTAATAATAAAACATACCTAAAATAATGCTTGCTAAGGATGCATAATGCTTGCGGCGATGAAATTGAAATCGGTGGGTCGAGTTCAAATCCCGGCCTAATCAGTTCCGTTCACTTTTTCTCTCGGGGGAGATAGGAATCCATTCATTTTTAACACCCACCCTTTCACACCCAACCCCATGCTAGAGGTTAAATAGTCATTTAGGCTTGCAATCAAGGAGGGCTACTTCGAATCAAGACTGTGCAGAAGGCAATGGGAAATCACTTCGCAACCTTTGCCAATGAGACATACCACTTCAGAGGTAATAAAAGAAAAGTCATGTAAGAGTCATGGTCACCCACGTCCTGCAGGGACATGACATTTTAAGGAAGGAGAAGGCAACGGGAAAATTCTACATTATCTTTCCCAAGAAGCCATGGAATCCAGATATAAGAAAAAGGAAGCTGTGAAGAGTCATGATCGCCTACATCCTGAAGAGAAATCGCATTTTAAAGACGAAGGGAACGAATGACCTTTCCACTACGTTTCCCAAGAAAACCTATCAATTCACAGATAATAAAGAAAGGAAGCTGTGGAGAACCACGATTGCCTAAGCCCTTAACAGACATAGCATTATAAAAAAAGAGAAGGCAATGGAAAACCAGTCCACTCTCTTTCCCAAGAAGACATGACAATTTACGTATAATAAAGAAAAGGACGCTGTGGAGAGCAATGATCGCCTACGTCCTGAAGGGACATGACATTATAAAACAGGAGAAGGCAATGGGAGACCACTATCTTTCCCAAGGTATGGCAATTCCGAAATAATAAAAAAGGAAACTGTGGAGAGACATGATCGCCTATGTCTTGAAAAGTCATGGCATTTTAAAAAAGGAGAACAGAACTGTAAACCACTCCTCCGTTTCTGCCAGTAAGATATGGCAATTTACGTATAACAAAAAGGAAGCTGTGGAGAATAATGATCGCCAACGCCTTGAAGAAACACGGTATCTTAATAAAGAAAAAGGTAACGAAAAGTCACTCTATTTTTCCTAAGAAGGCATGACAATATACGTATAATTAAAAAGAAGTTGTGGAGAGCCATGATCGCCTACATCCTGAAGGGCGATGGTATTTAAAAAATGTTTGCTATGTGACCTGCCATAGTGTAATTCTTATCGAGCTGGTCTGACAGGACATTATTAATGTGTCGTGAGAACAAGCTTCACTGAGGTTTCACACTGAGCCTTTGTAGAATTTAATTCATATAAAACATGTCTCTTCTAATCTAAACTTATTAAACAATTCTTCTGGTTATTTTATCTCCAGCTATACAGTAACATCTTACTTCTAAAATAGACGGCTTTCATGTAACGTAGAAATGTTAATGTTGTTTTCTAAATTATCAGATAATAAAAGTTGTTCAGAGAATATGAATTTTGATCTTTTCCAACAGAATACGTAATTTATACGTCCAGCTTATCCTGGATAATTGACACGAATCACTTAAAAGCAATTTGTTTGGTTTAATCTAACATCACGTAACTAATTTGAAAAAATTCAAAGAATCTACAACGTCATGAGTACGGACCTGGCATCTCACCGACGTAACGTAGCTCCTCAGCGCCTTTTCTATAAATAGTTTCGTGGTAATTTTTCTGAGCTTTTGTATTCATATTGTAAATACACATTGGGGTTAGTTTTTAGAATTGTTATTTTATTCCCCTCCCCCCACAGACACTGAATTGTAAATATGGGGACTAGTTAGTATTTTCATAGAGACAACGAGGTATTATGGTGGTTGTAGTAAGAAAGGTACGTATGAATGTGTTGTTTTGGTGTAAGGAATATTGTTCGTACGATTGGGTCAGTGTTTGCGGCTAGCTAAGTTATATTTAAGACAGAAGAAGACCGTCCTTTCGCCAATCCTCCCTTCGGCCTTGTGCCACATTTCTGTAATTTATACAGAATAAATATCGCTTTCCTCTTTGGCAGTTCGACTTCACGAATTTAAGCGCAGTACCAGATAGGCTGTTAGGTCTCACCATTTTACGGTTGAAATAGATATAAGTATAAGTTCTATGCTAATAGTTCCTTCTCTCACAATTTTCCGTGTAATGGACAGCGGCAGAAATGAGAAATAAATAATAACTCCACTTATTGTCTTTTCTAACGCTCATGTAACACCACAGAGTAACTCTCTACCTTGGGTGCCTCTTCGGCCTTGTACTGGGTGAATATTAGTCTCTCTCTCTCTCTCTCTCTCTCTCTCTCTCTCTCTCTCTCTCTATATATATATATATATATATATATATATATATATATATATATATATATATATATATATATATATATATATACTGATGCATGTTTCATAAAATAATATAGACAAGTTTTGTCTATTTATTTTAAGTAACTTCCTTTCGTATTGTCTGATAAGCTTAATAACATTATCATTCAAAGACCAAAGGAAATCACCATATTGATACATGTTTAAATCCAATCTAAGCTTTCGGCTTACATAAGCCATTATCAAAGATGACAATTACATTTCAATATATCAAACAATACACGGACGAAAAAATAATCATAGTCTGTTTTTGTTGCATGAAAAATTTCAAAGCAACGACAAACTCGTGTATACGAGACGCGGAAGTGAAAATCGCGTCGCAGCTCGTGACGTCAAACATGCCCACGCGAGAGTGAAAACGAGAAGTATTAAGTATGGGAAAACGAGAAGTATTAAGTATGGGAATCAGTGGCTTCTGTTATCAATTATAGGCATTTAAGAATATTTGTGGAGATTTCGTAGTTTATTTTGTTCAGCTTAGGTTTTAACTGTTTTATGTATATAGCTTCAAGAATTTTTAGTTTTTGTTCATTGTTTTCATCTTTAAGTATAGTTGTGTTTTCAACAAGGATTTTCCGGAATTGTGTACGCGACCAGGCATGTTGTTTTAAATGTCTAAAAATGTTAGAGTTGTCATTCAAATGTAGAGTCAAGCGTCCTGAAAGCGAAATTGTGGTGTGACCAACATAAATATTATTTAATCTATTGGAGATACAATCTCCCAAAGGGCACTTGAATTTTTAAACTATGTTGGTTTTTGCAAATCGCTAACGGGGAGCGGGGAAGAATCATTGCGAATAATTAAGTTGGATATATATATATATATATATATATATATATATATATAGAGAGAGAGAGAGAGAGAGAGAGAGAGAGAGAAATTAGGTGTATTTAGGCAGCAATTTTTCATTGATGCATGTTTCATTAAATAATATAGACAAGTTTTGTCTATTTATTTTAAGTAAGTTCCTTTCGTATTGTCTGATAAGCTTAATAACATTATCATTGAAAGACGATAGGAAATCACCATATTGATACATGTTTTAATCCTATTCTATATATGCGTTATGAGTGCCAAGTTCGAATTCTAGTCGGGTTCTTTACATTCATTTACCCTTGGTAAAGGTATGAATGTATATTTTCCTCCAGATATGAGTTAAACAGTAAGATTTGTATCTGGAAAAATCATTGTTATTCTAAAAGAAATATTAAAAAACAATTGTTACTGCAATAGTCACTCGCCCCCGACCAAGAATTGTTTATAGAATCCAAAATATGTTTTCGGATTCAAATGACCCACAATCTGTTGATAAACCATATAATCAAATCGCTCAGTGAATCAATCAATCGAACTCGGTTGTGGAACTCTTAGTCGATTTGTTGTTTTCCTGTCAACTACAACCTTCAAAAATTTGAATACGACAATCGTCAGATGTCTCCTTGAAACTCGATCTTTTAAGGTCCAAAGACCAGAGAGTATAGCTGACGCAACTCTCAGATGCGCGTGACACACGAGCAATGGCGATGTTTGATAAATGTTGCTTGCGCTTTCAAGCAGAAACTAACAAATACCTCTACCATAATCCATCCTTGGAAGGCAACGGCAAAACAGATGAGGCCAAAAAGTAACAGATACAAACTCCCTCACGTTTTCAAAAAAAAAATAAACTGGACAAAACGTTGAACAAATCTCTTAAAATTGTTATTTGATGTTAAATTCATTTCAGAAAATAATTTAATCTTTTTCGATAACTTAGGTATTCGGTTAACCGGAAATTTCATTTATCCGAACATATTTTTTCAATCCCTGTCCCAATAATCGGATAATCGAGAAAGTACTGCAAATGATTTTGATGCTGCTGAACTTCAGAGCTCAAACGAGAAAAGAGATTTTCATTGTGAGTTAACTATACGCCAAAACTGTTTATTTATCTACTAATTCTGGACAATCTACCAACAGATGAAAAAGAAACTAGAAGCAACAGAAATGTGGTTCTACAGAAGGATAATGAGAATTCAGTAGATAAAGTAAGTAACTGAATTTTTTTTTAACATATAATGAGGAATGGGTAGGTGGAAAAATTAACCCACACGGCATATTGAGCGCAAGAGAGATAGGGCTACCTACCTGACGAGTTTGTGTGAATGGATGGCGGAAGATGTGGCGGGAGGCGCTGCTAAAGGTAACAAGAGATAGGAAGTTGTGGAAAGCCATGATCGTTCACATTCTGAAGGGACACAGCACATAGAAGAAAATTTGTCTAATGTTGCACAAAGCCACAACTACACCGGAATCATGGGAAACGCTAAAACCGATTCAGTCACCGAGCTAGTTCTAGATATGGTCCCCAGTAACAGGTTTATAGCTACATATACCAGCCCGAGAATCAAACCCTTTCCAAAAGAAACCTGCAACTTCAAAGGGGGTCCCACAACATAATGATAGCAACGAACACACGTGGAAATGTGAAAAGAATAATTTACCATGTCCCAACTTTGCATCGACCATACAAAAAAATCCCACGTTTTTATTTTTTTTAACTCAGGCAGGTGTGGTCGGAATGTGCAGGATACCGGCCATTTTATACAGTTAAACACATCTTCATTGAGTGCAGTGATTTAGTTCTCACAAGACAAGATTTTATAGCACCATTAGTACAAGGAAACTATTTGAAAATATCGATATGACTGGCCTATTATGCTTCATAAAGGAATATGAGGCCCTGTCGAGACATTTGTTGTTCGTAAATCATAAATACTCTCTCTCTCTCTCTCTCATATTCATATATATATATATATATATATATATATATATATATATATATATATATATATATATAGCATAATGAGAAGCCACGTATACTTTCTTGATATGTATATAATATGGATAAAACAACTGAAAAAAAATTGGGTGTTTTTTGCGAAAGTATTTATTTATATAAAAACATATAAATAAATACTTTCGCAAAAAAACACCCAATTTTTTTTCAGTTGTTTTATCCATATTATATATATATATATATATATATATATATATATATATATATATATATATATATGATGGACTCTCCCGTTGTGTTCGACGTATGAGGGTCAACCGACAGCCCAGACACCAGTACATATGATTTGATTATAGTGGTGAAGGCATTGTTTATAACCAACCACACTTTTTGAAGGGCCGAATACAGAGACCTGGTGCACTACGTGACACGAGGTTTCCAAACGGAGTAGTAGATAGCGGCTCGGATTGAGGAATCTGAGAGCCGAGTTCGAATTCCAGTCGAATCCATTACATTCATTTACGTATTAATACCCTTGGGAAAGGTATCAATCCTCTTTTTCTCTCTCCAGCTATGGGTAAATAGCAGGGCAGACTGGGTTCTATATCCTTGGATGGCAACTGGTCTAGAAGGAGGACAACTCTGAAGTCAAAAAACATATAGAAACAGAAAGACAGACAATTAATACAAGTAAAAGGTTTGTCACTTAACTGGCTGATGTTACCTTCAGTATTCCGACTCCAGAGTTTCGTAGACGGAGCTTCACTCCGTCCACTCGTCAGGAGGTATCAGCAATTTTTCTTTTTTATATGCACCTTTCATTGGTGTATTTTTTTATATTGTATGCGTGCGTTCGCGCGCGTGTGCCCATGCGCGTACGTGTAGAATGTCGTAGTTATTTGTCCCTTTCGTAGTTTTTTCCGCACTTTACACTCACTTCTTAAACTTTTCTGTCTTTATCTCTTTTTCCTCTATTCTTTCAATTGTAGCCATTTTGACATCCGGTTTTCGAGACATATGCTGTTGCTATTATAAGAAATAAAAACGACTTGAAACTCACAAATCAGCTATTTAATTTTTTTCGTTTTTCGACTCCTCGGGCTGATTTATAAAAAATCGTAAAAATTCTCCCATCGTATATATTGGTCAATTAAACCGTGCTACGCCACAAAGTTCCATATTCATTTATGTTATCAGTATTTTTTCCTCTAGGTCTGAAGCGTGACAACACGCACTTTCGTGCATGCCTGGACGACGACAGTAATTCGCTCTTTAATTTTAATACATTTTCTAATTTTTGAAAGCTCTTGCTGTCGAACTAACATCATATTGATCCTGGAAACTTTCAAATTTCACAGTTGCCATATACACCACGTTGTCTGTCAAACACTTACTATTGAGAGGACAGAAATCTGACCCACTGCAATTGTACAGGTTTCGTTTTGTTTTAGACTCTCGATACAGTATCTTACTGGTATGATTTTACTAACCTGCTGAAATTGGCTGCGCAGGTAGAGCTCAGCTAGACATTATTTCTATTGAAAATTATGCGCAGACCAAATTTCTCGGAAATGTTTCGTCAATAGCTTTGAAAATATTGTACGCCTATTTTTGTTTTCAACGCCAAAGTAAACGGTAGCGTAAAGCAAATTACGTTTCTTTTTCTGTTCATTTCTTTTTCCCTATAATTTAACTCCCATTTATTATCCCTTTCAATACCAATGCCTTTTCATAATCATCCTTCATTTCATTAAATATTAACTCGTACGACTAATTGAGACTATATTCCATACATTTGGGCATTTGTTTAATACATTTTTCGGATGATTGGATAAATTATTTAGATAAGATACTCTACTACATTAAAATTCGTCTCCGCCTCTATATTAAAGTTCCCTAAAAATAATATTTTCCCCAAAAGGCCGTTCTGTCTACATGCGCATTTCTCTAAGTCATTTTTATTAGAAATTTTACGTATTAATTTGCAAAATCTATAGCTTAATCAGATCACTTACGGCCCCAAAGTGGTATCAAAATACTTATATTCCTCTGAAGAATGACCTGAATATTTCGTTCAAGCATGAAACAGACTGTCACCGATTGGTGTTGACCCCAGTGTCTACTTTTCATTATATATATATATATATATATATATATATATAACGAAATGTAAATGCATTAGAAATTATTTTACTATAAAAATGCAATGCAATTCAGTAAAGAAGTGATTGCTATTGGTCAGAAATTGAATCAAACGTCACTGCCAGACACTGTCACGCCCATTTATTGCAACCAGTTACCCTTAATTTGAAAATGATTCAGTTTTCAAAAGATGCTAGTAATCTTTTTCAGCTGGCCAGTTTCATTTTCTATGTTGAGTTTCCAGCGATGGATACAATTTCGCTATTTATAATAACAGAAGACTTTGAAATGTGGAGGTGCTTTTCAGCTGACAGGTCATAAGATCTTCCTGAAGTTGGTCGAGTAGTGAGAGAGTGTATTCGGTCCCTACTGGCTCTCACAACCTTGTACCAGACTAAGCTGCAAATAACTATATTCAATGCGAGCAAACTTTCACCGTTTTAAAGTCTGGTACAACACAATCTTCCGACTGTCAATTCACGACACGACCAGGAGTCCCGTAACCCATTAGGGTCGTAGAGGTCTACATGTACTGCAGCCGTAGCAACAGTAGTGGTGGGTCTTGAGCATGTTAGCCTGATGGAACCCAACTCTCTCCAGGTTAGTTTTGAATTAAGTTTTCCTTCTCTTAGACTGGTTACCGACCAAGGTTATAAAGACCAGTCTGTAGCCTGTCATTTACGCATAGCTAAGTGGCGGGAAGAAAGGATGGATTCATGCCTTTCCCAATGTAATGAACCCGACTGGAATTCGAACTCAGCTCTCCAATTTTTTATTCCAAGCTGACATTCCTTACATCGCCACACATCCAAATTGGTGACGCTTAACCCATTACCTGCCATGAGCCCCACTTGGGGATCTGTTAAAATTCAACTCACTACATGTTATTCCTTGTATTTACATTGAATTGCTTACATACATTGCATTTGCAGAGGTATATTTTACAACACTTAGCCTTTAAAGTTTTTATTATTAGCCGTAAGAAGACACTTCCTGTCGTAATTTTACATTTAACGAGTAGAAAAATAATAACTATTTTGAAAAGTATTTTTTTATTATTTCTAATCAATATTATTTTTTGATGTTTTATACACATATATATTTGATGTTCTAGTTTCTATAAAAACGACAATGGTAACTCCTAAAATTAAATATAAGGAATAAATAAACTCCTAAGACACCTGTCTGGGCCAAAAATGCGCATTAAAAGAAATTTGGCAGTTAATGGGTTAATAAAATAGAATTAATTATTTCCGAAATGCTATTATTTTATAGAGTAAGCTCACAAAATTTGATGATTTTTGGCAAATTTGCTTTCGATAACTGTACCCATGTCAAAGTTGACAATGGAGTTGAGGTTGACAATAAAGGTAATTGTTGCTGCTACTGTTTGCTTGTGCAGATAAATAGTGGTTTATTAATGTGCTCAAAAACTTTTCTCCGACCATTCAGAGATGACAATGATGAGATACCTAACAAAGGGGATAGCATATATATATATATATATATACAGTAGCAGCCATAATATAAGGAACGGAAACAACAAAGACATAAATATGTGTATTACTTAAAAAGTAATGCATGATTAGCAATGAAATTTTAACCGAATAAAGATTAGGGTGTAATGCATAAATATTATACAAAGTTACAAAAATTTACATAATAGTTTTTTTTAGATAAAGATTAAATGGAACAAAGGAAATAAGCTACTGGACAAAATTTAAGGAACGATCTTGTTAATACTTGATTGTGAACAAAATGTCAACAAAATTTCATATTTGGTAAACATCCCCTTATTTTCAATGACTTCTCTGCATCGTCGACCACATGATCTAATTAATTTCTTGCAAAAATCAGCAGTAATTCCCTCCCATTCGTCTTTCAATAACTCCCATAGGTGATCCTGGTTTTTTGGGTTTCTTTTCTGAGCCCTTTCTCCAATTATCTTCCAAACATTTTCTATTGGATTCAGGTCGGAGCTCTGGGCTGGCCACTTCATTAGGGCGATTCCTTCTTCTTCAAATAAAGCCATAACCTTCCGAGCCTTGTGGCAAGGTGAATTGTCCTGCATGAAAATAGGAGATTCATAAAGATTATGGTGTAATCTTGGTACCACATGCTGCTGAAGAAGCCTTTTGTAAATCTCAACATTGATATTGCCATGTATGTGGATGATAGGGCCAACTCCTGCAGGTGAAATCATTCCCCACACTATCACACTGCCGCCACCAAACTTAACGGTTTTCTTGGCACATTGAGAAGACGGTCTTTCACCTGTTCTACGGTGTACATAAGTTTTGCCCTCAGAACCAAATATAGTAAACTTGGACTCGTCACTGAAATGAACTGTATCCCATTGTGCGTCAGCCCAAACAACATGTTCTCTCGCATACTCCAGGCGTGCCCTTTGGTTTCGCTTTGAAATGAGAGGCTTCGAAGCTGGAATACGAGCATGCAATCCTGCATTTTTTAACCTGCGTGCAACCGTTTTCCTTGAGATCTTATTATCTGTCTCTTCATTAAATTTACGGGCAATTGATGTAGCAGTTTCAAAACGATTTCTTGTAGATATTCTAACAATTCTTCGATCTTCTCTTTGCGATGTTTTTGGAGGTCTGTCGGTTCTTGGTTTTGCATCTAACGTTTTATCGGTTTTATACCTGCTAATTACACGATGAATGACACTTTTAGACCTATGAACAATATCAGAAATTTCTGAAATTGACTTTTTTCTTGATAGTTAGCGATAATGAGTTTTTTTTTCTTCAAAAGAGAGCGTTTTGCGTGTAGAATTTGCCATATTGCTTAAAAATAAAGTCCAAATGATAAATGAACTTTTACTTATTGTTGAAAAGCTCCATCGAGTTTTTTTAACAATGTAAATTAAAAGTTTATGCAAATTAGTAACATCGTTTTTGTCCAGTAGCTTATTTCCTTTGTTCCATTTAATCTTTATTTAAAAAAAAAACTATTATGTAAATTTTTGTATAATATTTATGCATTACACCCTAATCTTTATTCGGTAAAAATTTCCTTTGTTGTTTCCGTTGCTTATATTATGGCCGCTACTGTACATATATATATTAGGTTGGTGCAAAAATAATGTCGTTTTTTTTTTACGTTCAACTTCATGTGAGAAAACGACATTATTTTTGCACCAACCTAATATATATATATATATATATGTGTGTGTGAGAGATAGAGAGATTCAGATCGTTCTTGTCATCTGGAACTTTTTGTGCGGGATATTTTGACGCCTCGTTTAGCACTAACTGGTTTTTCAAACATTGACTTTCACTTCACATTGCCATTTGCCGTTAAAATGCTGGCCAAGGGAAATTCACCCATAATAGTTATCGTGATCTTTTTGACACACCTGGGAACATGAATGTAATGATTGCGTTTTGATGTTGCAAATATAATATGTGAAAAAGAATCCCTACAAAAAAATAAATTAAAATTGAATTCGTAAAGTCAATCTGCATGGTTATTCCGTTTTGTCAGTCGAAGTTAGAATCTTAAAATGGCTATCTTTGTCGGTGGACGAATGGTCAGCGTCTCTCCAGTGAGACTTTTTCAAATTTTACTGTTGTCGATTTGTTAAGGAGTTAAGTTCTTGAAAGGCAATCTCAGTGGTGGCGTTGGAAAATGACTGAAAACCATACCTCGGTTGGCTAAAGCCTTGTCATAAGCTGATCACGACAAAAAGTGTACTGGAAGGGTTTTAAATTTTAATAATTAATTATTAGTAATAATAATTTTAGACAAATGATTAATGTTGTCGCGATTAAGGATTAAGTTTGTTTTTTGTTTAGTTCTCAATTCCATCAACAATAAAAATTGAGAGAACCGTGGATTTTTTTAATGAAATTGGGGAGACGAAACTGTTCGTAAGCGGTCGATGTTTGTGAGAGCAAAAAATTGAACGTAGTGAACTTGGTCAAACTGTTGATCCCGCCAGAGTTTGCGTTTTATTGTAGAAACTGTAACTATGGTCTGTTCAGCATAAACAATAAATTGACTCTGTGAGCATTGTTGAAACACAAATTGTGCTTGAATAAGAGTCTGCAATAGAGATTAGCTAGCCAACCTAGTGAACGCCATAGTATCCCGAAACTGACAGATGTCTACTGCTTTCATTTAAATGACCATCGTTAAAAGGTTGGCACCAAAATTCTATTTTTCTAAAAAACTTGAACGTTTTCTTTTCTTTCTCATCTCCGATTTCAGAATCACAACGGAACATACAAGGTGTCCATAAAGTCCGTGTGCACTTTAAAAAATTTATAACTTTATTTGTATTTGCAATAGAAATAATTTGTAAAAAGGATTAGAAAGTAAATCTATATTTTTTAAGGTTTTTTTGAAATTTTATTTAAGTTTCCACATGTCCTCCATCATTAGCAATACAAAGGGTAATACGATTTTGCAGTTCACTGAAAACATTTGCCAACTGATTTACAGTAATGCCTGAAATCACATTAGTTATTTTAGCTATACTTAAAACTAGGTACATTAAACTTTATAACATTTTTTACAGATTATTTGTATTTGCGATAGAAATAAAGTTATAATTTTTTTAAAGTGCACACAAACTTTATGAACACCCTGTATAAAGATCTTTGAATTTTATATGATTTATCAGCGTTCTGATTATATCTGAGCGAGTGTAGATCAGATCAAGTAGCTTCCTACGACATTATTTTCCATGTAATTTTTCTGATCGCATACCCACTACTATTTACATTTAATATTACATTATGGTGTTAGACGAAATATTGGAAAGACTGTGTACGAGTGGGCTAAGTCGACCACCGTATTCAGCATCCGCCCATATAAAACACGTAGCCTTAACTAAATAAATAAACGGCAATTTTAAAATAACTGGGGGAAAAAAAAAAAAAAAAAAAAAAAAAAAAAGTGATTTTAAAAGTTTTTAATTTATATTGCGAAACACAAAAACATTGTGAATTTTAAAAAAAGTTTGTTTTAAATTCAGTTTAATATCTCCAAAACTTTGTGAATTGAGAAAATCAGTTTTATTTTTTCAAAATGCTAATAAATCAGAGTTAAAGTGAGAGATTTCGTGATGTGAGGTCTTGAAGTTCTGCAGAGTTTGTGATTTGAAGAACTTAATTATCGGCCTGAAGTGGAATGTCGGCCGAAATCGGCCTTTTTGCTGAAATTGCACTTATAGCCCGAATCAGCGTTAAAGTGAGGTTTTGAAGTTCCATGGAATGAATTGAAGTCTAAGTTATTTTTTTTTTCAAAATTATCGTTGCTGTTTTCTAAGGTGGACGTTATATGCCTGATGAGAGCCGGAGGATACAACGGCCGAAACGTCGGGAAAACCACAAAGATGAGGACAATAATCCAAATGTAGTAAATAGTATAAACAATAACTTCTCATACTAGAAATTCGGACAGAAATGACGCAGTTTTTCCCCTACCCCAGAAGAAAAACCAATAAAGGTCTTTGAGAAAAAAAAAATGGGGGGGATGCCTTTTGTGTGAGTGAGTGTTTTATCACCACACCCAACACACACAGAATGCACCTTCCTCCAAAATATACACACAGTTTGTTAATATGAGAGACTCCAAAACTAATGCCTTCGATTTTATTATGTTATCCCATATCACAAACGGACGTTGGTGGTATGTTAGAAAAGGATGAACTTTCGTGCCAATAACGTTTTACACAGATAACATCTGAGCAAAGTAATGACCGAGCAGTCTAGTAAAATAGCGTCTGACATGAAAATGCATATCAAGTAGAGGTGTGTCACTCAATTCCTTTATACGGTAAAAAATGACGTTAACACTTACAGAAAGCTTATATAGCAAGCACAGGCAGTGGGTAATGCACTTCAGTATTAGACACATCCTGGGTAGCACTGAAAAGTTGACGACCTAAAGCAAAGAGCGCCTAATGTGTCGCCCACTCCGCCTCCACTTGCAATTATCATGACAGTTAATTCCCAGTGTCTTGCAAGACAATTTTTCTCACCAGAACATATCTACCATTAGACCCTTCTTTGAATACTGATGCCACATTCTTGGAAAAATACAAAGAAGAATTTGCAAGGTTATTGGTGCTGACCTGGCATCTCGTCTTCAGTCATTTCCCTACCGCCGTAATGTAGCTTCACTCTACCTTTTCTAGAAATACTTTCATGGTAATTGTTCCGATTAACTTTTCTCTATGGTACCTAGATTTTATAAATTTAAGCAAGGTGTCATTTTACAGTTGAAATGGCTGCAAGATGCAACACTAAGTTCTATACCAACAGTTTCCTTTATCATATGTCTCTTGCGTCTTAGCAGCTTTGTTACCTTGCATGGGGTGAAATTTTTTTTTTAAATTTTAAAAAAAGAAAAAAAAAAAAAAAGAAACAGGAGGCATTATTTTTGGAGCACTTGAAAGACAATTGCTTTTAGCTGAAAGTTAATTCAACACCTTAAGAATGGACAGAATAAACATCAACTCAAGAAGTAACTCACAAATTACACATAAAAAGAAAACGGCACCCCAAAATGTATCTACAGTTGATAAATTTAGAAGTTTGGGACAATGTTTTATTTAAAGTCAAATATCATATGTTAACAATATTTACCACTAAAGACTTTCATTAACTTTCAGTGAATAGTCTTAATATTAAATCAAATGTGTAAAACCTTTTAAAATTACCCTGTATATACAGTGAGAATGCTCTTGAAACGAGATTACATACATAGAAATAAATAAGTAGGGATGATGCGGACATGAATCAATACAACATGGCAAGAGTCAGTTTCGTAAAGGATGAAATACTCATATTAGAGAAGGAAAAAAATTCTTCAACGCTGGAGCGAGGATATTGGAGAACTCTTCCACGACGAAAGGGAACCACCAGCAATACAAAGAACTACTGACGGACCTGGAATTCTGAAAACTGAAGTAAAAGCTGCACTGGCCAAATTGAACAGAAACAAGGCAGCTGGGCCAGACGGAATTGTAGCGGAAATGCTGACAGCCTTAGATGACTTTAGCATAGAAAATATCACCGAAATAACAAATGAAATCTACAACAGCGGGGATATACCGGAAGACCTCAGCAGATCTATCTTCACAGCTATACCTAAGAAACCAGGCGCAAACGAATGCAAACTCCATCGAACTGATGAGCCACATGACAAAACTCATCTGTATTCTGTGTAATAGAGCGCGCAGCAGAATCAGGCCAGAGATAGGACAAGAACAGTGCGGGTTCGTTAAAGACATCGAAACAAGGAACGCGATATTCATACTCGGAATGTTAGCAGAAAGAGCGATACAGATGCAGAAGGACGTGTACCTATGTTCCATAGACTACGCAAACGCCTTCGACAAAGTACGCCACAAGGATCTAATGGAACTGCTCAGCAACCTTGATATATTCGGGAGGGACATCAGAATAATCAAGAACCTATACTGGCAGCAAACTGCATGCATACGCATAGAGAACGAGTTCAGTGAATATACAAAAATAGAAAGGGGCGTAAGGCAAGTATGCGTCTTCTCACCCGACCTGTTCAACCTATACAGCGAGGCGATTCTGAGAGAATTGGAAACCCTTCCGGGGTTTAGCATTGGCGGCCACAACCTTAACAACATAAGATACGAAGATGACACAGTACTGATAGCAGACACTGAAAAGAAATTACAAAATCTCCTACAGAAGGTAGCGACTGAGAGTGAGAAGAAGGGACTAAGTATAAACTACAAGAAGACAGAATGCACGGTCATCAGCAAGAGGAAGAGCCCGAAACGCGATTTGCAGGTCGAGATCACTAGAATCAAGCAGACGCGGAAGTTTAAATATCTGGGAAGCGTCTTGACAGAGGACGGTAAGTGCGACGCTGAGATCCGTAGACGTATTGGGATGGCCAAGGGCACATCCAAAAATTGAGTAGAGTATTGCGAGACAGGAGAGGATTGTTTTGGTAACAAAGGGAAGAATACTAAGCTTACGTGACATCTGTTGTTCTTCGCGGCAGCGAATGTTGGACGATTTCCTCAAAGATAAAGAAAAAAGTCGAGGCGACGGAGATGTGGTTCTACAGAAGGATATCACGGACCGAGCATGTGAGCAACGATGAGGCCTTAGGTTGCAAACAAGGAGAAGGCTTATACTTAACATCAGAAAGAGGCAGCTGAAGTTTCTGGGACACATAATGAGGAAGGAGGGCCTGGAGAATCTGATACACACGGGACGAATAGAGGGAAGGAGAGACATGGAAAGGTAGTGTGACATACCTGACGAGCTTGAGCAGATGGATGACAGAACGTGGTCTGGGGGAGGAAGCAGAGGGGAGGAACTTGCTGAAAGGGATAGAGGGAGATGGAGAGCCATGATCGCCTACGTCCTGAAAGGACGTGGCGCATAAAAGAACTGCCAGTTTCATGCCTAAATGCGATCTTTAGCACAGAAAGTAACAGCCACCATGCATTGTTGATAATTGAAACAAAACGAATAATTCGATCATTATTTACTTTTTTCGGATTTTTCCGATGAAACGTGACCCAGTGCACATGTTAGTACTTCGTATGTCCATTCCACGAAGTCGTTCCTTGCAGATTGACCACAGATTATTCTCGATTTGATTTAAACCAGGAGAGTTTCCGGACCAATCTATAATACCTCGATTTGCTCACTGGTAAGGCTTGCCAGTGTGTTCGTGCAGCAATTTTCGTACGAGTAATGCCCATCGCAGACAATAGCCGTAGGACAACTAATCGACAGTCGAAACAATACTGTCTGGGCGTGATAAAAATCTGATGCAATCACGGATGATGCAATATTTTTCAAAGACAAACAAATTTCATCATACACCCCGAGAATAGATTCATATTACTGCACACCACTGCAAATGACCTAATCTGAGGGGAACAAATAAAAATCGATAACACCCTGTCTCTCTACTAGATGTAAAACTGACTGTATGGTAATAGAAAGGAAACTGAAACGTTGGTTTAATTAATTTGCACAAGGGTGTATACACGGCCTATACCTGAAAACGCTCCATCTCTGACCGTGAACAGTCTTCCTCTATAAATATACTAAATTTTAAGAGAGGTACAGTGGTAGAGAGAGATACCAATAAATATTGTTATTTTTTGGTAGCTATGCAGTTTAAGATGATATTTAGTAGCTCAAATTTAATTTTCAGGCACTAAATATTACTTCTATTTTATATCAAACATAATACAAACATCATAAAAAAATTAACTGTCATAAGTGTAGGGTAATTCTTGATTAATAAAAAAAAAGAAAAGAAAAACAAAATGAACACAAAAACTATATATAGAACTTTTCAGTTTAAAATCTTTTTAGGCTCCAAACTAAGGGCTTAAATTTTACTCTATTCGGTAAAAAAATCATGCAAACAAAAAGTGATTGCATTTTTGAACACACATATATATATATATATATACATACACACACACATATATATATATATCTATATACATACACACACATATATATATATATCTATATACATACACACACATATATATATATCTATATATATATATATATATATATATACATACATACATACATACACACTCACTATATATATATATATATATATACATACATACATACATACATACATACATACATACATACATACATAATATAATGTGTGTGTGTGTGTGTGTGTGTGTGTGTGTGAACAAGGAATTTGAAAATTATTGTATTTTATCTTGTTATGAAAGTAAATAACTTTCAGTCAAGAAACACAACTACTACTTAAGACTATGTATGCATTGGGGGGGGGGGGTGAATATTTTTATTACCATGTACGTTATTTAATTGATACACCTGTTTGAGTAGACAGCAGTTTTTGTTTTCTTTTTAATAGTATAATTTTTATCTAAAAAGAAAATGATCCATTTGGCAGAATTCAAACAGGCACCCTTATGTATGGAAAACCAGTGTTCAGCAGATCCTTTTAGACTGCTCAGCCAAAAGAGGCTTCAGGGAAAAACAAGTTTCAGTTGCCCTTAAGAAAGAAGTGAAGTCCTTTCTCACTGAGCAGTTAAAAGTACACACATATATATATATATATATACGTGTGTATGTGTGTGTGTATATAAAGTGAGTATTGTGAAGTTTTTGCTGCTGAACTCCAAAAGACCTTCCAAAACAAAAAATTCTGCTATTTAATCATATTTTGAGAAGTGGTTTGGCATAAAAGCTTTTCAGTGCCCTATTGCATGTACATACACCCATCCATACATACATACATATGGGAGAGAGAGAGGCTGTGGCAGAAATACTGCCAACATAATGGTAAGACATTAGCTTGAAGACACCATTACCACTAATGTCTTCTTATGTTAGCGGTATTTCTGCCACATGCTGTACATGAGAGAGAAAGAGAAAAATAGTTTGTGGGGGTGGGAGGATCAGATAAAAAAAAAAAGTACAAAAAACTAAGCAAGAATTTTGACTAAAGCTTTGTTCATACGTTTTTTTTTTTGTTTTTCATTTTTCGGGGTTGCACTTAAAATTTTGAAAATCTGTAAGAAAGTAAAAACAAAAAATAAAACAAAAACAAACACAAAGAAAAAAAATTATGCAGAACAAATTAATCTTTGTTTATTCTTTTGTCAGAGATCATTGAAAAAAATTCTGATTGATTTTGGTTCTTTATTTGGAGGGTGGGTTTGGGATGTTTTTGGATGGATTTAAAAAAAAAAAATAGAAAAAATATATATGTATGTATAGGGTTGGCCGGTTGGATGGTATGGCACATCTGGATGGTGTTTTTTGTTTTTGTTGTTGCCTTTTGTTTTCTTGAAATAAAGTATTGAGACATCTGGCAGATCCAATGTTCATTAAAAGATGGTTTTTCAGTCTCTTTGCTTTGATTCTTAAGAGCAACAAGGTGATGGAAATACTTCAGTGATTAAGATAAAATTAAAAAATAAGTTTGTTAACAAAGACATTTTACTTTCCAAGTTAGATTTAAGTCTGGTGGTGGTGGGATGTTTTTTTTTTTAAGTCTTATTTCATATAATAAATACTCCTTATTGAAAACTTGATAGCATAGTCGTCTTTTCTTGGTTATAGACAATGGAAGAAACAAAAATGTTTTTTTAGGATAAATCTGTCATCAGAAGAACGTTTGCTCAACTGAAATTTGTTTTCATAGCAAAATTTTCACATGAAGAATCGTAAAATTAAATGCTAACAGGAATATTTCACCGATCTGAATGTCAAAGTGATTTGTAAGAGTTTTTCTTAAAGGCTCTTCTGTGGGTTTTTTTTCTTGTCTATTTTATCTGTCAAGAGAATTAAGTTTTAAATAAGGTGTATTTGCAATATGAAACAGGGTAAAAAGTATTTTTGGCAGGATGAGTTTAAATGAGATTTTGGTGGGTAGTGCAGGTGAGGGGGGAAATCACAATTGATTTTTGGTTACGACTAGATCAATAATTGGTCGATTGCTTTGTGGAGAAATGAGTGTACAGTTAATGACAGAGGGAGTGAAACTGTTTTCTTTTTTAATCACAAGCGGAGTAGATGTGACAAACAGAGAATGAAAAAAAAAAAAAAAAAAAAAAAAATGGCCTAAAATTTTACCACATTAAAGATGTGTGGCATTGTCGGGGTCGATTAGAACTGCTGATAGATTTCCATTGCCCGACGGCAAACCTGCGGTGAATCCATTAGATCGTATTCAAGGCTGAAACTCCTAACTCCCCCCTGTCCACAATTTTGAACCACTGGACAATAATCATTAATTTCTTCATCAAGGACCCTTCCCCTGGATTGAATGTCCTTGTTTATGCTTTGTTCATCAGTATGTTTGTGAAGAAGCAATAGTTGGCCATGTGAGTTCTGTTCTCCATCACAGCTGTCATAAGAAAAGTCCAAAATATCACCAGAGGAATTAGAACTGGTACTGCCAATGCTAAGACGTTTTCTCGGGTCACTGCTACTGCTGCTGCTACTACTGCTGCTTCCACTGCAGCTCATGCTGCCCCCATAAAGACCAGTTTTCTTCAGGATACCCCGCCGGCGGACAAAATTGTCCACCCCGCTTGCACTAACCTGACTATTACTTCCAATGCGGATATTTTTGTTATTTGCAATGATACTGATCCTACTCTCGACAGCATCAGTAGAAGATGAGATAATAGCTGATCTGGAGTCAACATTCTCTTTATGCAGTTGTCCGAGACTATTTCCACTGCCTCTGTTTGAAACATCAGCAGGAGAATTTTTTTCAGATTTTACCATTAACTGATCCACAGGAACATCATTGGCTTTTCCTACCATGTGAAGAGAAGCCATATCTACCGCTGACAGAGTCTTCTGATACGAGGAGCAGAGTTTGTACGCACCATCATCTTTAGTCACAGGGCTGCTTTTTTCTTTACAAGATCCATTAGATAGGATGTAGTTACTGGCCGCTTTACGACTGCCAGCTGCTGCTACACTGTCTTCCCCTAAAATGTTATTTCCAGTTCGTTTAAGGATACTGCGAACTGGTTTACGATTAAGATCAATCTGTTGATAAAGATCTTCATTACTTTCTTTTAAAATCCGATTCTGCGGATTCTGAGACTCAGCATTACTGTCATTGTGTACTGGAGTAACGTGCCTCCGGCTGCGGCCCGGAGACTGGAATTTAGACTCTGTGGACGTGTTTTTGCCTCGCACTGTCGAACTGTTCTCTTCGAAAGGCCATTCTTGGTGCCACTTTGATAATGGAACCTTGGTAGGGAAAGTTCCCCGTCTGTGAAGTTCTTTGGCATCAACTTCACCATCACTGTCCGATGACAAGCTCGAACGGTCACGACCATGAATCGGAGTGTACATCCAAGGCCCTGGGTAGGGCTCATTGTTTGGTGTGTACTTAAAACCCATATTCACCCACCAATGTCGCGCAACTATTTCAACGGTTGCTCTTCTTTCAGGATTAACTGTCAATAAATGTCGTATTAGGCCCGCTGCTTCTGAAATGAAGAGAAACACCGATAAAAAGTTACCATTTTCTTTTAAATATAGGCCAAAAATTTATTACAATGACAAAACAATAATATTTTCATTTTATATATTTATATACATTTATATAGATTTATATGTCATTATTACTTATTTAAATGTCTAGCAAAGGTGGCAGTTAAGCTTGATGTCAAGTCACTATTTATTTATTTTTGGGGGTTTTTTTTAAGCAATTCACCCCAAGCAAGGCAGGAGTGACACTAGCATGCAAGTGGGTACAGAGAGTGAGAGTAAGAGTAAAGAGGAGTGTCTGGGAAAAGGATAAAAAGAACAGGGATCAAGGTCAAGGCATCAGAAGATGTCGATTGACATTACATTTGAATATTTGATGATTATAGCTATCAGGGAAGCAAGTGATAGGAAGGGATTTCCACTGACCGGAGGTGCGAGAGAAGCTGTTGGAGTAGAAGAGATGGCTACATTTAGTCGTTTCGACAGTAAAAGGCTGGGACCAAGATGCCAACCTAGTAGCACGCTTAAATTCATGCAATTTGGGGACCAGTGAAAATAGCTCATTGGAGCAGTTGCCATGAAGGCAGAGGGGAAACCACAGCATGTCTGTAAGATAGCAACTGAAGACAGGATGTCAGACCAAGACCAAACACGTTGCATATCCGTTTCTGGATTTTGTCTAAGACCTTGGGATGAACAGCAGGAGCACCAGACCATATATGGCAGCAGTATTCTATGCAAGGACAAATGGTTGATTTGTAGATTTGAAGGATGGACTCTGGTAAGAAGAACCTTCTGGCGCGACACAGAGAACCAACTATCCTTGCAATAGATGAAGCTATAGATTCAATTTAGTTGTTCCACTTTAGATCAGTGGTTAGCGTGAAACCAAGCAGGTGCAGAGAGATGCTCTTGTGGAGTTGAGCATAAAATTCACTCTGTAATTAGGTAAATTCCATTTCAAATGTAAAGTTGCATAACTTATACTAATCCTAATTTATGAATTCAATTCTGTGATAAATTGAATCTGTGAGACATATACTATACAGCCATTGTAAAGATAGTAGGATTCATAATTAATTGCGGCAGTCAGTTGTAGACTATTAAGTGACTTACAATAAAAAAAAAAAATAATCGGGAGTTGTGTTAAATGATATCTGAATGGTTCCCCCGCCTGCCAAAAAAACGAGAAACGAAAAAGAGAGAGAGAAACGAAAAAAAAAAGAAAAAAAGGGAAAAAAGAAAAAAAGGGAAAAAAGAAAAAAAGGGAAAAAAGAAAAAAAGGGAAAAAAGAAAAAAAGGGAAAAAAGAAAAAAAGGGAAAAAAGAAAAAAAGGGAAAAAAGAAAAAAAGGGAAAAAAGAAAAAAAGGGAAAAAAGAAAAAAAGGGAAAAAAGAAAAAAAGGGAAAAAAGAAAAAAAGGGAAAAAAGAAAAAAAGGGAAAAAAGAAAAAAAGGGAAAAAAGAAAAAAAGGGAAAAAAGAAAAAAAGGGAAAAAAGAAAAAAAGGGAAAAAAGAAAAAAAAGGGAAAAAAGAAAAAAAAGGGAAAAAAGAAAAAAAAGGGAAAAAAGAAAAAAAAGGGAAAAAAGAAAAAAAAGGGAAAAAAGAAAAAAAAGGGAAAAAAGAAAAAAGGGAAAAAAGAAAAAAAAGGGAAAAAAGAAAAAAAAGGGAAAAAAGAAAAAAAAGGGAAAAAGAAGAAAAAGGGAAAAAAGAAAAAGGAAAAAAAGAAGAAAAAGGGAAAAAAGAAGAAAAAGGGAAAAAAGAAGAAAAAGGGAAAAAAGAAGAAAAAGGGAAAAAAGAAGAAAAAGGGAAAAAAGAAGAAAAAGGGAAAAAAGAAGAAAAAGGGAAAAAAGAAGAAAAAGGGAAAAAAGAAGAAAAAGGGAAAAAAGAAGAAAAAGGGAAAAAAGAAGAAAGTGCAATTTTTCATGAAAGATGACAAAATTAAATAGAAAGACATTGAAAAGGAATTGCTCGAATCATTACAAACTTATTGTGCAAAGCGATTGTAAGCATTTGACTCATCTGAATCCGACTCAAAAAGATTTTTTTCTGATCAGAATTTTATGCTATAGGAAGGTCTTCCACATATTGAGAAAGAAAACAAAAGAAAAAAAAAAATCAATAAAATCTGAGGAATTTATTTCACTTTTCAAGAATAATTCCATAGACAAGTTCCAAGAAGAGAAATACTCAAGTTTGTTAACTATTGCAAGATATCATTAAAAGACTCAATTATGGCTTACAATACCAAGCAATGCCTGTGCAGGAAAGGTTTGAAGTGGAGAACTCCACTATCTAAACAAAAACAAGCATGTACCCAAAAGAAAGAACCAGTCAGCATCTCTGAATGCTATCAAGCCACAGATGTTACAGAGTTTTCCTTCTAATAACAAATGCTAAGGGTAGCAACACTCCCAATGGCCTTACCAAATGACTGAACACCAACTGAAGTATTTCTACATCCCTGGACGAGATGATCCTATGAAAAGATTCATCTACCTTTTGACAGGTCATGTTTTTTAATCCTACTGAAAGCCTACACTATCAAACAAAATTTATTTAGCATTTTTAGGTGTCCCTTTGACAAGAATGATTTGTTTCAGAATGAGAGAGGGTAGCTAGAAATAATAACTCATTCTTTTTGGCATCCCTATAACTATTCAATGAGAGGGTGGGTAGCAACTTCATACTGAAATATTAATAGTACACAACTAATCATTTAGAAATGCAACTTTTTTTTTTCAAACTGTACTAAATATGTAAAACAAAAAAACAAAATAAAATAAATGAAAAATACCCCCCCAAAACAAAACAAAACAAAAAAAAACTAAAATACACTAAAATATAGTAGAAAATCAAAAAATACTCACCAGAAGATTTTGTTGGCTCATAATAATCTCCTGTTGAGATCTGCTTCCTTAGCACCTTGAAGTTACTACCATCAAAAGGCATTGCTCCATACACTAACGTATATAAAAGTACACCCAAGCTCCAACAGTCCACCTGAATAAAGAAAGCAACGAAGATGAGGATAACAGATGAAAGAAAAAAGTTATGGAAAATTCAGAGAAAAATTTAAAAATGCATTCATTTTCCAAACTATTTATATAAACGCCTCTAGGAAAGACATTTTTCATGCTCAAATGTGTTTATATAATTTTTATGTTTAGAATAGGATTTATCAAAGAAGTATGGAGACATGACACGTGAATAATTCCTGATTTATAAATCTAACTGATTGCAGAAAAGAATTTGAAAATTGAAATCACTTCATATAAAATTCCTTTGCAATAGAACTGGTGATTTCTAAGAATGAAAACAGGTTATACAGGAATTACAATCCGAGAAAATGAAGAAAGTAGAACAATATTTTCTTGTCCCAAGTTAATCTCGGATTCTTTCCACATTGATCCACCCATTCATTCTTCTCGTGTCCATTGGGAATCAACAACAATCAGAACAATTACTCTCCTGCAAGATCATCTACAGTTGTTGGAAGTTTTGTTTTTGTTTTCCAGATGTCATAACTGCACGCTATTGTTACAACAAAGTATTTTTACATTTATTTTTTGACATCATCTCTGGTTTTCTTCTATTCAGGATGTGGCCAATAATGGCTCTCCACAACTTCCTATACTTTGTAGCTCTTAGTAAGATTAGACCCTTCTAGTCCCTGCTCTGTTCTTTCCCCTTTTAGACATGAAACTGATTTTTTTTTTAGTTTTTTTTTTTTTTTTTAGTCAGATATTGAGGAACTAGTAGGGTTATTCCATATTGCAAAGATGAATGCCATTTTGGAGATTCTTAACCTTTACCTGATGGAAAGGTCACACACATTTTTTTTTTATCCTTTTTTTCTTAATGCACACTTGTAAATTTGCTAGCTAGATCAAATAACATACCTCTGGTCCCCGATATGGGATCCCATTTATAATCTCTGGGGATGCATACAACGGACTGCCGCAGAACGTGGTGAGAGGTGATGCAGATGTGTAAAAATTTGATAAACCAAAATCAGCAATCTGTAAAAACAGAAAATACATTTAAAATTATATCCAAATACTAAAAAATTAAAAATATGTATTAGTCTGTATTATTATTATACTTATTATTACGTGTGCATGTATTATTATTATGTGTGTGTATTATTCTGTACTCTTATTATTATGTGTGTGTGTGTATTATATATGTAAGGTATTATGTGTGTATGTATGTATGTATTATTATGTGTGTATGTATGTATGTATTATTATGTGTGTATGTATGTATGTATTATTATGTGTGTATGTATGTATGTATTATTATGTGTGTATGTATGTATGTATTATTATGTGTGTATGTATGTATGTATTATTATGTGTGTATGTATGTATGTATTATTATGTGTGTATGTATGTATTATTATTATTATGTGTGTATGTATGTATTATTATTATTATGTGTGTATGTATGTATTATTATTATTATGTGTGTATGTATGTATTATTATTATTATGTGTGTATGTATGTATTATTATTATTATGTGTGTATGTATGTATTATTATTATTATGTGTGTATGTATGTATTATTATTATTATGTGTGTATGTATGTATGTATTATTATTATGTGTGTATGTATGTATGTATTATTATTATGTGTGTATGTATGTATGTATTATTATTATGTGTGTATGTATGTATTATTAGTGTGTGTGTGTGTGTGTGTGTCCAATCCGGGTCACTATCCATTACTCCACTGTGCCTCCTTTGTACACATAGTAAAGATTTTTAAAAAAATGTTAGGATGAGGATAATAATAAGGAGTGCCAGAGAAAAGAAATAGATAACAAAAATTTCAATATAAGCTCTGATAAAAAAAAAATGGAATAACAACAAAAATGCAAATGAACCTCTGAAAAGAAGAAAAAAAAAAGCACCCCACCAGCCACATTTTTTTTCAATTGAAAATATAATAAAAATATTCTTCAAAATCTTATATTCAAACCTAACATATAGGCTAATGCATTTATCGAGGCTACTAGTACTTGCATCCAGCCTAACTATGATAGCATAATATTAGAATATGTTAAATCACCACATTATAACAGCCGCAAACAACGATTTGGGGTTACAATGCAATCTCCATTAATCTTGTTTCAAGTTATGCCATTTGCTGCAAATGGAACAGTAGAAGAATATGCAGTGCGGCAAAACAATTGCCATACGGCACTAGAGTGATGGAGGTGGTACTGGTCAGTTCTATGTTATACACTATGCTGGATTGTTGGTGAGTGAGTGCTTATTCACACAAAATCAGTTACATTCTAACTTGCACAGAAAATCTTGCTACAATGAATCATAGGAACAGAACTTTGTTGTAAGTCAAGGACCACCGTATTAGATTTAAATAGATGAGATCTTACAGGTTATCAAATAGGATAAATGTAAAAAAAACCATCACTGAATTCTCATCATATTTTTGTTCCTTTTAAATCGGTATCACCCCATGCAAGGCAATTAAGCCACTAAGACACAAGGAGGTTACAGGGTGTGGAAGTATTAGGAACAGTAACATTAATAATGAGCAGGAAGAGGAAAGAATAATCAGGAAGACAGTAGATAGCAATTGACATTGCATTTAATTTTTTACGGATTAAAGTTGGCTGAAAAGCATGGAGATGGAAGGGAGTTCCACAAGTGAGAAGTGCCAGACAAGAAACTGTTAGCATATGGAGTTATTTCAAATTTTCAGTTTAATTTAACAATCAAAGTTAGAAAGTTAAAAATAAAATATGAAAAAAACAATATAAAGAAATTAGTAAAAACTTCTAAAATAAAAATGATCTCAAATTATTATTATTTTTTTTTTTTATAAAGTTATAACTTCAAAAATAAACATTGAAATATTAGCCTATAAATAATCGTACTTTCTTGTTAAAGAATCAAGCAACAAGTGTGTCTGTTGGCGTTATATTTAGATATTCTTAAAATATCTGAAGGGCAAGAATCTGACCCCTCCCCCTTTGGAAAAAAAAAAAAAAAAGAAAGAAAGAAAAAGAGAATGCTATATCCAAATATTTTCTAAGTCTTATCTGTATGTCTGTATTAAAGAGAGAAAAAGAAAATGAGACAAAAGAGTGTTGGTAGTCCCTTCACACCCAAGCCACCTCCCAGGTGGGTCAGGGGCAAGAAGAGACCAGACTCCATGTTTTCATTGCCAACTCTCAGGGCTGTCAATTACTGCTTGAAAAGTGAAAACAGCAGAATGGAACAAATTCCATGGATTCCAAACACCTCCACCCCTCAGCAAAGGCAGAGAAGGCTGAAGAGAGAGAGGGAGGGAGGAAGGAAGGAGGGAGGAGGAGGAGAGAAAAGAAATCAAAACCATTTCAAGAGACAGAGAAAGGAAGAGAGAAACAGAGGTAAAACAAGATGCTTTTTAAAAAAAAACAAAAAAAAAAAAAAAGAAAGGAAAAAAAAAAGAGTAACAAACTAACCCTCCCCCATCCTTTGCCTTTAAGAGGAAGGCAGGAGAAAATAAATAAATAAAAGCTTTATCATTCCACTGGAAGCTTACTGACACTGTAGTCAAAAGAAAGAACAGTTTTTCTTCAAGGGTTGAGTGGGAAGGAGGAGGTATGCGTCGGAGGAGGAGGGAGGGATGGTGTGAAAAAGTAAACACTGGTTGACAGTTGAAAAGAAAAACTAACAATTTAAAAAAAATGAAAATCATCTTTCTTGAGATGGATCATATATATATGTGTGTGTGTGTGTGTGTGTAAAAAATGGTGATGGACTCTCCCGACCCTTTGACATATGAAGGTTCCTCAGCTCAGTTGTCAAAACTGAACAACCAAACTATGAACGGCCAGCAATTTGATTGGTTTTGCTTTACACCCCCCTTATCAACCCTTTGTGGGTTATTTCAAGACAAAACATTTTAGACTGTCCAAGGTTGTCTAAGGCATCCAGGTCTTCCCAAATGGTCCCCAAAGTATTAACTAAGCTTAACATGGCTTATTTTCAGTGAGTGAACGAGAACAACTGACCATATGCAATTGGAGTGGTGATGGCCTGTGCAGAACCAACCACACTTTTTAGAAGAACCGAATGCAGAGAACTGGTGCACGTCATGTGCCACAATGTCTCAAAACGTTCCTCCTCAGAATTGAATTCAGTGTTGGCTTTCTCCTAGACTGGTTGCCAACCAAAGCTTAAAGAGCCCAGTCTATCTTGCTATTTAGTCCATAGCTGGGGCAAGATGAAAAGACAGAATAATTACCAAGTGGATTTGTGCATACACTGATTGGAATTGAACTTGGCTGTAGGAGTTCTCATTCCCAATCAGGAGAGGGGGAGAGGGAAGGAGAGAGGTGAGGGCGGAAAGGAGAGGGGGAGAGGGGAGGAGAGAGGGAGGAAGGAGAGAGGGATGGAGGAGAGAGAGGAAGGAGAGAGAGAGAGGGGAGAAAGGAAGGAGAGAGGGGAGAAAGGAAGGAGAGAGGGGAGAAAGGAAGGAGAGAGGGGAGAAAGGAAGGAGAGAGGGGAGAAAGGAAGGAGAGAGGGGAGAAAGGAAGGAGAGAGGGGAGAAAGGAAGGAGAGAGGGGAGAAAGGAAGGAGAGAGGGGAGAAAGGAAGGAGAGAGGGGAGAAAGGAAGGAGAGAGGGGAGAAAGGAAGGAGAGAGGGGAGAAAGGAAGGAGAGAGGGGAGAAAGGAAGGAGAGAGGGGAGAAAGGAAGGAGAGAGGGGAGAAAGGAAGGAGAGAGGGGAGAAAGGAAGGAGAGAGGGGAGAAAGGAAGGAGAGAGGGGAGAAAGGAAGGAGAGAGGGGAGAAAGGAAGGAGAGAGGGGAGAAAGGAAGGAGAGAGGGGAGAAAGGAAGGAGAGAGGGGAGAAAGGAAGGAGAGAGGGGAGAAAGGAAGGAGAGAGGGGAGAAAGGAAGGAGAGAGGGGAGAAAGGAAGGAGAGAGGGGAGAAAGGAAGGAGAGAGGGGAGAAAGGAAGGAGAGAGGGGAGAAAGGAAGGAGAGAGGGGAGAAAGGAAGGAGAGAGGGGAGAAAGGAAGGAGAGAGGGGAGAAAGGAAGGAGAGAGGGGAGAAAGGAAGGAGAGAGGGGAGAAAGGAAGGAGAGAGGGGAGAAAGGAAGGAGAGAGGGGAGAAAGGAAGGAGAGAGGGGAGAAAGGAAGGAGAGAGGGGAGAAAGGAAGGAGAGAGGGGAGAAAGGAAGGAGAGAGGGGAGAAAGGAAGGAGAGAGGGGAGAAAGGAAGGAGAGAGGGGAGAAAGGAAGGAGAGAGGGGAGAAAGGAAGGAGAGAGGGGAGAGAGGGGAGAAAGGAAGGAGAGAGGGGAGAAAGGAAGGAGAGAGAGAGAGGGGAGAAAGGAAGGAGAGAGAGAGAGGGGAGAAAGGAAGGAGAGAGAGAGAGAGGGGAGAAAGGAAGGAGAGAGAGAGAGAGGGGAGAAAGGAAGGAGAGAGAGAGAGAGGGGAGAAAGGAAGGAGAGAGAGAGAGAGGGGAGAAAGGAAGGAGAGAGAGAGAGGGGAGAAAGGAAGGAGAGAGAAAGGGGAGAAAGGAAGGAGAGAATGACTAAGATGGAGAAAGGACAATAAAAGAACAGATTTCCGTTAGATAGAATATGCTAACCGAGGCCTTAAATTTTTGAAGATTGTAGTTGGTAGGGAAGCAAGAAACTGGAAGAGAGCTCCATATGCAAGCAATTCAAGAAAAGAAATTATTAGAATAGAACTTACATCTAGATCTCTCTATTTCCACAGTAAAACAATGAGACCTAGTTGCCAATCTAGTAGTACACTTAAATTCATGCAGTTGATGTTACAAAGAAGAGAGCTCATTAGAACAATTACATATGAAAATATTTATGGAAAAGACAGTGGGACACCATGTAAGATTCTTAATACTTTAATTCTTAAAAAGGCACCTTTCACTATTCCGATTCATTTTCAGCTTTCCATTTTTGTTTTTTTATACAACCCACATAGTTAATTTTCTGTTCCTGCTTCATTTTGATGTCCCCAGTATGTAGCTCACAACATTGGCCAGCTCACAACATTGGCCACCTCTTTTGCTCACGACTATGCATTCTACTATTCTATCACTCTTATTGTAATATAGGAATAAGGTGTCACTGCCAACACTTGAGTTTGAACATAGATTGCCAGTGAGCAAACACAGGCGATCCCATTATTGAATTAAGTAGATGACATGCCCATAGAGGAAACGCAAATATGGGAATTAGCGTAGCGTCTAATTCATCACACTTTCTATTCTATCCTCTATTACTATACGCATTGCTATTCTATTCTCTCTACTGATCACCATATGAATCACTATTTGGTGGCTACTATTCAAGCATTATCATGCAAATACTATTAGTGTGAGCGTTATACAAAGGTGTCTGACACTAGTATTGTTCAACCGATATTTCTATAGTTGTATCTGTAATTACAAAGTCTCTACTACAACGAGCATTACGAAATTGACAAGTATTCATTGACATCACAAAACTTATCTTGTTTGTATCTTTATAACTTCAAATTTGTGATGATTTTTAGTTGAGATTCAGTGACATTTAAATGGTTTCAATTTTTGTTTTCTTTTACCACTGTATCTCGACATTTTAATGTATTCATTTTTAGCATAAATCAGATGAGATGCAATACTTTACCTTAATATTTTCACGTTCGTCTAAAACGATATTTTCTAGTTTCAAATCTCTGTGAACAATGCCATTCTGAAAATAAGAAAATTGTATAATATTATTCCAGAGGAAGCACTTTGTAGCACTTGTATACAAGACTGACATTTTTTTTAAGGCAATGTAAGACTGCCTCTTTTTTCTTTAAAAAAAAAAAAAAAAAAAAAAGAAAAGAAAAAAAGTAGGAGCCAATCAAGCAAGGTACAAATATTGGGTGTATAACTCAGTAATACTGTAACATTCTTACTTGCAAAACTGAGAAATACAATTTTTTTCCATCTTCCGTGCAATGTAATCATGGCTCAATTGTTATATATTTAACACAAATTTCCAATTTTATTTATTTTTAGTACCCTCGCTTTTTTATACACTGACTTATCTGGTGTTTCTGGGGTCTACTCAACTGAAGGTATATAAGGTACACCCAAAATGCAGTAATTATATAAAAGCAAGGTGATAAGTTTTTCACTGTATAAAAATTAAATTTCTGTTTAGCTTTCAAAAACAAAAATTAAATTCATTTTAAATCATTATTTAACCTGAGTATGAAGGAAAATATCACACAATGTTCTATAAGCTACATGGTGAGAATAAAAGTTTTTCTTTCTGAAATAAAAAAAAATATTTTTCAGACTCAAGAAACATCATAAGTCAAAGTATAAAAAGGGGAGGGCGCAATAAAAAAAAAAAAATGAAAATTTGTTTTAAATCAATTGAGCCATGACCACACTGCTTGGAAGGAAACTTGGATCTCTTAGTTTTGCAATTAAGATTTCACAACTGAAACATTAATGCCTTTTATCCTCATTTGGGACTCCACACTTGTGGCTGTGTGTTTATTAAATATTTTAGGCCTGCTTCTGAGTTGAGGTGGGTGGGGGGTTGAATATCAACCTAACTCAAAAGATTGGTATTTCTCTTTATTGGGCATTAAGTAAAAAAATAAATAAATAAAAGAAATTACCATTTTCATCTAGAAGCAGAGATTGAACTTCAAAGCCTTACAGTTGACAGTCTAATGCTCTATCACTGACCAAAATCCACAATTGCATAAAAGTGTTACACGAAAGAATAAGTGCAAAATCTGACCTTTGACCTAATGTATTCAGAATATTTTTAAATGAGGCACAAAATAGACGACCTTTAACCAGTAGTGATGGAGGTTGGGTGAGGAAAAGAGGTCTTAATTATCTTGTCTCCTGAAAGGGTCAGGCAAAGAGTGTGAGGAGGGGGCAAGGAGAGAAAAGATGGGGGTGCACAACAAGTAAAATTGGAGGAGGAGCTGAATAATCAATGTGTCCAGTTTTATTTTTTTGACCATTTCAGAATAAAAAATAAAAAAAATTATTTTAAAATAATAACATTCTGGTAATAGAAATTCCTTAAAATATTTAGTATGTTTTGTGTTTTTTTTCGGGAAGAGCAACTAATCATTGCTTTAAAAATACTTCTAAGGGATTTTCCATATTTAGAAAGTCATTTTTTTAATTATTAAGCCTTTACTTGCCAAATGTGAGCAATTACAATCAAAGAACTAATATGTTCAAAACCCAACTCTTTTGAGTAATCTTTACGGACAGCCAAGTTCAAATTCCAGTCAGATCCTTTACATTCATTTACATGCTAATACCATTGGGAAAGGTATGAAGCCTTTTCTCCTCCCAGCTATGGGTAAATAGCAGGACAAACCAGGTTCTATAGCCTGGTCTACCGCAGAAAGAAATGGCAACCTACTGCAGGAAAAAAAATCTGCCTCGTCAGTCATGTATCAAAAGATACATGACCGCCTAAGCGTGTATCACGCATGGTACATAACTGACCAAATCTTTGTATAATCAATTTCATAAATGACAAAGATTTACCAAAATTAATAAGTATTCCATCATTTGAATTAGGAAAACAAACTAATGCTTGATATTAAGAAATTGGCTGTGGATGTTTGGGGGGTGGAGGTAAATGTCAACAAGACATACACCGAAGCTTGTTACTCTGATGTTTCTATGAATGAAGGACTCCAGCATTGTGTGCTAATTTCAAATTTGATTTCCAGATTTTGATTTAGCCCAGTGTTGTGGCCTTGTTAGGGTCAGAAATAAAGACACAAGAGAGGAATTGAGCGAAACAAATATATTAACAGAAACAGTAATACAAACATAAACAAACGAGAATGTTACAGCAAGGATGTTTGGTCCGACTGTCAGAGCTGACTGCTGGAAACTTCCCTCTTTAAAAGGCAGTACCTGCTCTTATTTATAGCTGGGAGAGTCCATGCGTGTGTGGGTAAATTACCATAACACAGAGCGAGGGAGAGAAGTCAAGAGAAAAAGAAAAACAAAAGGAAATCTCAATTCTATCTTCTATGTGCCATGTCCCTTTAAGAACGTTGGTGGTCATGGCTCTCCACAATTTCCTAAATTCTATAGATTTACTAGAATCTCACTGTTACCATAATCCAGTTATTCCCAAAGTAGGCTGTACCACACCCTTGGAGGCATTGGAAAGATCCAAGGGGTAGTGAGAAGAAAAAAAAAAAAAAAAAAAGTGGGCAGCCAGAGCGTGGCAGTGGTACATCTGAACCATAGCATACACCACACCCACCCATTGTACATGAAGTGTATCTTGCCTTCATTTTACAGTGTATCCCATTAATAGAACAATTACTATGGGGAAATAGTAAGATACTCATTTGACATGCAATACTAGCACAAAGAAAATCCAATCAAAGGTTGACTATACATTTGGCAGGGGTGGGGCATTAGGGGTGGGGCATTAGGGGTGGGGCATTAGGGGTGTGTTTTGGTATCAAAGAGGATGGCAGTTCAAAAAGTTTGGGAACTGCTATCTTAACCCAATAAGGATTTCAAGTAAAATAAACACAAAAAACAATGACAATGTATGAAATGCCATTTGGAACCGAGTTAAATTATTTTTATTTACTAAAAACGTTTTTGCCATGACATCTTGTGGGAAAGATAGTGAAATGTTCTAATTGCCTTCTCCAGTTTTATATTCAGTATAGTTATTTTCTTAGACTGGCAGCTACCCAAGGCAAGAGATTGTAGTCTACTTTTATTTAACCCATAGAAGTGAGATGAAGAGATGGATTCATGCCTTTCCCCAAGATATTTTTAATAAGCTGCTTTGTGGAATTTTTATTTTCCCTGAATTAAACTGAGTGCATAAAAGTGTTGAAATTGAAGAAATCTAAATTTGGCATCTTCTAATATTTGTTTAGCAGAAAAATTAGACACATATCAATCTTTTCTTGATCTTATAAATTACTTTTAATCATTACATTATGAGTTTTGTAATGCTGTAAAACCCTAGGGGCACCACAAGTACTGAAGCTATAATAGTAGTGTGCCTAAGGTAACATAACATAAACCATCCCTCTTCAGGCTGGGTTTGAATCCAGTTTTACTTCTACTAGACTGGTTGCCACTCAAGGCAAGATAGTCCAGAATACTGTATTATTTAACCCATAGGTAGAGGAAGATTGATTCATGACTTTTCTAAGAATATTAGCCTGAAGTGAATGAAATAGAATCAAGTGGAATTTGAACTCTGCTCATAAATTTCACTCTCCTCACTGATAACCATTGCACCATTCACACTTTTAATACAACCAGTTATAAAGAATATATAATAAAAGTAAAAATTATTTTCATTATTTGGACTATTGTCCTCATCTTTGTCGCCATATTTATCACAACATTTCAGCCGTTGTATGCTCAGGCCTTCTTTAGGTGGTTGGAATGTCAAACTGAACCCTTTATTTCACTCACTGTTCTAGTTCCACATGCCATGTCTAATGGATGTCAGTTATCAGTTATCTCCTGTTAATTCCCCTCTCCAAGTTCTCCACCACCTTAACCAGGTATTGAACTCACACTCTTTGGATCCTGTAACTGGATCTTCTAACCAACGCCTTTATCCACTGTGCCATGTGTCCTGAAGAAGGCCAGAGCATACAACAGCCGAAATGTTGGGATAAATAGTGCGACAAGATGAGGACAATAGTCGGAATAATGTAAATAGTGTACATAATACCTTATCTCAGAAATATAGACAGGTACTAAAGTACAAATTATTTAAAATAATTTTAATTTAAATTCTATTTTTCATATTGAAAAATTTCTGCTTTTAAGCATTTTCTGTTGTCCTGCAGTGAGGAAGGTGGGCTTGGAAAATCTGATACCCACAGGACAGATTGAGGGAAAGAGGAAAACAGCATGTAACTTAATGGGCTTGAGTAAATGGATAGTAGAACAGGGCTTGGGAGAAATAGCAAAAAGACAAAACTTATTATGAGCTAAAGTGACAGGAAGATGTGGAGGGCTATGGTCACCCACGTCCTGAGGGGACACAGCACAAAGACAACATTAAACATACAAAGAATGATCTGCTGTATTATATGGTACAGAAATCATGGGGTTAGACAGGGGCCATTTGCAGACTTAAATTTCACTCTAATGCCATAATTACTGCATTTACTGTCGACCCTCAATCTCACCTGAACTCCTGCACATCCACCCCCACCCCACTCGGATACAATTATCCAACCAAAAGAGGTGGACTCAATCAGAAAGGGAAGACTCTTCTTACTGAAATAAAACCCTTGATACAATCAAAGGGGGCTTAATATAAATTAATCAAGCCTTTGTACAGTTAAAAAAAAAAAAAAAAAAAAAAGAAAGAAAGAAAGAAAGAAGTGGGAGACTCAAACAAAGATTGGATCAGTGCAAAGGTCAAGCTTTGCTTATAATCAAGAGTTAAAAGAAGAAAGACTAAATTGCTTACTTGGTGAGTATCGCCTTCATTCCTGATCCACGGCAATCGCTTCAGGATGTGCAAGGCATTTCTAGAGTAGCAATGCACTGTCTTTTGTATGCCATGTCTCTTCAGGAAGTAGGGCATCAAGGCTCTCCACAACTTCCTATCTTTTGTAGCTCTAATTATTGTCCGCCTCCTTCCCTTTCCCAGTGCTACAATCCATTTACAGAAACTCGGGTTACTTTTTGTTTCCCTTCCGCCGGTTTCTTTCAATATGTCCTGCAAATGTCAAATTCTCCAAAAGCTCTTTCCTCAATGTTGTAGAAATTTCAACTGTTCCTTTTTGATACTAAGTACAAGCGTCCTTTTTGTTACTGTTTTCTTAAAATTTGTTACATGTCCTCACGATTGCATTCTCAATATCCTTCTGTAGAACTACACTTATGTTGCCTCAAGTTTTATTTTCATCAGTGAGAAAATGGCCCAACATTCCCTGTTGTATATTACGGTCATAAGTAATTTTCACTTTTAGGAACCAACTGTAATTTCAAATGTATCATCATAAATGCTAATTGTGTTCAGCAGTTAAGAATAAATTTGGGGTTACACTAACATATCTTACTTTTTGCACAGCAGTGGCAGCATACACAGCGGATTAAAGGAAAAATTATGATAGCCGCAGAAAGCAAGAATAAATGTTGGAATTTAATTGGTTTGTTCTACCTCACCATATTTATCAGAGCTGGCACCAACCAATTATTACTTTTTGTAGTCATTGTAAAACACTTTGATTGAAGGGGGGGGGGATTCTCAAATGAAAACCAGATTGAAGAATTTGGCAAAAACTTTTTCACATCAAATCCTGCAAAATTTTACTCAAAACATACCAAAGATAAGTGGCAACAAGTTGTACTTTATTTTTTCAAGAAAAATGTTGATAAACAAAAACAGAAATTATTTATAACCAAAATCCAATAGTCAGATTGATATTACATAACGGTTCAACACGTCTTTGTAGCCCGTGTCTTCCAGTAACATTTGTCTTGCACAGGTTTTATGGTGCATAGACTTTTGAATTGGGAGACCTCTGTTAGTAACATGGGATGTTTGAACACCCCAAAAATGTCTTTTGTTAATATTTAACAAGTCAAATGGTCATGATTAGTCAAGTAGCTTTCTGAAAAGCTCTACACTAAAAAGTAACCAAAAGGAGTGTCTGGCTTTAGTCATATTTGTGTGAATTGCAAGCAGTTTGTTTATTGAAAATAAAATAAAACACTTAAATTTTAGAGACTTAAAAACTCATTTTTTAATAAGGACTTTTTAATTTATTTTCCAAAATAAAACTACCCTATAAAACAAGAAAAATCCCTTTCACTGTCCAGAATATGTTTTTGATATATATTTGGCTTTAGAGTAAATTATTACTAAAAAAAAATTTTTTTTAAATAAAATAAAAATAAAATAAAAATAATTAAATTTGTGCCTGTGCTTCCAAAAATTCTCCCCACAAAAAGTTTAAAAAATTCAGAACATTAAAAAAAAATAGATAAATATGTAGGTATCAATAATGTAAGCACGCTTTCAAACTTGACATTTGTAAATAACAGCTAGGTTCAAGAATTCTGTAAAAGAAATTGTTCTACTGCCAATATAAGTCTTGACCTCTTATTAAGTGTAGACTTATCTTTCATCTAGAATAAGGACAACTGAACTTGGCTTTGCTGTGGGATTTATTGTGGCTCAGCAGTTATACATGCCTGGCTTTAAGGTGGTTTCCCAGGATAGGAGGCATGTAGGTTCATTGCTTGCCAAGAGGCATACTTTCTGTAAATTATTTTACCAGTGTTTAAAAAAAAAAAAAAAAAAAAAAAAAAAAAGGAAGAAGAAGCAAGTGGGGGATGCCTACTAAAATACTTGTACCGACTATCATATATAAACTAAATATAGGATAAAAGAATGACATAAGACAAAGAAAATGTTAAAGAATAAAAATCCCTTTGTTAAAAATGGATGGGAGGTGGAGTGTTCCTTCCATTTTATAAAAGAAATTATAGAAGAAGCAAACCATCCCTCCCCTACCTTGGAAATCCATTCTCTACCATTCAACTCTGGTAAAACTTTTAACTTACCGAATGACAATAATAAATAGCAGCAGCAATTTGCCGGAACATTCTCCGGGCTTCTTTCTCGGACAATGGCTTATTTTTGTTAATGTATTCATACAGTTCCCCTCCAGCAGCAAAGTCCATTACAAGGATTATCTTCTCCTTGTTTTCAAAAACTGAAACAGATAGAAAAATAATTAATAAGCAGTTTAAGATTTACTTACAAAATAGCTACATTGTAAAACTGAAACAAATACAATTATTTGTCCTAATTTTACATCAGAATTGCTTTTTATCCCAACACTAAGTGCTACAACAATGGCACAGGATAAGAAATAAAGTAACTTCCTATTCAGTTGAGAATTCAAGTAGTTGATGAAAGTTGTCACAAAATGCAATAAAACTAGTAATGAAGTGAGAGTAATGATGAAGAGTGTATAGAGCCAGAGTGTTGGGATAAAAAGCAATAATAACAAGATGGAATACACTAGTAATAAAGTGAGTAATAATGAAGACTGTATTAATCATTGTTTATGGTTTTCTTCAAAAGAACGATTTCCTTGTTTTTGCTTTGTTCACAACATTTCAGATGTGTGCCTTTCATGTCTTTCTTGGATTTGACATGGTTCTAAAACACAACATACACTCAAGGAAGGCCAAAAGATTTTGATATAAAAAACGAAGATAAAGAAACCAATTTAAAGTAAACCATTGACAAATGATTAAAACATCTGGCAAAATTCAACAAGCAATCCCATATTAAGAATGTTGAGAAAAAAAAAAAGAAAAAAAAAAAAGATTTAAAACCCTGTTCCCCAAAGGAATTAATGTGATTAATTATAAACAAATATGATTTCACATGGCATTGTTTTTTGTTGTCTACATTTACAAACTTATTAAGCTTCTTAAAATAAGAGCCAATAAGTGCTAATCAGGTTTTTACTTTTATTCTTGTCATATGTTTAAAAAAAAAAAAAAAAAGAAAAAAAGAAGTATTATTTAACAACTGCAGTATGAAGAGAAATGGCATTCTTGTAGTTTAGCATCCCAAATTAATTGTTGCTAGAAAAAATTGATTGTCAGCCAGAATAAAATATTACTGAAAAAAAAAAAAAAAAAAAAAAAAAAATGAAAAGTACAATGAAAATAGACAAATCATTTATTTTGATTGATTTTTTGATGGAATATCAACCTTTTGCAGGTTATTTAAAACCAGAAAATATTTTTAGAGCATAAGAATTTTTGGAGATAAGGATTTACTAATATAAATCCCATTATTTAACCCATAT
Source organism: Acanthosepion esculentum (assembly GCA_964036315.1). Classification (NCBI taxonomy): domain Eukaryota; kingdom Metazoa; phylum Mollusca; class Cephalopoda; order Sepiida; family Sepiidae; genus Acanthosepion; species Acanthosepion esculentum. The sequence continues at coordinate 111,454,065 of OZ038485.1, read as the reverse complement.
AGGTAGCGGGAAAAGGGGATATTTAACTGGAAGTCTATAGAGTTGACCATAGAGTTAGGTCCATGGCCTACATTTTTCCTATTTCAGTTTTGAAAGTTTGGGGTTTTTGGGGGTTCAAGATACAGACAAACCTCTCATCTACAGACCCCACTTCAATGGACTTCAGATGGAACAGACAATCTGCAGGCAAAATAAAAAAAAAATCTGCAGGAAGAATAACTTCCAAATTGTCAGCAATGTATTTCAAAATTTGCAGGCTTAATGGAATGAGTCGCATTAGTTCTTAAAGTGACTGCTTGGCGGTGGCAACAGGCCTTTCAATTGTAAACAAAAACGGAAAATACGATACATTAACACTTGCATGAGAAAGTAGCTGTAAGAAATCTTATTTTTATTGTTTTGATTAATATATCTATACTAAGTATACATTTATTAATACTATATATACATGATTATAGTATTTACATTATGACCATAACTACTGGTAATTACTATAGTGGTTTTATAACTCAAAAATAATCCCTTCCCATCTACAGACAATCAGCTTTAACGGACCACTCATCCCCCCTATTAGTCTTTTGAGGGGAGATTTGTCTGTACTGTTTAAAAAAGAAAAAAAAATTGATCCTGAAAATAATTTTTTTTAATAGATTTGATGCTATTTTATTTGTGGTTGAATGTCTTCAATGCAACGAGGATAATATGGAACGGTAAAAATGCAGTCAAAGAAATTAATGACAGCAGTTGTCATTCAATAATTACAAATATATTTAATAAGCTCACACATGTCACCTACTGGCGGGGGTGGATTTCATTGTCTCAAAATATTTGAATAAATGTTTAAAAACAAATAAGATCACTCTTACAGGGTTCATGGCAACCATCTTGAATATTTGACAAATAAAAGTAATCTAATTTGCATAATTTGGGATTACTTTCAGAAAGCGTTGCAAGACTTGCTATTTGTCAACACAAAATAGAGATGAACCCGTTGTTTCTTAACATGCATTTTACTTTGACAGGCTTTCCTTTTCAGCTGTATTTTAAATACTAACTCTGTGGCTAACCCAACAATAATTACCACACAATAAACTATTACTGCTGATTAGCATTAACATTCATTATTAGAACATTTCAGTCCAGAAATATGTTCTTTAAGAGAAACCCTGCAGATAAATAAATTTATTTATGTTGCAAATGTAAAAAGTTTGTATATCAGTGTTTCAAATTCTTTACCTTTCATTTATTTGCATTGAAAATTCATTTTAATTTTAAAGTGGCAAAGATAGTGGTGAAAGCGAGCCAGTGGCAAAGATAGTGATGAGAAATTAAATGTTTTGTAATCTGTTTGCTTTCCGATAAGATTTTATATATAGACTTTCAGGCAAGAGGCTGCACGTCGCACCAGCACCGTTGCTCCTGCAGTCAAGTAATTGCGGACTCACTCATTGTATAAAAAAACAACATTGTAGAGCTCAGAAACCAAACCATACTAATGTTTTACTTAATCGGGCCTTGCTCATTCCACCCCTAACATATTCAGGCTCACACGTCAAAAACCATTGGCCATCTAGCCACAGGAGAATTGTCAAACTGATGTTGGAAAATTGGGGGGGGGGTAAGAACAATTAGTACAAAACCTCTGCTGGAAGAGTGAATCTAATTTGTATTTACTTGATAGTACATCAAAGTGATTAAAAACAAAAAAACAACCTCCCCCCACCCACACAAATAATAATCAAATATGAAGAAACCTTATTTTTGTCTGAATTTCTGGGATGAGGAGTTATCATTATTTACACTATTTACTGTAATTCTCCATGTATAATACACCTTCAAAATTGTGCTGAAAGTGTGGGAAGAGGCTTCTACCCATACATAATACGCACCCCTTGTTTGGTAATCAAACCCTATAAATAGTACCTCTCCAATTTCATTACAGCCAGTGTTTCTTACTCTTAATAAAAAAAAAAAATGGTTTAAAACAGAATATTATTCTAATTTAGTTTTATGATAATTCTTATTTTATTTTACATTTGTAAGTATTGTTAGGTACATGTGATTGTATCTGACATCCTTATGGGGTCGCCATTGCCGAATGTTAGTGTCAAGTTGTCGTATGTTTGTGGTGAGTAGTCATTTCGCAACTGAAATCAACCTATGAAACGGCAATTTTTTGTAGCTGTGCATAATACACGCCTCTAATTTGGATTATTATTTTTTAGAAAAAAATGCGTGTTATACATGGAGAATTACGGTATATTAAGACAAAAGTCCAAATATAAAGAGCATAAATAGAAACTAAACCTGTATAAAATCTTTTTCAAGATCGATTTTCTGATGACTGGTCCTAACCAGGTTCACCTTTACTGAGAGTTCCTAACTGGAAAGCAAATCTACTGACCTGACCAACCCAATCACAGCAACATGTGTAATGCAAGAGATTCAATATTTTATATGCAGTATGGTTCTTATCGTATTTGTAGTTAACACAATGGAGACAAAAACTTAATACTCAATTATCAATCAAATCTTAACTGTTTTCTAACATTATCTGGACAATAAATATATTTACTAAGTCCAGGCTCATCTGACACATTACCAGTAGCTATACATTTTTGCCAGCAGTGCTACACTCATATACATAACTTTACACATATATTGCCATCACCACTTCTGAAAGGCATTACCCACCACCTAACTGTGCTCACATCTATTGTTTAGTCTCCATGAACATTTAGCAAGTATTGATTAATATTAATGCAGGTGTTTATTTTTCCTCATATGAAGGATTTCAATTAAACACATCTGCTTCAGATGTACTTTCATGTCTAATGCCATTTTGCCATAACAAGAAAAAATATGGGTTACTGGTGGGAAAATTCAATCTGTTATATTGCCAACACATTAAAATAGGGGACATTATTTTAAGAGCCACTCTTGGACAACCAATTTTAAATCAAAGTTATTTAAAATAAATAAATAAAAAATTTAAAAAAAAACAAAAAAGAACTTTTGTTGTTCTTATAAACTACCATTTTGGTTCCTGATAGCAAACAAGATTTGGGGTTTTCTGATAAAATCAAGTGGACCCAAGGTCCAGATTCTGAATAAATAAATGTTTGAAATAAAATTCTATCTTATGGTGTCTAGAATTGGGAAATCTAAGTAGTTTTATTTGTCAGGTGAGTAAAGCAGAATTTTATTTAAATTACACCTTAACAAAGAAAAAAAAATTACAATATGCATCAATATAGAAATCTTTGTATAAAAAAAAAACAAAAACAAACACAGAAAAAAACACACTCAAAAAAGAAGATATATTTGGAAAGAAAAACAAAGAAAAAGATGCATTGAAAATAAAATAAGTTTTTGCATATAGGAAAACACAAAGTGTAACACTTACTTTCGTCACCAGAAGAATACAACTTCTGATGATATAGTGGATAAAGAATTTTCTATTATTTTGAACATAAAAATACACTGATTTATGTACGTCTTAAATAAATTTTTACCACATCAAAATTTTGTTTTATGTATAAATTTATCAAAACCTTAAACACAGCTGTCATTTTTGGACAGCACGCAGTACAAATAAAAAGTCACATTTAATTTATAGCAAAGTAATATTTATTACACATTTACATAAAAATTTAAGGCTTTTATTTTATTTACTACTTTTAGGCAAGGCCTGGAATAATTCATCATGAATTGAAATCTTAAGGGCAAAGTGTGAACATTTAGAGTTTGTAATATAAAGCATTTTTATTATATAAAAAAAAAAAAAAAAAAAAAAATGGTTAAATTAGAAAAATAAATAAAATAAAAAATAAAAAATGTTGTTGGTAATGGCTCTCCCATAGACATAATTTAAATAAAAGGGTTTGGCTGAAGAATCATTCTGCATATATATATATATATATATATATATATATATATATATATATATATATACACACACACACACACACATATATACATACACACACACTAGAAAATGATTCAATCTCATTTCTGTAAGGGGTGGGGGGCTTATATTCCCCCCCTTTTCATATAAGAGAAGAAAAGGGGGGGAGAAGCTAGAATGCATCAACAGGTTGATTAATTCAACAAATATATAGAGAATGTTTACTGTTGAGAAATTTCTCTATTTTGCAGCGGTGGAGGGGGGGAGATTGAAATTGTTGTTAGGAAGTGGATTTTCTAAGGATAAAAAAAAAAAAGGAAACAAGATTAAATGCAGAATTTTGATTGATAATGGTGAACAAAGCCATGCATAAAAAAACTCTTAAACTGAATATTTAAAAAATGATACGAGAGAGAGAGAGAGAGAGAGAAGTGGGCTGGAGAGAAGGAGAGAAGAAGGCGGGAGAGAGAGGCAAAAAAGTAACCAATTAGAAAATTGCGGTGAATGGAAGAGAACAAAGAAATCAGTAACAAAACTGAAAATACTTCTAAACATTTTAAATGTCAAATTAACTTGAAATAAGTTTTTTTATTTTTATTTTTTTTTATTCCTGCATAGAATGCAATTTTACTCATTCTTGTTAAAAAACGTCATGAATGTTAGTTGAAAGCAGGTATCAAGGTAAACCGATATTTTTTTCCAGAAGAAATTCTTTGTTTTCATACAGAATTTTGACTCATTCCGGATTTATAGCAACCAACTCAAAAAATCTTAAAATTACAAGAAGAATTATGGCAATAAATAAGCAAAAAAATAAAATTAGTTAGGTGACGGAACAAATCATTTTAAAATTTTAAGATTAGAAATTCCAAAGAGTTATTTTTTTTTTTTTTTTTTTTTTTTTTACAAAAGACAGAGAAAAATGTGCAGGACCTATAAACATTGCAAGCAAAAACCAAAAGTTAACTCTAGTGACTCATATTTGAAAAAAGCTTTTAGTTAAAAAGGCTGACAGCAATTAATAAATTGAGAATCAAGATATATTTTTTGTCACTCTTTTTCAGTAGGATACAAAAATTATTGCCATGAAATAATTAAATAGTTTTTTCAACTTTCAATTTATCAGTTGTAATTAAAACAATTGTCAGTATTAAAAAAATAAAGAAATAAAAAGGCACACCTGGAATATAATGGAACTGTATTTGAAATTTCATAAAACCCAAAACATCTATTTCACTTTCAGCAAGCTATATTAAAGAAAAAAAAAATTTCAACAGGATATCAAAATCTATTATAAATCAACTAGCTATGATTCCCATTGGATGTGCAGGTGGTGTAAAAGAAAGCGAAATCAGAAAGCCAAGCTCAAATTCCGAGCTAGTCTGTTGTGTTCCCTTTCCCTCGCATAAAACCCTTGATGAAATCATGAAAATGTCTCCCCCACCACCCCAAGCATCAAGTTAAATGGAGTAGACTGGGATCTACCATGGAGAAAGTAATAAGAAACCAGGCCAATGTACTTCCCAAGAAGAAAAAGCAATTCAGAGATAAGAAACAGAATCTGGTCACCAATGTCCTGAAGGGTAATGCAATTTTTAATTTTCTGATAGAAAAAAAAAAAAAAAAATTATATATATATATATATATATATATATATATATATATACGAGATAATAAAAATATAATAATATATTACTCTATTTTGTACTGAGCACATTTTTAAAAGTAAATGCTACAAACAGTGGATTTTTACTCAATCTGTTCTTTCTCTAATTTGTGTGTGTGTGTATATATATATATATATACACACACACACACACACTGTAAAATAGTATTTTTATTAATTGAAGTAGATTGATAAGTTTAAACATTTTGAAAATCGTTTCTTACATATATAATGATGTAATGGAATAACCTGTCACACCCATGTGTGACTACCTATAAGTATCTGTAAGTCAACGGACTACAGGGAGTAGCTGCAATCTGTTCCAGCTGGACAGTCGAACTCTCTGCCTTTGGGCAGAGAGGAACCCAGACGAGGCTCCGCTGAAGGGCAGAGTCTTGTTTGGGGAGATAGACTGAGCCTGAACCCATTTATACGCATTCGAATAGGGAATATTTTTGGCTGAGCCTACGAAACCCGGCTTTGTGCCACATGTAACTCTCGTGGGGAGGGGGTAGTAGCTAAATATACTAGCTGGGATCTGTTGTGTATGACTCGGACTTACACGAGAACTACCAACCTTCCAATAGTAGCACTCACAATTGGTTTGACTTGCAACGATCTTGTACATAACCGTTACCTTTATTCTTATTGTACTGGTTTTGTACAGTAAACCTTTACTTATTTTATCCACCTTCTTTTTCAAGTATATATTCCTATTAGCACGGAATATAACAAATAATTTGAAATGTTTGTTAGATTTTCAAAATATGTCTACATTGCTTAGTTCTCTTTACTTCTAAGCTGTGATCTAAATGCTAAGGTCATGACCACTTTCACAACATAAAATGGCTTTATCTGGATAACGAAGGAATTTATGAAAACCTTCAATAAGATCATTTCTTATTTATATAAAAAGAAAATGGAAAATTGGAAATTGGAAATTAACCTCAAAACAGTTTTTTTTTTTTTTTTTTTTTAAATTGATTTTGGAAGCATACAAAAACTCCTCCTTTAGTCCCAGAGACACCACTGAGGAATATGAGGCCAATGAGGCATTGATACTGTGGTTTCTTTCGCATCCCCAAATGGGTCCATCATCTAACTACTGACTGGGCTCAACATTGCTTAACTTTGGTGATCAAACAAGAACTGGTGTTTCAGCCTGATTTTGTTGTAAGCTATATAAGTCATGTTGGAAGATATTAATCTTAGAAGTATATTTACTTGATGTCAGTTTTAATTTTTAAGGTTTCAAGTGCACACACACACAAAATTTGAGCTTTAGACATTAGATTTATAAAATTATATTTAGAGTGGGGAAACGTTGGTTTTATATGCCATCAAGTACGGTAATCAAATGACATTATGAAAGATGACTGTGTTTGAAAATTTAAGAATATAAAGAGAGTCTGTACTATTACTTACAAGTCATGCTGACTAATTCTCAAGAAAAGAAACAAAAAAAAAAATTTTTTAACAAGGTAGAGGAAATCTGTCATTTGTGAAGACATACTCTTAAGACGATTAATGTGGACTGTCAAGGTAACAAATTGAAAGAGAAACTACTTCGAAGCCCTTCGGCGGTGGAAGAGGGCATGCTTTTGATGTGTCAGCATTGAATTCTTGACTGTACTGTAACTACACTGGGTTGACCACATCATTTGAATGGAAGAGAACTGCACATCATTAGGTATTCTACAGCAAACTGAAGGACCGTGTTCATCTAGAAGCCAGAAGTGCTACAAAAAGCACATTAATGTCATCCTCAAGCAATGCCTGAAGCTTCAAACTGTAGTGTGGTACCACACTGGCAGGCAAGGCATTGCAACTTTCAAAGACAACTATATATATGCCCCTGAAGAGATCCATCATAAAAGATAGATATCACACTTTAGAATTTGGTATCAGGGATAACAACAGTAACAACCACCGAAAAAGTTAGAGAAGTCAAACGTCGTTGCAGTCTTGATAAGTGACCATTATGAAGAGTTATCACAAAAGTATAATGCTGGAAAATGCTATAACTGTCCTGGGTATGACGATAAACTACGTCCAACAGCAAGGCCTCGGATCAGGAAGTTTTGAGGTGAGTGGAACCACCTCTTAATGGCTGGTGTTCTCAGGTCCACCCTGAGCTGGGGTGGTAGCACCTGTTAGGGTCCCAGCTATGGGCAAATAGTTAACCCCAAACTGGGGCCAAAACACTATGAAAGTGTAAAAATAGATTTTAATACCAGAAATAAAAAAAAATAAAAAATTTACCAGCAATAAATTTTTCAAGAAAAAATTATTACCAGAAATACATTTTTGAAAAAAAATATTACTAGCAATACATTGTTTTTAAAATATTACCTGCAATATATTTTTGAAGGCAAAATATCACCAGCAATAAAAATTTTGTTGGCATTAAATAATCCATTGAGGTTGATATACCATAAAACAAACCAAACCAAACCAAACGCTATAACTTGTTAACCATCACACAACACAAATGCTCAAACACTATCATATTTAAATGCTATTTCTAAAATTCATGATTGATTTTAAAAAGAACTTGAAAATTAGTTTCTACTTGAGGATACATTATTTTTTGCTAAAATAAAATTTTAAAAAAAAAAGAAAAAAAAAGCCTAACAGTTTTGTATGTCCATAGAGTTGATGGATTGATTATTAATTAATTTTCTACAATTTAAAGCATTACAGATTACTTAAAGACAAAAAATATTTTTAGATTGCAAGAATTTTTTTCTTTTGGAGATAATGATTTACTAATAGAAGTCCTATTAATTAACTCATAGCTGGTCAGAAAAGCGATAAATTTATACCTTTCCCTGGGGTATTTTCTCATAAGTGAATATAACAGACCCAACTGGAATTGGAACTTGGCCCTCTGATTAACAATTCCGAGTCATTATCCTTTACACCACCCACACATCCAAGCTTGCAACACCTGGTACTCCAATTGGCCACCCATTCAGGCACTAACAATGCTCAATGTTGCTTAACTTTGGTGATCTTATGGGAACTGGTATTTCAACGTGATATGACTGTAAGCTCCATAGTATTCAGTTACCAGGATGGCAAAATGATTTCTTCAACCGTTATGGGGCGGTTTCAGACTTCAACATTTCAAAAACATTATTCTCCATCCCAGTGCCAATAGACTCCCTTGTGAGGAACAGGGTCACAGTTTCACAAAATTGCTACTATGGTTTCTATAGCAAATAGGTTTTTATAAGTATTTTTTTTTTTTTTGGCAGCCTCATGCCTAACCAATTTTGTATCTCTCTCCCCTATTATCTTCCCATGTTAACCTTTATCTCTCTGTATCTGACTTCATTTTCTGTACAAAAAGTTTATCCTAAAGGTTACAGTGTGTTTGAATTTCATAGAGGTGTTGTCATATCCTGCTATGGCAACAGAAAACAAGCTTGAATTAAATTAACAATAATGATATTGCAATTGAGAAGTTTTGAAAAAGAAAATATTAATAATGCAGGGTCTTAAAGGTTTTAACCTAACAGTTGGGCATTTCATTTAAATAAATACATTATTCAGACATATATACCCATTCTTGTTATTTTTATCCCAATTCTGTCTAAGCTTTCTTCAAATATATAGTTTATCCAGTTTCAAGTCTTTATTGAACATTCTAATTTCAGCAAAAAAGACCCATGCAGGAAGTGAGAATCTGAATGTAATTTTGAAAAGTTTGCAAAAGTCCAATCAGAAGCATTGGGGGTGGGGAGAGAGAGAGAGCAGCCATACATTTGAGAAATGTTGAAGAATATATCGGGCAAAACAAAAAAAAATCTATTGTTAGCACAAATATTGTGATTAGCTTAATCAAAAAGTTTAAAAAATAGGTTAATGCAAATCTAATCTGGAACACTTAAAAGTTGACAATGAAAGATATTTTGATAATATGACGTCAGATATTCACCTTTAAGTATTTCAGTTGTACTGAGAATAGCATAATTTAATTTTCCTATCTTGCTAGCAAACGTTCTGCTTATTTTCACAATATCTCATCTGCCAACTGTAGCAAGTAAATTAGCTCTTCTCATATGTGTAAATATGGCAGCACATATGAAGAAAATTTTTGCAACTCTCGTAGTGAATACCATAATTCAAGACGATGTAAGAGATGAAGAGAGTGACAGGAACTATTGTCCCAGAATGGCTAGAGGGGGAAAAGAGACGGGGAGCAAAGGAGGGGGAAAAGAGACGGGGAGCAAAGGAGGGGGAAAAGAGACGGGGAGCAAAGGAGGGGGAAAAGAGACGGGGAGCAAAGGAGGGGGAAAAGAGACGGGGAGCAAAGGAGGGGGAAAAGAGACGGGGAGCAAAGGAGGGGGAAAAGAGACGGGGAGCAAAGGAGGGGGAAAAGAGACGGGGAGCAAAGGAGGGGGAAAAGAGACGGGGAGCAAAGGAGGGGGAAAAGAGACGGGGAGCAAAGGAGGGGGAAAGAGACGGGGGAGCAAAGGAGGGGAAAAGAGACGGGGGAGCAAAGGAGGGGAAAAGAGACGGGGGAGCAAAGGAGGGGAAAAGAGACGGGGAGGAAAGGAGCAGGAGGGGAAAAGAGACGGGGAGGAAAGGAGCAGGAGAGGAAAAGAGACGGGGAGGAAAGGAGCAGGAGGGGAAAAGAGACGGGGAGGAAAGGAGCGTTCGTTTGTGGGTGTGTCTAAGTGTTTCATCAAACAAACCAAAATGGAATGATGAATCTCGCTTGACAGTCACCTAGCCTGATGTCACCATAAGTTTAACGATCCACGCAGCCGACACGTATACATAAGCTGACATCTTGAAAATGACCACAAGTTTTATTGAAAGCTTTCGATCACAAACATTCGCGCAATTATCTATTCTATACTAAACACCAGCAGTATTGACAAAAAAGTCAAAAAGAATTGTTGTTGGTCGATACTATTACTAAATAAACATTAATTTAAATTGAAATGTAACTGTTTCTGTAACCAAACGCAAATCATTTGTCAAATGAAAAAAAGATATTGATGGTAATTATTTTATATATATTTTTTAAATCGGATACATTTGTATTTATTTTAACAGTAACACTCAGTCGGGTGTGTGGGTGGCATGAAATAGATATCAATGTCGCCTTACCAGACACTTTTACTTTCTTGGTTGGACTTAGTTTTTTTTTTTTTGTGGGGGGGGGTTACATTTTTTTTTAAATTGCTGTTGTGTATTTAAAAAAAAAAAAAAAAAAAAAAAGCTTTTGTTCTTTCAATAAAATAAAAAATAAAAATATTGTCCTAATTCTCAAATACAAATAAAATTTAACTGAACTGCAAATTCAGTGTTTGGTTAAACGTTACACAAGGCAACGCATTTGAAACGTTGACAGGTTACACTTACGGACGGTAATGTTCTGAGGAGTCTACAAAAAATGATTTTGTAATCACTATATAACGTTGCAAGACACTGCAGCAACGTCATTTTGTTAACTAGGGACCTTTATAATCCAAGTTCAAATCTTTCAGGACGCAACACCCAAAATACTTTAAAAATTAAATCATGAAAAAAAAAAAAAAAAAAGTATTCGTGGTAATTTTTAATATCAGAAGTTATCACTAATTTTAAGATCGCAACATATGGGTAATAGACAAACCCAGAAGCACCAGTTCTATGTACCAATATATAATAAAGTGCTACGTCATCATTCACTGAAACACCAACCACGGAGAAATTTAAAACTTATTTAAAACTACTTTGACAAATATATTTTATTACGAAGAAACAGAAAAAACTTCGTTAGAATAAAAAAATTAAAAATTTTAAAAAATTAAAAATTTAAAAAAAAAGGAAAAAAAAACGTATCGAACTGTTATAGAATACCAGTCCTCCTATATATGGCAGTGGCTGCTGGACAATAATCTTACAGTTGAAGAAGAGACCAGAAGCCGCAGAAAGGTGGTTCTACAAAAGTATAGAATACCACAGACCGAAATGTGAAAAACAATGAAGATTTAGATAAACTGGAAACAAAAAAGGACACTGACCTTAGGAAAAGTCAGCTGAAATTTCTAGGGCACATAATGAGGAACGTCGGCTTGGAAAATTGGATACTCACAGGAAAGATTGAAGGCAAGGCGAAAACAACGCATAACCTACATAGCGAGCTTGAGTAAATGAATGGCGGAACAAGGCACATAGAAGATATAAACAAGAACAGAAAAAAAGACAAGAGTATTTAATAATACTAAGAACACTAATAGTATTTAAAAAGACGAATAAATATTCAGTCAACACTGCGTGTCATCAAATGACTAATTTGAACTGCTCCCACCTTTCACCTTTGTGGGTGGACGACATGAACAGGAAACTGTTTCAATTGTCAGTAACAAGTTACGTCAAAAAAAAAAAATAAATAAATAATAATAATAACTACCTTTTTAAAATACGTTGTCGATTCCCCAACTTTTGGACATATCCCCGATGGTTCGCTACTATTCGCAAATTCAGTCTCCGTGAACAATGTACTACGGATAGCGAAATTGTACTGTATATGTGAGGCACTGTTTCAGCTTGAAGACTGTGCCTACTCTCAGAGTTCAACACTAATACATTTGCCGTAAAGATTGAAAGTGCTGATCTTGTCGGCACTTCAAATCTTGAAATATCTTCACAAAATGGAAAACGCCTATCAAGGCAATTATGCCACAAATGCCCCAAACTAAGCGAAAATTGAATCAGACGCATTTTGGCACTTTGTGTATAGATACATTATAGAAATTACAGAATTAATAGTAATTTATGTAACGCACCATTACTATTCAATTTTATTAAAGAAGTCAAAAGGCACTTTCACGAAAACAAAAAGATTTCCAAAGAAAGGATGAGAGTTCAAACCTCGCCAGAAATTAATTTTTATTATTATCATCATCATCATTATTATTATTATTATTTCAATCCTAGCACAGAAATAAAAGCTTCAAGGTTGCAAGGGGTTACTGAAAATGAAGGAAACAGGGTAATAAAAGAACAGTGTTCAAGAAGACAGAAGATGACGATTGACATTGCATTTAAATCTTTGAAGGTCGTAGTTAACAGGAAAGCAGGAAGCCGGAAAGAGAGAAGTGCGACCGCTTTGTTAACTTAATGACAAGTTGCGACAAAAAGAAACAGAAATAGTTAATGTTGGCTCCAATTCGCATTGGGAATGATTGCAAAAACGAAAGCCAAATTTATAGATAAATCACACAGATACATGCTAAGATTAATTTCTAGCCAATAAGATAGGCCACTTTTCGGTTTCAGCCAGTTATGTGCTGTGCGTGATACACGCGTAGGCGATCATGTATATTTCGATACATGATTGACGAGGCAGATTTTTTTATCGTAGTAGGTTGCCATTGCTTTCTGCGGTAGACCAGTTGCCACCGGAGGCTATAGAAACCGGTCTGTCTTGGTATTTACCCATAGCTGGGTGGGGGGGGGGAGGAGAAGAAGAGGATTAGCGCGTAAGTGAATATAATGGATTCGACTGGAATTCGAACTCGGCTCTCCGATTCTTTAATCTGAGCCGTTATCCATTACTCCACCGTCTCATCAGATCATTTTTTTTTTTCTTGAAGTCAGAACGCTGCGATCACTTGTCTGTATCCCCCTTTGTGTGTTGGCAACATTGTTACTTTTCGAACCTTTGCCTTATTGCAGTTTTCGCAATATTATTTCTTTTCCTGGTCTTCTCTTTTTCATTCTTTTGTTGTTTATGGCAAGCTTTGGTCAATTCTGTTTCTTGGGTATTTCTGCGAATTACACTTAACTATGGCCTCTACAGTGAATATTTCAAAAAGCTCATCATTTCAAATTACCTCAACATCCTCCTCTAGAATTAATATTCTTCCCCATCTTTATTTTTATCAGTTGATCACCCCTTTCCTAGTCCAAGTTTAGCGAATATAACAAGAAAATAATGTAAACACCGTAATTTAGGGAAAGTTAAGTAAAATCAGATGGCCATAAAAGTTAGGTTGTTTCAGTAAGGAACTTAAATATATTGTTCGTTCATATGAATAAACGCATTTTAAAATTTTATCGCCAATTTATCTCTGAATTTATTGGATGAGGATATTTACGCTATTTGCTACATTCGTGAAGTAATGGATAGCGGCTCGGGCTGAGGAATCGGAGAGCCGAGTTCGCATTCCACTCGAATCCATTGCATTCACTTACGTGCTAATACCCTTGGGAAAGGGTATATAAATCCTCTTCTCTCCCTCCCAGCTACGGGTAAATAGGACAGACCGGGTACTATAGCCTTAGATGGCAACTGGTCTACCGCAGAAAGAAATGGCAACCTACTACGGGAAAAATCTGCCTCGTCAGTCATCGAAAGATACATGATCGCCTAAGAGTGCATCACGCAGGGCATAACTGACTGACTACATTCGGATTATTATCCTGATCTTGGTTGTTATCACAACGTTTTGGTCGTTGTGTGTATATATATATATATATATATATATATATATATATATATATATATATATATATAAAAGTGGACATGGAAGTCAGCACTTAGAGGCGACAGTCTGTTTCATGCTAGTGCAATCGTCAGGCGATTGCACTAGCATGAAACGAAACAGACTGTCGCCTCTAAGTGCTGACTTCCATGTCCACTTTTATATTTACACACGCTCTATCTCTGATATTGAGCACTTTACCCCATAAATATAGCACACTTTAAGACTATATTTCTGCATATATATATATATATATATATATATATCTCGATCTGGGTAACTATCGCCAAATCTCTTACGACATTAATTCTTGTAGGTCTTCCTTAAAAAAACGTTTATACTTCGAAAACTTAAAAGCTATTCTGTTGTAACCAGTAAAGATCTGGCAACAAGTAAAGGAAGAATGACCGCTTGGAGAATGTTGTCAGCAAAGAATTCTAATGTATACTAATTTTAAGCATCCCCTCACATGAATTAGTATAGGTTGGGAGGGTCTCAATCATTCCTACACTCTGCTAAAAAAAAAAAAAAAAAGAATGAAGATGCATAACTTAAAAAATTGGCCCACTCGCATTACAATTTTTTCTGCGAGTGGTGGGGGGCACTCACAGAAAAAATTAATAACCTACTCTTGATAACTGTTGATTTGGGTACAATAATATTAAAAAAAATGTCATTCACAGAGTTATGAATGAGTGAAAAATGGAAGAGATGAAAACAGGAGTAATGCCCTCCCACGGTCGCCGAAGTGTTACAGCCCCCACCATCCCTTTATATTTTTCGATGTCATTCAAGTATGACGTCATCAACGAGTGAGCGTGGCTTTCTGCCCAGAAAGGGTCTTACTCTCTTATCACAATCACGATAGCTGACAGGTTTGTGTAAAGGCAAGAAAGTAGGGACGCATACAGGCTTATAAGTAGTAGGTTACCCTGCCGCCACCGCATCTATCCAACCACTAATGTTATCGACACAAGGAGAGGGGGAAATAAGGTTGAGGGAAAGGCGATAAAGAAACAGAAGAAGAAAAAAATCCACACGCAGGAAGTGTAAGTGGCATCGACGAGAGACCCGCCAAATATTCCGTTTACCGAAATACAGTGACTCACGCCATTATATTAGAGGAAAGTGCAGAGAATTAGAGACAGTGGGGTGTGCCTATTTTCGGGGAGAGAGAGAAAGAAGAGGTGGGTCGGATGAAAATGGGCACAGATTAGAGAGAAAGTACAATGGAACTTAAAATGCGGAATCCCAAAATGATGACGAAGAAGCGAAAACTGGCGCTTTCACGGCTCGGAGAATTAATTTCGAAAAAGCAAAGAAGAGGAATGCGAATTTCCAACACTGAAGGAATTTCAAATATGTGTGTGTGTGTGTGTGTGTGTGTGTGTGTGTGTGTATATAAAAAAAAACAAAAAAAAACACAGCTATACAATTGAGACAGAGAGAGAGAAAGAGAGAAAAAAAGCATACATTTGTTGATATTTCACACAAAGTGCGGGACGCAAGTATGAAGCAACTATTAAAAATTGAACACTAGTTCTGTAAGCTGGACACATGCGAACGCGCCGAGCTGGACACATGCGAACGCGCCGAGCTGGACACATGCGAACGCGCCGAGCTGGACACATGCGAACGCGCCGAGCTGGACACATGCGAACGCGCCGAGCTGGTCTTGTATGATAGACAATCAAGGCAACGGACTTGGAATTCAAAACCGTAGAGAAGGCAACATGAAACCAATTCACAATCTCTCCCAAGATGTCATTTTATTCACATACATCAGAGAAAAATGTCCAGTAGTAATGGAGTGCCATGATCACCTTCGCCCTGAAGCAATACAGCAAAACATGATATTTAGAAATAGCTAATAACAACAACGGTTAGATGTCAGAAATTGATTTTAAATAGAAAACTGTTTTAACAGCAGAAAAAGTCATTGATCTAATTTCCCAGACGTTGAACATTGTCAACAATACATTTTTAATTGATTGAAACGAATGCCTGTAATAATAACTCTTTAGACACAGCATGACGCCGCCTTGTTGCATTGATTAGCTATCCAAATCTTCCGTTTTAAATATGTGCAGAAAGGAAATTATGTACAGTGATTTTTTTTAATGTATCTTCAGGATATAAGCAGTCATGACTACCCACAGTTTCCTTTTCATAAATATCTGATTTTTTTAAAAATCATTTCAGTCCAAGCAAAGCCACTATGATGCAAAGGGTTACTGAGAGTGAAAGAAGCAGAGTAGACAATAAAAGAACACGTTTCAAGGTGACAGAAGATGATGATTGCATTTAAATGTTTGAAGATTGTACTTATCAGGAAAGCAGGAAGTCAAGAGATTTCCACAAACGTCAAGTGTTGAAAAAGAAACTATTAACATAGAACTTATGGTCACAAGTAGCAATTTCAGCAGTGAAATTATGAGACCTAGCTGCCAATCTAGTATATCACTTAAATTCATGAAGTCGAGATACTAATCAGGAAAGCTGATCAGAACAATTACCATGGGGTACTTCGGCATGGTGCAATGTTTAGCAAGTTTGTCTCACTAGATCAATTATGACTGAGCAGTGAGTTCGATCCTCATTGGGTACCCTATACTTTCGACCGTGTGTCATATCTAAGCTATACTTAGAAAAATCACCATCAGGACAATTACCGTGAAGGTATTTATAAAAGAGACAAACAGAAGATATGTTATGGCGATAGAAAGTGAAACAGAGTTGCCAGGTCAGGACCGATAATACTGCAGATTCTCCATGGGATTTTGTCAAGAATCCCTAGATATAAAACTAAACTTCTTGGAAAAGTGGTTTTCCCTGTTACCAGTTTTGAATTCAGATGTGTCCTTCTGGCTGTCACCCAAAGTTCACTGCTTGGAGAAGAGAGAAAGGTACATGTCTTTCTGGGGGGGGGGGGATTTGTGCAAAGTCAATGTAACAGAATTCGGCTCACTGAAAGTCCTTTCCAAAAGATAACCATTACAATGTCATGTTTTAATACCACATTAATCTTTTCTCTCTTGTAGAAAGAAGGGAATATCTGTATATCTACATATATATTTGTCTATTGGTAGTTTTTGAAAACCAGAATTTTCTACTCTACAGGAAAGTAACAATTCTAACTATTCAAACAGAAAAGTGTTTTTTTCATTATTTTTCGTAAATTCAGACAGACTGTAGATTAAGTAGGTTATGTCTACGACAATTACACCATAAGTTCCGTAACTCATTATAGCATTAGTGGTGAGTCTTACTCAAGATAGCCTGACGGAGCTCATCCCTCTTCAAGTAGGTTCTAAATTCAGAGTTTTCCTTCTTCTAAACTGGTTGCCACCTCAAAAGCAAGAGTGTTCAATTTATCCTACTATTTAACCCATAGCTGGAGGAAAATAGATCCATGCCTTTTCCAAGGGTAAAACTAAAATAAATGAACAAAAACAGAATTACATGGGAATCGAACTTGGTATGTGGAACTCACTTTCCGTGCAGATGTCCATAACAGTAAAATAAATAAATGTTTGAAATACAAATTACAACAGACGTCGAGGATGCAAAATGTCTTGAACACTAAAAGATAAATAATTCTATCTAGTTTGAAATGGGTTATATATTTACTGGGCCTACAAACACACACACAAAGAAAAAAAAAAAAAAAAAAAAAAGAGAGAGAGCGAGGCTAAAAATAAAACTAAATAAATACATGCTCTATGAATGAGCAATTCTCCGTTTGCGAGTTGGAGTCGGGAGGGACCTATGTATATCGTCAAAAGCCCTAAGCCAATAAAATGGAGACTTGAATGAGAAGGAAACGAGTCTGTTAGTTCCAGTCGGATAAAAAAAAAAGAGAGGGAGAGAGAGAGGGAGAGAGAGAGTTGAAAGAGAAAGTTCAAATTTAAAAAAAAAAGAAAAGACATTAATGATGTACCAAAACCCCACCCCACCCGCACAAACTCTTCATCCTTACTGCCAGTGATCATCAAAAAAGGCGGCAGAGGCACCGGCGGAGTAGAAAAGATGTGTCACCTATTTTGAACTCTCGCATTTGTGTATTTGTGATAAAGCAAGGATTGATTAAAAAGTCGTGACTTGTGAAGCTGGGGGGGGGGGGGATTTGTTTTTACTTTTGATGATATGAGGGAAAGAGACACGGAGAGGAAAAGAGAAAGAGTTTCTTTTAACTAAAGCTTGAAATACAACAAAGCTGAATATCTAGCTTGGTAGCTAAGGTAGTTGCATATTCCTGAGCCATTCAAGTCAGAGCAGAGTGGCCTTGTGACCTCCCATCAAGCACCTAGATCAAATTCGTTTTTTTTGTTTTTGTTTTTTGTTTTAATAGTTAGTACTTATATAATAAAATTATGCAACCGAAACAGACTAGGCAAGTAGACAAAAATAATCTAAATATAAATTTGATCAAATTTTACAATATAAACAACATTTACAAAAAGCACTAAATATTGGAAGGGAATTTCGAGAAAAAAAAAAAAAAAAAAAAATACATATAAATACTTTCGCCACAGCCGTCCTTGGCCAATATTAGGGCCTTTTAAGAATTTAAATTAATTTAAGGCTTCAAATTTATTAACACTCTTAGCAATATTAATTTAATAACATTCTTCAGTCTTGTGTGGCATCTGACTTATTTAAATCAACTACCAATTTCTCCATTTGTTCACATAAGAATTTTATAAAATTAAAAATTATTCTGCTGAAAGTAAACTTCTGACTCCATTTTTTTTCTCTCTTTCACACACACACACACAACTTAATTTAGTCTTCCATGCTTTGGAATTAAACCTTTATTCAATCATGTTTTTGTCATATGCAATAAACATTAACTTTTTTCTCTCATTTAGAAGAAATAGACAAATACCTATATACATTAATTGCTATTACATGATATATTTTAAACAGGTTTTGTTGAATAATAGACAAGTTCTCTCAATATCATTCAATGAAACAGGTTTGAAAGCATTCTTGTGTGTCTTAATACACCTTATATAATAAAGTGTGTGTGTGTGTGTATATATATATATATATATATATATATATAAAAACATAGCTTAAAAATTACTTTGTTTATGTAAATAGAATTAGCAGATGCAGATTTCAAGAGCATCAAACAATGTGCATTTCTTAAATGGGGTAGTGGAGGCTTGTTTTGTTGTAGTGGCTTCCCATGGCTTAGCAGTAATGCACACCTGTATTGAAAGTGGTTTTCCCAAAGGGAACATGGATTTAATTCTTGTCAAGCAGCATATTTTCTCAAATAAAACTTTTTTTATCAATAGGTCAGATGTTAATTTCATGGCTTAAAAAAAAAAAATAAATAAAAAAGAATGTATCCTCAAACATATGTACCCATTAAATATATTTATAGTAATATATATGTATATGTTTATAAATGAGGTTATATCAAAGAAAAAGTCATTAAAATATTTTCAAGATGACTAATTATGAAAAATTAATAAGCTAAGCATAAAAGGAATTATTTTGTTGTTCTTTTAATCCTACAATACTAATCATGGGTATATAGTACCCAGCGCAAATTTTCCTATTTTTAATTACAATTTTCAGTACCTGATTTCCTCACCTAAATAATGTTTTTCAGTTCCTATTAATGTTAACTCAAAGTACAAAGTTTGAAGTGCCTGCATGTAAAATATTTCAAATAAAGATTTATATTTAATTTTTTTTTTAATATTTTCAAAATCAGGTATGATATACCCATGGTGTAACTTTAATTGATGGTTCGTGTTCTAGGGTTAATAACAAAAATCTTTTATATTTTCAACACATAACTTTATTGTAGTTTAATTGTTAGCAGTACAAACAGAATAAACAAAGTTTAGACAGGGACATAAACCCCACTTCTTATGCTTTGTTCCAGTGACTCAAAGCCCGATATCTTGCATAAAGAAAAAAAAATGTATCCATTAACATACCTGCTCATGAACAAGCAATAAAAAGATATTACCTCATGCCATTCAAACATCTTTACAGTGGTGTGCCAAAAGGAGGCTCATAGTTGTTTCACTGTTTCACATTTCTTCAGCTCAGAACCAATCAGAGCTTACTTTGCTGAACTGTTCTTTCAGCAAAATGGAGCACCTCTCCATTATGATTTGACAATAAGGAACTACTCGAACCAAACCTTTCCACAGCCCTAGTTCAGAAGAAGAGGCAGAATTTAAAGGCCACCACATTCAACTAACCTAATACCAATGGATTTTTTTTTTTTTTGCGGGGGGGGGGGGGTAGTAAACATTTAGGAGAGAAATCCCCACACAGTCGAGGAACTAAAAGAGTCCATCTCAGAAGTATTTAATGAAATTGACGCAGATCAGGATTTGTGCCGTGATGTGTGTCATGGTTTTCTGGAAAGGTTCCGGGAATGTCGCAATGTTGAAGAAAGATATTTTAAGCACTTACGAGATTAAACTATGCTTAAAACATGTAAGGAAGGTGTTAAACAAATGTACATAAACAGTCTTGAACAAATTCATGTTTTTAAAAAAATATAAAGTGCATACCTACTAAGTGTAAGCCTACTTTTGGCCCACCCTATATAAAATTATTTCAGTCCAAGTAAAAGAACATGTTTCAAGGAGACAGAAGATGATGATTGCATTTAAATGTTTGAAGATTGTACTTATCAGGAAAGCAGGAAGTCAAGAGATTTTCACAAACGTCAAGTGTTGAAAAAGAAACTATTAACATAGAACTTATGGTCACAAGTAGCAATTTCAGCAGTGAAATTATGAGACCTAGCTGCCAATCTAGTATTTCACTTAAATTCATGAAGTCGAGATACTAATCAAGAAAGCTGATCAGAACAATTACCATGGGGGAACTTCAGCATGGTGCAATGTTTAGCAAGTTTGTCGCACTAGATCATTTATGACTGATATATGACACACACACAAAATTTATTCAAAAGTTATAATATATTATAAAAATCACTACAAAAATAGCCATTTTGTTTCAACACTTCTGGTGTCTTATCAAGTGATGATGTTGAATCTAGAATAAAGGGCTTAAAAAGGTTCAAATCAATCAAACACCCCTCGCTAGGGGAAACGCTGTTACATAAGCTGCAATGACCAATCAAAATACAAGTATATGGGAATTCAAAAAACTTGACAATGAACCTTGGTTATAATAATTAATGCTAAGACATGGATAAGACAACAGAAGTGTTGAAACAAAATGGCTATTTTTGTAGTGATTTTATAACATATTTAAGCTATAATTTC
This sequence comes from Acanthosepion esculentum, assembly GCA_964036315.1. Classification (NCBI taxonomy): domain Eukaryota; kingdom Metazoa; phylum Mollusca; class Cephalopoda; order Sepiida; family Sepiidae; genus Acanthosepion; species Acanthosepion esculentum. The sequence continues at coordinate 111,432,732 of OZ038485.1, read as the reverse complement.
AAATAAATTATATTTGCTTTAGTCTGTATTGTGCACTCTTAAGAATAATAATTTTTAGCTATTAGAATTTATTGCATATACACCAATCCTGTGTGTGTGATTTTTTATATATATATATATATATATATATATATATATATACACACATATATATACATACTTATATATATATTATTATATATAAAGATTAATGTGTTTTTGATTAGTGTGCTGACATTTTTTTTTTATACCAAAATTCAATTGGTGCATACATAATACTTGATTAGTGCAGTAAAAGAGTTCTTCAGTTTAACCATAGCAATTGAAAATTGATTTTTTATACTTACCAATTAATTAAAATTCTAAAATTTAAAGTTTGCCAATTTTGTTTATATTTGATTAATGCGTTTTTGATTAGTGTGAATCTTTTAATGTATGCATTAGCTGCACTAATTGAGGGATTCATATACACACACATATACATACACATGCATACATACACACACACACATATAAGGTTAAATGGTCAGAATTGAATCAAACCAGAAAATAGTAGTATTAAAAAGTGCTCAATACATGTGTGAAAAAAATAAAATAACATGTAGAACTTTTAACTTCAAAAAGCAAGTCAGTTTAATCCGCTACCTAGGTTTCAACCTTAAGTTATCCTTAGGCGATTTTTATCAAATGACCTCTTAATGCTTTGTTTTCTTTTTTTCAACTAATGTATGCTATATTATTATTTTCAAAAATAAATATAGTGTTCTTTAGTTTTTAAATAAATGAAAAAAAAATAAATAATGTACGCTATATTATTTTCAATAAATATTGTGTTCATTAGTTTAAAAAAAAAAAAAATAAATAAAATAAAATAAAATAATAAAGTGTTAAGGTCATTTGATAAAAATTGCCTGAGGATACTGTAAAGTTGAAACCAAGGTAGTGGATTCAACTAACCTCCTGATTTTTAAAGGCTATATATATATATATATATATATATATATATTTGTGTGTGTGTGTGTGTGTGTGTGTGAGATAGAGAATACAAATTGTAAGGCAAATTAGTACTGCTTGCACTGTGTGTGTGTGTGTGTGTGTGAGATAGAGAATACAAATTGTAAGGCAAATTAGTACTGCTTGCACTAAAATACTTTCCTCAAACAGTTATCACTTAAATTAGAATTAGATTATTCTTTGATGTTATCAATAACTTAAAAAATCTTTTTCAGTTTTTATATGAAACTATATCAACCAGTATTCATTTTGACCAGTACTTCATTTTTAATTGCCTGTCCCCACAACTACTCGGACCATAATTTTTCTGAGTCAGTTTACAGCCATCAAGTTTGAGAGGTTATTCTTTATCTTCAATCTGCACTTTACTTATCCGTGAGTGATTGCAATAAAAAAGCAATTGAAATTAAGATGAAAGGAATGCTAATCGAAAATTAACAGTGCTTGACAATGGTTCATCTAATAATAAAATTTAAACTAAGATTGCTACTAGTTATAAAACGAGTGAAAAGTTGCAATGGAAATCAACTAAAACTAAGATAAAGAAATATGAATCAACACTGAATAAGAATACTCAAGTAAAAATTTTAAATCTTCATAACAATACTACACTCCAATACGAGTCCAGATAAATACTAAGCAAATGCTGATTTTCAAGGCAAAGTAGCACTTACTTGCATTATTTACATTATTCGGACGGTTAACCTCATCTTCATTGCCATATTCACAACGTTTCAGTCAATGTACATGTTGGCCTTCTTCAGGACACATACCGCAGTGGATAAAGACGTTGGTTAGATCCAGTGACTAGACCCAAAGAGCTACGAGTTCAATTCCAGGCCACAGCAGTGGTGAACCAAAAACTTGGAGAGTTGGTAAATAACCGAGACATCTGGAATAGGCAGGTCACATGAAACTAGAACAATCAAACCCAGAGGACAAAATAAAGGGTTCAATTCAAAGTTCTAATCACCTGAAGAAGGCCTGCACATCAGCCGAAACATTGTGAATATGGCAATGAAGATGAGGATAACAGTCCAAATAATGTAAATAATGCAAGCAATCATAATATCAGAGATATAAACAGATATTAAAGTAGCAGTTCTTGGAGGGAAAGAAAGCTATCTGAGCAAAGTAGCAAATTCTTATTAGCCACCATGATATTTTTTTTTTTTTTGTTAAAAATCAAACTTTACTAAGGGCTGCAAAAAATGGGAACTTGTGGAGAGCCATGATTTCCCACGTCCTGCAGGGACACAGCACATAGTAGAGAAAACAGTCCCTCGAGGAGAAAGATATTCAAGAAAGTATCAAGTGTGGGACAAATCGCAAGCCATTTTGCTCATAGCCAGAAAAATATCCAGAAATAGAACAGCGGGAAACAAAAAAAACATACATTCAAGTTACATTGAAAATTCTTGTCTTTTGTCTGAACAAGAGAGTTGAGCAGCACTGAATCTGATCCCCTCTTAGATAAGTAACTGTCTTGGAGCATTAAGCCTATAGCCTTGAGCCAGACAAAGCAAAGCTGAAATATTATGTAGAAGAGAAAACGTCTTAACTCTTGAAACAATATGCATTTGTACAAGCAAAATACACGAAAGAAAACATGGCTGATTCAAAAGCTACAATTTAAGAACAACTTGATCTAGTGAGACAGAATTGGCTTATGCAAATTTCTGAGCCTCAACCACTCGATAAAACGAGTCTGAAGGAGAGAACGTCAGAGGAGCAGCAGAGGCTGACAAGTGGCCATGCTTTGTGTGGTGAGTTTTGCTGTAGTCTCATTATGATTGATACTGTAGCAAAATAGGTACAGAGGTTTGGAGTACCTGTTGTACCCTGTCTCCTTTCCAAAGTGTGGCAGGGTGATGTCACCCCCTGAAATAATAATGATAATAAAGGAGGATATGCTGTAAGACAGGACGCCAGGTGAAAGAGAGGCGTTTTCGAATTTACACTTAAAGGAGTAATATCCTCATCTATATTAAACACTGTTGGATCCATTTCAAGATTCCAGACAAGCACATCACTTACATAAAGAAAAATTAATGTAAATATTTATAAACAAAAACATAAATTTAAATCTTGAAAACAAAAGTTGAAGCTTTAACTGATATCATCCTGGAACTAGTTTAAAATGACACTTTCTTCCTACATAACAAAATTATAAACTAGAATTTTCACTTCCCAAAATTATAGTATATAATTGTGTGTGCGTGTGTATATATATATATATATATATATATATATATATATATATATATATTATATAAATAAATTCCCAAGAGGATAGAATCCAGGTAGAACTCAATGTCCAGGACAGAGTAAGAATATAATATAAAAGGCTCAAACACTAATATTCCGTGGTTATAATTTATTACATTGGAATCGTAATCACAATCCAATTCATCAGACGTACAAATTCAAAAATAGTATATATTTTCATTTTGAAAAATGAAAAAGAAATTTTCACTAAAATATGGAAAATACAAAACTTTCAGCAAAATGAGTCACAATGTAAATATATTACTTCACCCCCAAGCAAAAGAACAAAGCCACTAAGGCAAAAGGAGTTGATGAGTGAGAGAATATGAAAACAAAAAGAAATAAACATTAAGAGAGAACAATAAAAGAACGGTAATTAAAAGTTGACGATTAAAATTTTTGAAGATCAAAGGTTGATTGAAAAGCAAGAAACCAGTAGAGAGTTCTGCAAGTGAAAAGTCTGGGCAAAGAAACTGTTAGCATAAAATTTACAAATATAGATTAAATACAAGTAATTCCTTGAGGCACGGTGGAGTAATGGATAGCGTCTTGGATTGGGGAATCGGAGAGCCGAGTTCGAATTCCAGTCGAATTCATTACATTCACTTACATGCTAATACCCTTGGGAAAGGTACGAATCCTCTTCTTCTCCCCCGGCTATGGGTAAATAGCAGGACAGACTGGGTTCTATAGCCTTTGATAGCAACTGGTCTACCGCAGAAAGAAATGGCAACCAACTGCGGGACAAATCTGCCTCGTCAATCATGTATCAAAAGATACATGATCGCCTAAACGCATATCACGCATGGCACGTAACTGACTGAACTCGTTGATATTCCAAATTGAAGGCTCGAAGATCATTTTATTGTAAGAATATTTAATTGTCTTAGTTTGACACAAAGCCAATCCAGTTGAAATTATGGAATATTTAATATGTTTGTCTTAAAAATCAGCATTTGAAATCCTGGCTTGAACACTTACTGATATTTGACATTGCAGAGAGAGAGGAATACCTATGTCATCCAAAAGGTAGGCTTTCAGGAAAGTGTCAGCTACTAAGCAAATATTTACTTGACCTCACTTGGTTATTGTCAAACCTTACACAGCTCAGCAATTACAACTAAAATAGTGTTTTTCCTCATACCTGTGGTTTGCAAGCAAAGCCATTATTTATGTACCTTCTACAATAGAAAAAGAAAAATTGCTAATTTTCTAAAACTTGAAGGAAAATATTTCATTATGAGATTTATTAAATAGGAGGGGGGAACCAGATTTTAAAATCTTAAAATCTGGAAAAATTTTAAAGTTCCGAAACACAGAAATTTCTGTGTCGCAATGTAAAATATTTTTTAAAAAAATATAATTATATATATATATATATATATATATATATATATATATATATGAATATATATGAATTCTGTTGGCCTTGGCATAAGTCAAATTGTATAATCTTATGTATATCAATAGGTGTTATGTTAATTATTTTCACACACATACAGTATGGTATGTGTGTGTGGGAGTGAGTAATATATATATATATATATATATATATATATATAGAGAGAGAGAGAGAGAGGTGTGTGTGTATGTGTGTGAATGATAAAAATTAGTTTTAAGTAGGTACGTTTTTTGCTAAAAAGTATTTTACTTTAGCTTTCAATTAAAGCTAAAATGAAAACTTCAAGAAAGCTTTTCATTTTTTTAAATTTATTTTAAACCTGAGGTTTCACAATTTTAATGGGGGTATCTCGTTTTAAGGTATGCTATAATTACAGGTAAAAGTCATCTACAAGGTAACCAAAAAAGTTCTTTCCGTTTTTTTATTAGTCATTGAATGAAGTTGAAATACATACGAAATGCGTGTAGCAATTGTTTTCAAATTCAGACAGCCGGGAGTAGGAACATCAGGCGTTATAAAAAACACGTGCACCGTGCCCGGCCATCAGTTATAAGCCAGACAGCTGTGAGAAGAATGGAAGTGTCTAGAGATCTCGTTCGGGGCTGTTTGCTTTACGACTTCAAAGTGGGCTTATCATCAGCTGCATCAAGTCGCCGCATATGTCAAGCATTTGGGGATAGTGCTATGGATGAATGTACTGCAAGGCGTTGGTTTTGAAAATTCAAGTCGGGAGATTTGTTTCTCCATGATGAGCCTTGCAGTCTTGAATGACGGAGTCCTGAAGGTGGCCATTGAAGAGGACAGTAGTCTAACATGTGGTGAACTTGCAAGGCAGTTCAACGTTTCCGATGAAACAGACTTCATCTGCATCGCCTAGGTAAGACGTACAAACTGAGCAAGTGGGTTCCGCAAACGCTGTTGGAGGTCCACAATGGACAACGAGTGGCAACCTGCATATCGCTGCTTTCTCACCACCGTACCGCATCCTTATTCAATCAAGTGCTTACCAGTGATGAAAAGTGGGTTCTGTATGAAACTCCCAAGGGTTCCAGACATTGGTTGTCTCCTCAGGATGCTGTCCCTCATACTGCAAGACCACCTATGCACTCACGCAAGATTATGCTTTGTGTCTGGTGGACAGGTCGTCAAGTGGTTCATTATGAACTGCTACCAATGGGCCAAACGGTCACTGGAGACCTATACTCACAGCAATTGAAACGTGTGCAACAGGCATTGCGCCAGAAGGAGCCAGCACTGGTGAATCGCAAAGGTGTGCTTTTCCTCCATGACAACGCCTGGCCACGTGTCGCGCAAGTGGTCAGGGATATCATACAACAACATGAGTGGGAGACTTTGTGCCATCCACCTTATTCACCTGACCTTGCGCCATCCGATTACCACCTCTTTCACTCCCTGGATAATCATCTTCGTGGGAAATCCTTCACCAATGAAGCAGACTTGCGCAAAGCCCTCACGGACTTCTTTGCGTCAAAACCTCCGAGTTCTACCGCAAGGGCATTGAACAGCTGCAGACACGTTGGCAGAAGGTGCTGGATGCCGATGGCGATTACTTCGAAGACTAAATATACATTACACATACTGTGAAGCGTTTTCTTTTTTTCCTTTAAAAACGGACAGAACTTTTTGGTTACCTTGTATATCAGGAAAAGAGCATATATAATTTTAAAACTGGACACCTAGGTACTAGGTAAACACTAAGTGGCAACAGTTTTTCACACTTGAATGCAATATTCATTCTGTGTTTGTCTATCTCTCTCTATAAGCAGTAAATTGCCGATATCCCCTGAAGAGCAGATGGACGGGCCGTCTATGAAACTGGAGTCTGGATGCTGAAGGTTATTTCAATCAGCTAAGTAGCAAACTCTTACTCACGTTAATCATATATATATATATATATATATATATATATATATATATATATATATATATATTATATAAATTTATTATAATTTTTACATATGGACAAAAACAATTTACTCACTACAAAGATGCATTCTTGTTTTGATGCAGCTGCATCTCAACTGGTGAGAACCAAAAATGGTTATCTATATCTTTGTAGTGAGTAAGTTGTTTTTGTCCATATGTAAGAATTATAATAAATAATTATTGCTTTACTCTTGTTATTGAGCCCTCTTTTGAATTAATGCTGTGAACGTTAGAATTTATATTATTTTCGTTCTCATTATATTGAGAGATAAAATGAAAGTGATAAAATTAAGATCAAATATGGAAGGTGATATTTTATGGATTTATTTTAAAAGAAAAGAAAAGAACTGTGCCATGCAGGGTAGAATTTATTCTATCCTGAATGGTACACAGTCTATTATACACACATTCCAGGAAGGAAAAAAAAATAAAAAATACAGGGTAGAATTTATCCTATCCTGAATGGTACACAGTATTATACACACATTCCAGGAAGGAAAAAAAAATAAAAATTACACATACCTTCTCGAACATTTATAATGTTTGGATGACGAAGTTTCGACATTATTTTAATCTCTCTTCGGATTTTGTTGAGGTCCTGTTCATGCCGAATTTTGTTGAGCTTTATGTACTTAATGGCAACCTACAAAAGAGAAGGAAAAATTCTTTAGTGCGAAGTATCTTAAATGCAAGATGTTTACAGGGTTGGTGGGGAGATATTAACTTCAAAACAAAAAAAAAGCAGTAAAATTTTAAAGACAAAACAAAACACATAAAAATGAAGCATGAGAAGATTTTCAAGTTATATTTATGAGAGCAAGAACGAGATCTATTTAAGGCAGATTTAGTAGCATTAGTGGTCAATGATTCCAGGTCAATATATATATATATATATATATATATATATATATATATATATATATATGAATATGAATGCTGCCAAAAGTACTCAAACATTGGACAATTTATATTTAACTTTTCAACGGGAAAATAGTGCTTAACAAGGAATTTTCCTTGGTGTTTGACCAAACTTATATAAATTAAAATTTACTACTGAAATACACAATATATATATCTCAATCTCTAGACAGGTTGATATTAATTTCACCATTTAAAATAATAGAGACGTCTACTTAAAAATGTGTGCCCACTAAATAGGTTTATGATGACTTATATACATCTTGAAAAATTTTATCGACAGATTGATGCAGTAACCCTAACAGTGGTCCAAAAATGAATAAATGAAAACAGTCACTGCATCAATCTCCCAATCTGTCAAGAAAATAGACTAAATAAAGGGTTTCATTTTAAATTCCCTGGAGATTACATGGATTGACAAGCACCTGATGAAGGCCAGAGGGCACAACTGTTGAAACATTGTAATAATAAAGACCAGAAGAATATTCCACATGCAAATAATGGCTCATCCAAGAAATCCAAACTGATATAATAACCTCACTAAACACTACTGACCCACTTATTATACATCCACCATGTCCTAAATATCATGAATGAAACTAATAGAAATCAAATTTTGGCATAGTTTATGGTTAGTAAATTTGAATGCTCAATTATAATAGCCTTGTGCCAGACCACAGCTTAATAATGTGGGGGTGTTTGTTTTAAAAGAGTTTTAACATTTAGCATTTTCTTAAACAAATTTAGGTGGGTCTAAATACACACACACTTCTCAACTTGAAAGGGTCAGATTTGTTTGTTCATCTCCCCCACCAACAACAACCTTCAGATACTTTTAAATTTTATTTGTTTCATCACACACAGCAATCTTAACGTATCAGAAGACACAAAGATTAAATTGTTAAATTAGAAGAACTGGTTGTAAACATTCACCATCACTGCCCACTCCTTTCTTGCCTCTCCCTACAATTCTGTCAGACTAAACCCAGACAGTTTCTACTTACCACCCCCCCCCCCGGTCCTCACATCCAACCCATTCCTGTAATATTTAAGAAGGGGAACTAATCACACAGGGCTGGCACTGGGGCAAATTCCCTAAAATTCCAAGACAGAAACAGCAACTCTTGGCTTTACTCCCAAACTTTATCTAAAGTCAACTTACAGAAGCTCAAGGAGACAAGGTTTTATTCCTATAACAACATTTCCTGAGAATGTTACTCAGGAACGGAAATTAAGACAATTGTTTTATTATATATATATATATATATATATATATATATATATATATATATATGAATGAATACACACAAGCAAAGTTTACAAAGTCCTATTTGGTGTTTAAAAACGAATCTTAATTTTTACTTAGTCTAACTTGGAGCTGATATTACATAACAGTTCAGTACTCTTCCTAGTTTCTAATATTTTTCAGTTTCTTAATACTCTGCTTAGCTTTTGGAAGGCACCTTTGGCTATTCCGATATATCATCTGGTTTCAGTTTTGCACTTTTTGCCCTCTGTTAAAACACCTCCCAGCAGTCCGCCTGTATGGCACTGAATACTGGATAATCCCCTCACAGATGAAGAGTTTTGCTTCAACAAAAATCTGGTGCAACAGAAATGTGGCCCTAGAGAAGGATGCTGAGGATGCCAGGGAGCAAACATGTGGGTAACAAAGTTTTAAAGAAAATGGAGAGAAAAAAAAAAAAACTTGTACTTAACATCAGGAAGAGAGTTGAAATTTCTTGGGCACATAATGAGGAAAGATGGCTTGGAAAATTTGACACTCATAGGACAGATTAAAAGCAAGAGAGAAAACAATGCATAACCTTACTTAATGAACTTGAGTAAATGAATGGCAGAACAAAGTTTAGGAGAAATAACAAAATGAAAATTTATCAAGCGCTACAAAGTTACAGGAAATTGTGGAGAGTCCTGCAGGGAGATATGGCACAAAATAACTTGGAACTGTCAGAAAGCGGAAAATATAAGGAGGAAATGCTTCTTTTCTAGAAGATATATTTTTAGAAATATGGGGAATGAGAAGTAATTTTTTAGGTTTTATTAATCTTTTTTTCCTTAAATAGATGAAATGGTTTTTCGTTCATTACCATTGCTTCACCACTCAACCCACCCACTAATTTTGCAATAGAAATAATGTATTCCACTCCTGGTTTTGAATTCAGAATTGTTCTTGACTTAGACTAGCGGCCAACCAAGACTAGAGAATCTAATCTGCCCTGCTATGGGGAACGAGAAGAGATAGATTCAAATCTTTCCCAAGAGGCATCAATGTGGGGGGTTTCAGTGTTACACAAAATGGAATTTGAATATAAATTTTCCTACGGTATTATTAAATGTTAGCCCACCCACACATCGTTCCATAAAATAATTCTATAGAAGATACAGAATTTGAATCCTAGAGCAGATATTTAATTTACAATACTAAGAGTACATCAACTGACATCCTAAAATTGAAAGCTGATCAGAAAGTCTGTTGATTAGTCATTGATGGTCCGATGGTATCTTGATATTATAATCATAAAAATAGACCTAACATTCATGGCATAAAGACCTTTCCCATTAGACAGCTGTAAAAAGTGTGTCTTTCTTGATTATCAAAACCTCTTTAGCATTGAAGCCTTGTGCTGCGTTGGTAACAGCTGTCAGAGAGAGAGAGAAAATAAATAGAAGTATAGAGAGGAAAGATACATCTAGAAGGAATTTTTTTTTTTTGTTACTTTTTATAACAAGCTGAAGTACACTGGGTAAGAGGTCAACACAGATCAAAGCTGGTTATAATGACAATAAAACTTAGTCTAACCTTCTTACCATTACAGTACTATCAGAGTCAAGACATTTGAAATGCTCTCTTATATATGAAAGAGAGCGCCTAGTGAGTGATGGTGGTAACAAAACAATGCTCATATGTAAAACAAGATAGCTAAAATTTATACTAGAAATATACATTTGTTCATCACCTTTTAGTGCAACCAGTTTCATGCACATAGCAATAGCTATTATAGAACTCTTGTTATATGCATGAAATAGGGCTGCATCAAAGTGAGGAATAAACGTGCTTTTATTTTTAAGAAACACACACAACATTGTAACTCAAAATTATTAATGCAATATTCACTTCAGAAAAAATAAAAAATAAATAAATTCTTACAATCCAAAAATATATTTCAGCTTTAAATAATCTACAAAGGATTGATAAATCATAAAAAAAATAAATTCTACTGTCGGGAAGTGCGAGAGAAGCTGTTGGAGTAGAAGTAGCGGTTACAGAAAACTGTTTCATCAGTAAAAGGGTAGCATGATTAAATTCATGTTGTCAGGGCACCAGGGAAAAAAAAGCTCGTCAGAGCAGTAGACAAGAAAATATTTGTAGAAAAGACAGGGGGAAGCCATGTCACATCTGTGAGAAAGTGACTGGAGTCGAGATGCCAAGTCAGGACCGACTACATTGCAGATCCTTCTTTGGATTTTGTCGAGGACCTAGAGATGAACAGCAGGGGCACCAAGTATTCCATGCATGGACGAATGGTAGATTTGTAGATGTGTAAGATGGACTCGGATGAGAAAAACATTTTGGCACACCTCAGAGGACCAGCTCTTCTTGTAGTAGATGCAGCTATCGATTCAATGTAGTCAATCAGTTTAGTGTAATGGCCTTGTTGAAACTGTTTATCATGCACCGTCAGCCAGAAACTACACCCGTATGCAAATTAATTGAAACAACCACTTTAGTTTCCTTTCTATCACCATATGGTCAGTTTTAGACCCACTGGAGTGACAGGGTGTAATCAATTTCTATTTTTTCCTCAGATTTGGTCATTTGCAGTGATGAGCAGTAATATGAATCTATTTTTGGGGTGTATGATGAAATTTGTTTGGCCTTGAAAAATATTGGGTCATCCATGACTGCATCAGATTTTTATCACGCCTAGACACTATTGTCTTGACTGTTGATTAGTTGTCATATGGATATTGTCTGCTATGGATGTTACACCAAGGAATTCCTGATTTAAATCAAATTAAGAATCTGTGGCCACTCAGCAAAGAAAGACTTCACGGAATGGACATACAAAGTACTAAAATGTGCACTGGGGCATGTTTCATTGGAAAAATACAAAAAAGTAAATAATGACAGAATTATTCATTGTGTTTCTATTAATTTGCACAAGAGTGTATAACCATGGTCAGGTCAGCATAATTGTTGTATAAAGCACAGATTGGACTCAGTGGATGTTGAAGAAACAAATGTGCCTGGGCAGATGTCTACAACAGAGATTAGTACCCTAGCAAACGGGTGTATGGAGAATCGAACAGTCAGCCATTACAGATAATTTCTAAGACCAAGAAGAAAAATTAAATTTATAAAAAATATCTATTTTACTATATCACTTGTCAGCATTGCAAAAAAAAAAAAAAAAAAAAAAAAAAAAAGCATAAAAATGGCTAAGTTACAAATGCATAAAATATTTGAATTGTTTACAGTATTTTTTGACAGTAAAAACAGACACCTGTAAACATTGTTCAGTTACAAACCGTACTAATTTAATGAATATCAGATTTGAATTAAAATAAATAAAACTAATTTCATTCATTCTTATTAGGACAATTATTTTGGGAAGATTATCATATTTGTCGACATCCTTCATAACAATGATAGGAAAGAAACAAATTTAAATAGAAACACCAATTTTAAAACACGTAACTAATTCTTCACAATGCAAAAAAAATATTTTAAATAAAGCTTCCTCCCCTCCTAATTCCTCTTAGATCAACCATATAAAGTGCTAAACCGAGTTCTAAAGATATCTCGGGATTGTCTACCCCCACTCCCAATTAATCAAAAATTAATAAGTTGACAATGGGTCATCCAGTAAAAACTGAAGAAAAACAACACTGCAGGATATCAGATGTCTCTTTATGTCACTCGATTCAATCAGCCTGTCATATACTAGACATTAGATAAGACAATTTCTTGGAAATCAAGTTTAAATTTTATTTCTTAATAGAACAAGGTACAATGACCTATTTCAGAAATGCACACCTCTTATAAGGACCCTTCAGAGTCTATTTCTATTCGATCATTTTCATACCTGAAACAGTCATTTTTAAATTAATTTTTTTAATCTGACATTTCTTATTAATATAAGCATTAATTTTAGCATGTAGCAGCATTCGATCCGATATCCCAGTTATTTTAATTGTCAACTGGCAAAGAGATTAAGAAGTTGTTCCTCTTGACAAGAAGGAAAACCATTATACCTTTTCTCAATCACTTGACCTGTATCGGTTTTCACCCTGGCCGGGTTGAACCGGCTTCCTCCCGAGCAAGTACAGCATCACGGACCATCGCTGCCCACGCCCACCGATCCTGAGCCAGGTCACACGAAATGGAGAGCCACTCGCAATTCCATCGTTGAAGATTAACTACTTGCGGACCCAATAGTACTGCTAGGTCATGATCGTGCTAGCCCATGTCTTCAGCTGCCCACCGACACGTCCTTGCCAGCTAGGAAGATAAGGAGGGAGAAGTATATCGCGGATGAGCTCTCCCTCCGGGCATCGAGCTGCATGCCCGAACCATCGGAGACGACGCTGGAGCAGGGCGGGTAGAAGAGGACGGAGACTCAGGCGACGACGCAGAGTGGTTCTCAATCAGGGAAACTACTTCTATAGTCGAAGGTGTACCTTACCTGTTAAGCCACAAGAAACCATGATCATAGAGCAAAATGCTGGATTATAAAAATCTATTTAAGAAATTTGTAACACTATAGAAAAATAGCTTACCTTTTGAATGAAAACCGATTCAGACACGTCTTGCATACGAAGTATTCCCCAAAAGAAGATGGTGGCTTTATGAATTATTTAGTTAAAAATGATAGATCTCGGAGTCTGATAGGTTTTCACAGGAATCTCTTAACATATGCAAATTTGAACCGTCACTCAATCTATAAAAAGTGCTTAAAGAGGCAACAGACAGAGGTGCAACTGCAGCAGTAAACAGGAGACAGGTGTTGTTAGATTGTTTGGCTTACACTACTCTGTTGCTTGAAAGAAACAAATTAGGAAACTTTATTACAAGCTAGTAGAAACTGACTACAAAATTATTTTGTTTAAATTTCAGGTACAAAAATAAAAAGGTAACAGATATAGACTTCAAGGTGTTCTAATGAGAGATGTGCATTCTTTAAATAGGTAACTTAGTCTTGCTCTATCATCATGGTTTCTCATGGACTAACTGGTAAACTATTAGGGCACACTTTATCTAAAGATTTTATCTCTTGGCTAACAAGATGACTTCTCTACGCAACCACAAAAAAAAAAAAAAAAAAAAAAAATCAGCTAATGCATATCAAACTTCAAGAGACTTGGTTGTAAAATTTTACAAGTATAGATCTAATAAGCAAACATTTAATTACACACACAAGCTACTAAAATTACTAATAATGTTATCAAGCTTATCAAAATGTCAGGCCTGTAAACTTTATTTCAAATAAAAATTATAATTTCAACTCAATAAATATCATTAATTAATGTAAACTCTTCCAATTTTAACAAGCTTTACTTAAAGCTGCTTATTGTTATCTAAAATGACCCTGGCATTTCAAAATGATCACAGTAAGCAACTTCCTGTATATATATTTCTGAAAGCAAGTTTAGTGCAACATCTACTTCAGCTGATATCAAATCATTTTTTTCTCAAGCTACAAATGTAAATCTTTCCAACTCATACTGTCAACAATTTTACAAGATTTTAAATATGAAAAAAAAAAAAAAAAAAAAAAAAAAAAGTAATAATCCCCAATAAACCAGATTAATTAAAATAAAAGAAAAAAAAAAAAAAGAAAAATCACATTAATCTTTATTCTTTGTTTAATCACAAGACAAAGTTATTTTTTTGTTTTTGTAGAGGTGTTGGATAAAATAAGACCTATCAGATTAAAAAAAAAAAAATAAACAGCTGAAAAGATTAAACAAGAATCAAGATTAGTCTTGAATCAATTCCATGATGCTAGATCTATTGAACTTTTAGACAAGAGTGGGGGGTTCAAAACTTCAGCTCCCTTTATATCAACAAAAAGATCTTTATTTCTAGAGACATGTGTCGTTTGTCATTCAAATGATTTTGGCTAACTTACCTCGCACTCCTTAACTTTGCTTTGTTTGAAAGAGTTCATTCCCTCAGGTTAAAGAGAGAAGGAAAGATAGAAAGGACAGGTAAATTCTCGACAGGTGTCAACTGATCCAGAACTAGGGGGAACAGGATATATTTGATAGATATAGTTATACCAGTTAACACTAAGACAAACTATCTCAGTAATTTTGCAGATGTCAAATAAGTACAACGTTAATTTATTTTTACCTCACTGTATATAATTATTAGTTAACCAAAACCATGCATTGTAGACTTTCTCAGGACAGAAAATAAACTATAGTATTGATGCAAACATTCCTAGCTCCATTTTGTGCACAATATTAGGGAAATCTTGAAGCCCTATAGAGCTTATCCAATTAATGAACTGGAAATTGATTTCTTAAAACCTAATGAAAACAAGTTCCACAAAGTTATGGAAAGGATCCTTAGTCAGTGTTTAAACATCTTTGAGATGATATATAAAAAAAAAAAATTAGACAAGACAGTCATTGGTGATTAAAATCAATAATGAAAATTGTATAACTAGATTCAACAGAACCAAATAAAGAGTGTTCTTTGTTATATAATTTTATCAAAATTGCTGGACCATGAAGAAAGATGAAAGAAACAAAAGATGAAAGAAACAAAAGATGAAAGAAACAAAAGATGAAAGAAACAAAAGATGAAAGAAACAAAAGATGAAAGAAACAAAAGATGAAAGAAACAAAAGATGAAAGAAACAAAAGATGAAAGAAGAAAAAATTCAGAGTAATGTTATAGTGAGCAATTGGCTTGTTTGAATGACTGTAAAAATGGTCTTTTTTTTCTGAGCAAAGATGATAGCTGATTTCACTGTATGATAATGTTCATCCTCAAATTGCAAATATGAAACAAATGAACACAGATGGATGCTGTTTTTATTCCTTGAGACTTTGGCCATTCAACATTACCAAAAGGATATCAAACAATATTAATCAATATTATTTTATGACAGAACACTCAATTTAGATGAAAAATGACATTAAAATTGAAAGCCAAAGAAAATACTTTGGTGGTTAATTAATAACATTTAATTTATATGGATTAAGATTATCAAACAAAAAAGAATAATTTAAAGAAAATGCTGGAATTTTTATTAAAGAATTCATTAAATAATAATTTATCAATAATTAAAGAGCTAAATTAATAAAACTATTTTCTCTTTAAATTTTTGCCAATCTAAGAACTCTTACCATATATCTTTTCCTTCCTGGTTTTTTTCTAGTTCCCAACTTGAATTGTTATACTGTGAAAATTATGAACTTCAAGGAGCATAAAAATAAAGGAAAGTCATATTATAATTCTGTTAGTGATTGCATTATTCTCTGCCACTGCCTCAGATAAAGGACCCTCCGGTTTTGATTATGAGGAAAGACAAGATATATCAGAAACACTGGTTTTAGTGAGAAAAATAAAAAGCTTACACAAGAAAGTAAGAAAAGAAAGTCAAGAGGCTCTCAAGCATTTAGCGTCTGCTCCAGTGAAAACCTTATCAATTTTGAGTATTTTCATTTGTACACTCTTCTTTAAATAAGGTTTTGCATTCATACTTATTGCTAGAGCAAGATTTTGCTAAAGTTATTAAGATCAAATATTTAACAATGCAACAGGGAAATTTTGATAGGTATTTTGTCACCATGTAAAGAGCACAATTATTAATTTAAGAATTAGGATTCATCAGAAAATTCAGATAAGGAAACTTCAAATTTTCATGAGTACTGCTCGGTAATTAATAACTTTTGTTAATCCACCATGTACGGTACATTATAGCATGTCTTCAACAACCTTAATTCAGCAAACAAGACTTTTCTTGATGACAGTTGATAAATAAAACAATTTAAAAGAATTATAAAAATTATAAAAAAACTTATGGCTGTTGTTCACAGCTAGAACCGAGTTAATGTTTTTAAATATATTGTGCAACATAATTTTACACGTGATCAAGCTCGTCCAACCAGTTTTATTATCAAGGAAGAAAGAGGAAATGTAAAAAACAACATATGTTATAAATTGGTTGAGTAATGAAAACATTCAGTTAGACAGACTTGATGGGGTCTAAAAGAGAGTCGGAAAGAAAAAAATGTTACAGAGACATTAATAATTAGTCAGACATTAGTAATTAGTCAAACAAAACATAGTAAATAAATTGCAAATAATTGTTAAAAGAATGTAAAATTGCAATTTTTTTTTTTTTTCTTTTACAACTAAAACGGTGACCAACAGCATGCAAAATGACAAGCTCTAGATTGTCAGGAAAGCAGTACACAATTGTAAAAGAGACTTTAAACAGAATTGAGTTGCACATAAAAAAAAAACTCAAAAGAAATATTTGTAAAGGTCTTGATGCTAATTTCCCAGAAAATGTTGCAGCAGAATTTGATTAAAAGTGCAATGAATGTGGTCACATCCTCTAAGTAGGGCAGGCCTCAAAAATTAATTCATTAAATGTTATACAGCATTTAAGTAACAACTTCTGCATATGACACCCAACATTGCCACATCTGTGCAAAACAATGTAAGGCCTAGCTACCCCTATCTGAGGATGGATCAAATGATAACATTGCTTGAAATCGAGTTGCAGACATCATTAATGTGGTGCCTTTTATAGTAATCAGACTTCTTTGAACATTTTGTAAAAATGGAGGTGCTCGATACATAAAGTTCATACATTTACTAAATGTCGTTACATAGAGTTTACAAGAAAAAAAGAAGCTGCTATGTATTTTCGGTGATCAGTAAATCTTAATACCTAACTGCGTCAGAGTTTACTGACTACAGCCTGTTGCAAAATCTAGTATTTATTTTTTCATGAGAAAAATTCAAAGCTTTGTGAAATTGTTCAAAGTACAATTCGGTAAAAATTGATTTTAGATATATACATATTATTTCTACTATATCTGTAAATTTCTAATTGGAACCTGCCATTTTGATATATATAAGACAATGTTTTAACTAACCAATCAAACTCAAGTTAAAGAAAAATAACAGCAAATGAACACTTCAAGTACACCTGTATTTTATAATAAGCATTTCAAATACGCACATTCTGAGATATATATCTACAGAGAGAGAGAGAAAGAGAAAGAGAGAGTTTTGTTTTTTTTAAATGTTAAAATTAAAGTCGTAAAGAGTGGTACTAACCAAGAAATTATCCTCATCCAGTATAAAGGAATGCATATGGAGAAAAAAAAAAAAAAAAGTTCCCAAGAGATTTGTTTTTCCTGATTCTGTAACTTAATTGGCCTCAAATATCTAATAAAAGTGTCTAGAATGTTTCTTTTTTTCTTTTTCCCACCACCAGCCCCAAGAGTCACTCAATATAGAGTGTTATTGAATAAGGCTGTTTTATGGATGTAAGAGCACAAGGTAAGAAGTGCAGATAATAAGCACATGTAGGACAGATAATTGTTGACCCTAGACTTGAACTTAAAATTATCCTCCCAGGAGCCTGTTCCACAAAGCAGCAGCTCTTAGGAAAAGCTGTCCAAATGAATATGACTATTATGATAAAAATTAAATTGTATTTTTGAATGCTATTTTACATTTTATTTCTGACACAATATTTTTCAATTCCAAAAGAAAGGAAGCGGGTTCAAACATTTATATTTTACAAATTCTAAGTCTTACTTACCCCAAATGTGGAATTATAGTTTAATATTTTATTTATAGGTAAAAATAACGTGTAAGAGAATATGAGGCTAGTTAATGAAATTTACAAAATTCAATTTCCAAGATTGATAGTTTCATTATTCTTTGTACTTTTTTAAAATGATCTTAATTTTTGTTGTTTAAATATACTGTTCTAGCTTAATATATTGGTCTTATCTCTTAGGGGGTGCTGAAAAGTTTTCATTTGACTTCATTTCCCAAAATCGTTAATTTAAGTGACAACTGATTTAGAGAAAGTGGGTGGAGCATAAATCTATCCAACAACCCTCTACCCTCGTAAACTAGAAAATAACTTGCAAATGATCTTGTTTCCCCTCAAAGTTCAAACACTCCACAGGAAAAGGAGATTCCTTGAAAAGATTAGCCATTTCTTATTCTAATCATACTTGTTCAAGTTAATGACGTCTCTGTAATGCTAATACTATAGATAACAGATTGTGCATAAAGCTACACCATCCATATTTTACACATTGTAAACTGATTAAAAAATTTTTTTTTAAATGAATAAATAAATAAATCATCACAACATAAAAAATATCAAGAAAAAAAAAAAATTAAAAGGAGACAAGTTTTTTGGTTAAGTGTCTTGCATATATTTTACTTGTAAATCTACTATCAGAAGTTACATTGCATTTCACAGTTTTTACAGTTACAGAGGAGTCAGTTTACTTTGTTATTTTAAGGAGAAAATAAAAGCAAAAACTCAGGTAATGTAAGGGTTATCAGCAAGAAAAGTGAAATCAACAAGCAGAGTTCAAATTGCAGCCTATTTTTTTTTTTTTTTTTTTAAAGCTTTCAACCCAAACAAGGCGGGAGTGCCACTGGTTTGCAGGGGGTTTACACGATTGAAGGTAAGAGAAAAAAAAAAAGCTGTTTATAGTGGGAATGAGGAAAGGATAAACGATGAACAGGTTTCAAGACATCAGAAGATGGCGATTGATGTTGCATTTAAATTTTTGAATATTCTAGTTATCAGGGAAGCGAGTAAACAGAAGGGAGTTCCACAGGTGAGAAGTGCAAGAAATGAACCTGTTCGAGTAGAAGTTGCGGTTATATTTAACTATTTCAACAGGTAAAAGGGTGGGAGCTAGATACTAGTCTAGAAGAATGCTTAAATTCATGCAGTCAGGGCACCAGGGAAAAAAGCTTGACAGAACAGTTGCCATGAAAATATTGGTAGAAAAGACAGAGAGAAGCCATATCATGTCTGTGAGAAAGTGACTGGAGTTGAGATGCAGAGTCAAGATCGATTATATTGCAGATATATATATATATATGAATAACGAAATATAATTTTAAGGTGTGCTATATCTATGAGAAAAAATGCTCAATATCAGAGATAGAGCGTATGTAAATATAAAAGTGAACATTGAAGTTAATACTCAGAGGCGACAGACTGTTTCATGCTAAACACAATCAGCAGGCCTGATGATTGCATCCAGCATGAAACAGACTGCCGACTGAATGTTGATTTCAATGTTCACTGAGATATACAGTGTGACCCAAAAAAACGGAAACTTTTTAACAATCCAATAAAACCAAGAGTGATGGAAGAAAAATATTTAATTCATAGTAATTGAAACCTTAAAACATGCCATTTAAGAAACAATGATGGAATTTTCATTTTTTTTAAATTACGTCCTGTAGATGGCATCCTCCTGTACGAATGCATTCTTGAAATCTGCTGTTGAGATTCCTCATTGACTGCTGCAACATCTCAGCTGGGATACTGTGAATTTCATTCTCGTTACTAAAATGGGGAAATGTTTACTTGCTCAAGGTCACTGTCTCGCAGTGTTGCCACTTGCTCAGGTCTGGCAATACGCACTTCAAAAATCTGTTTTTTGGGTCACCCTATATATATCACATAGCCAATTGATGTTATATTTAGCCCCTCAACTCCAGTTTCATAGATGAACCGTTTTTGTAATTGTTCAATTCACTTGTCAGGAGGTTTCACCAATTGACTGCCGTTTTTCTCAATATCATTGCAAAAGTTCATGCCCAATTAGAAATTATATTGACAATGAAAATCATGCACAAACATTTGCAATAATCTGATTATATACCTATGTGTGTATATAAAATTCAGATATAAATAAAATATATCTATGAATATAAATAAAAGTTTCATCCCTTCAGATAAATGTCAAATGTTTACTTTGATAAATAATAAAAACATTGAAATCACCACACAAAAGCTTTCACGTTTCAATACTATGATTGTACTTCTTCAGTTAAATGTAACTGTAAATCACCGGAAGAATTACAATCAAAGTATTGAAACATGAAAGCTTTTGTGTGGCGATTTCAATGTGTTTTTATTATAATCTTTTATAATGAAAATAATAGTAATAATAATAACAATAGTGTGTGTGTGTGTGTGTGTGTGTGTGTGTGTGTGTGTGATAAAATATTCTTGTACAAATGCATTTAGAACTTCTTTCCAGTGGTAAAAAGAACATGGAAACCAAAATGTTGATTAGTAATTCGAGTTTTGGCTAATAGTACAGCCAACGCTAGTTTAACGACTTACCTGCTTAACAACCTCTGGACATTCAACTGGCCATAAAAAAAAATCACAAAATAAAAATCCAACCAGTTGAATGAAAACTGATTGTGATTGTTTTCCTTTTCTTCAAAATGAATAGAAAATGACCACCCACCACAAATTACTCTTATCGTTTTTACAGAATTCAAACCAAAGTAATGTACAGAATAGAGAACTGATTTTCAAATTTCTTTATACTTTCTGTTCAGTACGATACTGTATAAAGATTCAAAAATAAATTAGAAATGTTAAAAATGTTGCAAAAGTGACATTGAAGTTATCTGAAGTTGGTTGCCACAAAGCAATTATCATACTGGGTAAGATGACAAACTACATCCAACAGCAAGGCTTCTGATCAGGAGGCTTTGAGGAGGCATGGAACCACATCTTAATTCCTAGTGTTCCCAGGTTCACCCTAACCCGGGATGGTTGCATCTGTTAGGGTCCCAGCTATGGGCAAATAGTTAACCCCCACTATGAAAACACTATGAAAGTCTAAAAATAGCTTTTAATATCAGTTTTGTAAGAATTACCAGCAATAGATTTTTGAGAAAAAAAATTACCAGAAATACATTTTCAAAGAGAAAAACTACTACCAGCAATAAAAATCTTGTCAGCATTAAATAACCCATTGAGGTTGATATGCCGTAAAACAAACCAAACGATTATACATGTATACTCTGCCTGAAATAGGGTGTTCTTCTTCTCAGCAACCAAGTTATTGGAATAGAACCTAGATAATGAGGAGTGATCGTACCACATTTGAAAGCCACCCAATATTTAGCACCCTCTCTCTCTATATATATATATTATATATATATATATATCTATCTCCCTCTCTCAGTGTAGGAGGTAATATATTGTCACATCCCCCACAACCAGTGTTACACAGATACCAGTAAACTTTGACCGTCTCTGGTGCAATTTGAGAGTCATTTGAAGCTTGAAAAAATTTCAATACAAAAAGTTCTCTTTATAAGAACCACAATGATGACAAATTCACTTGTTTGTTAGTCGACTAGTTGTATACTAGTTTATTAGTTGGTCCGTGATCTACTTTTTGTATAGATTTGTGCTTGTAGTAAAAATAGCACAATGCTGTCCTCGACAATACTCGGTCGTGTGATTCTTTAGCGAGTCTATTAAATAAATAAACAATGAAACTATCTTCTAAATTTTAGCAAAAGCTATCAAGCAGACAAGTGACTAATTACTATTTCCTGTTTTTTGGGTTCATGCAAAAAAATAAAAAATAAAAATAAAAAATAAATCATTTTCTCCAAAAAGTAAATTAATAAAGAAACTAAACCGACTCTGCCTAAAATTGGGGGAAAGAAAGATCAAATATTGTTTCAAAAGTAATATTTCCCATTATTGCTGATCCACTATGTCAAAAGAGGTTGAATTGTCTCACTAATAAATCCATTTGCCTTATTCTGAGCAATAATCTGGCAAAATGGTATCTGATAGTGTATCCAAAACAAAAATGCTGCACTATTTTCATGATGAGGAAAAAAAAATGTAACCAATGACTCCTCAACACTTGCTGAATGCTTATGGAGATCAAATAGTGGATATGAACAGAAGCACTAGAAATTTATGAGAAAAGATAAAATACTAGTTGTACCAAAAATAATACCTCCAATTTTATTATGTTGGTTCAAAATAGAAAATATGTCATAATCTGGTAAAATAGTATCTGATATGAAACAACATCCAAAGCAAATGTGTTTTACATGCAGAATATATCATCACTAAGTAAAATCTTCATTATGTCTTATAGGTGATTCAAATACTAACAACAGTAATTTGTGTGTATAATAAGCTATATTCCAGCTGTTCCTTCACAGCTGTCACCCTATGAAATGAACAGTTTTTGTTCATCACCGGTGAAAATCTACAGCTAATAGTGGCAACTGTGGTAAAAGTGTTTTGCAGCTAAAAGCATGCTCTATCCAACAGTGCTATGCTCCCTGTATATGTTCTAGCTTCCATAGAAATAAAAAATAGTGAGTTTGGGAGTGATAATGCATAGCCAAAGTTGATGACTATATGGAAAACATAACATTCTGTAGCTAAAAACTTGCTCTAACAGTTATTTATGCTTCTTGTATAATTTTCTTTTTTTTTTAACAGTTTATCAAATGTTTGTGGATCATTTAAACCAGTGGCTCTCAAATGGTGCGTCTGGGAACACTGGTGCACCTTGGAAGATGTCTAGGTGCACCCTGGCATTCCAGAGAAATATGTGTCCAGAGATAAGAAATATATTTACTTTATTATATTGCTCTACCTGTCTCATTGCGGATGGCCCTCGAGGAAAGCTTCAATGATAGGAAGCTTTTGATTTGCTGTATTGGACTGGTAGAAGTTGCTGGTCGGTCCTTCATGCCTAGTGTGAGAAAGTTGATTACTAACAGATGTATTATGTAACATAAAATGATGACAAGGATTAGGATTGTTTATTTAAAAGTTGCTTGTTTATACTTTCATAGTAATTTATCATTTATCACTTATTTATAAGCAAATGTGATAAATTAGTTACTTAATCGTAAACACGTCAATCGGGATAACTTATTCTAAACACATGAATGAACA
Organism: Acanthosepion esculentum; assembly: GCA_964036315.1. Classification (NCBI taxonomy): domain Eukaryota; kingdom Metazoa; phylum Mollusca; class Cephalopoda; order Sepiida; family Sepiidae; genus Acanthosepion; species Acanthosepion esculentum. The sequence goes on along the minus strand of OZ038485.1, from coordinate 111,409,197 downwards.
AACTTAAGGTACGTTTCATTTTATATTTTTTTTATTGCATTATTTCTTTTATGCAATATTCGACTTCATTATAACATTTTTCCGAAATTTGTATATAGTGCGCCTACAATTATTGGTAAGATTTCAAGTGCACCCCGAATTCAAAGTTTGGGAACCACTGATTTAAACTAAGAACATTTTTGATTATAAGTGTAGTGGTACTAAGTGGTACTAACGTTAATAGAAAATGATTAACATGAGTGCTTCAAAATAAAGAAGTCTTTATTTCCTTTTCTTTTTACATTTGATAACAAAAATTAATCGTTCATGATTCGTTTGTCTTTAAAGTCTCTGTGACTTATAAAAAATAACTGCAACCATGTGGTGTTAAAAGCATTATTGCCAAGTTGAAAATCGTTGATACTATTGATTCTGTGGTCAAAGAAGCGGGCTGTGGTGACACACAGTTGTATGGAGCAGGCTGCTGGTGAGACACAGCTGTGTTCATCTTGCCGGACAAGTAAACTGTTCTTAAGCGGTTTAAAAATATTCTCATTTTTTAAATGTTCTGATGGGATCACACACACGCGCGTGCGCGTTAGCTCCACAAATTACTTACGAAGCAACCATATATTTTTTGTACACTCGATTGGTCAAAAAATGTGGTCAAGTATTTTATTTTTTTGAAAACGTGCATAGGCGTTTTTATATATTAAGAATTGTGCCAAAGTTCATCTCATTTTTCTAGAACTTTCCTTGACAGGAAAATGCATCATTTCCTATAGTAAGAATAATTTTTTTGCCACTGAATATTTCATTAACATTTTTTTTTCGTTGAGAATAATGATTTTTTTTTTTTAAGAGTTCTACTATTTAACCCATACCTGGAGGGGATGAGACGGATCCCTCTATCAATGAAAAGTTTTAAATAAAGGACTGAAATAAAATACAATGAACCAAGTCCTTCTACATAAACTTTTTTTTTCTTCATCTGTGTCAAACAAAACCAACCAGCGCAAAAAAATAAAACAAAAAGCACAATCTTGTAAATGCTCACAAAGACTTTTTTTAGAAAAAGTCCTTAGACTTCCAGGATTAAATTTTTGCCCACTCTTTGTAATTTCTGTTCTTCAATATATAAAAAGCACAAAAACAATCATGTTACTTTTGCAAGGATATGTGTGATTCAGGCTCTTCTGCCTTTCATTATTATTTATATTATCATTAATAATAATAACAATATTTATATTATCATTAATAATAATAATTATTTAATAAACGTGATACATGAGTGACATTTCCTGAGCAGTTGTTCATGCACAGCTTTTAGCCGATACCCGTTAAAGAAGCCAAGCAACTTTGGCTATGATCTATTTGACATTGAACTTTGTTTGACAATAACAAGAGAAACAAAGAAGTCATTCTGAGTCACTACAAGTACAATACATCAAAATGTTCTTTTAAAATGTAATGCTGAAGTACAGTTTGGGATCTCTGGTGCCAAAGCAAATATATATGTCTATGCAAAAATAGAGGAATCAATATTCAATTAGATTTGAAGTCTATTCAGTATTGATGAATAAGAAAAAAAAAAAAAAAAATTTATATAACTGTGTGCATTACAAAATCTTTCCCATGCCTGCAAATTAGATGCAGGTTCTCTATTCAATGGCCAAGAATAAGCCAAGGTCAACCCTGCACCTGGCTTCTTTGGTTTGATGAGAAATTAAGTGCAAAGCCGATTCTGGTATAATACTACATGGAAGCATAATGATATTACCAGCAGCAGATGCAAACACACAGACACTCTTGCTTTACACTATCTCTTCTGTTCCCTTTAGGATGACAGAATCAAGAAACAAAGTGTGTGTGTGTGTGTGTGTGTGTGTGTATACGCGTGTGTTTCACTATACAAGAAAACTGTTCAATATATCACTTCAGTCAGTTATGTGCCTTGCATGATACACGCTTAGGTGATTATCTATCTTTCGGTATACATGACTGACGATACAGATTCCTTCCCACAACCCCCCGCAGTAGGTTGCCATTTCTTTCTGCAGTAGACCAGTTGCCATCCAAGGCTATAGAACCCAGTCCATCCTGTTATTTACCCATGGCTGGGGGAGAGAAGAAGAGGCTTCATACCTTACCCAAGGGTATTAGCATATAAGTGAATGTAACTGGAATTCGAACTTGGCTCTCCAATTTCTAATCCAAGCCACTATCCATTACTCCAATAGTGATTTTACAAGCATACCTTAGACGTGGCACAAGGTTGAAAGAATGAGGCACCCTGTGAAGATTGAACTCACTACTCAGTCATAATTGTTATAGTGAGACAAGCTTGCTAACCATTACACCGCCTCGAGGTGCACAATACCTGCTCTCAATATATACTTTACCAATTTATCATTATAGTTGTTTAATACACGCATACTAACCAGTAGGCAGCCCTACTCTTTCATACATAAGAGTTCATGATTTTTAAATAATCGCATTTCTAATCTTCAATATTAGCATCTGAATTCCAATTCATTTCCAGGTCACAGTTAAGTGTATTCTTCTATTTGTAAAATGGGATTTAACATTTAAATCAGTCAAGTAGATATAAATTTGTGAAATTTTACATTTGGGTTTTAAGAAAACAATCTGGATATTTAAAAAAAAAAAAAAAAAAAAAAAAAAAAATTTTGAAATGAGTAAAAAAAACTATTACTTTTTATAAATTCATCAAGATATAAAAAATAAAATAAAAACTGCAATAGTTACCCAGATAGTGAAAACTAGTTTTTCTTGTACAAGAAGACAATACAGACAAGAATATGCACATGGATGGATATATTTATATACAATGGACACCAGTTAAATGGAACATCAGTTAAAAGAAAGTCACTGGACCAACTGTGCTGAAACAAACATATTTAATATTGTTCTTTTTATGTAAATCCATTTAAAACGAATGAACAGTTATATGGAACAAAATCCAGTCTTAAAGCATTGCCACTTAAGCAGGTTTTTTCCTAAGACATTGATCTTGAACAGCTATGATGACATTCAAAATGACTACTTCAGTGGTCACTTTGTGGTGGAGAGGTCAATTTGAAGAAAAATAAAATTATTCATTTTTGAAGAAGTCATTTAAAAAGTAACAAGGATTGCTAATCAAAATATTGTTTAAAAAGTTTTGCAAGTTTCCAATTAGAAAAACTGTCTAAAGAATTTCACATTCTAGTTGAACCAAATTTCACATTCTAGTTGAACCAAATTTCACAAGTTACCCTTATTATTATAGTCTTTTTCATGATAACATTTCAACTGTTGTGTCCTCTGATTGTATTTATCAATTTAGGTAACCATTAACGAATTTCAAACTGAACCCACTATTTAATCTACAACCATGCATAATTTGTTCTCGTTCAATTGTTCAATGTATAGGGATAGCTGTTTTTTTTAATCATTTCATCCCAAGCAAAGCAATAAAGCCACTAAGATGCAATGGGGTTACCAAGTGTGAAAGAATGTGAGAGAAAGGAAAACTTTATTAAAGAGAAAACATTAAAAGAGAAGGAATTAAGAAAAGAAAAGATAACAATTGACATTGCATTTAAATTTTTGAAGATCAAAGTTGACTGTAAAGCAAGCGACTGGAAGAGAGTGTCACAAGTAAGAAATGCAAGGGAAGAAACTTAGTATAGAACTTCTGGTTACATCTAGCCATTTCAACTGCAAAATAATGAGACCTAGCTGCCAATCTAGCACTACACTTAAATTCATGAAGTCAAGGTATCAAAGAGGAAATCTCACCAAAACAATTACCATGGAAATATATATAGAAAAGGCACAGGGAAGCTACATTATGGCGATGGGAAAGTAAATGTAGCTGGGATGCCATGTCAGGATCAATAACATTGCAGATTCTTCTTTGGATTTTACCAAGAATATAACTTATTTAGTACTGCTCAATTATTGCTCACCTTTTCCATTCAGAGTACCATAATTCCCCATGTATAATACGCCTTCATCCATAATACGCACCCCCCTAAAATTGTACTGAAAGGGTGGGAAAATGCTTCTACTCACGCATAATATGCACCCCTTGCTTGGTAATTGTTGTAACTGAAGGTTAACGAATAGAATTATCACACAAAGGTTGGTAATGAACGGTGATACTTAGGACACGAACAACACATATAAGATTCGCCAGTGGTATGTAGAAATAGTAGTAAACTGATAAAAGTGAGTCAAGTGAATTCTACAATGAATCTCCAACTGCAGACCAACATACAGTATTTACTACTGTATTTATGTGAATGGGGACATAAATATTATCATCTGTAGGTATGCTACAACAGTAATCAAACCCTATAAATTGTACTTCTCCACTTTCATTATGGCCGGAGTTTCCTATTCTTATTAAAAAAAAAATGTTTTTTAAACAGAATAATATTATTCTAATTTAGTTTTATGATAATTTTCATTTTATTTTACATTTCTAAGTATTGGTAGGTACATATGATTGTATTTGTGTCTAATTGTTATATGTTTGTGGTGAGTAGTCATTTCGCAACTGAAATCAACCTATGAAACAGAAATTTTCAATTTTTTAAAGATTTTTGTTGTAGCTGTGCATAATACGCACCCCTAATTTTATTCACTTTTTTTTTTTTTTTTTTTTTTTAAATAGAAAAAATGTGTATTATACATGGGAAATAATGGTAAGTCATTACTGGTCATGAAATCAGTCACCAAATTTATGAATTAAAGCTTTAATCAGTGGAACATTAAAGAATCTTGAACTTGGAGCCTTAAATTGTTATTAACCTTTAACTTTTTGGAGGTGATTTTGTTTGCAAAGCTAACATTTTATTCTGCCAGCACAAGTGACTCAGATGAATGAAGGATAGTGTGTTTGAATTTTGCAGTTGTGTAGTCATATCCTACTATGGCAACAGAAAATGACCATAACTGAAATTAAGTAGAATTGAAAAACAATGCAGTGGAAAGGAAAGTAGTGAATAATGTAGCATATTAAAAGGTTAATTTTGACTAAACTTTACTGCTATATTCTGAACTAGTATCAGTTTGGTTTGCTTTATGGCATATCAACCTCAATGAGTTATTTAATGCCAACAAGATTTTTATTGCTGGTAATATTTTTTTTCAAAAATATATTGCTGCTAATTTTATCTTCAAAAATTCATTTCTGGTAATAACCTTTTGCAAAAAAAAAAAAAAAAAAAATGCATTGCTAATATTAAAAACCTATTTTTTTACACTTATATAGTGCTTTGACCCCTATTTGCCCATAGCTGAGAACCTAACAGATGCTACCATCCCAGATCAGAGTGGACTTGGGAACACCAGCAATTAAGAGGTGGTTCCATGCTCTTTAAAACTTCCTGATCAGAGGCCTTGCTGTTGGATGTAGTTTATCGTCTTACCCAGGACACTGAACTAGTATCTTCATTACTTTTAAAAAAGTTTCAGTCACTTAGATCAAAGAATGCATATTGCACCTGGTTGTCTTCAGAAGTCACTTTGTGCCGAGGTTTTTTGTTTGTTTCAATTCAATAGCAACACTTGTAAAAACATTACAGCTGCCTCCGTCCCACACCTTAACAGGCAATTTGATAACACAGGTAAAGTGTGTAGAGACAGGTTATATTTACGAGAGTGTTCCCAATGCAATAAACCAGAGTTGTCTTTGGTAAAGCCTGTTCCCTCAAGAGAACATGTCACAGTGGACATCTCACATGATTAAACACTCTCTTGACAAAGGCAAGCAGACACCAAAGAAAGCATATGACAAAACAAAACTTCAAGCCTCAGTGGATTCGATTACTATCAAGAATTTTAAGAAATTTCCACTTGATAAGTTTAATCCAAGGACAAGTCAAAACAGAGCAGATTGAATGCAATAAGCAAAGACAGGTAAATCAAATGACAAAGACCAAAATGTGTGTTATTATCAAGATGAATTTACCAGAATTGCACAAAAAAAATTCTACATTAAAAAAAACAAAAAAAAAAAACACCACCACAACAACAACACCACCACCACAACACCAACTCAAAAAGAAACCTTAATGGCAATCTTCAAACTTTTTAGTACAGGGGGCACATATTGTATCATTTATATTTTTCAGGATAAAGATTTCTTTTTATACTAAAATTTACATAATATCTTCCAAGCCTAATGTAAGGCAACACCCAGGCTCATGTTTGGATGGTCACCTAATTGGCTTGACTGATAGGGATGTGGATTTGTATGTTGAATCATTACACTATAATGTTAGTTATCTATCTAATTCAGCCTTTTATATGATGCAACCTCAGTATTTAGCCGTTACAAGTATTTCCAAGACTATAAACCTTCCTGGAACCGAGTCACAAGTTTAACCATGCTCTGTTTACTAGCAGTGGTGGAAGCCTTTCTGCTCTTGACTGGTATGTCATTGCCATACAAACAAAATCAGACGAGTGATTAATGTAAACAATACATGGCGCCAGAGGAATGCATGGTGAATGTGTTGTTGTATGAGAATGACTTTTTTTTTTCTTAGAAATTTCTTTCCAATATTAAGGGGTACATCTTCCAAGCTACAGCGTCTTGTAAGCTGGAAAATACGGTAATTCAAAACGAAAAAAAAAAAAAAAAAATTTGACAATTACAAAGAATCAATGCCATGTGTCTATGACGCGTTAAAACTCAGAGGTGGTTAGTTTTGTTACAGTGAACAGCCAATTCATTTTGTGTGTAGCTTTTTAAAAATGCCCATTCTGTGTTCATATAGTCTTTTGTTTAAACTTCTTCAGGTTTCCCCCAATGCATTTATTTTGGCATTTCCTGCATAAATTCCTTCTTCATAAACAATACATGGTGCTGTCAGCTTGGAGGTGGTGTAATTGATAATGGCTTGGAATTGTTAATTGGAGAGCAGAGTTCCAATTCCAGTTAGGTTTGTTATATTCACTTATGTGCAAATACTCTTGAGAAAGATATGAATCCACCTTTTCTTCCCCCAGCTATGGGTTAATTAGTAAGTCTTGTATCACTAAAACATTATATCCAAGAAAAAAAAAAAAAAAAAAAAAAGTCTTACAATCTAAAAATATTTTCTGGCTTTAAATAACCTGCAAAGGGTTAAGCTGTAGAAAACGAATCAATCAAAACTCAAAGAAATTAAAATAAACTTGTTTTGCTTTCCTCAATTCCGATGAGTGAAGAGTGATAACTGGCTTTGGCGATAACAAGTTTTGGCTTGTTTTGTTTTTTATTGATACCGCAAGGAAAGTTGGTTCTTTGTGTTGCACCAGAAAGCTTTTCTCACCCAAGACCATCCTTCAAATCTATAAATCAACCATTCATCCTTGCATAGAATATTGCTGCTATATATTGTCTGGTGCCCCCGCTGTTCGTCTCGAGGTCCTCAAGAAAATCCAGAGACGAATATGCAATATGATTTGTCCTGATCTGGCATCTTATCTACCGTCATTTTACTAGAATTTGAAAAAAAATAAACAATGCTCTGTTGATGTTGGGAAATTATATATAAATAAATGCTAGAAATTTGCAAAAGTTCTAACAAAAATAAAGCAGCAAATTTATTTCAACATTTCAAGTTGCTGACCCTGATAAAATCTTGTGGTAGTTGATATGATGGAGTCAAATTTCACAGTTTGTAAACCCCCAAGAATAGCAAGTTCAATACTCCCTAGTTACGTCGCTTGTTTACTCGGCTGAATATCATAATTGAACCAAATTTTCTTTCTATGTACTACTTGGCCACTTATTTATCAGGTACACCTTTCAGGTACGTTGAATTCAATAATTTCAATTTGCCTTTTGAAGCCTCTTTTAAGCTGACCGGATTGACAGGACGCATTTTTGTACCACCAGAAAAAAAATGATACATTTCTCTCTGCTGCCCTATAGCTAAAAAAAAAAAAATTACATTTGAACAGATTACAAAGTTCACAGTGTATTATTGGACGAATAACAAGTCTGCTTTGACAACACAAGTTCACAAAATTGTCTATTTTTAGACCCTATCATATCTCCAGTTATCTTTTTATCAAAGTTGCTATTATTTACTATAAAGACTGAAAAGTTGCCTCACCATGTAGTAACAGTTAACAAGTTTGCCTACAAGCCCATGAAAAAGTGATAGCAAGTGGTTCTAATGAGGGTCTTGCATGATTATATATGTACGGGTTGAGCACAAGTCCCAAATGGCATTCAAAGCATAGGCTGCCCTGAGAGGATAGGGTCCACTCGGTAATGATGGAATGTCACTAGTTTAGAATACGTTTAATAAAAAGTCAGCTGGTACTTGGTTATTTTTGAGAAAATTTCAACCCTTGAATTTTAAGCAACATTAAGAAAAAACTTCAACAATATTTTAAAATCTAAAAAAGGGTTTAAATCTTTATTTAATTTCATTAAAACAATTGTTATTGGTTTTTCATCAATGAATATGTTAAAGCAAACTGAAAACAAGTTACTGTAAATACAAACACAAAAATGGGCTCTACTGTGTGTGTGTGTGTGTGTGTGTTTAGTTTATTTTACAGCATAATCAACCTCAATGGGTTATTTAATGCCAACAAGATTTTTATTGCTGGTAATATTTTTTTTGCAAAAATGCACTAGTGGCAATAAATTTTTTTTTTTTTTTTAAATGTAATCCTGTTAATAATTTTTTCCTTCAAAAAATTATTGCTAGCATTATTTTTTTTTCCAAATGTATTGTTGGAATTTCCCCCCCCCCAAAATGCATTACTGGTATTAAAAACCATGTTTACGCTTTCATAGTAGGGTTTAACTATTTGCCCATAGCTGGGACCCTAACAGGTCCTACCACCCTGGGGCAGAGTGGACCTGGGAACACCAGCAATTAAGAGGTGGTTCCACGCTCCTCAAAACCACCTGATCAGAGGCCTGTCAGATGTATAGACAATTTATTGTCTTACTCAGGACACACATGTTCACTGGAAGAGGGCAACTATTACCAGTAATATCACTATGACGATTACCACAATTTTGTTGCCCCAAGTTTTAAAATTGTTACAAAAATTTAAATAGTTAAAAAAAAAAAAAAAAAAAAAAATTTTTTTTAAATCAATTGCCTTCTGTTCTCTTGTATGGCAAGCTAATGCTGGACAATCTCCTCAAAAATGAAGAAGAGGCTTAAAGTAACAGAAAAGATACAGTGGACTGAACATGTGAGCAATGATTTTGGAGAAAATGGGGGGGGGAGAAACTTTATACTTAACATCAACAAAAGGCAGTTGAAACTTCTGGGGCACATAATGAGGAAGGCGGGCTTAGAAAATCCGATACTCACAGGACAGATTGAGGGAAAGAGGGACAGAAGAAAGCAGTACATAACAGGGTTTGGAAGAAATAACAAAAAGACAAAAATTATTAAAAGTTACAAGGAACAGGAAGATGTGGAGCGCCATGATTGGCTATGTCCTAAAGGGACACAGCACAAAAGCTCAACATGTATTTTTTTGTCTGTAATAAATACATTTATACTAAAATATAGAATTGTATAATTTATCCATAAATAATCCATCCATTTATAAAACATAAAAAAGCACAGAATAAGCTTAGAGTTCAACAGACGGTCAAATACAAGCAAGGAAACTTGTTACATCAATCTTCCAAGAGGGGAGTGTATACCGCCTTGAAATTCTGTCACCCAAATCATTCATTATTATTCATTTTCATGTAATAACTCTAGATACTATTACCAACAAATTTTTATAAGTTTGCCAGGGGTGCAAGTGGGCTGAGAAGCAGCTACCATGCATTTTTAGAGGTCAGCACAAAAGGACATCACTACTGGTATGGCACCGTAAGAAATTCTTTTTCGGTGTTGGGTCGGGGGGGGGGGTGAAATCAAACTCCTCAGATTTTTGGGACACTGAATGATAAGATTTATACCTTCCAATCTTTCAACTAGGTTATATTCAACTTCCATTAGTCTGGCACAAGGCCATCAAAGGATTATATGCTTACTTTAATGAAAGATGGTATGCAACTTGGGATATGCCGATAAAAAATGACTAAAAGCAACAACAGGAAGTAAAGCATAAAAATTATTTACACTATTTACATTGTTTGGACTGTCGTCCTCATCTTTACTGTCAAAGGGGATAGAGAAAGACATTACTCAACTTCCTTTAGTCTGGCACAAGGCCATCATAGGATTGTACTCACTAAAGCTTCATAATCTGAAAGAAACTTGATGAACACAACTCCAAAGCCATTCGGTTATTTATTAAGTTTCACGGTGGAGTAATGGATAGCGGCTTGGATTGAGGAATCAAAGAGTTGAGTTTGAATTCCAGTCGAATCCATTGCGTTCACTTATGTGCTTGGGAAAGGTATATAGCCTCCTCTTCTCCCCCCCCCCACCAACTATGGGTAAATAGCAGGACAGACCGGGTTCTATAGCCTTGGATGAAAACTGGTCTACCACAAAAAGAAATGTAAACCTACTGCGGGAAAAAATCTACCTCGTCAGTCATGTATCGAAAGATACATGATCACCTAAGTGTGTATCACACACTGCATATAACTTAGTCTGACACAAGGTTAAGACAGTGGAGCACCCAATGAGGATCAAATTTCTTACACTAAAAGAACTCCTCAGAGACCAGCTTGCTAACCACTGCACTATAGCAGGAAATGTATATACAGAGTGAGCAATAAATGGGTGGGACTAAAATGAGAACACGACAAGAGACCCCTGGGTATGGACAGGGGAAGAAAAACAACCTACCCCTGTAGACTAAATAAAGGGTTCAGTTCAAAGCTTCCTGAGAGTTGTCCAGATCCAGAAGCATCTGACGAAGGTCAGACAGTACAATAGCTGAAACGTTGTGATAAAGAAAAGGACTTGAAGATCTTATCAGAGCTATGCGGGTTTAATTAAGGTAATAAAAACAGGCATAATTAAAAGGGAAAAAAAAAACGCAAACTACAACAGTTGGCAATACGAAAAATGTGGAGTGGGGGGGGTAAAGGAAAAGTAAAGAAATCCTATAGAAGGAGCAAGCCGGTTATCGCTCTTCACTCATCGGAATTGAAGAAATGAAAATATTGTGCACACCGACTGAAAAAGGAAAACAAGTTTATTTTAATTTCTTTGAGTTTTGATTGATTCATTTTCTACAGCTTAACCCTTTGCAGGTTATTTAAAGCAAGAAAATATTTTTAGATTGTAAGACTTTTTTTTTGTTTTTTTTGGAGATAATGTTTTAGTGATACAAGACTTACTAATTAACCCATAGCTGGGGGAAGAAAAGGTTGATTCATACCTTTCTCAAGAGAATTTGCACATAAGTGAATATAATGAACCTGACTGGAATTGGAACTGCTCTCCAATTAACAATTCCAAGCCATTATCGATTACACCACCTCCAAGCTGACAGCACCAGGTATTCCTAAGCAGTCACTTATCTAGGTACTCACAAAGCTTGATGCTGCTTAACTTTGGTGATCATACAAGAATCAGTGTTTCAACATGATATAGTTGTAAGCCTTTCTTTGAGGGAGGAGCAATAACCGGGTAGCAGATTTTATAGAAATTTTGTCTTTTCACATTTTTCCTCTCTATTTTCATACTGCCAATGATTTTACCTTTGGTTTTTCCTTTTGTCCCTTTTAATTACATTTTTTTATTTTGCTTTAATTAAAAAATAAGGATATTAGAACTTTAATGACCACTTTATCCCCAAAATTCATACAAATTTATAAATTCACTTGCTGAAAACTGGCCAACAACTATTTTTTTCCTTAAGTATGGGTGCTACACAATCCTTTTACTACGTTCCATTGTGTTGTATGAACTTACTAGATATCTGTAACTAGTTGTGGTGAAAAATTACGTAGAAGCGAGTCAGAGTGGTGGCTTGCATCTGGTGCAAAGGAAAACAAGTTCCTGACCTCAATACACGACACATAGCAGCAGCATTTTTTTTGCCTTGAAAATTGCATGAATCTCCCCTTTACACTTTAGATTTTTCCAAAAGTGTATATTCCTTAATGGCGGCTTTTGTACAGCTTAATGTGATTTGACCAATAGCAAGTTATGTGCTGATTGGTCAGACTGGAGGATGCAATTTGACTGAAGTATTCAGTGTTGTACGAGTGACATCAGAGGAACACAAGCTCATTTATGCTACACTAGTAACCAAAGAGCTTGTATTTCGAATACACTGAGGCTATCTAAAAAGAAATTATGTTGCAAATAACTACAGCTATTTGGTTCAATATTTCCTCTTTGGAAGAAGAGAGCAAAGGGAAAAAGACTTTAAATCAATAACTGAGAAATGCGCTAGTATTAAAAATTAAATTGCAAGGAAAGAATCAAAATCCTGAAGCAAACAAACAGGACAAAAGATCACTGACAGGTAAGATCAATAAATTCTGAAAAAAAATAAATAAATAAAAAAAAATTTACAAAAATGAGAGCTTGCCTGTGTTTGTTCAGGAGATTTTACAAACAGAAGTGGAGCAGTTATTATTGAATTTTAAGAAAGTTATTAAATTTTATCTCGCTACAGCTCTCAATGGAAAAATTCCAAAAGATCTATGGTCAATCTTTTATATTAAACAAGGCAGTTAATTAAATACAAATGGAACCAGATACTGTCAAGGCTGACTATGGGAGTAACAGATTTTTTTCTAGCTACTGTCTAAGCTGATAAGGTTGTAATGGGAGAATGATTTACCTAAGTGCATACTAATTTTACATAAATGCACACTAGCAACATACGACACTTGAAATATTTATTATATAATTTAAGTTTATTAGAACTAAAATATAGAGGGCAAGAGGGTTATAGCCCAGTGGCCCCCTTTCATTGAACTTGTGCCCCCCCCATCCCAAAATGTTTGTGGCCCCTTTAAAATTTACCAGGGCCCTTAAGAACCACTGATCTAAAGCAATTGCCATAAACAAGTGAGAATAAAGCTCTTTGAAACAATGCCATTTTCAAGTAATTTTATATTACGCCCCCACTTAATTCTAAACTGCAAAAGCATGAGCATATTGAAAATGCAATAATGTGCCATTTCATGATTTCTATAAATGCCACACACCTTCAGGATGTACCCAATCACGGCTCTCCATACCTTTCTTACTTTAAATTGTCATAGGTTTATTGTATTACCATAAAGTAATGATTAGTTAGCTAATCTACCAATACATTAATGCGAGTTTGATCCTCAGTGACCTTGGGCCAAACTAGGTTAAACTGAGTAAATACCTATCCTGTAATTAACTTATGTCTATATAAACAGTTATTTAATTTTGATGAAGAAACAGAAGGTATTCTTTTATCTCCTAAAGCGAAGACAAAATTTGGGTCATAGTCAAACATTGAGAAGACGAGAATTTTATGTAACCAATTCTATCTACTTTTGTTTAGAAATTATATCTGCAGATTCATGTGTTATCAATATTTGTCATGTTAAAAAATAAACCTGGCAGACCAAAGTTATCTCATTAACTTCATATAAACTTGCAGTTTCTTCGAGCCACAGCTGTGAAGAAATGTTTTATCTCAAATAAATAAAATAAATAAAAATAAAATTATAGAGATACACGACTTGAAAATAAATGGAAGGGTAAGCCTGTTAGGTTTTATCAAAAGAAACCCACATGAAGTATGGAGAACAGGGAAAAGCAGCAAATTTTTGATAAGGGAGGAAAAAGAAAAAAAAAAAAAAAAAGATATACAATTCGTTTCAACAGTTGATATCATTGAAAGTGTATCTTCAGGTTTCTTTCCCCGAATTAAAAAAAAAGAAACGAAAGAAAAGTAAATTTTAAAAATTGGTTGCTTCTGTTCCATCAGAGTTTGGAAAGCCAGATAAGTAGCACATTTAGATAAAGGTGGATGGAGAATTCTTGTCTAGTATTGATTAGGGAAATAGCTGTATAGATGTTGATCAGCCTTGTGCTAGAAAGAGAAGAGAAAAAAAATTTGTAACAGCAGGGAGGGGCACATTTGGAAAAAAGGATTTAATCAATGAATTGAGATTTTGAAAAATGACCTAAAAAGTTAAATCGTGAGGACTTTTTTTTTATTGCAAATAAACATATCTGTATACACACAAATAAGCAATTTGTTTGGTTTTAAACAATTTGATATTAGAACTCACTAGCAGAAAATCCTTTCCCACTATAAGCAATGAGGGAGAAAGGAGATGAGATAGAGGGAGGAAAAACAAGGTGTTACCAATTATTCTGACACTACAGAATTTGAGACCTGACCACTTACCAATAAACCATCCCTGGACATTTTGGGTAATTTTCATTATTTCAGAATATGTCAAACTGATCAACAAGGGAGAGCTGCAAATGGCCAGTACAAAGTTGCTCATATGAACAGTATCATTCTACATAGACAAACTGTTTTTCATTATTAGATGACAGATTGTTGTACCTGTAAATTGGTACAACAGATCCAATAAGTTAGTACAAATTTTGAATATTGGTTTTAAATTCTGACAAATTATTTAAACTGATAATGGTTGAACTTCTTACACTTGTCCAGCACACTATTAAAATCAATATATGGATGCAGAAGGTGATTATCTCCCTTTTTACAAGACAAAATTTACCCTAAGAATCCTTGAAGGTCAGATGACAGCTCATTGGTGAGAATTAGTTCAATTGCTGCTTAGGCCTCAAGGAGCTAGGCATAGTAACCAGCTGTAGTGTTCAGTAAATAGACAAATGTCATGTGCTCTAAATCAGATCATAAACCATTTACTCCTGTTCAAAAGACTGGAGATGAGCGTGAACCAGATAAGCAAAGCTATCTACTCCTGCTAGATTAGATTTTGAAAAGAGCCACTATATAATCTTGCTATATATATATATATTTATAAATTTATAATATTATATAGAAGGCATGGTGGAGTAATGGATAGTGGCTTGGATTGAGGAATCAGAGAGCCGAGTTCGAATTCCAGTCAAATCCATTACATTCACTTACATGCTAATACCCTTTGGGAAAGGTGTGAATCCTCTTCTCCCTCCAGCTATGGGTAAATAGCAGGACAGATTGGGTTCTATGGCCTTGGATGGCAACTGGTCTAGGTGAAGGACAACTCTGAATTCAAAACCTGCGGAGGGTCGTTTGGGGAGCCCTATGTCACGTAGTGCACCAAGTCTCTGTATTCGGTCCTTCAAAAAGGGTGGATGGTTCTGAACAAAACCTTCACCACTATAATCGAATCTCATGTGCTGGTGTCGGGCTGTCAGTTTCCTAGGAACTGATCTGCTTGACCCTCATACGTCGAATTCAAGGGGAGAGTCGATTGTGTGTATATATATATATATATATATATATAAATAAATAAATAAAGGTGGACACGGAAGTCAGCACTTAGAGGCGACAGTCTGTTTCATGCTAGTGCAATCGTCAGGCAATTGCACTAGCATGAAACAGACTGTCGCCTCTAAGTGCTGACTTCCATGTCCACCTTTATATTTACACATGCTCTATCTCTGATGTTGAGCACTTTACCCCATAAATATAGCACACTTTACGACTATATTTCTGCATATATATATATATATAATCCTTGTTGAGTAACTATACAGACTTCCCTCCATTTACGGTTGGCAATAAATAAATACAGACATATTCATGTTAGCTCATCAATTGTTTTCCTAAAAACTAAGAATTTTGGGGGGTGAGGAAATTTTTTAGCAAGAGAAATGAGAATTTAATCCCAAAAGACTTTTTTTTTTTTTTAGTACAATTCAAGATATCTCTTGCCATTTGATACCAACATATTCTTTTCTGTAAATGACTAGAATTCAATCAAAACATTATCTTGATCCAGTTAAAAACAATACCCACTTTAAAATAAATGGGGGTAGTGTCTTTGAATTTTAGCTGTTCCAGAAGAAAAAAAAAAAAAAAACAACACCCCCACCCCTAAATCTCCAGCCCATTTCTAGATCTAGTGACCAATACAAAAGTTCATTAAAAGTACTTCTCCCGCATTATGTGAGAGACAGACACATGTAAAGAATTCCACAAGACAGACAGTGGTGAGGAAGAAATAGCTAAGCTTAACACCAAAGCAACTCAAGTGATAAGGGTTCCAGCAGCAGCAGCAACCATCACTACTACTTTTATAAATTACAAAACAGTTGATGAGGACAAGCCTTAAAAAGATTGATGCTTGGTTGCAGGGGGGGGGTGCAAACAGGAAGGAAAGCTAAGAGTTCCTACAAGATCAGCTGCTATATATGAACACAACTAGTGACACAGAAATGTCAACTTTTTCCACTGTCCTCCATCATCATTAACTTTTTTTTTTTTTTTAAACGTCAAAGCAGCTAGACATTCACTTAAGGGGGGAGTGTTCGTTTACAGTTGATAGGAAGTGTGGAAAGTGCATGGAAAATGGAAACACCAAGCCGGGTTCAAATTCTGCTGCACTCACTCTGCATAAATACCCTTATTACGTACTTTATTTCTGATTTTACAACAGTAAAAGCCTTAGGTTATCTAAATTCTTAGACAAAGCATTGTTAACTAATAATCGTAATTGTAATAATAAATTATAACAGATAGTATCCATTAAAATGGGTAGGTAGTGTAATGTTATCAGCTCTGAAAATGCTCCTGAGAAAGGCAGGAATTCATTTCTTCTCCCTCCACCTATGAGTTAAATAACATGGTAGACTGGATTCTCTAACCTTAGAGTGGCAACAATTCTAAATTCTAAGACAAGTGGAATTTGTAATGAATAAAGTATTGATGAGAACAACAAAAGTCAGGATACTAAAGAACTATGATCACCCACATTCTAAAGAGAGAGAGATTAGATAAACACTAAGCCAAATCAAGTGAGAAGAGTAGGAAGACTGTGTAGTGTTGAACTCCCAAGTTGGGAAGACTTACTAGTTTGTATATCTTAAATACAAAAATTAGAAATATTGATCTTTTCCAGTTTTCTTTGAAAAAAACATTCAAGAGAGTGCTGGAAAGTTCTCAGCCTGATCATCTTAAAAATTAAAAGTATGCGTTTCAATCAACATACCAATTTAAGGACCTTGTTGGTCCAAGAACTTTTGTTTAAAAAGGAAAAGAAATTCCTTTACCTTAATATGGAAATCAACTCATATTTGCAAATATAGACCTGCATGTGTAGGGACTACATATTTTGACAAGATGAGAAAAAAAAAAAAAAAAATAGAGAAACCCTTAAAAAAAACATGTATACAAGTGATATCAACTAATTATTGTTCATTTGATAAATGTAACCAATGAGTAAGCAAGAATTACCATAATCCCCCATGTATAATACACCTTCACCCATAATACACACACCTAAAATCGTGCTAAAAGTGTGGGAAAATGCTTCTACTCACATATAATACGCACTCCTTGTTTGGTAATCAAACCCTATAAACTGTAACTTTCCAATTTCATTACAGCCAGCATTTCCTAGTCTTATTTAAAAATGGTTTTAAACATAGAATAATATTATTCTAATTTAGTTTTATGATAATTCTTATTTTACAGCAATTTTTAAAGAGTTTTTGTATCTGTGTATAATACGCATCCCTGATTTTGCTTATTATTTTTTAGAAAAAATGTGTATTATACATGGAGAATTATGGTAAAACCATTCATTAAAAGAACTATTCTTTGTAATGTCGGTCATTTGAATCAGATTGTTAGAGATGACAACTAGGTAACGCCATGTCAGGACAATAAACAGGCTCCCTTTTCTTTTGCTTCACATATAATAACAGCAACATGGCACTCTTCCCCTCCAGCAAAATTTAGTTTCTTGACAAACTTCATTTCAAACAAACCACATGGACAACACATGCACATTTCCTAATAAAAAAAACATGTCTTAACCCTTTCAAGTCCACATTCACGTAATTGATGTATGCAAAAAAAAAAAAAAAAAAAAAAAAAAAATTATTGTTTGTTTCAGTAGACATATCTAAATAACTTACTTAGAAAAGTAATATTATTGAATCTGTTATTATAAATATAGCAGTGGGACACTATGTCCGCTTTATCCCATATCAATGCATTTTTGGGACAATTATGTCCTGGAGGACATGTTGAAAACATCTGTGGGACACACATGTCCCAAGGGACTCAAAAGGGTTAAAATGTTTTTTTTTTCCTCCTTTTCAGCTGTGTACACACAAGTATATTTTCCGGTATTTGTTATATAAAAAATACATTAAAATATTTTCACATGTTGAAATTTATTCTTTTTGAAAATGTTGAATTCAATTTCTTTGAAGGTTCAACCTGAACTTTGTCCCTCACAAGCTGAGGCTCAGTTACACTACAAGGTTTCTGGTTTGTTGCAAAAATAATAGAGCCGGAAAAGAAGAATCCAGCTGTCTCCAAAGGCAAAACAAGACAACAATCAAAAGAGGCTCTGCTGTTAAATCCTTAGTATCATCTATTATTCAGGGTTTGATTAACCATTTGTATATGTCTGCAGGAAGGGTTAAATTCTGTATTTATACCAATTTAACCATTTTAAAAAAACCTGAACAAAATGATAAATTTTATTAGAACCCTGCCAGCAAAAAAAAAAAAAAAAAAAAAAAAAAAAAAATTATATATATATATATATATATATATATATATATATATATATTCAGTATGTGAGAAAATCCACTGATAAGAAACAAGAATAGAACAGAAGTGATTCTCAGAGTTGTTAGACTAGGACAGTATGCCGCCACTTAGCTGTAGAAAAAACTGGAAACAATATGTGGGGGGAAAAAAAAACAAAAAACTGAAGCAATCAGAAAATAGAAATCTTGTCTCTCTAGAAATGCTTAAACAAAATAAAAAATTTTTTAGTACAACTTTTATTACCGTTATTGTTCTTTTAAAAACACTCCCAACCCAACAATAGAAAACCATAAAATGTCCCAGATGATTGCATTTATGGCTCAACACAAAAGTAATTTCTTTTTTTTTTTTAAATAAGAAATGAAAAAGAAAACAAAAAACAAAAGACTAAATTATATCTGCTGGAGCATGATAGTAAAATGGACTTTTTTTATGATTACAATAATGAGTTCAAATCTTGTTGTCCTGTACCTGATAGATATATGATGGTTATCAGCTCATTATCAAGCATGATTATCACAAGATATCATTGCAAGACTCAGTTGTGAATTATGATATCAAACAATGATGTTGCACTGGGGTCAGTCCCAATCACCCAACCAAGAAGACCATGTACCCCAAAATGAAGAACCAATCAACATCAGATTGACCCTTCACCTTCAACAAAGGCTAAAGAGTTCAACACTCCCAGTGAGCTTACTCCATGGCTGAAAACCAACCCAAGTATTTCTACATCCCTGTCCCATATATGGAATATTCTATATTTATCAGTCATACAATCTGACTGCCCCTTGTTTAATAATGAGATATTCCATTATGGCAGCACATTCTCAGTTTTTTTTTTTCTTTTTTCCAACAGAGTACCATTTTGATATTCTGGAAATCAGGAACATAAAAAAAAGGAGTGTAATAAAGTACAGTGTAACCCGGATATAAGAGAGTTGTCGGGACCGGAGAAGAAGTCTCTTATATCCGGGTTTGGTCTATTATATATACATTAACACAGGCTCTAATTTGGGACCAAAGAAAATCTCTCTTATATCCGGGTATCTTATATCCGGGTATCTTATACCCGGGTTACACTGTACTTGGTATTTTATTAGTAAGTTAAAACTGAAGCGTCCTGGGTAAGACAATGAACTACATCCAACAGCAAGGCCTCTGATCACCTCTTAATTGCTGGTGTTCCCAGGTCCACTCTGACCTGGGGTGGTAGCACCTGTTAGGGTCCCAAATATCTGGTAATAATTATTTACAAAAATGTATTACTGATAATATTTTTTTTTCCTCAAAAATGTATTGCTGGTATTGAACCTATTTTTATGCTTTCATAGCGTTTTGACCCCAGTTTGGTGGTTAACTATTTGCCCATAGCTGGAACCCTAACAGGTGCTACCACCCCGGGTTAGGGTGGACCTGGGAACATCAGCAATTAAGAGGTGGTTCCACACTCCTCAAAACCTCCTGATCAGAGGCCTTGCTGTTGGATGTAGTTTATTGTCTTAACCAGGACGCAGCAATATTTAAATCAAGGATAAATTGTAGACTTATAAATATGCAAGATAGATTCTGACAAGAAAAATCCATAAGGTTTATAAGGCACTGTCTTTCCTCTCTGCTATCTAAGCCACACTACATCAGACACTAAGTAATCACCATGTTTATTGTTGCAATAACCACTGCATTTCTTACACTGTTAGAATTTTTCTTTTTGGAACTAATATAGTGTGAATGAACAATGTTTAATTCACTAATGGTCCTTGTCTTTGTAAAAGAAAATAAAAAAAATAAAAATAAAAATGGCAGAAAAATAAATAACTGGTGAGAGGGGTCATGACTGCCTTCCCTCCCTGCTATAATCCAAGACATTATTCTGGATATTTTGCATGTTGGTTTACTTGGAAGCTTTTTCAACAAAGTCTTTAATGCATATGTATTTGCAAGATTGCAAAATAAGTGAGAGAAAGCATTTCTATTGTAAACTTCATTTGAACAGAATTAAATTTTTAACATTAAATTTTAAATATTAAATTCAATATAGAATGAAATTAATTTCTGGTTATTCTCAAACAATCAACTTCATTACTTTTAAGACAATTTCACTTGAACTAAAGTAAAACTCAATAGTAAAGCAATATTTTTATATGTTATGGATTTTCTTACTCTTGCACAGAAGTGAATAGTGATTCACAATATCTGTAGTTAATGCTGAAAACTAAAGATTATATAAAAGTCACAATTTATGGTGATTTTCTAAGTATAGCTTACAAGGCCTAAAGTATGGGGCACTTAGTAAGGATAGAACTCCCTACTCAGCTGTAATTGTTCTAGCGAGACAAACTTGCTAACCATTACACCACTTCGAGGTGCACTACAAGTCACAATTCATGAGTCAGTCAAATTTATTTTCCTTTTCAGAGTATTTACTTGACTTAAAGCCCAATAACAAACCAAGTAATTTTTAGACCTTACCTCTAGCAATAAATTTGATAGGGATTCAAAACAATTTTAGGGAGAAACTAAAAAAAAATTATATATATATATATATATATATATATATATATATATATATATGAGCGTGCATACAATTTATATACCATAAAGTTTTGCAACAAAATTAAAAACATCATTATTCCAGTATTTGAACAATTGTAACTTCTTGGCTCTGAAATTTTATATTTGATTCAATATTTATTATAATCTATTATGTTTGCTATTTAGAGTGGTTAATGAAGTATTTTGCCAATATGGCACCATGCATAAAAATGCCTGATTGCAAATAAAATTAAAATAAAAGGAAATTATCCTATTCAATTTTAGGTCAAGTCATTTTTAACGTATTTTTTTATGAACCATTAAGAGATTTTAATGGAACAAAATTCACTCATAAGAAAAATTTTACAGGACAAAAAATAATATATATATATATATATATATATATATATATATTGTTTATAGTTTTAAACTTGGATTTATATCCACATCTGTTTGTAGATGCATGATAAAGTAATAAACATTCACCTTTAAATAAAAAGAATGATAGACAACGATGCTGCAAAATATGCCCTAATGATTAAAAGCACTAGTAAATTGGATTTGCTTCCTTGAAGTCATTTAGTACAATGCAGGAATCAGAGTGCATTAGAAATGGGGAAAATAAACAATTGGTTCTTCCAAAGAGATTCCAAGTTTGGAATAATACAAGACATGATAAAAAGAAAAGTAAGCAAGTGTTATTTACACCAAAAAAATACAAGAGGGCTAAATTGAATTTCATGTCAATAAGGGGCCTTTCGAAGAGATGTTGATCTGTGGTGACCCCACTGCCACTTCTACTCCAACAGTTTCTTTTCTCGCACTTCCCACCTGTGCAACTCCCTACTTACTTCCCTGATAACTACAATCTTCAACAATTAATTAAATGCAACATCAATTACTATCTTCTAACTTGAATCCCATTCATCTTTTGTCCTTTACTCAATCCTCCCTATACAGTTTTTTTTCTTTCACTTTTACTCTCTGTAATCCCCTGTGTACTAGTGGCATTCCTGCCTTGCTTGGGGGTGAAATGATTAGAAGAAAAAAAAAATGTACCCAGCTCGCAGTAAAGATATCAAAGTGGACTTTGTACACAGTGTCACACCAGAGTGCTCAAGAAAACTGATGCATCAGGAGGCTGAGCTGGAAGGTAACACATAACTACCAAGGGTAACTTCATGCCTCACACAAGATGTCAGTGGTTTGCCCCCTGACATGTAAATAGGTGGTTGACCTATCTACATTTAGGTGTGTATACAGGGATTTAGTCAAGCAGATGAAAAGAAAATGTATATCTCTCACACACACAGTCTGGACGCATAGGAAAATCTCATTAGCTATATTTTTTTTGCCTCCACAGATTAAACATGGTTTTGTTGAAAGAAAGAACCGACTTATTTCTCTGTCGGGGGATGCTAAAAAGGTGTACTCGCTGAAAATCACAGATGCAACACACTCAACTGAATACATAAAGAGTGAACGTACTAAAATCGTTGGCAACGTAGAGTTATTAGAATTCACACAAATCTTGCTGAGCACATCAACCTTCGATTCACAAATGAGGGAAATCATATTGAAGATGTTATTTGTTAATATCCAATTCAATAAAATTGGAAAAATTTCATTTCTCAAAAATAGGCATTTTTTGCCTGTGTGTCCAGACTTTAGAGCACTGTACATACCCAAAATTGAAAATTCAAATACCCAAAATTGAAATTCAGTTGTATCTGACTACCGACTTACTGATCAAATGTTTTAATTTAGGAGAAAGAAAAAAAAATGTGTTAAACTGTCAGTTTTTCTCTTAACACCACAATTATTATATACTTTTGACTACTTCAGCAATGTTTGCTTTAAAAAGTTATGTTTAGAATGTTGTAAACATAACTTTTTTTTTTTTTTTTTTTTAAATGAACATCGCCAAGGGAATATACAGTAATATCAGTGTCAAGAGAAAAAACATCCTTTGACACACCATTTTTTGCCAGTTTGAAGGTTAGACTTTACACTTAATTCAGACACATCTAAAATTAAGTTCCTGTATAAAAGTAAACAAGACAAAAAAAAAAAAAAAGTCTAAACTCAGTGAAGAGAGACTAATCAATAGTCCAGACCTGAAAAATCCAAATCCAGAAAAGAGCAGGTACACCTTCCATCCATCAAGGAGACAACGACTTTACAGTGGCTAGTTTCATGTGAAAAGCAAAACATCCCTAGACATGGACAGTAGAACAAGAACAATCTAGCCCTGTAGATTAAATAAAGGATTCAATTTGAAATTACCTGAAGATTACCTGGATATAACAGACACCTGAAGGAGGCATTAGGAAGTGTAATAACAAAGAATCACATTAGTTCAATTGTAAATAAAGTTACTTCAAAATTTAGTTGCACCAAGCTTTCAAATGTAACTCAATTTGCTCCTTGTAGCACAATCCTTGTACAATATCTCAAATGTGCATTTTTTTGTTCATTATTATTATTATTATTATTATTTGTTTACTAAGTTTGGAAAAAGCTCACAAGTACGGAATACACAGTAGTCTTAACGCTTTGAGCCCTGACCACTGCTTTACTGGTAGTAGAGAAAAAAATGACGTAATGCCTAGCCACCGGTTGAATGGTGGGTAAACACTTGTAACTATTTTTACATCTACCATGAAACATTACATACCAATTATTTACAAATAATTGACTCAGGAGCTCAGGCAGAAGGGTTAAAATTGTTCAGGAATGCAGGTCTCAAAGGGTTAATAACTGTTCTTTTATTGTTCCCTCTCTTTAATAATTTCTTTCTTCATACTCAGCAACCTCCTTGCAACTTAGTGGCTTTATTGCCTTGCTTGAGGTGAAATGATTTGAAATTAGTAAACCAGACTAGCTCCTCTTTTCTAACCCACTCCAAAGGGATGTTCCTCAAAATATTTTCGGTAAAAGAAAAAAAGAAAAAAATACATAAAATTAGTTTTAATTTAATACACTTTAAAAAGAGGAAACAAAAAAAGACAAAAAGAAATATTAAATTAGTTTTACCCTTAAAAAAAGAGACAACAAACAAAAAAAAAAAAAAAATATGTGTAGTTGTGAGCAAACCACTCATTCACAATTGGTAAATTGTCTTAACGTCTCAACGAACAAGTTTCATTAAACATGTTCCGACAGTGTTATTTTCTACAGTCTCATATCAACTGTTCACTGCTGCAAAGCTAACCCACTCAAGTCAAACTAGTCACTGAGTTAATATGCCTATTACGTCATTGCTTGACAAATGAGAGGAAGAGGGGGGATATATCAAATTAGTAGTCTTAGTAGTTTTGTGAAGTAACCGACAGCGGTGACAAGGTTCTGTCAGACTGACATTCTGTACTGATTCACTCGATAAAAACCGCAACAGCAATGTCAGCAGCTCCTTTTGAGACATCTAAGTAAAAAAAAAAAAACACCCTAACTAAACAGCATTGTATACACAAAAAGAAAAAAAAAGAGAAATTACAGGGTAAACTTCTTAGGGTGGTAAAGTCAGATACTAAAAAAGAATTTGAGACTTAATGAAGTTTAATTGTATTGAAAAAGAAAAGAAATTAAATTTCTCCGTTGCCATTAAATTAAGTAATTAATTACAACTGATTCAAAAAGAAAGTTTTTATTTTTATGCATTTGTAGCCATTAATTAATTTTTTTTAGGTTTGGTTTGGTTTGCAGGGCATATCAACACCTCAATAGGTTATTTAATGCCAACAAGATTTTTTACAATAGATTTGTATGAATAGAATATGTATTCTTTGGTTTGGTTTGTGGCATATCAACCTCAATAGGTTATTTAATTCCAACAAGATTTTTAGTATAAGTTCATATGAATAGAATATGTATTCTTTCTAAGAAATCAGTTTGTAGATCAGGGTTTGGGTTTATTTTGTTTTACAGCATATCAACCTCAATGGGTTATTTAATGCCAACAAGATTTTTATTGCTGATAACAATTTTTCAAACATTTATTGCTGCTAATATCTTTTTTCCAAAAATCTATTGCTGGTAATAATTTTTCTTCAAAAATTTGTTGCTAATAATTTTTTTTACAAAAATGTATTGCTGTTATTAAAACCTATTTTTACTCTTACATAGTATTTTGATCCCAGTTTGGTGGGGGCGGGAGTCAACTATTTGCCCATAGATGGGACCCTAACAGGTGCTACCACCCCAGGTCAGGGTGTACCTGGGAACACCAGCAATTAAGAGATGCTTCCATGCTCCTCAAAACCTCCTGATTAGAGGCCTTGCTGTTGGATGTAGTTTATCGTCTTACTCAGGACGGCAATTTTTTTCAGTAAGAATAACATGCACATTAGCGGAAAAATTATGTCATTTCAGATCTTAACCACAAAGTGTAAAATCTTTATTTACTCACGTGGAAAACAATTCAATTTTGTTTGTTATACACTGACATACATATGGGAGTTTAAGATCTTTTATACTATAACCAAATATTTTGATCTATTAAATTTTTTTCCTTGTTTAAAATCAGTCTTAATAGTTCATAAAAAGCACATTAAATATAATGAATGACCTGGCCTCCTAGAAACATCTTGCAGCCTAAAATTTAACTGGATATTTTTATTTTTTGTTTTTTCTATTTGCCACCAGGCAAGATGTCATAATGGCAAAATATTTTATCAACTGCTCTAAATACCAAACACAATAGATTATGATAAATGATATATAGCACAAGTGAAAGGTGTTAAGTCAGGTTTACCATAATCCTAGTTTACTCACACTACAAGTATGAGCTACTATTTAACGCAAATTCTTTTGTAGTCATTAGTCATTTTATTGAGAACCCAACAGAAGCAATCAAGGAATGAAGCAATTCATTTTTTTTTTCTGGAATACTAAGAGGTATAGGAGGAGACACAGTGGAGTAATGGATAGCGGCTCGGATTGAGGAATCGGAGAGCAGAGTTCAAATTCCATTTGAATCCATTACATTCACTCACATGCTAATACCCTTGGGAAAGGTACGAATCCTCCTCTTCTCCCCCCCAGCTATGCGTAAATAGCAGGACAGACCAGGTTCTATAGCCTTGGATGGCAACTGGTCTACCACAGAAAGAAATGGCAACCTACTGTGGGGAAAAAAAATAAATCTGCCTTGTCAGTCATGTATCAAAAGATACATGATTGCCTAAGCGTGAATCACGCATGGCACATAACTGACTGAAGAGATATATTCATTCAGTATTTGTCAATTTATATATTTATCATGCGAGTAAATACAACAAGACCTTGCTTTCCATTGATTACCAGCCATAGTTTCTCTTATCCACAATTAGCAGAATCAAAACTTGTGTTTTCAAAACAAAGTGATTCTAAGAATAGGCCAAGAAAGCATGCACATGTCCAGTCCAACTGGGGTCCCAATGATTTTAAGTTTTAGGTTATAGATATTGCCTTGGTTCAAAACCATTTTGCAAAATGTATTTCAAAGGAGTATACAAAAAAAAAAAAAAAGTAAAAAAACGTAAATGGTGATATATAACTTTTTTAATAATTATTATTGTAACATTCTGAAAAAAAATAAATAAGAATAATATTCAGAATCTTAGATCCTGAGAGAAAAGCTAAAAAAAAAAAAAAAAAAAAAAAAAAGTGTTTTTCACTAAATATTGAAATATTTTTGCTTAATTAACTTACATTTATATTTTATACTTAATAAAAAAAATAAGTCTGAAAAAGGCATGAACTCATCTTGGCCTCTTGCTATTAGGTGATAACAGGCCTAGAAGGAAGACTGAAATCAAAACCAGCCTGAAGAGGAAGATATTTTGTCAGACTAACTTGCCTTAGATATACTATGGCCATGATAGCTACAGTACATGTGGTGTCTCCCACAACCCAATTTCTAGAAGAATTTTCAAAACATTTTAAGAATAAAGTTTTTGTTTTTTTTAATTAAATTTCCATAATGAGAGAAATTTCTAAACTTTTTACGAACTAACATTTTAATTTCTTAAAACATTTCAATTTACTTAATATATTTAAATAAAATAAATACAGAGCGAGTCAAAATTATGTTAACATTAGTATGAGAGGAATCATTTATTCAGCATTTACTGAACAGTCTCCACCTGTCCACCAGCACGAGTGATGCACAAAAGCCGCAATCACCAATACAATTTACTGCCTTGACACACATTTCATGGGGAATGTTTGATATTACACCTTTTATTCTGTCCTCGAGTTCTTTGATGTCTAACTTTTTTTTGCTATACATGCAATCCTTTATGTAACCATAAATTGTACTGTCCAGTAAACACTGAATAAACAATTCCTCTCATACTAGTGTTAACATAATTTTGACTCACCCTGTATTTAAATTATAAGAAATCATTTTAATAAACTAAATTGACTATAAGTCTTAATTTATATGAAATAAGTGTTTTAAAAAAACAGTTTATTAAAATATTTAAATTACTATAAGCAACTTAATTATATCAGATAAATTAAAATATTATTTTACTAATATTTTAAATGAAAATACAACTTCATAAATTTTCCTGTCCACAAGTTGACATTTTGAATGGTTATCAGGATGTAAAGTGGAATTGGTGAAAATGTGAAAAATTCAGCCTCAGTACCTACATTCACTTTCTCACAAAAACACTTGGCAAAGGCAGTAATCCATCTCTTCCCTGCATTATCAGCTCTTCAAAACTGTAGAGAATAGAACTGGAAACCACTATCTTTCCCAAGAAGGCATGGCAATTCAGATAAAGAAACAGAATCTGTAGAGAGCCAATGATCGCCAAGCTCCTGAAGGAACATGGCATTAAAGAAATGTACCTCATGGCTTCTTCCGTAATGTTTTTTCTACAACCACTGTATCCTATCAAATATGCAAGTAGTATAGTCTGACACAAGGCAATTAGTACAGAGCATCTTATCAGGGTCAGACTTGCTATAGGTGTAATGCTTTGCAAACCACTGCACCACAGGAAGGCATATTCTGTATTTTTTTTTTTATTTTGTGAACTGTGTGATAAAAAAACAAACAAAAGAACTGTTTAAATAAAATTTTTGTACAGGCTCATGAGAATAATTTTTTAATATTTGTCTTCTTTCTCTGGTATCAGTGTCCACATGGACCAACATATAGACAAATAAAAAAAAAAACAACAAAAAAAAAAACAAACAAACTAAATAAAGACGCAAATGTGTTTCTAGTAAGACAATATTTGTGTGTCCCAGTAGTATAACTGGGCGGATCCAAATTTCCCATTCAAAATGTTTTAACAAGTGTGTCCTCTAAGTCTCCAAATGCAACAAGTGAAAGGCGTTAAATTTCTTCCACTTCTTTTCCTTCATCTCAACTAAAAACAGGAGAGTGTCAATTATGAATATGGCAAGTTTAAAATCTAACACTCACACTAACCAATGTTTTTTTTTAAAGTCCCCCATTCTGTCTGAAGACAGAATGGATAGGTTGAGTCAGACTGGACAGGTGTGATGCAAGTTGCATAACAATGGCAAAAAATGAATGAATTCTTCACTTCTATGAATGGTTTTAATGATGTCTGCAAAAATGGAATCAGCATATTTAAAAAATACAAAATTAAACTGGGGGAAAAAAAAAAAAAAAAAAAAGCTAGGAATTATTCTCCATTCGATTTGAATTAATGGATGAGGGGGGGGGGGTTAAATCTAAACAAGGACATTTTTCCTGCTTCAGTGAGCTTGATCTCTAGTCTAATTCTAACAAACATCAATTTTTTCATGGAAATTAACCTGGTACAGTGTGACACGGATATAAGAGAAACCCGAATATAAGAGAGATTTTCTCTGGTCCCAAATTAGAGCCTGTGTTAATGTATATATAATAGACCAAACCCGGATATAAGAGACTACTTCTCCGGTCCCGACAACTCTTATATCCGGGTTACACTGTATAAAAAAAAAATTTATAAAACTGCATTGCATTTTTTATATTTTTCACTTTGATTTTGTATTGCTACTTTGTATTGAATACTTTTAAAATACGTTATCAGAATATGAGGTGAGGTAAAGAAAACTAGGAGAGATAAATTCAGTATTTGGAATGTTGAATACTGTATTTTGGGGGGCTTGTATTGGTCATTTTCTTTTTCAAATTCAACCTTTTTTATTGTTTTAAAAATTCTAAGTTATCAACAACAGATGTTGATTGATTTTTTATTTTTTTTATGCGAAAATTTGGGCAGAATCCAGTATGAAATGCGAACTTGACTCTTACTTTAAAAGAGCGACGAGACCCTTAAATAAAAACCTGTTCTCAAAATACACCCCCACTTGCTAATCACTAGAACTGTCATTGTAAAAGTGTAATAAATCAAGGATTAGAGAGTGAGATGTACGAATTTGTTTAATATTTCCTAACCAGGCCTCGTCTGACACATGGGGAGGGCCTGCCTGTTTTGAATAAGAAAAAAAAAAGGCAGGATTTTAATTCACCTCTCCTTTCTCCATGGTGGAAGGAATGTGTAATAATAGAAAGAAAAAGTGTCCACTTACTAGATTCTCTCTCACGTAATTTTTGCAAACCGAAAGACACAGAGTAAGTGGGGCAGGGGAGAGAGAAAGACGGTTATTCAAATTTTGAAGTCGTCTCTTCCGGTATATTTTAAAAATGGCCCCGTTTTAATATCCTGCACCTGCTGTTGCTATAACAACAACTGCACTGTGAAATTGTCTTTTTCTTTTTCCTCACCTTAAACCTCTCCCGCTCGCACTTAATATAGATTTTAAATGAGGTTGAATAATAATAATATATCATTGACCCTTGTCAAGACTGATAATGAGTGTAACAGTTGGATTACACAACTTTTCACAAGTTGCTAGGGGAATGTTTGCATCTCTTAAAACCTGTGGCAAGGTTTAAATGTGGGTTTTTCGGCAATACCGTAGAAAAGTTGCTATTTTTTTTATACACACACATTGTCCAAACTGTTATCCTCATCTTTGTTGCCATATTCATGACGTTTCGGCCGTTGTACGCTCCGGCCTTCTTCAGGTGATTGGAATTTCGAACTGAAACTTATTTCGTTTACGGGGGGAGGGGAGATTGTTCTAGTTCCACGTACCATGCCTCTTCCGGATGTCCCAGTTACCTTTCTAACTCAACTCTCCAAATTTTTGCTCACCACTGCAGAAGCCAGGTATTGAACTCACAACTCTTTGGGTCAAAGTCACTGAATTCAACCAACGCTTTTATTCACTGGGCCATGTATCCTTGAGGAAGATAATTAATACTTAAAAAAAAAAAAAAAAAAAAAAAATTAGCATTTATTGTCAACTCCCCAAAAAACTGAAGTTCCAGGGGATACTTCCTCATTGTACTAAGATGGTAGGATCAGAACGTTCCCTTGATGTGTGTGGCATACCAAAACGCAATGCCAGTCAAAGGAACTAGTCAATTTCTGTCTCAATCCACATATACGCGTATGGAGGTAAAAAAAAAAAAAAAAAAAAAAAAAAAAAAAATTATATATATATATATATATATATATATATTAATACATGTTTCATTAAATAATATAGATAAGTGTTGTCTATATATTTTATGTAAGTTTTTTTCATATAGTCTGATAATCTTAATAACATTATCATTAAATAATGAAAGAAAATCACAATATTGATACATACTTTTTTTTTTATTTAATCCAATCTGAGCTTTCGGCTTACATAAGCCATTATCAAAGATGACAATTACACAATAATTTTATATATATAATATTATATATATATAATATATATTTATATATATAATTTTATATATCACTTTTACCCAAACTAAACAATCAACCGAGAATAAAACGCAACTATCTCTGCCTTTTGGCTAGGATCAGTTGTTTCATCTTGGAAAAAGATACGATATCAATGATAATGTGCCTGATCCCCTAGGTAACACCTCCCCGGCACACTAACGAGGTACAGTACAGTCAGTGGTACACCATGGTGCTTGCACCAAAGGACTACAGGTCGAGTATGTTTGCTTTACCTACACGTGTGGGGTCCCTACAGTATACCCGACCTTGTGTCATATTTGCTCTCACGAGGGGGTGGGATAAATTATTTCTCAATCGCGAGGCAGTCTGCCATTTTCTGAAGTTAAGTGATAACCCGGCAGTTAATATGCTCCAGCGAGTGAGGAAGAAATAATGGCGGGGTTCACTAAGGAGAAATTTAAAATTAAAAAGTCAGGCGGACGAGAAAATTTATTCATAGTTTGGGTTTCATAATTTGCCACACACGCCGAGATGGCTGCACTAAATCATTTCGCTTAAAAGCTAATTTTTAAGTCAATGACGTCGACTTCAGAGAAAGCCGTCAATTGATACGTCTATTATTGGCTAAACACTCCATACCGTTGTTTATAAAATAACGCTTTGATAGTTAAAGTTGGATCCCCGAGTTATAGAATTATTTTTCTACCGGTCATATCTTAGGAAAGTCATGACTTCATCTTGTCTCCAGTTATGGAAAAATAGCAAGGTACACTGGGCTCTCTAGTTTTAGTAGACAAATATCAGAGAAGGACAACTCCGAATTCAAACCTATTGCGTATGAGACTTGCATCAGTCTCCATAAAACTTATTTGTTACTTTCGCAGTAGCATCACCTAGCACGTGGTTGTTGCGCCCTTGTGCTCCCCAGATAATCTACAGGTTTTTAAGTTTTTTAAGTTGTCCATATAACTGCGTTTAAATTTGGGGTAATATCACGTTTTATTTTTTTTATTTTATTTTCACAGCTATACATCAGCACTATGAAATGCTTGTAGATTTAAGCAAGATGATATCACATGGGTAAGGAAAACACTAAAGTCACTATCATATTTTTGTGCGTTACCAAACAACTGATATTGGCTTTTTATAGAGAGATTTTAAAATATAGATCAAAATAGGTGTGTTAATTTATGTTTTAAATGAATCCTGAGGGCTTGAATTTTATTTATGGCCCCAAATTATCGTTTATCAAATTCTGAAATTCGTTCACGTTCTCTCTAGCAAGATATTCAAGTATAAGAAGACAAACCATTTTCATTCCAGTTCTTGACTGTCAATTTTAAAACTCTTATGAAAATATTTCACACACCATTAAAAATAACAAAGCCACGAAGTGACCATAAAAAATACATTGAAGTAAAATCATGCTTTGTTAGGGTAACATAAACAGTCATAGCTTCGAGTGTGGGAAGGAGAAACATTCAGTGAAAGCAAGTAATAACGTTTTATAATATTTAAAATAATTTTAATAAAATTAGCAATATTTTGATTTATTTAATCTGAAACGAAAACAAAAATCATTTAGTTTATAATGAAATGAGAACAACTTTAAAATGGTTTCTGAAAATATTATTACAAATTATTAAGTTATTAAATAAATTTTACTGGTTTGAATTTTTTTTCCTACCCAACCAAAGCTTTTCCCCTCCGGAGTTTTTTTAATATGTTTTTTATTACAACCGTTACAAAAATATGACAATTTTTTTCTAAATTTCTGAACTCTTTTACGTAGTTTCATTCAGTTTTCTCGCCTTTAATTCAATGTTTCAGTCACTGTCGTCTTTCACCTTCTTCAGATGAGAGATATTTCAGAAGAGCCAAAGTGCGCAGTGACCAAAAGATTATATGAAAATATCAATGGATAACTACTCTTCTACAAATGTGAAAAATTTATTGGGTTTTAGTCCCTCCCCGCCTCGTCAAAAATTAAAAATGCCTATCGGGAAAAGAGTATAGGTTCAGCGAGCAAACACTGGTTGAGGCAATTTAGGTTCACTTCCCGCTAATGCTCTTAGGAAAGGCATGAAACTACTTTTCCGTTACCCATCTCTTTTCGTCCTTTGACAATGGATCAGGTCAGGGATTGTACGATCAGTTGCACGATAGGAAATTAACGCTGCTAAGTAACCCTTCCAAATTCCTTGAGAGAGGTCATGAAGAGAGAGAGAGGTCATGAAGAGAGAGAGAGGGGGGGGTCCTCAGCGATTTAGATCATGGAAAATGAAATCAATCATATTGAAAGAAAATGTTGCTTATCTTTTTTCAGTATTTATATACGAAATGTTTCATTAAAAAAAGTTTTGTCTAACACAAGGTTATAGGAATCAGTTGTAGTCGGGATCATCAAGTCAATGCGAACGATCCTTTCCTTAGCTGCATAACATGTGCTTCACCAGGGCTACATAGTTTTGAAAACAGTTTTTCCTTCTCCTAGACCGGTTGCCACCCAAGGCTGTAGAACCAAGTCTTTCCTGCTATTTATCCGTAGCTGGGATGGAGAAGAGATGGATTCATACCTTTCCCAAGGGTAACACGTAAATGAATGTAATGAACTTGATTGGAATTCGAACTCAACTCTCAGATTTATAAAGGCTATATAAGTGTGTGAAAACTACACGTCACTGCACAGTAACGGTCTATCATGGCAAACACCTCCGTCGAGAGGAAACAGATCGCTCTCCAGTCGCCTAATCTTTGCAAGCCAGATTAGACCAAAAATGGAGTATTGCTGCCACATCTGGGCTGGAGTTACCTAATCCCCACTTCCCAGCATCAGCAAAGTTCAAAAGCGATTACGAGGCCTTGCGGGTGATGAACTGTTTTCAAGCAGACACCCATTTTCCTCCCACGGATGAAACGTTGCTAGAATCTCGCTCTTCTATCGCTGCTTTTTCCATGGTAGATATTTGGCGGACTACAATCAACGGTTGTACTAGTAAGTCCAGACCTTCACGGTTAGGACCCGCTACACAGAGTTGAAAATTTACTGATTTGAAAGGCTGACAACCCCTCTCAGAGAAAAAAAAATAAAACTAACGCAACACAATTTTTAAATTGGCCTTGTGTCTAACTGAATTTAATAAATATGATCGAGAAAAAAAAATCATGTTTAATTTAAAAAATACTAATCGCGCACTGAATGTATACGTTTTCATGACAGAGTATAAAAAATGCCCAAGAAATTGGATTCAATTTCAAATTCAGTTTACGTTTTTTTTAACCTTCAATTTTAAGCTTTTAAAAATTAAACGGTATTTGCTAAGATTGAGATTGTTTTTTGTTTTGTTTTTTAAAAATATATATATATATCTATAGCCTCCAACACACGGAAAATATTTATTTTTTAAAAAAAGTAAGTCACATAACAATAACATCATTATTGAGGATTCTTATCTAAAATAAAAATTAACCGGGCTATCTAATAAAAAAAATAAAAAAAAGTCAATTTTTGTTGGCTAGATGTAACTATAAAAGTTACAACATTCTTTTCTCGCTTGTGGAACTCTCAACTCCATGCTTTCCTCTTATCAACCAGTACCTTAAAAAAAAAAAAATTAAATGCTATGCCAATTGTTATTGTCCTGATTACTCGTCTGTTGTTCTCAATAATGTTTATCGTTTTTCTTATTCTTTCACATTGAGTAACCCATTCTTGTTGTGTCTTAGTGGCTATACTACTGTCTTGCATGGCGTGATGTGATATATTTGTTCTTTATAGCTATGATGAAATAACAGTGGTAAACCGAAACAATGAACATGCGCGTCTACCCTGACTACCATCACTTTCTTTCACTGAAGGGCTTTCCCCACCACCACCATAAAAAAAATTTACTCCGTATTTTCTTTAAAATTCCAGATTATTTTATTTAAGGATTCAATTAACAAAAAAAAAAAAAAAAAAAAAAAAAAGTGTAAAAAAGTAATTTTATGAAAAAAAAAAAATTTAACATTTCTCCAAATTATTTCCAGACGTTCAAGGTTTTTTTGCCCAGTTTATTTTATTTATTTATTTATTATGAAAATTAAAAAATAAAATAAAAAACTGTGTTATTTTTCTAAATCCGCAAAAAATGCTTGTCTCAGATGAAATATTAATGGATTTAGTTCGGATTATTGAAAAATGTTCGGATGATCAAAGCCCAAATAATCGAGGAGGTGGTGAAGATCGAAATCAGTTATGTAGACAAGTCCGTCAGTTAACCATTTACGCCCTGGCGAAGGATTCACTGGTATTTACGAAATTTAGCTTCGTCTGAAAATCCACAAATGTGGGGTACTCAGAATCGAACTCACTGGTAGTTGACGAGCGACGATTAGCGAGCTACAAGGATGGAAGAAAGTAATTGTCGCCAGTATGGTTCATTCATTAAAATACATTTACTAGTTTACGGTCCTAATAACAAACATTTAGTCATGATAAAACGTTACTAATAACAATAATTAGTGAATGTGGCTGTTCCAACAGGTCACTTTGAAAACGCTGAATACTACTGTTTACACGTCTTAGATGAGTACGGCACAAGGCCAAAAGTAAAGGGTACCCAGTAAAGCCAGAGTTTATTAATGTTAGTGAGGATTTGAAACATACAAAACAAATGTATCATTGAATAGGGTTTTCATGTGAGGTTTTCATGATCAGTCACATCTTCAATTTTATTTTTATGTCTTGTCTCACCTAGACAAAAAAAAAACCACACAGCCCTGGAAGTGCCGAAAAGATTGGGATTTGATTTAATGATGTTCAATATGTTTAAAATTGGTCATATTTATAAGGAAAATTGCTGCATATCGGGGATAGGGCGTTTGTAGATACAATGTGGACAGCGATCAACACTGCATGGTGACTGGCAGTTTCATGCCTTACGCAATCATCAAACCAAGTATGGTGCATATATAATAAAATAATAATTATACTAGTTTGGAAAAACCTTAAGTGTTTTGGCTTGTAAATGAACAAACCAATACCCGAGGAAAAATAAGGGATAAAAAAAGAAAGAACTAAGAACATGAAATTGAGGCGAAAACAATCGTCCAGAATCCAAGCTCAGAGTCCAAAGAAAAAAACCTCCAAAACGAGTAAAGCAAAAGTAACTAAGTAAAGTGCTCAATACACTAAGTAGAGCAAATGATAATAACCAAGAACCTAAAGAAAGAGCCAGGCAAACCTACCTAGGTTTCACCTACGTGGATCGTCAGTGTACCCTGACGATCCGCGTAGGTGAAATCTAGGTTTGCCTGGCTCTTTAGGTTCATACATACTCCATCCATACCTACTTAATTTTATGTTTACAGCTATTTATTTTTAATTTTGTAAGTCAAAATTGGGTAGCCTCCTTGAGATCGACAAATATGGTTGTTAATTAAAAATGTTCAACAAATGTCTTTAAAAACATGACAAAATAGACGTTGGGTTGGTGTCTGCGAACATTGTTATGTCAACAATGTAATTATTTCTAAAAAAAATTAAGGTATATTGTTGCGATTTTTTATTCAATACCATTGTTATTTAACCATTTCTACCAACATTTAGTTTTTTAAAAATCATCCCTCAATTCCGTCAATTTCTGTTCTTATAGTTTACACTACAGTGCTATTTGGACGCGTGATTTCAGAAACCTTGAGCATTAAGGATGTTTGCATAGAATGGATAACAATATCAAGCCCGGTAAGAAGTATAAACCTTTTCAACCCTTCCCCCACAAAAAAAAGAAAAAGAAAAAAAATGTTTATTGCATCAGTTGGTGAGCTACGAGTTCCAATGCCGACAGTTTTCTTTTGTTAGAATCAAGTCGCTGCTAGTAATAAATACCTAATTCGTCTTAAATGCAACTTCTCTGCTAAATTTCCTTTGCAGGCTGTATTGTTCAAACCCCATTTTTTTCATCACCTGTGATGGGGGGGTGTCCAGCCATACACGTGCTAGCTCTATAGATGCGACCAAAAAGAACGATTTCTGATTACTGATTTTAAGAATTTGATCAATTGTAGCCAAATCGTCTCAGAGTTGAATACACTTCAAGTTCCATTTTTCGGCGGGGCGGAGAAGATCACCTAACGACGTTCATCTTCATTCAGATGCAATGAATGTCAACTTCCCCACTTGATCGCTGTCTCAAATTTGACACGTTAAAAAAGTTGAACCCCCTCTAAATGAAATGCAGTGTTAGGAGAATCAAGGACAACACATATTAAGAAAAAGAAAAATGCAGCAGACACGTTCTCAATTGGTCACAAAAAATTTGAACTGATGAATAAGTAAAAATTTGTTCACTGCCACACAACATATGCGTCGTGTGGTACAATGAATCTTGCTTTTGAAATGCGTGTGCGTCCATTCCACGGTTTTATGCAGCATATAAATATCTACAACATTGATAATTTACCTTGATTAGTAGAATTGATTTTTCATAAAATAAAAATATAAAGGAACCATGACGCACAAAAGCAGCATAGAGTACTAGAAAAACAAACTAACAAAAAAAATCTACATGTCGCATAGTGTCATTCTTTATAGTTTTTATAAATTTAATTTCCTTTATTAAAAATAAAATCAAGCATCATTTCTAATCAGAAAGAAAAAGAAAACTAACCATACTTGAAGGATTAGTGACCGTTGGGGACATTTCTTAAATAAATATTTAGCAATTTTCATTTCAACGAATAATTCAAATTTTAAATTTAAATTGTCATATTTTCAACTCGACTTAACTGGGATTTTACCAAAAAAAAAATTTAATTATTAAAAGTAAAACTGAATAAGGACTTCTTAAACAGTGTTAAATCATGCTTTTTAATCATTTTTTATCTCTTCAATAAAAAATTAAAACAAAAAAAAAAGCGAAAAAGCTTACTTACTGCAACAAATTCAATGTTATGTTTTAGGTGCTCCAATGAGACCTTGTGCCAGACTAAGCGATGCAATATATATATATAAACACCCACTTTCTTGTGGCTTACAAAGTCTCGCAGAGCAATTCGCTATTTGAGCTCTATCATTGCTATGAATCTGCTTAAATTTAAATAAGTACGAATCTAAGATTAGTAACTGAATTGAGAAAATCATGAATTTAAACAAATTTAACTTTAAAGAAAAAAAATTAAATTATCGACCAATTATTCATGTATCACGTTTTAAACAAGAGGCGTAGCCTATTATTAATTCCGTCGGTCTAGTCACTAGGTCAGCGTTTTTAGCCCTAACATTTGCGTGCCAAGAAACTAAGGTGGTGAACACATTAGGTACTTTACGGACAACATGAGATAATTAACTACACAAAACTTTGTTATATCCGTCCTGACGATTTCGACCCGGTCTATTGGAAAGAAAGAATGTTTGACAAAACCTGATAAATTTACATGTCCTCTGCACAAAAAAAGTTTTCTACGTGTATTCAAGTTGTTATTCTTTTTAACTGCAACACTCTGAGGACTTAAAAATGTTATTTTAAAACCAGTAGCGTTTCAAAACTACTTTGGTTTTATTTTTAAGTTACCAAAAAGTTTTGCAGAAACTAATCACTATGTCGTACCATAAGATAGAAATTTATTTATTTTTTTTACTTAACGGTTAACGAATCTTAATGTTTAGGCGCAAAAAATTTATATTAGTCAAAAATTATTTTATTTTGTGTAAAATTAAAAATCAAGAACTCTCTTTCCCCAGCACCAAATGATGATCTCCGTAATATGAAATTTCAGATACTACTCCTCACTGCAAATCCATTTTTTTTTCTTCATTTGACAAAAACAATTAGCCACCTACATTACTTGCTCATATTTATTGTTCCTTTACGTTTTCGGTTGATACATTATTCGGGCTTCCT
This sequence comes from Acanthosepion esculentum, assembly GCA_964036315.1. Lineage (NCBI taxonomy): Eukaryota > Metazoa > Mollusca > Cephalopoda > Sepiida > Sepiidae > Acanthosepion > Acanthosepion esculentum. The sequence goes on along the minus strand of OZ038485.1, from coordinate 111,370,379 downwards.
CAAGTGTACATTGTTGTTAAACTTTCACTTTACGTTATCATTTTCTTCCTGCTTTTCATCATAGTTTGATTTTTTTTTTTTTTTTTTTTTACTGAATGCAAGTTTCATTTGATTTAAAGAAGGCCAAATGGTGTATAGATTATCAAACCAACCACTATGTTAATTAGTACTCTATATTAATGGCCTTGTGCCAGATTCAGCTAATTTTAGTAAATGTAGCTATATTGCTTATTTTCAAGGTAGATCTTCACTTGGAAGGTTGGTGCATTACAATCTTACTTTATTTGGCTTTGTATCGGCTATTGGGCGCATCACCATGAAAAAAATGGTTAGCTCGATCCTCACTGGGTACTCTTATGGCCTTGTACCAGACTAAACTAAGAAAATGCCTATTAATGTGAAAACCAGTCTCGTATTAAACTTGAGAGATTTTTTTTTTTAATTACAAATACTTTTTACTTTTTAGAAGTAAAATAAATTGCGATCATGGTAGGTGATTGAATGAAAAAATATAAAAAATAATAGTAGTCTGATATATTCCCATTATTAAAATAAAATATCGCACATTGATTGCGGGCTAAAAATAATGCTCGATGTAAGTAAAGAGATAGAAATAAGGTAAATTTCGTAAATAAATAATATGTTTCTCCTCACCGGTAGAAGACCTAAGTTTCATGCACGATGCAATTGTCAGGTACTGATCATTTTTTTTTAAATTAGTGAATAAACTGTTTTGATGTCTATTTCCGGCAATATGGCCTGTAAAACATCAAATTCTCCAAGCCCTCTTTCCTCATTATAAGTCCTAAAAATTTCAACGGTCTCATTCTGATTCTAAGTAATAATAAACGTCCTTTTTTTTGGCTTGTTTTCCTTCAAACATCCCCTTTTTTATTGCGAATATATGACCGCAATTTCTTTTAAAAATGAAATTTACAATTTTAAAAAAATCTCTCGTGTCAAAATTCTAATGGTCTTCAACTCTTCATTTTAATTTTCTTAGCCAATTCTGGCACACGATCATCAAGCTAGAAGAAGAGTGATGGAGGGTATATGACAGCCACATCGCATTGACTGATGTGAGGAAGAGTTTGAATTGAACTGACACAATTATCGCGTGAAGGTGTCGAGTAAAAAAAAGTAGTTAGTGAATAGAGACGAGAGAAAACCAAGTTTCTTGCCAGGCATACAATGAGTGTAAAACTCGTATTAGTCAGGGGATGAATGAACAGATCGTTCGACTGACAGGAGTAGCTATTGAGATTAAAAAAATAAATAAATAAATAAATAAAATGGGCTAAGCCTTGCACAAAAATACTAACCTGGCCACCAGGGAATGCCCTGACCCACTGGTTTCACTGCAATAGCCCATATAAGAATCTTATAGACGATGATTTAGAGCTGGCTAGTTATGGGGAAGGGGTTCTCGAACCAAACGAAATATTAGTTTTAAGCATTTTTAGTGGTTGGGGATTATAGAAAAAAAAGTTATTAAATAACGTTTATTATTTCACTTTTCATTCAGTCAGTCCGTCAGTGTATTTCATAAAAGTACAAAAAAAAAAAAAAAAAAAAAAAAAAAAAGAAAATATTTTCAGAAACAGGCAGAATTTTTTTCAACATTTACTTGATTATAAAGTAAATTGCACTTTGCTAGCCAGAAGCCAAAAGTAAAACTGACATTTTTCAATCACTTGGGAAAAACTCAAATTTTAATTTAATTTTGAAAATAAAAATTAAAAAAAAAACAAAAAGTGAAAATTAATATCCAGATTTTTAACATAAACAGCAAATAAATTTTATGGAGTAGATTTAATTTTATTTGGTATTTTTGTAAGAAAAAAAAAAAAAAGAAATGAAACTATTTTTCTCAGTTTTTCAATTTAAAAGTTTGTGTTTAGTTTCTCAAATAAAACTGTTTTTAATTCGTCGTCGTTTTCATAATTAACGAAGCCAGAAGTCAATACGTAGTTTGTTCTTGTAAGTCTTAGCAATTTAAGAAATGACTTGTTAGTTAGTGGTTTTAAAGTTTGACCAAATTTCTTAGCTGAAATGTCATGACATGTTATGTTTTGTTTAGTTTTTTTTTTTGTTTAAAAATATTATTGAACTGCGAATGAAATATTTTTAACACTTGAATAAAAATAAAATTTGTTTAAAGTTTTTTTTCAAGTCACACTCTTCTTAGTCCGAGTATTTAAATAAAATTACTAATTTGTTTTGGGACCACATTTTGAGTTTTTAATTTCAAAGTAAACTAGAAAAAATGTTTACACGCAATGTATATGGATCATAAATGTGTAAAAGATTAAAGAATTTAATTTTAATTTAAAGTCCATTATTATGTCACATGAATGAACGTACAAGAGACATTTCTGTAAAAATATTCATTTGTAATAATAAACAAAGTAAAAATGCAAATCGTCCATTCATTCAACAAAATTGATTTTTTTTTTTACAACTTGTGCATTTATTGATGTCCATAACTCGAAGTGTGACGGAAAATGAGCACAAAAAATATATCTAAAAATAAATAAAAACTATTTAAGAAGAGACCATAACAGTCAGGATGTTTGTTTGTTTTTTGGGTACATTGATCAGATCAACAAATTTTGATAAAGTATTGATTATCATCTCTAAGTTTTTTTGTTTTTTTTTAAATCAACAACACAAATATGAAACTAAAATGAAACTTTCAATTAGGTATATATTTGTTTTATGTGTCTCAAGTTGAGACAGACCCATACATCGTTTACTAACTACACATATATGGGCCATGTGTCCCACACAGGCCCTCTAGCTAGAGAATCATGTGGTTGAGTGATTGATGATTTCGCGGAATTTAAAAGATCATCGTGACTAGCTAGAAAGATTTCATCGGTATTATTTCCATATTTAATAAATACTCATCGTAAGTTCTAAAACTTAGAAGGTGGTGTCATGATCATAAGGCCGTTAAAAAAAAAATCTCCCACCCGCTAGAAGAGAAAAAAAAGGAATCTAAAGTAAAGTTTGCTTGATTAACAAATTTATAAAAAAACTTGTTAAGAAAACGAAGAGAAAATAAGAGACTTTATATAATTAGAAGTATCTAAGATGATACAGACAGTAAAACATTTAAAAAACTGTTTTGAGAAAATATTTTTCCTTTACCAGTCAAGAAAAAAGGTCAAATATTGTAATAACATATTTTCAGATTTACACACATGCACACACACTTTGACATTTTTAATTTTCTGCAATCACAAGTTTTCGATTTTGTTTAGTTTCTTCAGAGACTAAGTACTTTAAAAACTCTTCAATAAAAGACTGTATTGTGAACTTAAGATTAAGAATTATTTTGACTGCTCAGATTTTATTTTTTAAGTAAATAAAAAATAAAACAAAATGTTTACCTTCTCACCAGTTGCTCGTTCAATTGCCATCTTAACTTTGCCATAAGTCCCTTCGCCAATTGTGTCTTTCATTTCAAATCGATGTCTTAAATTATGTCTATGTGTATGAATTACAGGTCGGTTACTTGAGGTTGTGGTAGTAGCCATCTCAGTGACCATTACTCCTTCCTCTTCAGGAGGGTTCTTGGCCGGCATGATTCCAGAGAGATCGTTCTCAAGAAAAGTAGGGAGAATTGGTTGTGAAAATTATGAACGAAAAATAGTAAACTTAGAACAAAAGCAGAAAGAAGTTTGGAATAATTGTTTTAAAGTGGGTTATGTTTGCGGGGGGGGGAATAATGTGTGTTTTTAAGTTTATATAAATATATATTTTAGGTGGGGTGTTTAATTCCGAGCCCCAACGGGATGCAACAATTGTTTAAGAAAAGAAAAGAAAGAAAGAAAAAAGAGACAGAAGAGAAAAAAAAAAAGAAGTAAATTTTATTTAACCCATGAATTGTAAAAATTTATATTTTTTGCAATATAAAGTCTATTTTGATAATATATATATATAATATATATATATAATATATATGTGTCTGTGTGTGTGTAAATCTTTTGTTGTTGAACGGAAGGACAATTTTCAGTGATGCCGTTGTGATGGGTTAAATAAAAAGAGGAAAGATAGAATGAACGTAAAAAAAATATTGCATCTATAATGAATGAAATACAATGCGGGTGTGCACGAAAGTGGGAGTCCGGCTCCAGTTTATTTACAAAACCATTCCAGCAACGATATATTTTTTAAGCAAGCTCCTAAATATCACAAAATTGCTTTCGTGTAAGCCCAATTTTCAAGAAAAAGAAAATCCATGGGTTATATAGGTTATAAAGATTCTTCCAGTTACAAAATCGTGCAGGTCTTGAGGTAGCCTTCCTCGAACTTTATTATCTCCACAGAGAAGACCGTGTTGATTTTTATTTTTTGTTTTTTTAAGAGCCCGGAGTATTGCTGTTTGCGGCTATGGAAAATATCCAGGAATCTGCAGTAGTTGTAGCATTTTCCCCAGGAGAAGACCAGGCCAAAAGCAGTTTCTACGGCCACAGAGATAAGGAAACACGTCCCGAGATGATGACAAACACAGCATTTACTCTGGAGGGTTGACGAGCAAGAAATCCCAGATAAAGCTAAATTGGTCAGAGATTATTCGTTTGTCTTATCGCTCAGAGACGAGTCTGAATTTGTTTATCCATTCTTCTTTAGGCAAAAATGCCGGTAAAATAAAATAAGTGGTTTAAAATGTGTTGAGCGTGCGAGACTTGAATATACACAGCCAAGATGGCTTTTTTTTAAATTAACGATGTCTGCTCTCAGTGGTCTGTATTTAAAAAATGATTAGTGCGTGTGTGCAGCTCGAGTTTGTTGAGCCTCAGATTGGTGTGTCCCTAGAGAGAGAGTGTGTTTTGCGTCAGCTACAGACAGACAAAAATCCATACAGGAACTGTACTCGCCACAACTGCTGCTGTCAAGAAAGACTGTCAGAAAGAAAGGCACCCTGTTGTTATACAGGCGCCCTCCGCTACAGTAGACTTTCTCTTCTTCGTCGTCGTTTCACTAACGTTCACAAACTTGTTCTACCTCTTTCCTTCCCTCCCACCATTGTTCAACCATTCGTTTGCTTTCTGATTTTTGTTGCTGTCGGTTTTTGTTTCCTTGTTGCTTTTTTTTCTTCTTCCCTGTTGAATCTTTCTTACTGTATTTGCTTTCTCTCTCACTCATTTTGTTCGTGTGGCCTGCAAATTGCAACGAGCTTTCTGATTGGTTAGATGTCTGTTACGTCATCAGGGGATTTCCCTCGTTGATGCTTCAGTCAGTGCTAGTGTAGCGAGCAGAAAAGGTTGTGCTAAAAAGTTTCTTTGTCGATCTAATTTCCTCTCTTTTCTTTCTTTGTACAATATAAAAAAAATATACATTAATATTAAATTCAAATTATAGTTTTCGCTTGTGCTATTTAATCGATATACTTGGCATTAAAAATGTCATTTTTACGCAAACGCTGATCACGATTTCTATTCTCTATCTAGCTGAAATGGTCGTCTAATGTTGCATTTAGCTAAAGTTTCTAATTATTCAGTAAGCTTACTTTTGTAAGACACAGTGTCATAACACCGAGAGTGAAATAATTTATAAAGCGTTTCATCCTCAGTAAGAATTAATTAAACATGACAACGCTATGAGCCACGGCGTGATTCCCACTGATTGAGACATTGTCAATTGCGAGAAAAATGCGTGTGCACTTGCAATACAGAAAGCAAAAAATGTTATCCCCAATTTAAAAAAAAGAATACCAAAAATCAGGAAATTGTCCAGTTTAAATTATTTTCAATATTTATTCATTAATTAATATTATGTTGAATAGGAAATTATTTTTAAAAAACATCGTGGAAATATTTTTTAGGAAGCCCGGTCTCATTCTCCGTTTCGTTCGCGAACAGAACACTTCGTTTTGTTTTTTGTTTTTTTTTAATTTGGTGGGTGTGTTCGTGAATTGTTTTTTTTGCCATAAACATTAACAAAAATAATTCAATAAAACTCAAAAAATATTTTTGTGAAGTTGGTACTTGCATTATTTTCTTTCAGGTTTGACAGGAAAAGGATCTACATGAAATATATATCTTTTTCGGTACTATTTTGAAATTCATTCAGTTACTGTTCACGACACGGGACTCTTTGATGTACGATTGTGGTTAGTACGACACAAGGCTGCATGAACAAGTTACTTAGTGAGTATCGAACTCATAACAATAGTAATAGGCTGCATGACAACCTTATTAAGCACGACTCGAAATGACGCTATTGACGAGGCCGCTATACATTCTTCATTTTTAGTGCTATGTGCGTGTGTTTTACTTTTTTTAAGGGTTTCGGATCTTTTCTGTTAATTAGTCCCAAAGAATGTAAAAAGTTACTTATCACAAATTAATTAACCCCAAAAGATTATAAATTTTAAATCAAACTTTGTATTTTTATTAAATTGTTGGCACTCTTAAAAAAATCAAAATTTGTTTAGCTTGCCTCGCAACACCTCCAACCCCCAGAATGAAAAATGACCAAAAATCAGAGAGTTATTCATATTTCATAAGTGCTGATGAGATTCTAGGCACTTATACGGAATTTTTTACAATTTAAAAAAAAAAAAATTTAAATCTGTTTTTGGCATGTTTATTGGGGGAGCAAAATGCAGACACCACACTTAGAAATAGCGCACCCGAGTCGCCCACATTTGAGGCGATCGCAAACGTCGGCCCAACTGGAGTGCAATGGAAGGGCTTCGCTCTGGGAGAATTTGGCGTGAATTTTATTTAGTACATATATAATATTCTTTTTATTTTGGGGTGAATTAACACTAACAGAAAGGATTCAGGGGTTCGATTTTTATGTTTTCAATCAAGTATAAATTTTCAGAGGTTATTAATTATTATTATTGTTGTTATATTTTTGTTGATTTTTCCCTTTATTTTGTGCAGTACGAGTTCCCCCAAGTCTCAACTATAGACTTCAAGAGACCCTTCTTTTTATCAGAAGATGCAATTAGCAGAGTAAAAAAAATGCAATTGTGGTGACTACACGAAGAGAAATCGATGCAAAACGTGAGGAGAAGTATCTGTTGAATTTGATTCTTTCTTTTGCAATTCTCGTTGCCAGGAATTACACATATTTGTTTGCTATCCTTTTGATATCATCCCCAAAATTCCCAATACCAACACGTAAATGTTGTTGTCTTCGGATACAACATTCCCAAAAGCCCAATAATACCAGCACGTAGTGTTAATGTCTTCGGGTGCAACATTCTACAAATTTCAATCACATTGTTCTTCTCGTTTCCCTAACCAATTTTCATCCAAAAAGAAGAGAACTTAAAGGCTAACAAAAAAAAAAAAAAAAAAAATGAAAATTCTTTTTATGATGCCATTGGTGATTAGTCATAGTAAATCACAATTAAAATTTTCAATAACACAAGTAAAATTTAAAAATGCAATTTATTTACATTTTTACAAAATAGTTGCTGTTTTAATTAAAAGAAAAAAAAACTTGTAGTTCCAACGAATAAATCATTTTTTTTTCTTTTTATTATGTAACTACCAACGGAGACAAGCATCCGAACTTTGATAGTTGTTTTATATACGTTGATTTTCTGTGTATGAATCTTATTTTAAATATACGAATATACGTGCCTGACACAATGTTCATAAATTTGTTTAGTAAATGTCATTTTGACAGGAAATAAAGGAAGTGCACGAATATTATCTGAGAAAAGAATGACATATAGCTTCAAAAGTTTGAGAGTTTTTCTTGTCGTTAGGCACTTGCTCATTTCCAGGGAAAGTGAGTCGCTTGATGTAGAATTGTATAAAGAAAGGCATATTTTTTAGTTGACTTACTATGACCTGTTGCAAAGGCTCATAGTTAACTGTCCAAGGGTGATAAACCTTTAGGTTTTTTGGGGGGTTTTTTTTTCAGTTTATTTAAAGCAACAACGATTAGTGTAAAAAAAACGTTATATTTCGTCATCTTTTTTTTACAAGTATGCCCGCTGGTTTCTATCTTATAATCTTATATTAGATTTTTATAATTGTTGATTTTTTTTGGGGGGGGGATTTTTTTCCTGGGGCCCGCCTTTATGATATATATATATATATATATATATATATATATATATATATATATATATATATACAGTTTGACCCTGACAATCAGTTTAGGAGGTGAAACCTAGGTAGGTTTACCTGGCTCTTTAGGTTTATATTATATATACATACATATATATATATATATATATATATATATATTTAGTTGGATTGATGTGAGTTTGTGACCCTGGGTTTCACGCCATTTGAAATCGTCAAACAAAAAACTGATTAATTTTTAAATTTTGGATTTATATATGGTTGCGTATATCGGTATTTTTATGGTACTGGGAGGAAAAATTGTTGTCGGAACGGCACTCACACTTACGCAAACATACATACACGATGAGAACAAACGTACGTAACACTGTACGTAACATTTAATTTAAAAGAGGGCTGAATACAGAGTAGAGATAAATATTATATATTTTTTAGGATATTAATTAAAACATGTTAAAAATCGCTACATAATGGCAATTATGTTTCAGCACTACAAATCTGCCCTCTCGGGCGATGTGTGTGTGTGCGCGCGCATGCGCGTTGATACTGTTTTTTTTTACTTTTTTATATGCCTCTAAAATCTTTGTATACTCTCTATTCCACATATTAAATTTTGAATATTGCTACTTTCTCTCTTTCAGTTTCTCTCCCATCCACCCACTCACACAGACACATGTACACGTGTTTGAGGAGACGATTCAGTTTTTTTTCTTAAACATTGTAAATTGATGTCTACCGGACTGTGCATTCGAGAATCTTACTAAATAGAATATGTCTTCCGACAGGGTTCAGTCCTATAACCCTCTCATAGAGAGGAGCCACTGTCATCCCGGCGCGCGTTAACTCGCTCAGCCACTGAGAGCTTTCTTTCACAAGCATACAACTTTTAAAAAACGAATATCTTTTGTTGTGATCCCTCAAACGACGAAAATCTATTAATTCAGTGTCGGATTTACAAACCGACTGGTATGGGCTTCAACCTAGAATCTCCAAGGCTAGAGGGATCCCCAAGATAAAACTAAATCAAAAATAAAGATATAAGAAAAGAGGATATTTGTTTATTTTCAGATTTAACTGGGCTCCTTTGAAACAATTTGAAACAGTTCAGAGTTTTTGGGCCCCTCTAGTTGGAGTGGGTCTTTAGATCCGATGAGACCCCTTGAAGAAGTCCCATTTACATTTTGATGCATCTTTTTTTTATATATATATATATATATATATATATATATATATATATATATATATATATATATTGTTGTAATGGTATGAAGTTGCTTTTTACTAGGCCAGGGCAGCCAGTGAGGATCGAGATCACTTACCCTCTGGTAACTAGACCAGCGCGCTAACCATTGAATTTCAGAGTGAAACCGATTGACGAGTAAAAAGACCAACACACAGACACAGAGCAGAAGACGTCATTCATGCATGTGTGACGTCGTGCGTGTGTGTAGATAGGCTGACAACATGGGTAGCACGTATTTTAGAAGTATGAAAACAAGTCGAACCTGTCAGCGTTCATGCTGTACACGGACATCTGCAGCTACAGACTGGTGTGTGTACACGAATTATATACCCGTGTCTTTAGAAAATGATTTTGTCAAATTATGTTACGAATTGTACATGCCTTTTTCAAGATTTTTGTATGTTTTTTTTTATATCTAATTAACCTCTGCAGAGAATTATCTCCCTTGCACTGGCAATATTTAAAAATTCACATGCGAAAACAAGGTGTTTAAAAAATTTCCATTTCATGAACAGTTACTTTTGGCGGTAAAACCAATATAGATGTTTGTGTTAGTGTAACAGATAAGAAAGTGGAAACAGAAAACAGAGTTCAGATTCTGGGCTAGCCTCATTGTGTTCAATTTCGAATAAATGCCTTTGAGAAAGGCAGGAGCCCATCATCTGTTCTTCTTCCAGCTAAGCTAAGGTTAAAATAAAAAAATGGCAAGGCAGACTGGACTCGTTATATTTGAGCGGAAGCCAACCAAATTAAGAGAAGGAAAACTCTGAATTTCGAATCAAAGAACAGGAAACCACTCTCCTAAATCTGTGGAGAGTCATGATCGGCCACGTCCTGAAAAAGACATTGCATTAAAAAAAAAAGTATTAAAACTAGCCTACTGGTCATAAAGTGGGATATTGGTTTTCTACTGTTATTAAGTAATAAACTGATCCCCCAAATTATTAAATATTAATATAATAATTGTGGTCCAAATAGCATAATGAGAGGCCACGTTTGTTTCATTTATTTTATCCAGATATTATATAAATATGATAATTGTAATATATATATATATATATATATATATATATATATATATATATATATATATATATATATATATATATATATATATATATATATATAAAGATACAGTACAGTATGAAAACTAAATGTGTATTTTTTTACGCAGTAGACGTTTGGCTTTACGTTTGATTTAAAGCAAATGAACGAAGTATTTTTATTTTTTATTTAATTTTTCTTCTTTACAGACAAAATAAATGAATGCCTGAATCCAGTTTTAGTTTAAATATGGCCCAGAGTGTTTAAAAAAAGCATGTCCCGGAAAATGTGTTTTGATTTTTCATCAAGTTCAAGAGAGAGGCGAAGTTCAAAAATGTATCTCACGACCTTGTGTAAGACATTTTTATTTCCTGATAACTAAATTTTCAGTCTGAATTTATTTATTTATTTTTGTGGTTTGATTTCTGTTAAATTAAATACAGAAATAGAAATATGAAAGAAAAACAAATAAACTTGAACGACATTTGTTTACGAGGAAGTGACAGCGACACAAAATCTCAATTAGAATTGAATAAAACAATCTGAAACAAAAATAAAACGTTTAGGCAGAGAAAGAAAAAGAAATAAATTAACCGAATTATAGATAACAGACCCAGTAACAGACAGACAGATAGATAGATAGATAGATAGATAGATAGATAGATAGATAGATAGATAGATAGATAGATAGATAGATAGATAGATAGATATGAACACACTCAGATAGATAGATAGATAGATAGATAGATAGATAGATAGATAGATATGAACATACTGAGATAGATAGATAGATAGATAGATAGATAGATAGATGAACATACTGAGATAGATAGATAGATATGAAGATACTGAGATAGATAGAGAGATATGAAGATACTAAGATAGATAGATAGATATGAACATACTGAGATAGATAGATAGATAGATAGATAGATAGATAGATAGATAGATATGAACATACTGAGATAGATAGATAGATAGATATGAACATACTGAGATAGATAGATAGATATGAACATATTTAGATAGATAGAAAGATAGAAAGATAGATAGATAGATAGATATGAACATATTGAGATGGGTAGATAGATAGATAGATATGAACAGAATGAGATTATATAATAAATTAAATTTATAAATTAAATTGCGTCTGTTTAGTAGTGCTAAAGAAATAAGTAAATTTCATTACCTTATGATTGTATAAAGACAAAAAAAAACTCATAAACATATGTAAGCTAAAAATCATAATTTTATTTCAGCTTTTGATATGTTATGTTTATCTTACCATTTCGAATTTGAAAGATCCAATTGTTTTGGTTTCTTTTTTTTAAAAAAAGGCGGGGAGGGTTTTACGTTAAAAATACCTTCAATTGTTTCGCTTGTTATACATTTTTAACAACGAGGCGAACACACAGACACAAGGAAATAGCACATGGCCTGGCGTTGCGTGCGTCTCTCTGTGTGTATGCACAAATATCCTAGTGCAATGACTCAATGCGGGCAAGCCCTTCCCACTGAAAAGACTGGCGCAGGACAACTTTGTTACTCTCTATTTATCACTGGCTTTGTATCAAATTAAACTAAACACAGTAAATATGTATATAACGTTTTTCAGCAAAGGTTTGCTCCCCACGTAAAAGACAGGAGCAACACAATCTTCTTGGGCCATGTTCCGTTCCTCATTTCATTCGGCCTCATGCCAAAGTTAAACAAAGCAAATATCTTTGGTTACAGCTTCAAAATATTTCCCCCAAACTCCCTGCCCTAAATTGATCCACCCTTATTCAGCCTTGTGTAAGACTCTCTCTCGCTCTCTCTCTCTCTATATATATATATATATATTAATTTATTGCTTAAACGTTTATTTTTAATGGATACCCATACATGAGTTGATGTTCTATTTATTAAACAGTATATTTATTTCCATATATATATATATATATATATATATATATATATATATATATATATATATATATATATTATGAAATGGACAAAGTCCGAGAATTATTTTATGACATTTTTATGTTTAACATTCTTTTTTTATTTACCGGCCTGAATGTCCGAGAAATTTTCATAGAAAATATTCGTCCTCCGACAGGATTCGAACCTGTATCCTATACGGAACCGTCATATAGCCTGACGTGCCTTTTAACCGATTCGGCCACAGAGGATCGTTCGGTTGTTAAACATAAAAATGTCTTTAAATTGTCGGACTTTGTCCATTTCATAATGCGCGACGTCATTTGTTTACATTTGATACGCCATGAGCAGTTATGAATGTACGTGAGAGATTCATGGAAGATTGAATTTTATAAGCAGTAAATTCGACCTTGCCAACCGAACTATCAATTAATTATCCTGTTGATAAATATACAACTGGGGTCTCTACTGAGTGGAAGCCGGCATCGCAACTTTCTCACAAGTTTGGTTCCAGAGACTGTTAGCTCTGCAAATGTGTACAGAATTAGAGTACAATTCTGTGTCTCAAATCAATCTGAAATGTTGTCATCAGCTGCAAGTAAAACAGAATGCTTTGCCCAGAAATTCTCTTCCATCTCCACTCTCAACTCATCTGCATTATCTCTGCCTAGAATAAAGTTTCTACTGTGTGATCCGTCCTGGGTAAGACGATAAACTACATCCGCGTCCTGGGTAAGACGATAAACTACGTCCATCAGCAAGGCCTCTGATCAGGAGGTTTTGAGGAGCGTGGAACCACCTCTTAATTGCTGGTGCCCCCTGGTATACCCTGACTCGGGGTATTAGCACCTGTTAAGGTCCCACCTACGAACAAATAGTTAACCCCCAAACTGGGGTAAAAACACTATGAAAGTGTAAAAATATGTTTTTTATACCAGAAATACTTTGTAAAAAATTATTACCAGTAATACATTTTTGAAAAAAAAAAAATTACCAGCAATACTTTTTTTAATAAAGAATTTTATCAGCTATACATTCTGGAAAAAATATTATCAGCTATACATTTTTGAGGAAAAAATATTACCAGCAATACTTTTTTGAAAAATAATATTACCAGCAATACGTTTTTGAATAAAGCATTTTACAGCTATACATTCTGGAAAAAAATTATTACCAGCTATACTTTTTTGAGGGAAAAAATTACCAGCAATACTTTTTTGAAAAAAAAAAAAGAAAGAAATTATTACCAGCAATACATTTTTGAAGGAAAAATATTACCAGAAATAGATTTTTGAAAAATTATTACCAGCAATACATTATTACCAGCAATACAATTTTGAAAAAAAAAATTACCTGCAATACCTTTTTGGAAAAAAATATCACCAGCTATACATTTTTTTTTTAGAAAATTTCGAGCAATAAAAAAATTGTCGGCATTAAATAACTCATTGAGGTTGATATGCCGTAAAACAAAGCAAACCAATCTACTGAGTGATATGCAAACTACTTCATCTATGACTTCTAATATCATTTCTAAATTAGATCCCCACAGGGTTTGCAGATACAACGGTATCCCTGTAATTGTCCCAAAGCTACGAGGCTGGCATCCCGTTCCCACCCCTTCACCGTTGAAACTGTTAGATGTAGACGTCTCTTCTACTCCAATAGCTTCATGCCTCGCACATCTCGCCTGTGGAACTCCCTTCCTTATTCCTGTTTCCCTGACAAATATAATCTCCAACTATTTAAGTGTAACGTCAATCGACATCTCCAGTTGCCTTGATCTATCCACTTCCCTTCTCCACATCCTTTCCCCTTTCATTCCTATCTGCTCTCACTCCAAATCTTCTGTAACCCGCTTGCCTTGATCGATCCACTATCTTTCTCCACATCCTCTCCTTTACCACTCCTATCTGCTCTTCCTCCAAACCTTCTGTAGCGTGCTAGTGGCTTCCAGCCTTGCTTGGGGTGATAAACTTAAAAAAAAAAATGTGCTCCTAAACTGGCTCTTGCTATCTCCAAATTTTACAATAAATGCCTCGCTATTTCTTGCTTTACAATTTGTTGGATGTCCTCCCCTGTAGTTCCATCTTTAAGAACTCTAGAGAATCATCTGGTCGCTCGTATTATCGCCCCTTTTTAGTCTCTTATCTGTTATTGACAAAGTATTAGATGCTCTAATCAACGCCGAATTCGTTCAGTACATTACTTCAAAAAGACCTCATTTCGGATAAACGGTATGACTTCCATTTCCCCACGTCTACCGCCGATGTATTAACAGCCATTACTGAATATGTCTATCAAGTTTTAGATAGAACGGTGAAGCTCGGACTGTGGCCCTAGATTTGTCAAAGGTGTTCGACAGGGTTTGGCATGATGACCTCCACTAGTTCAGGGTCTATGGTGTCTCTGGACGAATATTTGACCTAAACCAATCGTTCCTAACGGACCGTGTAATGAAGATCGTGTTGAATGAACATGTTTCTAGTTCATTTCATACAAATGCAGGGGTCGCCCAGGGCCCTGTCCTCGGACCTACAAAGAACCTTTTTTCTGTCTACCATCAGCATGGCTGATGTTAAACTCCAGAGGAGCAACACTTTACGCATTCTTGGACTCAAGTTTTCCATTGACATAAAGTGGATAAGAGTCTTACGAAAAACTCGATTTTCCGTATTTTAATCCTCGTAAATCTTTGTCGCCAAGTTGTTGTGGATACTGGCAAAAAACGGCAATTTTTTCTTTTGAGTCTCCGAGAAGTGCAAATTCTTGTCGCCCAAGCTGTTGTGGTGAGAAGAGAGAAATTTTTTCTTTCCGTGTAGGTCCCAATTTCTCGTCACCAAGTTGTTGTGGTCGGCAAGGGAGAATTTTTCTTTTTTCTTTTCCCTTCCGTGTGAGTTCGAATTCCTCGTCGCCAAGTTGTTGTGGCCAACGAAAGAGAATTGTTTTTGTTTTTTTTCCTTCCCGTGTGAGTTCGAAATCCTCGTCGCCAAGTTGTTGTGGTCGACGAGGGAGAATTTTGTTGTTTTTTTTTCTTCCTTCCTGTGTGAGTTCGATATCCTCGTCGCCAAGTTGTTGTGTATTCCGAGATGAAATCCGGTATCAAATAATAACAAACGCCAAGAATGAATATAGGAAATAAATGTAATAATGTAATAATACAAACTGGTAATACAGGTTAGTAGTTCCAGGAATGTGGGGTTAGTTGAAATATATATATATATAGTCTTTGGTATCGACGTATCGCTGTGTGACTTACTTACGTGCTCGTTACTGTGACTCTTGTGCTACCCTACTCTATTACTACTACTACTTGACTGTTCGGGTATTCACTGGCAGTAGTATATGTATACCCTGGGTGAGTCCATTTGTGTAAAAAGGGGAGATCCCTCAACACTTTGATAAGTACTTCGATATCGAGGTCGATACACATTAATTTCACTGTTAAAAATCCAGGAATGTCTAGAAAATATGAAATTTATATTAATAAGAAATAATGTCATTTTAAAAAAGTCAATCAGTCGCTCATATATATATATATATATATATATATATATATATATTGATGCATGTTTCATTAAATAATATAGACAAGTTTTGTCTATTTATTTTATGTAAATTATTTTCTTATCATCTGATAAGCTTAATAACATCATTAAAAGAATAAAGAAAATCACAGTATTGATACATATTTTTTAATCCCCTCTAAGCTTTCGGCTTACATAAACCATTATCAAAGATGACAATTACAATTCTCTCTTTTTCTCTTTATGTCTTTTCTCCTCTACCCCTCTATATCAATATATAACTTCCGTTAAGTTAACCGATTTAATGTGCCAATGTCTGGATTTCCTCAAACAATTTAAATTTGAGAGAATAGAAATTTTACATCTAACTCAATCATGTCTCTCTGCCCCCTCATTTCGTTAATTTACATATGCTTAGTACTGTCCGTCAAAAATGTGTAAATTTCCTTTCATTTTTCGTTTCAACCTTTGGAAGTAAAGTCTGATGATCCGCGGTCCTTTAAAAGGGCTGTGGTGAAATAATTTATTACATGGAACCTTAAAGTGGACTGTTTTTTTATTTTTTATTTAATATATATATATATATATATATATATATATATATATATATATATATATATATATATATATATATATATATTGGGATGTTGGCGGCCGCGGCCCGACAGTAAGAACATTCCCCCATAACTCAGATGTTTGGTCAGATTTTTTTAAGTGGGTTGAACTTTTTAGTACCCCCATATTACATTCAAACGTATAAACCGTTTTTTTTTTTTTTTTGCTCTAATATTGAATTGTATTGAGCCCTATTTTAAATTAATGTTGTGAACGTTTGAATTTATAATTTATTCATTCTCATTTCATATGGATGTGTGTGTGTGTATATATATATATATATATATATATATATATATATATATATAGGACGCGTGAAGTGTCATCTAGTGTAAAAGAAGAAGGTTAATGTTATAATTCGTTTTATAAATCACAGTAGGGGGGAGAGGAAGGGTTTTTTTTCTGTCTCGTGGAGCCTCAGAATGTTGGAAAAGAAAGACTCAGTGTATTGACGAGACAACACTGAACCACGTTTACAATTACCAAAATTTCTATTTTTAGCAATTAGTCAGGCAAATGTGAGGAAGAAGTGTCTGTTGACTTTTCTGACGAATTAGTACATATTTATCCTTTATAAGTCTGTTTGTAATAAGTGACCAATAAATAGTTTTTATCGTTTCGTGTTCGGACTACTAATTAATTGTACCCCCCATCCCACAAAATCACCTGCTTTACACGAACAATGGGAAAAAAAGAATAATAATGAAATTCCAGGTCATATAATGCCGAAAATATTTCTACCGTGTTTATTAACAAAGAAAAACAAACGTTTTCTACATTATTCATTTTAACGTGGACATTTTTTTTTTTAATTATTACATTAAAAACATTTTTTTGACATTGCTTTATCACTATAGTGGTGCAATGGATAGCGGCTCGGATTGAGGAATCGGAGAGCCGAGTTCAAATTCCAGCCGAATCCATTACATTCACTTACGTGCTAATACCTATGGGAAAGGTATAAATCCTCTTCTCCACCCCCACCCCCCAGCTATGTGTAAATAGCAGGCCGGGTTCTATAGCCTCGGATGGCAACTAGTCTACCGCAGAAAGAAATGGCAACCTACTGCGGGAAAAAAAATCTGCCTCGTCAGTCATGTATCGAAAGATACATGATCGCCTGAGCGTGTATCACGCATGGCACATAACTGACTGACTTATCACTATAAACGTTATTTTTAGTGGATGCCCATATTTGAATACACGTTCAGTTTATTTATAAAAAGTATATTCATTCATTTTAGTCTACTAACCCAAATATTCGAGAAATCTTATTAAATACAAATTTGCGCTCTCTGGCAGGATCCGAACCTGCGACCCCTGTGCAGAAGTTCTTTAATCGACACACTTCTTTAGAAATTGCTTTGTTTACCTTTGGATACGAAACGGAGCAGATATGTATTCGCCGCATACTGTTGTAGACGATTTCTAGAGTTTTCTATCACTCTGAAGTTCGAACGCTTCGAGGTCTTCCAGGTGGCTTTCTATCAAGCCCTGGAACCTGTGGCCCTGAAATTTTCAACCCATAGCAATATCGATTTTCTATCCGGAACAGTATCATTCCAACGTAACATGAAATGAGTATGAAAAGCTATTTGTGTTGCAATTATTCCAGTTAAAAAAGAAACACGTTTCAACAGCAAACGCACAGTATACACCGGTCCATATTTTTTTTTATATAGCACCAGTTCTGATACTTTTTGATTAGACTTCGATTATATCTATTGAGGGGTTTCCCCTTTTTACACAAATGGACTCACCCAAGGTATACATATACTACTACCAGTGAATACCCACAATCAGTACGTCAAGTCAGCCAGTAGTAGTAGTAGTGGAACGTTGAGTCGGTCGGGTAGAATAACGTAGCGGCAAGAGTCACAGTCACGAGCACTTAGACTCAGTAAGAAGTCATACAACGATACGTCGATACCAAAGACTTTATATATATTTGTCAACTAACCCCTGGAACTACTAACCTGTATTACCAGTTTGTATTATTACGTTAATACATTTATTTCCTATATTCATTCTTGGCGTTAGTTATTATTTGATACCGGATTTCATCCTGGAATCCACAACAATATCAATTAATTTAAATATATATAAATTAATATTAATGTATTTATAAATTAATTTAGATATACACGTAGTTAGTTAATACTATGATAGTAGGTACCTCCACTAATTTTCGTTACCTAAGGTTTAAAATTAGTTTTTAAAAATGAAAAAGCATTTTGAAGTTTTCTTTTTAGCTTTAATTGAAAGCTAAATGATTAAATTCACTATTTCCAGTAAGCAAAATACTCTGGCCTATTTCAAATAAAAATTATACTGATTGGAATCGAGTTTTTGGTTGTTTTCAATATCATTAAAATCGGCCATTTTGACACATTCGTAAACAAAAGTTAATTCTCGCATTTAAAAATCTTCCAGAAATAAAATATAACTTTCTGAAACTTTATTCGAGGAATATTAGCTGATTTAAAGAATAATTAATCTGATTTCAAAAAATATTATTTACTTTAAGTTTAAAATAACAGAGAC
This sequence comes from Acanthosepion esculentum, assembly GCA_964036315.1. Taxonomy (NCBI): domain Eukaryota; kingdom Metazoa; phylum Mollusca; class Cephalopoda; order Sepiida; family Sepiidae; genus Acanthosepion; species Acanthosepion esculentum. Next base: position 111,351,420 of record OZ038485.1, on the reverse strand, counting down.
ATGGATTTTTAATACAAACAATAGCGGTGATTACGTGCTTGTCACCGCTCGTCAATCACATAACATGTGCTGATAAAGGTTTTGACAGATTTATTGTCTTTCTACGGAGACTTTATCCGTTAAAAAAAAGAAAATGACGAGAGAGCGCCTTTTTTTTATATAATTTTTAAGTACTCAGTAATCTTAAAAATGTTGGAAAATATTCTCTGTAATCTAATTTTAGGAATGTTAACTTTAAATATATTATAGTTATCGCTCTTATTTTCTGATAATATCGTGTATGGTCGACCATACTTTCAAAAATGGGCACGTTACATAATATTTTATATACATAAAAAATTTAAGTTATTTTAAAAATCTTGTTGCAAAATGATTTGCATTAAGTTTTTCAATTTTGGATTAGTAAATATAGTTTTCACTTAATAACAGAAATTAAACTAATGTATAATTTTAAAAGATTTTTTTTAAAATTATAACAAATTATTATAATTAAAATTTTGAAAAAGTGAAAACAATTCTTGTAAAAATTCATTATTCATCGATTTTTTTTTTCTTAAGACAATAGTCCTTAATAAATCTTAAGCAATTTAAAATGTATTGTGGCTACTCGTTTTCTGAACACACCCGTCTCTTAGAGCGGCTAATGTTTCATACTGAGCACCGTTTTTTAACCACTTCCCTGGGGTAGACGTTTATATACGTTTTTACCGAAAGGGTCCTTTTCAGAAAACGGACGAATAAATAGAACGCTCAAAAACCAGCTATAGACGTGTTTACACGCCAATCTTTTATGCCCTTCTAAGATTGAAACGAGTCCAGTTGTCAACTCATACTTATGGTAAAGTTGTTAGCCACCGCTCGGGTACTTCAAGGTACCCTATTTTCCTAGTTACTATAATAAAAACAAAAAATTCGTCTGAAAATTAAACATTTTTCCCAAAATAATTGGCGGGGAAGGGGTTAACAATGTCAGGACTTTAGCACAACTATCGACAGATTCACTCACGCAATTTCACTTACTTGGCTGTAGTTTTCAGACTATTCAACGGTGCCGCTCGCTGGCCCCGGTTTTAGATTTACTGTTGAGGACCATAAGATGGGGGCTATACATTATTTCACCTCTCATCGCAAAAACAATAATGTCACAATAAAAGTTGACGGAGAGAGGAACAGGGACCTAACTGAAGTCAGCTGATTTTAAAATCTATAGACCACAGTGGCTCTAATATATATGTATGTATGTATGTGTGTGTGTATGCATGCGTCGTATGTGTATATATAAAAAAATGACTCTTATAGATATATTGTATGGTTTCATGAACGTGTGTTTATGGGGGAGTACATATGCATATATGGTTGTATACTTATATATATATATATATATATATATATATATATATATATATATATATATATATATATATATATATATATATATATATATATATATATTATAAATTAACTGATTTAAAATATGGTTTTCCTGTGTAGTGAAGAAACCATATTTTAAATCAGTTAATTTATCATATTTATGCTCTGTAAATTTACATTGAGCACTGTTTGGTAAAAATCAAAATATCAATAAGTACACCGGATTATATATATTACTGTTCTTTCTTTTTATTATAATATATATATATATATATATATATATATATATATGAATAGTGATCTGTATGAATTTGTCTGTACAGGTATACATATACAAAAAAGCCTCTATAATACCTACGTACATATATACATACATATAAAGTCAGATATAGAGCAACTTTAAAAGACTTCAGAAAATTCCAGAGCCGACAACTGAAGACCAGCTTTTATCGTGAAATTGACAGTGAAGCTTTTGAAGGCAATTTTAAACATCGGTCCGAATCTGTCTAACAAATGCAGGTTATGAGGATATGTAGGATATATCACGGTTGATCCTAGACTGGAAGAGGTTAAGACTGTAATGATCAAGAAAGCAGCGGCTCACTTGAAGAAGCTGTCTAAATGCCAATTCCCTTCTAACCTTAGGCCCAAATCCCGTCTCCTGGTATCGGTACGAAATCTGCAACTGTTTCGTCCCTCGACCAAATCCAAGGCAGGAACAAATATTTCCTAATTATTAATGATTTTTTTTATTAGTTCGTCTTATTATTATTGTTGTTGTTTTTCTCTGCTTGAGAGACTGGCGCAATACAGTCTTTTATTTCTTCTTTTCAAACTCAGATGCCATATTGAAGTCAAGAGGTTTAAAGGGGGATATCCTAACGAGTTTATACGGTAAAACAGGGACTGCGATGAGACAAAGTTCTTTTTAGAGCTACAAAGGAGAGAAAGCAGTGGAGAGCCATGATTGTCCACTTCCTGAAGGAACCCGGTACATAAAAGAATTATTAAGCACACAAGACGATAAATTGCTTAATGTTTCTGATTGGTTACCCATCTTAATATTGATAAACTTCGATTCTGCTTAACTTCGGTAATTAGATAACAACTGATGCATTCAGCATGGGTTTTCATAGCCCCGACTCCTTCCTACCACCTCTATTTCCTCTCATTAGACCTTCAAGTAAATATCTGTATGTAGTAAATCGGTGTAAAAATTGTATCAGATTCTTCATTCATAATTATAGTTTTTTTTTTTTTTCATTCATAATCATAGGCTGTTCATTCATAATCATTTGCAACGGACGAAACATGTTTTTAAATACGGCTAAATAGTAAGCCGCCTACAAATTGATATACGTTGTTGTGTAAAACCTTTCCGTTATGAATAAACGAAAACGCACCCTCGAAAGGATGCGAGGAAGAAGAAAGGAAAACCAGTGAAAGTACTTAAATCAACTTAGTCTGTTCCTGTTTATTTAACGCACTGAAAAACACTTGTTGCTCAGGGGTAAATAACGATGATGATGGTGGTGATAGTGAGAGTGTGTGTGTGTGTGTGTGTGTGTGTGTGTGTGTGTGTGTGTGTGTGTGTGTGTGTGTGGATGTAGGTAATTTATTTATTTACTCAGCTGATTAGTTTAGCGTGCAATCTGCTAAAGATCGAACTCACAACTCAGTGGTAATGATCTGCGAGACCAGATGACTTCGTGAAAGGATTATTGAACGACGATGATGATAGGTGGATGTGTGGATAATATAACGGTTATCAGAAACGGATTAGTGAAGTCGGAGAACAGAGTTCAAATTTCGGGCAAGTCTGTTGCGATCACCTTCGCATTAATGTTTTGGGGGGAAAAGCATTTAATCCGTTTTTTTTCTTCACCCACCCACCGAAGCTACGGGTTAGTAGAGCAGACTGATTTCTCTAGCCTTGGACAAAAAGAAGGAAAAAACGGAATTCAAACCATCGAGAAGGCAACGGGAAATTATTCCACTATCTTTCACAAGAAGTTATGGCAATTGACAGAAATCTGTGAAAAGACACAATGGCTATACGTCCTGAAGAGATATTAGATTAAAAAGGAAAACTAAACAAACTATGATACTACGCATCACAGAACGACAAATTCTGACTCCATGTCTGAGACTGGACCTTAGACACACGCATGTACTCACGCACACACACACACACACACATGAAGAGAGCTCCGAAAATAATGCTTCCGGTTTATTTCCACAGAAACTATAATATGTATATACAGAGCGCACAATAACACCGTTGGATGAAGCAAACTTTCAAGTACAAAACAGTGCTCCCCCACATACACACATATAATTATTATGTATTTTCGAGGTGCTTTTCGTCTCATGGGTTGACAGCTTAACCAAGTATTGAACTCACAGTGGATAAAGGTGTTAGTTAGATCCAGTGACAGGACACAAAGTATTGTGAGTTCAATACCTGGTTAAGTCGGTGGAGAACTCGGAGAGGGGAATTAACAGGAGTTAACTGATAGCCGACATCCATTAGACATGGCACGCGGGACTAGAACAGTCTACCCCAGCGAGCGAAGAGTTATGTTCGACATTCCAACCACCTGAAGAAGGCCGGAGTGTACAACCACCGAAACGTTGTGATAAATATGGCAACAAAGATGAGGACGATAGTTCGAACAATATAAATAGTGTCCATAATATATACAGATAATTCCGTTATAATTTACTTTTTTTCGTATTTTTGTGCACATGTTAGTACTTAGTTCGTATGTCCATTCCACGAAGTCTTTCCTTGCAGATTGACCACAGATTCTCGATTGGATTTAAATCAGGAGAGTTTCGAGACCAGTCTATAGTACTTTGATTTTCTCACTGGTAAGGCTTGCCAGTGTGTTCGTGCTGCGTTACAATTTTCGTACGATTTCTTGGAGTAACGTCCATCGCAGACAATGGCCGTAGAATAACTAATCGACAGTCGAGACAATAGTGTCCTGGCGAGATAAAAATCTGATGCAATCACATATGACGCAATATTTTCCCAAATCCAAACAAATTTCATCATATACCACGAAAAGAGATTCATATTACAACACACCACTGCAAATGACCTAATCTGAGAAAAAATAGAAATCGATTACACCCTTTCACACCGGTGGGTCTAAAACTGACTGTATGATGAAAGAAAGGAAACTAAAGCGGTTGTTTCAATTAATCTGCACAAGGGTGTATAAAATGATCACAAAAGTCTTTGTTTAGGAGTGCAACCTCACCTTAGTAGTTAGGTATAAAGGCAAACGTATGAGACGGGGATAGAAAGATTGTGTAGTACCTTGCAGAGAAGGAAAGCCTTCTTTAAACCTTCTTATATATAAATCTTTTCAACATGACACCCTTTTCTAATATTTCTTAAACCAAATTGGAAGAGAATGCTGAAGAAACTAGCTTGAAAATATCAAGCCAATGATTTCCAAAGTAGAAGATACTACCAATGGACCCTCGACATACAATCGGGAGAGTGGATCAGCAGTCACGAGCTGATGTGACAACGGTGATCAGGGGATCGATTCAACAGCCTCATAATGATGCATTACATGCAACCAGAGGAAAAGAAAAATATCTCCCACCCCACCAAGGTTTATCTCTTTTAAGTAGTTTGAAATATTTTTTACTTAGATTCGACCCCTGGGAAGGTGAGAAACAGGTCCTCTGGGTTAAATTTTATCAGGAGGTTGAAAGTTTCTTTTGAACCCACTTCTATTCCCTTATCAGTCTTCCTGATTTGATAGCGCCATGTTACGCCTGCTTGGCCTCACGCTGTCCACTGGTATGAGGTGGAATAAATACATTGAATCAATAGCTTCATCTGCCGCAAGGAAAGTTGGCTCTCTGTGTCGGGCCAGAAAGTTTGTCTCGTCTGAGTCCACCCTTCAAAGCTATAAATCAACCATCCGTTCTTCCATGGAATATTGCTGTCATATATGGTCTGGTGCTCCCGCTGTACTTCTCGAGATCCTTGACAAAATCCAGAGACGAATATGCAAGATGATAGGTCCTGGCCTGGCATCTAGTCTACAATAGCTATCCCACAGACGTGCTATGGCCTCCCTCTGTCTCTTCTACAAATATTTTCACGGCAATTGTTCCGACGAGCTACTTTCGCTGGTTCCCGGACAACATGAATATAAAACGAGCTATCAGGCTGGCATCTCGGTCCCACCCTTTCACTATCAAAGCGGTTAAATGTAACCGTCTCGTCTTCTCAAACAGCTTCTTCTCCCGCACTTCCCGTCTGTGAAACTCCCTTCCCATTACTCGCTTCCCCGATGACTATAATCTTCAAATATTCAAGTGTAATGTCAATCGACATCTGATACCTTGATCTTGTTCCCTGTCCTTCTCTGTATCCTTTCCTCAAACACGCCTCTTAACTCTTGTTCTCAATCCTCTGTAACCCCTTGCGGGCTAGTGGCACTCCCGCCATACTTGTGGTGAATTGCCTTTAAAAAAAAACAACTACGGTTTTGTGTTATGTGTTTTGATGTTGAAACTGTGAATGCTAATCTTAAGGTACTTGTTTTCCGAGTACACTCCAATCCCTTTTGCAGGCGTCTGCTCAAGCACATTCGTGTTTGTTTAATACCCACAAAGCTCATATGTGGTTTATATTGCAACTATGATGAGAAGACCTTAGTTACAGCCCCTATGAGATAGGTAATCTGGCATGATCAGCATTTTGAAAAAGGACAATACACTCAAACCCTCGGTCACAATGACTTGTGACCTCATGCTAGGAAAACCATCAAAGAGTTTCATATACACCCACAAGGCTTGGATGTGTTTTTCGAGAACTTCTCAATGGTGCCACACACTGGGATTGTCTCATAGAACGATATTAACAAGAAATTACCTACGTGGCAAATCGGCCATGGTGAGATTCGAACCCTAGTCTCATGGTCGAAATGCTAACATTTTAACTCGGCCACGCACCCAAATAGTACCAATATATGCAATCATTTTCTTTGTCCTTCTTATGATATCAGGAACACCGGTCCTGAGTATGATGTACTCGCTGAGAAATATGCAACTATTTTGGAGTTACCAAGAATCTAATTTCTGTTTGTACAACAAAATAAATAAAAGACTAGACAATATTTTAGTCGGTGTAATGAAATACCTTAATTCAGGCCCCACTGTATCCGAGATTAATTCCACAAAACTGAGGTAATTTGCGTGATGGATGAGTGACGTCGGCCAGTCGTCATGAGGAGAGAGAGAGGATCATGTTACGAGCATGCCCAGGTGGGTGCGTAATTACAGGTAGACAAGTCTGGGCACATGAAAAAACTGAATTGAATTGAAGAGGCAGGGAAGAGATACAGTAAAGCAGAAAATAAAATTTAGCTCTGATGAAATAATGAAAAGCTGGGAGACAACACTGATAACATAAAGACAATCTCATGTAAGCGATGGAGTGTGTGTGTGTGTGTGTGTGTGTGTGTGTGTGTGTGTGTTTATTTAATTATTAATGTTTTCATTTATTTTTTTTAATATAAATATCAGTATTTAAATTTTACAACGGTTAGTTTTCAATCCGAACCTGACGACTGGATGATGCCTTGGGGTGAAAACTGCAATTGTCTCGTTCCTCGAGAAGGTCCAACACAGGAACAGACATTTCCTAATTATTAATGTTCTTATTAGTTCGTCTTATTATTGTTGTTTTTCTCTACTTGAGAGACTGGCGCAATACAGTCTTTTATTTCTTCTTTTTCAAAATCAAATGCCATATTGAAAGCAACAGGTTTAAAGAGAAACATCCCAACCAGTTTATATGCTAAAACAGGGGCTGCGATGAGGCAAACGTTCTTTTTAGAGCTACAACGGAGAGAAAACAGTGGAGAGCCATGATTGTCCACGTCATCAAGGAACCCGGTATATATAAGATTTATTAAACAAAGTTTTGTTTATCATAAGACAATAAGTTATTTAAAGTTCCTAATTGGTTACCCATCTTAGTATAAACCAGTTTCGACTATTGACTCATAGTTGTGATACATAACCGGTTAGGAACAAAATGGATATTTGTTACTTGTATAAATTTTAGATCTGTTATGATAGTTTAAGCATTGTTTTATATTACCACCAGCGCTCACTGAGCGCATTATACACGAGATACAAAATTAGTGTATGTACTGCTGACCCATTCGCTAATTTTATATCTCATGTATGATGCGACCCCCTTAAAATTAGCTTCAAAATTAGGTCTTCAAATGTTGCAGGATACGCAAGTATATACGGTAGTTTAGTTTATTTCTAGAATATGTGAAAACCAATTGGATGTTGAAAAATATTTTAAGTGTTAGCGTTTTATTACTTTACAAATGAAAACTAAAGTTGTTACCATGGTAACTCCGCTATACAAATGGATTTTTCATTTGTGTTTTAAAATTGTCATGTAGCGAAACATTAACACTTTTTAAATAATAATAATAAATTTCAATATCCCACTGGGTTATACATATTAACGCTTTTACATACAGATATCCCACATCAGTTATTTTAAGTGACAAATGTAACTTTTTACAATAAATAATAAATCTACGGTACTTAATGCGGGTAAAGTGTAATATCCGCGCTCAGTTTATAATAAAAATTACCCGAATAGTTACATTTAGGTGCAAATTTGCATACTTAATTCGAAAATAACAAAGAAATTTTGCTAAAACTACCGTTTTGAAGTTGCCGACAATAAAAATTCGGACTCATTCGCATCGAGGCTACAGCACGGCAGCTATTACTGGCCTCGAAGTAATCATTCGCGGAAGTTTCACTTGTCGTGATTAATACGCACGCAATGCGCGAAATTTAAAAAGAGCTTGGTTATTTGCAAAATAAAAAAAAATGGTAGAAAGGAAATAATAAGAAGAACAAATTTAAGGTTCAAATTTTATTTTTTTATTAAATTTTGGAGTTTTAAAATAAAATTTCTTTTTTATTAGTTTGTTTTATTATTTACTTAATTATTATTTAATTTGTTTTATTACAAAAAAAAACAAAAACATTTGTCATTGCTTTTCTAAACAACTTAAACAAATTTACCAAAAACCCTAACCCTTGCGCAGTAATTGAAACGAGTAAAAATCATTAAAAGGTCCGTTAACTAAGTAAGCTTCCGCGAATGACTACTCAGAGGCGAATGTATGTAAACAACGCCAGTCATGGCGGACGCGAATGAATCCGCACTTTTATTGTTTATAACTCCAAAACGGTAGATTTTAGCAAAATTTCTTTGTTATTTTCGAATTAAGCATGTAAATTTACACCTAAATGTAACTATTCCGAAAATTTTATTAGAAACTGAGCGTGGCAATTATACTGCAAATTACCCCTTATTGCAAGTGTTGCTGATGAATTAAATTTCTAATGGTGTTTTATTGGCAATTGTTAAACTTATCCGAAAAAAAAAAAAAAAGTTATTTCAAAGACAACGTCTTTTTTCACTTGTTTATATTGGGATGTTTTTTTATAGTCACAAACAAATGTATCCTAAATATATGAAAAGCCATTAATATATATTGTTATACACTTTGAAAACTTTGTGAACTTCACTGACACATTACACTCTCTACCAGGGACATTTTTAACTTCAGCTACGGCTGTTCTTATAAAAAAAATTTGCTGCATAATTTCTTTCAGCATACAAAAGAATATTTTGAGTAACCACTCCACCTCTCTTCTACTTCAAGCAAAAATTTATTGTCAATAAACAAATTTTTTTTCAATTTCACATTGTGTAAGAGTTCCTTTTTAAATTGTGCACTTAAAAAAGTGTTGATATTTTTTATTTTGCAGATGGGAAAATCATAATTTATGTCAAAAGGTGGACATTTCTGCCTTGGCTAAGGATTAATCAACTACACTGACAGATTATTACAACTCAGTGACTGGAACTCCTGGCCAGGTTCCAGACGAAGCTTACTAAATATGTACTCTTTTGAACATGTAAAATAAACATCAATTTTTTTTTTATTTTTTTTTTACTTAGTTCATCTAAAGCCCAAGAGTCACTCAATGTAGAGTGTTACCAAGTGAGGTTGCTGTATGGATATAAGTGCAGATTATGAGGGTATGTAGGATAGATAATAGTTGACTCTAGAATTGAAGCACTTAAGATTATATTGATCAGGAAATCATCCAGTTTTCCAATCTTTCTTCAACAAAAACTACTGACAATTTTGAAATTTTTCTAAACTGTTTTTCTGCCAAAATATTTTTATTTTCATGGATGAGAGTTTAATGAAACAAAAACAATTCTAAAGAATATATATTTTTCACTGGGTTGTGCTAGACAATTTTTCTTGGTAGAATCTATCTTAGATATTTATAAGTTTACCATCCATCCCCACTTCAAATATTGCTGCCACTTCTGGTTTGGTGATTCTGCTATGTATTTAGAGATTCTTGATAAAATACAAAGAAGAATCTGCAATGTTATAGGTCCTGACCTAGCATCTCAGCACTTCTCAATCATGCAACTCTTTTCTGGCTTCTTGCTTTCCAGTCAACTTTGATCTTCAACAATTTAAATGCAATTTCAATTGTTATCTTGTCTTAATTCCTGTTCTTTTATAGTTCTCTCGACTTAATAATGTTTGTCTTTTCCTCATATTCTCTCATACTCAGTAACTCCTTAGTGGTTTTATTGTCTTACTTAGGGTGAAATGATTAAAAAAAAAATTCCTTGGAAAAAATAATGTGCTCTTCAGATTAGTATTTCAATTTTGACTGCATTACTAAGGGCTTTTACAATATCTTTTCAAGAATAGGTTTTCTTAGGGGATGAAACATTTCCACATTTCCTCACCAGTATCAGAAACCAGTGTTCAAGTCAAGGTAATTGCCAGTATTTCAAATACCAATTCTCTAGACAGGAGACGCCCTTTAGTTACAAGAGACAACCTTTTTATATCCATTTCAGCTTGTGTCATACAAAGTTTATTAGCTCATTTTTGCTCATTTTTGGTTAGTATTTACTTTCATCTTCATTTTTCATTAGTTTAAATTAATAATTTAAATTTAAATTAATAATAATTGATAATGCTTTACATTATCAACCATTACTAAATTTTAACTAGTATTTACATTCCTCTTCAGATCTTATTAGATTGCAGGTTATCCCCCGCATAGCTGTGCCAGTTTTGCCAAGAAGTCATTAAATGGTGCTGTTAAGCACCTATAAAAACAGGACCCTTCCTGTCTTCCTTCTCTTTTCTCTCTTTTCCATTCAGCATGCTCTAGTGATGACATCCACAAGGCCTTGTTCCAAAGCAAGATGATATTTTTTTTCTCCCAGTGACTGTATTCACACACACACACATCACCCACACATCACCCACATAATCTCTATCTTCTAATGTCATCTTTCTTTTCTGCATGCATACTTGCATATTTTCTCTCATCACTCAGTTATATAAAAACAAAATATAAAATATCACCTTGTTGAAATTGGCTTCTATTTCATTATACCTGTCATTTCTATGTGCAAATATTGTTGCCGCTGCTTTTAGTTTAACTAGGAGTGGTGTTGTAACATTTTGCTGACCATTGATATGACTTGAACATATACATACTGCGACAAGATGAAAAATTGTAAATCATTATTAATGTTTGATGCGTATTTATTTTCATCATATTTTATTTGATGAAGCATTGTCATCCATTATTAATCTTTTTGACAAGTATTTCATCTTCGTTTTTTTTTATTAGATGGAACAATGTCAGCTATAATTATTAATTTCTCAGGAATTGTTTCTAAAAGCATTTGAAAAACAAAAAGAATCAACAAAATTTATCGAATATAATATTTAATCATTTTGACAGCAGAAAATGACATTAAAAAGGTGGAGAGGGTGATGTGAATGAATCACGTGGTTTTGAAAACCTTCTTCAGGAAATATTGGTACTTTCCACAATCGTCCAACTGAAGCATTTCTTGGGCAGCCAATGGCAGAGCAAGGGACGCTATACTGTCATCGTCATACTTTTTGTTTTTTTGCAAGATACGAATTATTTGCAGACGGCAAAGATGTGACAGTGAACTGTTTTTTTCTACAGAAAAAGAAAACAGAAAAGAAATTATAGAACATAAAATAAAACATTACCAGATATTTAAGTAACAGGTTATTCAATATGAACCGGTTGATTTAGGCAAAGTAATCCTGTGGCAGTATTACCCATAATCATGGAAGTACGTGGATTCATGCTCTTGGGAAAGATAACTGAACATTTAAGCAAAGGCAATAATGTTGAACTTTTTAATTCTATCCGGCAGTTAATTGTTGGTTTATTTCAATATATTAGGTTAAGTCATAAGGCATTTGTCTTTTTTGGGGTTTTTTTGGCAATCAATTGCAATGACAAATGTGTCATTCTAACTAACCAGTCCATAAATATATCATAAATGATAACAAATAGGTTACATATTATAAGTCATACAGACACACATATACAAATGTTTTATTCAATATTGTTTCCCACCCCTTCCTATACATTTATTCCACAAGAAATTCTAGAAAACTGTCAATTCTCTCCTGAAAAAAAATCATTATTCAAAGAACCTGTTAATTTATTGAAGACTCCTTCAGATGTTCTTGTTTATATAAAAAAAAAAAAAATAGACAGCATTGAAACTCGCTAATCAAAAAAGTATAAATATATTGTGTCCAAAAATAAGTCTGTTTCCTTTTATAAAGGGTGTTCCAATAATTTGGACTGATTTTAAATGTGAATTAAGTTTAAGCGTCTGATGATTTTTTAAATTTTTCTTTCAGATTTGGCAGACATTTGGGTGATATTATTTTTCACACATAATTGCCATGACTTAAATAACATAATCCAATAGAGAAATATATAAATTTTCACCAATAACACTGATTTATTTACTGCTGACTTTGATCCGTCTTAATGAAACACCCTTTATAAGTATGTTGTCAAACCAAACTGTTTATTTTTTCTTGTAAGGGATTTGAATATTAACAAGCTTGTGTAAATGTTTGGCAGAACAGGGATTAAGAGAGATAGCAAAAAGACAAATCTTACTATGAGCAACAAAGTACAAATAGTTGTGGAGAACCATCATGGCCCACGTCTTGAAGGGACACGACACATAGAAGGGCACACGTACTTGATACCACCTAAACAAGTATGATGCAAGGGAGATAATTCAATGGTTGCCAATCATCTAAAATAAATACCAAGATGACAAAGGGCATCATGTTATAAGTGGCCATATCAGATTGAAACATCGATTCTCATAGGATCACCAACATTAAGTACTGTCAAACCTAGTTCGTATCAAGATGGGTGACCGGTTGGGAATACCAGGTGCTGTAAGCTCCAATGTGCGGGTAGTAGAGGAGGCAGCAATATGATCTGATATATTTGTAGGTTTAATAAAAGCAAAATAGAGTAAAGAATGAAAAATGTGTTTTTATATTCGGAATGTACATATGATGCCATTTTGTTTTATTTCATTTTCAGTTGCCAACATGAATTTGATGCGAAAATATCACACTTTCATTGTGGAAACGTTTATCAAGAACAACGAATCAGTAACTGCAACGCAAAGAGCATCGGCCCGCCTGATCACCTAATTTGTGTATCCCCACAGAAAAAAAAATATGCATGGTTCAAATTTTGAAACATGATATATATTTATTGTTCAAAGTAACCTCTACGATTTTACAATCCCCGCTTTGTCCACATAGTCCTTGTTCCGCCTGTAACATTGTCACTATATCCTCTGTGGCTCATTAATTTTGGTCATCGTTTCACGGGTGGGGGCATAAGCTCTTTTTCAGACCAATACCCTAAAGTCACACCATTTTCATGTCTCACTGAAAAATTGAGAGACATTTTTTGTCAGGTAGAAGATTTGCTTTTAACAGAAAAGGGCACAATACATGAAATTTATATAAGCAAAATTATATTGCGTCCAGCAAGGAAACGTTGCTGACCATAAATCAGTGACGGATGCAATGCGTGAGGGAACTTCTATACTCCAGCATTTTTTAGGCCATCTGCTTGCAGCCAAAACTAAAAATATAGTTAGAGTAAGGAACTCATTTTCTTATCCAAGAATCTCGCCTTCTGGCTCATTCCTGATTAGTCAATTCAAAAGACCAATGAAAAAAACTTCACCATGTCCTTCTCATTTTACTCTCTTTCTTGTGGGACTTGTGACTGCCCACTAGCGCTGTCAGATATTTTGTATTTTTGAAATACAATATATTTCCAACAACCTGTGTGGCTATTTATTAGTTGGTAATGCTTTTTTTTTCTTATCATCAACGTTATTTTTTCTTTATTCCACCCCCACAGGTCATCCATTGAACCAAATTCATCAAATAGGTTATTTGAGATTTCTCCTTTCTTTTCTTACTTTTAATATGACCTGTGAGTGCTAAATTCTCCAAGCCTTTTTTACTCATTATGTAGAAAATCACCATTGCCATAAAGAAGATTAGATATTAGATAGCACTTCAGAACTGATTTCTTTGTTTTGAATGCCATTTTTCTATCTTTTAATATTCTGTTTAACATCCCAATATGTAACCCTGCCTCTTTTGTTGACAACCATGTATTTTATTTTCTTACAGATAATAGTTCTTTCTTCTTGCTTTGTGATGTCTATCTCTTCTAATAACTTGCAGCAGGTTTTACTGTGTTACCTGGTATCAGAAGCAATGTGTATTTCTTGACCCATGCAGGACTTATCAAAAAGCTGAAACCACTCAAATTTTATGTACAAAATATCAGGTGGGTCATGTAGGAGTCACCATATTAAATTTAACCTCAGCTCTAAAAGTTATAATTCAACACTCAAATTCTGCGGGGGATCATGTCATCAATTATCGATGGGCTGCCATAAAAAAAAAAAAGTAAAAAAGAACATTGTATTTTTAGAACTACTTACCATTAGTCTGTTTGAGCTTGGCCCATTCATTTTTGCTGACGTATTTTGCTAGTGACTCGTTCAAGCAGAGGAAAGAGCCTCCCATGAATAAAAGAACATTCAGGATTGTATCAAAATATTGCTCGTTAAGTTGATGATTCTCAAACAAAGAAGAAATGTTCTGGCAAGGCTCATCTCCAAATGGCTGACTCTCATTCAGTAGACATGACCTGACATCGGCACCATGCCGAAGCACCTGCTGCAAAAACGGTCCATCAAAATTTGGTAACGTGATGTCCTGACTCGTGAGATCATTATCAAGTGCAAAGAGAACACAACAGTTGCCTGACATGTGAGGGTGGTAGACATTTGGGCAGGCACCATACTCCCAAAACAGTTCGAAAAAATCAAGACGTTTCGATTTCAAAACTGATAACATCGGTGGCATCAAGCCGTCACGGAAATCATTCACTTCAAACCCATACTCAAGCAGTGTTTTCACAGTATCAAACATCATCGTTCGAGATGTTGCATGTGAAAGAAGTGGTGCCTTCTCCCAGAAGTTCTGGTGACGCCAATTCTCGTAAGATACAGTCATGTCTCTTGTAGGGTCTTCAGTTAGTAAATATCGCAGAATGTCTGTGGTTGCAAGGTCAAGTGCCAGGCAAACAGGTTGCCATTCTGATGAACAATTTTCCTTGATTCTTTCCAAATCTGTAACCTTGTATAAAAGTCTTACACAGCTGGAGGAAAAAAAAGAGAAGAAAAGTTAGAGAAAAATAATAATTTATACAAAAGATTTTAGAGAAAAAAAATAATCAATTTAAAAAATCCCTTGATTACCCACACCGAAAAATGTTATCAGATTTAATTAGAACTGAAAAGTTTGCTCCATGTGCCGGGCCAGGAAATTTTTCTCCCCGGAATCTATCCTCCAAATTTACAAATCAACCATCCGCCCTTGCATGGAGTATTGCTACCATATATGGTCTGGAGCCCCTTCTGTTTGCCTCGGGGTTCTTGATAAGGTCCTGAGACGGGTATGCAATGTAATTGGCCCTGATCTGGCTTCCCGTCTGCAGTTTCTCTCTCACAGACTCGTTGTCGCCTCTCTCTGTCTCTTTTACAAATACTTCCATGGTAATTGCTCCGATGAGCTGCTATCGCCGGTTCCCAGGCTCCATGAACTCAAGCGTTGTACAAGGCTGGCATCCCGTTCCCACCCTTTCACTGTTGAAACTGTTAAATGTAGACATCTCTTCTATTTCAATAGCTTCATATCTTGCACCTCTCGCCTGTGGAACTCCCTTCCCTATTCCTGTTTCCCTGACAACTATAATCTCCAACTATTCAAATGTAACGTCAATCAACATCTCCAGTTGCATTGATCTATCCACTATCCTTCTCCACATCCTTTCCACTATCACTCCTATCTGCTCTTGCTCCAAATCCTCTGTAACTCCTTGCGTGCTAGTGGCTTCCAGCCTTGCCTGGGGTGAAAAGCTTAAAAAAAAAAAAAAAAAAAGAAAAACCTGCACAAGAAAGGTAACCATATAATTATTTGTAATAGTTTATCTGCAAAAGAAGATAGATAATGTAGCTTCCCTGTGCCTTTTCTATATTTTCATGGTAATTGTTCCAATGAACTTTAACCCCATCCCTGGCATAGATGTGTATGTACATTTTTACCAAAAATGTTTTTTTTTTAGACACATACGATTAAATATGTTCAAAAATCAGCTACAGACGTTGTTTATATGTCAATCTTGATTTTTTTTATGCTTTTCTGAGCTTGAAACGATTTCAGTTGTCAACTCATACGTCTGGTAGAAGGTGTTAACCACCACGCAGGTACTTCAAGGTGCTTCAGTTTCTTAGTTACTATATTAATAACAAATAAAAAATTTGTCTAAAAATGAAACGTTTTTCCCAAAATAATTGGCGAGAAAGGTGTTAAATTTTGGTACCTAGATATATAAATTTAAGTGCAGTACTACAGTGGCAGCTAGGTCTCATCCTTTTGAAATCGCTAGATGCAGCCATAAGTTCTATGCTAACAGTTCCTTCTCTCGCACTTTTCACTTGTGGAACTCTTCTGGCTTCTTGCCTCTTCAGTCAAATTTGATCTTCAAAAATTTAAATGCAATATCAGTCGTTATCTTCTGTCTCCTTAATTCCTGTTCGTTTATTGTTCTCTCTCCTTAATAATGTTTGTCTTTTTTTCATATTTTTTCACACTCAGTAAAATCTTGCACCATAGAGATGTTATTGCATTGCTTGGGGTGAAATGATTAAAAAAAAGACGTGTGTGTGCATATACACATAAAGGAATGCAGACAAATTCTTAGTCCTGGGCAAGAAGCCCTTAAAAAAATCTGATTTTTGGTTATCTGGTCAGATTTTCACCATCCATTCATGTGTGTGGTTTTATATATATATAAAATATAAATATGTTTGTGTGTGTGTGTGTGCGTGTGCGTGCTGGTTCCGTGTATCTTCGTAGTGAAACAGTGTATGTATTCAGGGGGAATGTACACACACATATATACACGCATGCTGACAGGAACACACGAAAACGGAAATAGATCTAAGGGATCTAAGAACACACAGGGGTCATTAAAACATTAAAAGATAAGACAACCCGATTCATCACTTCTCAAACCAACCTTAATTGTTTTATGACCCTTCCCTCAGAACTCTTCACTACCATTTAAAGAAAGACATTGGAATGACCAACACAAAAACAGAGAATGTCTCATATAGAGAAGATGTAACATTGAAAAGCATAAAGGAAAAAAATTAATTATTTTTAATAATTATTTTTAATAATATGTGGAAATCTCCACCCTTTACCTGAAGACGGTCGTAAGACCAGAAACACGTGTTGTAAAACTATGTAAAACTATGAAAAATAAAGAATAATATTTTTTAATAAAAAAGAAAAAACAAAAACCCACATTACAACCAAAAAAGTTTGCGGTACCTCTCTTCTTTTTAATATACACGCTTTTCTCTCGTTGGAACCATTATAACCTCTTCATTTCATTTTATATATATATATATATATATATATATATATATATATATGGTATAAGAATGACAATTGGAAAAATCTTAGTTTTTGCTGATGTGTTTTGTCTTCCAACTTTATCCAGGCAAACAATGAAAGCAAAATGTTTTTGTTGTCATAGTTACATTTAATCAAAAATTTTAAAAAGAGAGACGCATCTGTGTAAGCATCTTTCTGGTTAATGGTAACTTCCTTTATACAAAGAGATTTGTATTAAAATGAAACAGACAGATCTTGTCAACTGAATTTCATAAAAATTGTTTGAATGAATTCTTGCTCTGAGTTATTCTTTATATATATCCAAGTGGTTTAAAACGTCATTTAAATATTTTGCCATCCAAACGGAGTGCCAACTGCAGAAAAGTTTTAACATTATACTTATGCAATGATATACAGATCATTGGCTGCATTGAAAAGCAATTGTCTGTTGATTTTCTCATTTTTGTTATTTTTATATTAAGTTAAAAAATAATTTATGTGCTTTTTTTTTATTGGTGATAGATTGATTTTTCTTCTTTGTGTGTGTACATATGCCTGTACATGTGCCAGGTGCCGTGGTTATTTATCATCATGAAACAAACTAAGTGTATGTATATATTTTGGAGACATACCCGGTGTGTAGTCTTGAGGAGTGTTGGTGAAAAATAATAAATAAATATAAGGTTAGAGTGAAGAAAACTGCAAGATTATTAGGAAAAAATTGCCAAATTTTTCTTTGCTTCTTACCTGAGTTTGTTACAGACAATGGCAGTTTGCAGAGCACATATTGGAATGGAATCCAGAGTGAAGATGTTGGGATTGGCTTTGTAGGAGAGGAGCAACTCCACACACTTATAATGTCCTTCCTGTGCTGCTGCTAGCAAGGGAGTGGCTCCATCAAAGGCTGCGACATCACCTAGAGCCCAAAAATCTGATAATGGCAAAACAAACAAAATCACATTAATTTAATTGTCCTCTTTTCTAAGTACACAACTATAGCATAGTACTTCACCTACCTTATTGCAGGTTTTGCTTTTCAGTTTTCAATTACCCAAGGTCAACCCAAGAAGCCATTAATATTACTTAATAATGGCCTTTAAGCATATGACTAATGATAATGGCATTTTAGATATTTTTTTATACTGAAGGCTTACCCAATACAAGGCTCAAGAGCCACTCATAGTAGAACATTATTTAATTTAAGAGGAGGTAGGTGGTGGTAGAAGATTATGCAGATAAATATGAGCCATCACATGGAGAGGTTAAAATTGTAGACTTCAGGGAAACACCTGTCTATATTTCTGAGATGAGGTATTATGTACATTATTTACATTATTCGGACTATTGTCCTCATCTTTGTCGCCATATATAAATATGGCGACAAAGACGAGGACAATAGTCTGAATAATGTAAATAATGTCAGGGAAACATCATTGTGGTAGTTTGTTCGACAGAGTAGCAATTCTCAGGTGGGAAAAGCTCAGTGGAACCGCCTTACTTTTAGAATACAAGAGGAAATGAGAGGGACTTGACTCAACGGAAGTGGGGTATGGGAAAACTGAAAAGATATGAATTGGTGGAACTAAAGAACGGAGCTCATATGAATTTTCCATGGATAAAGCAATACAGTAGTAAAAAGCTTTTTTACCGTGTTATGCTTGCACAGTGAGTCTCAACTGGTACACTTAAGAGGATCTTTTTAAGTGTACTGCGAAATACTGTCATTTCTAGTGATCGAGGGCTCAAAACAAAATATTCGACAGTACCCATTGATACATTCTGGATTTCAATACAAAAAGAATATCCCACATTAGCTAATAAGGCTTATTAGTTTTATTGTACTTTTCTACTTATTTATGTGAATTAGGCTTCTCAACTCTAAATAACATTAAAAAAAAATAAGGGAAAAATAGTAGATTGGTTGTCCCATTGCCCTCTCCACAACTTGGAATTCAGAATTTTTCTTTTCTTCAGGACTTGGTGATCATGGCTCTCCACAGATTCCTTTTCTTGATTATCTATGAATTGTCATAACTTCTTGAGAAAGATAGTGGATTGGTTTCCCATTACCTTCTTCACAATTCAAAATTCAAAGTACTCCTCCTCTTAGACTTGTCTAACACTTTCGCCCCAGCCCCTCAACCTCCAACGTCTTAATCTCTGGGTTGAGGTGTTTACTCGGTCTTAACCAAACATAAGGGAGTGGCCGTAGATCCCTTGAGCATCCGTAGATCATTCAACCGGTCCACTGATTTAATCCTGCTTCCTGCCCATGTTGTGTTTGGTTTGATCCAGAAAGCAGAAGTGATGTTCATCCATTCATGGTCGACTGAAGATGTAGACACGACTGGGGAGTCTGCGCTAAGAAATTTAGAATGCAGCAATAAAAAAAAATATATATATATCTGCAGAAAGCCGGACAAACAGCTATTCAATAGGTGAATTGTTAATGTCTTTTATATAGCAGAAAAGAATAGTATAGAAAAGAAACGGGTTACAGAAAAGAAAAGTATTTGATGTAAAAACTCATACACTGGATTCTAGACAGAGAGAGAGTGGGTGGTGATTAACTTGTTGTTAATTTGTCTCAGAACGATATACAATTCTTGCAATGGAGAGTTAAAGATTTCTGTGCGCAGCTTAAAGTTTATAGTTGCGTTCCGACTCAGCAGTAGTAACAGTAGTAGTAATCTTTGTAGTAGCAGCAGCAGCAGTACTTATATCAACAGTGGATGCTTCGTTCCAATCTCTGACGTCACTTCCTCTCACCCTTGAGTCTCTAACTCGACTCCACTGTCTCTCTCTTCCGTCTGCAAGGAGATGGAGAGAATAATTCATCTTGCTCGGGCCAAATTCTCTCTTCTCCGTTCAAGAATAATCTCCAGTCTCTCATATATGAACGATGAACAACAAAACAAAAGAAAATACTTTGTGTAATTTCGTTAATGGAGAGGGGTGGCTTGATCGATATTTCCGTTCCCAGTGGTAGTAATAATAGTAGCAGTAGTGGTCTTAGATGTTGGAGGAGTAATTCGCTTCTTCGTTCTCATATCAACAGCACATCTTAGTGGGCGTTTTGTTCCAATCTCTGACGTCACTTTCATACTTCTTCGAGCCTTCAATTCAACTCTGCACACTTTCAATCTCCGACATCTCTCCACCCAGCTCGACTGCACTCAAAGATAGACGAGCCAAAAACTACCCACTTTTTTCAGCATAACTACGCGTTTATATAGATAAACCCGGCTGGTCATAATCGACCCTTGGCTCTACTACATTGCACACGATTATCACGGGTTCTGGTTACTTTCAACCAAAATCACGTGAATTTCAAAGTTCCTCAAAGCGTACTAAGTTCTATTTATAATTTTAACTGATAAAAATTATTTTGACCATTTCATTGTCTTCTAATGACCTAAATTCCATTGGGTACAACTTTTGCCCTAGATCAGATTTCCCATCAGTAAACAAAAATGCTGTGATCTAATTTCGCTACTCAGATCCGCTCCAATTTCAATAAAAATATACGTGTGTGTGTGTGAGTGTGTTTCCCAACTCTCTTCTCTGTCACACTTGTTCCACTTAAGACTAGAGATTCCAGTCTTTCATGTTATTTAAGCTATAGCTACAGAAAAAATGCATTCTGGTGTTTCCCAAATTCCTAAGGACATTTGTGAGAAAGTGAATGCAAAAGACTAAAAGAGAACTTGAACTCACTTTGCCGATTCTACTTTCCACACTCATAACTGCTATGGTACCCACACAACCTAGGTATGAAATAAGGGTGGTAATGCCTAAATTGAGTGGATGGAACTTGCTAGACTAAGAGTGTAGATCCATCTAAGAGAAGGAAAACTCTGATTTTAAAGTTCTGCTGACATTGGCCATAATCAATCATGAGAAACACTTTGGGAGTGAACCCCCGAGGATGAAATCTAGAACCAGAGATCCAAAAGCAGCCAGAGTTTGCATTTGACCTCATTCTGACAAATCTTGTGACAACACTGGTGGCAAGCAGTACTGGCCCTTGCTCTCTCCCTTAGACAACACTGGTGGCAAGCAGTACTGGTCCTTGCTCTTTCCCTTACACAACATTGGTGGCAAGCAATATTGGCCCTTGCTCTCTCCCTTAGACAACACTGGTGGCAAGCAGTACTGGTCCTTGCTCTTTCCCTTACACAACATTGGTGGCAAGCAATATTGGCTCTTGCTCTCTCCCTTAGACAACACTGGTGGCATGGAGAGGAGCAATGTGCTGCATGATTGAGTGTCAAACTCCCATTAAAAAATTCATGCCCAGTAGAGGACACTCAAGCCACTGTATTACCACGATCAGTTAACAAAAAAGAAAATATCCTCATGGTATCCATCAATTTTGAGAGGCTGATGAATATCACATTATATAAAAAAAAATGTCTACAATGCACTGTTTAGGCTCTCTTGAATAATTATTGCTTCCAGCTGATTTGGTTTGGTTTGCTTTACGGCATATCAACACCTCAATGGGTCATTTAATGCCAACAAAGTTTTTATTGTTGGTAATATGTTTTCCTTCAAAAATCTATTTCTGATAATAATTTTCCTTCACTGATAATTTTTTTTGAAAATATGTATAGCTGGTAATATGTTTTTTTTTTTCTAAAATGTATTGCTGGTAATAATTTTGTTTTTTTTTCCAAATTATTTCTGGTATTAAAACCTATTTTTACACTTTCACAGTGTTTTGACCGCAGTTTAGGGTTAACTATTTGCCCATAGCTGGGACCTTAACAGGTGCTACCACCCCATGTTAGGATGGACCTGGGAACATCAGCAATTAAGAGGTGGTTCCATGCTCCTCAAAACCTCCTGATCAGAGGCCTTGCTGCTGGACGTAGTTTATCATCTTACCCAGGACATGGATTTATTTTATCATCATACTCAGGAAGGGCTTCCAGTTGAGCATAAATGCAGACCCCACAATGTTATATAGCTGCAAATCATTTGGGTTAGTTTTGCATTTATAATGTTAGTGCCTTTTAAGGGTATCTTAATTCAGTAGTGCCTATGGCTACAGTACACCATTTTGGTGACACTGCGGTTACAGATAGACATACAAAACCATCGTTTTAATATCATATAGATAACCACATGACCATTCATACTCATTTAATAAGAATCAAATTTTTTCTCACAAACACACAGAGCAGGAGTAAAGAAACGCCGCCTCTAACCTGATTCAGCAGATTTTTCCAGTAATATTTTCAGGCATTCAAAATGTCCCTTTTGGGCAGCCAAAAATATAGGTGTTAAGTGGTTTTCATCGACAACATCAAATCTGGCGCCACATTTCAACAAACAGATGAGGATTCGTATTTCATTCATCTCAACGGCCTGATGTAGTGCCGTTGTCTGAGTGAATGTGACAGCTTCCAAGTTGGCGTTTTTCTCAATAAGCAATTTCACGCATTGGTACGAGCGAGCATTGACAGCTGCAAGCAAAAAAAAAAAAAAAAAAATCTAATAGTAATAATAATAAATTACCCCCCCATCCCCTTTGATTGTAATTTTAGAGGCACTGGTAGCCTAACAGTTCATGACATGAAGAACAGAATCGGTAAACCAAGGCCAAAATCTTAGCTGGAACAGTTTCATGGTAATGTTAAAATTAATGGTAATGGTGAAATTAAACTTTTCCTTATAAGGTAACATTCAACATTTGTTGATCAAATTGTGTTACAGTTGGTTGAAATTTATGGAACCTTTTCCTTAAAACAGTTTTTCAGGAAATTTGATTTTTCAAGTCCACTGTTATAGCTCTTTCTAATATTGATGGGAGTTTCCTTCCAAACCTTATGTAGTATTTCTGTATTATGTATAAAGAACACTCATGGCTAACAAATATTATAGCAAAGATAAATTAGTCAGAGTGCTGGTCGTGGGTTCAATACCTGTGTTAGGCAGTGAAAGTTTTCCTTGGTTTAAATAAAAATTTATAATGATCATATTGAAATTCATTATTTTAAATTTAATAAAATATAAGATTACAAATAAAATATTAGTAATAAAATATAATCAAATATTGTAGCAAAAATATTAAAAATGTAATAAGTGAAAAGTTCCAATAAATAAAGTAAAATAATGATAATAATAATAATTGGCATCATTCTAATAGAAAGGATGAGCAAACTTCTTTGTTATTGAGCCGTGATTCAATTAAAGGCAATACATTTGTGCGAAAGTGAATAGACTATAATACACACAGTTGATTGATTGAGTGATTTGCTTTTAACATTGTATCAACCCTTTAACCCATAGCTGAGGGGATAAGATGTGGATTCATACTTTTCCTATTGTGCATAAGTGACTAAAACAAACACAATGGGAACTGGAGCTAAGCTCTTCAAGTTACAATTCTGAGTCATTATCTATTACACCACCCACGCATCCAACCTTACACTACCCAGTATTTCCAGGCAGGGTTTTATGAGAGATCAGCAGTTGCCCTTGCAGCACATGTTCCCTTTCCACGCCACCAATGTTTTTCAAAGGGAAAGCAGATGCCAATACAGCTTAGCACTGGTGGTATCACAGGAGTTGTCAGAATGAAGCTGAACTTCCAGCTTTGGATCCCATGTGGCCTTTCTCATGATTGGGTATGGCCACAAGGCAGTGAACATTTAAAATCAGAGTTTTCCTTCACAAACACACTCAAAATAAATAAACAACATTAAAGCACTTCTTTTTAAATTTCTGAATGAAACCTGAAGGCTGAATGACTTAAATTTAGATATTTAAGTCTTATTTAAACATAGTCTAACTCAGTCATGGGCAAACTGTGGCCCGCAGACCACATGCAGCCCAATTGGCATTCTGAATGACACGCCTAATTTCATGAGGAAAATAATGTTTATTAAAATGTTGTTTGTTTCCTTTCATTCTCACTTGTTCACTCACACACTCTCTCATACATAACCACATACATGAACAATAATTAAGTACAATGTTTCTTGAATTTTGCAACTTTTTGTTGAAAGTAACATTGTCAGCATTTTAAACCATTGGCAAATTTCACTAAGGAAGATCATAAGTGTAAACACCTTTTGTTTCAGAAACAGGAAATGTTAATGATAATTATTTTTTCTGTAGAGAATAAATATACTTCTTTTAAAAATGTTTTTGCATCGTTAAATGAATAAATTAGAAACAAATCCCACACAGCAGTGTGTGTTAATCACTCTGTCATCAGTGATAATATTTAGTTTTTGTAATTATAGGAGGAATCTTTTCACTAAGGGGGAAAAAAATAATCAACTTTTCCTCATTTCTAAGGCAAATGCTTATTCACATGATCTTTTGTTGTGAAAATGTCTGTGGTATAAAAATTTCCCTTTTTAGTAGTGTGGCCCACCTTATGATGAGCTGTCTCATGTGGCCCACTGTCTGCAAAAGTTTGCCAATGCTTGATCTAACTCCTTCATTTATCTTGAAATGTGAAAAATATTAAGATCTAATAGGAAAAACTAATTTCAATCTAACAAAGAGAAGATTATATTTTTTAAGTCAGTTTTTATTTTAAAAATAGCTTCAATGAACAAACAATATTTATGTGTTATGTTTTCTGCTTGTAAACTAAACTGAAAATAGAAAGAAGGATTTAGAAAAATGATAAACTTTGAAACTTCAGTCACAATACAAGGGTGGTAATTGTAGGTAAAAAATTTTCAGATTTTGAATAATTGGAATGCATGAATTGATGTAAGAAATGAATGTATAGAAAACAAATTCAAGTCTGATAAAAATTACTCTGGGCATGAAAATTAATGAAGAACATTTCTGTGTAAAATTATTCAAGGTGATTTAATGAAAATATCTAATTAAAAAATAAAGTTGGTATATTTTTATAAAAGTTTACAGAAGAATTTTTCTGTTGTTTTTTGTATTTATTCATTTTAACAATTTTTATAATTTAGGTTTCTTAATTTATTTCCTAAACAATTTAATGGTGTTTTATTCTGCCACTAACAAGCACTAAAGTTAAAAAAAAAAACAAAAAACATTCTGATTTCAGAATAGCTTAAAAATTGTCCAGAACAATTAAAGTTTCTTTGACAGATGTTTCTGGAATGATAGTGAAAAGTGTTAGTCTGGAACTCTGGTTCAAATGACCGAGCTCAATCTTTATGATGCATTTGACATTAGCATATGCCACAATAGGACACCCGCAAGATGTGAGGCTTAGAGGATGTTATCAGAGTCTGAAGTGTTGGGTGTTTTTTATGGCCAAAATATAAATTTTTTAATGTTTAGTGTTTAAAGTAGCAACCCATTTGAAAGAAAGGGAAGAAAATAAGTCCATATATGGAGACTTGCAGGGTTAAAGTGACATCTGGACAAAGTTCAGAATCTTCCATCTGCTGTATAAGCAGAGTCCCGGTTACAGTAAGACAAAGAGAAGAGGCAACCATCCAAGCAGTCACATTGCTAGAAGTCACTCAACAGAAGTAAGAAGAGGCGGAGGGAACTTTGTGTCATGTACATACCCACTGAGAAAGAGATTAGGTCCGAATTAAATAGTAAATAAAATAGCAAATTATTAAAAACAAAATTTGTTTTCTTTTCTTTTTGCCATAATGTTGATTTCATCTTCTGTTCCATTATCAACGTGCAATGAACCTTTCTAAGGTTTGTGCACACAATGTGAACAAGGAGTCGGTTTATTATGTTGTGTTTGACAATTTTTTTCACCGGAATATATCTCACACATTTATAAGTCTACAATTCATCCATGTATTGAATATTGGTAATTCTGCTATCTATCTAGAGATTCTACACAAAATCCAAAGAATCCCCATGGTTATTGGTCTTAACTGTTTTGTCTTAGTCACTTTCCCACTAAACAGCTTCCCTGTGACATTTCTATAAATATTTTCATGGTAATTGTTCTGATAAACTTTTAACTTTGGTACCTTGACTACATGAATTTGAGTGCAGTACTAGATTGGCAGATAGATCTCATAATTTCACTGTGGAAATTGCTTTGTAGCTGTAAACTTTATTCTAATAGTTCCTTCTCCTCCTCTTTTTCCTTGCAGAATCATCCAGCATTCCACTTCCTTCTCAAGTATAAGCTTTTAGAAATTCAAATACAATGCCAATCATCATCTTATGTCTTCTTGAATCCTGTTTTTTTTTTTTTTGTTCACTCTGTTTATTTCACTCTCAGTAAGCTTTTATTGTCTTGCTTGGGGTGAAATGATAAAAAGAAAAGAAAAAGTTAAATATAACACGAGACTCGATTTGTTGAGTTGGTAAAAAACACCCAGCCTCCATTGTACACTTATGAATGTGTCATTGTCAGTGATTGATCATCATCCTTGTCTCAAATATACAATTCACATGGAAGATAACTTTTATCATTTTGAGATGAATCGTCTTAAGGGTTATATGGAATACTAAATCGTATGTTTCTTTTCTTATAATCAAGACTAACGTAAGCCTCTGCCTTTGGTAAATTGGATACAGTTGATATTTTCAGGCACAACATTACATATTTTATATTATGTCAAATAATATTTGCTGCTCTTTTCAACAGGAAGATTATAAAAATAATTCTCAAATAAACCTCTTCTCTCTATAATAAATAAAAGCCTATTTGTATCAGGTTATAACCATCTATCAAATATTAAGCATTACATAATATACATTTTTTTTAAACTAAATTTTATGCAATATCAAACTTGGCAGCCACTCACGATAAAGGGTTACAGTTGAAATGATAATGCTGAATGAGGAGTGAGAAGTGAATTAACCCTTTGAGCCCTGACCACTGCTTTACTGGTGATAGAGAAAAATGACGTACTACCCAGCCACTGGTTGAACAGCAGTAGAGAAAAATGACTTAATCCCAAGAGACTGGTTGAACGGTAGGTAAATACTTGTAACTATTTTTATATCTACTGTGAAACATTACATACCAGTTATTTGTGAATTTTGACTCGGGAGCTCAGGCAGAAGGGTTAAAATTGTTCAGGAATGCAGAGCTCAAAGGGTTAAAGAGAAAGTGGTAGGAAGTAGAGAGTATAAGGATAAGGAGGACAGACAAAATTGACTCTTGACTTGAAGAGAGCCGGATTAAAATGTTCGGGAAGAACACGTGAGAGTCTGTTCCATAAAGTGGAAGTTTTTTGGTTTTGTTTGAAGAAAAAAAATGTCTGAGTGGAACATTATTCTTACATTTGGAATACGGAAGAAATGAGGATGATTCAGTTGCGCAGAAGTGGCATGATGTGTCCAAGCTGTAAAGGTCTGAACTGGTGAAACTTGAGAATGGAGAATCTTGATGTAGAGGAGGTAGTTTTGTATTTCCAACCAGTGTCAATGATTAGGGTTCAAACCCAGACAAAAGCTAAGAAATTTCAAAGTTTGATTTTCAAAGCAAGCATACTGAAATCAATTGAAAGATCCTATTTTGTCAATATTCTAAGTAGGTAGGGCCTGTCTTGGTGCTACACAATCTTCCTGGGCACTACTTACGTTAACTGGCCAATTCATAAAAACTAGGGAAAATATTTTTTTGAATGATTTTCGTAGATTAGCATTCAATAGACCTTCCACTCCCAACAACATTTGTCAGAATTAAAAAATTATTTTTTTTGATCATTTTAGAATTGGGAGAGGTTTTGCTCATAATACAGGGTCAAATCAATCCCTGACTTCTTAAAAGAGTTATATGTACTTAGTTTTTATTTATAAATATCAAGTTTGAAATTGTGTATACTTCTACAAATTGGGGGGAAAAGGGATAGCATCAGTTATCTTTAAACTGTCTGCACTCTGTTCCATCAGCCAGAGTCGCATACCATTTAAATAAAAAGAATGAAAAAGTATATGGAATAATTCATTTTCTTCTTCAGATATTTTATAGAAAATGAAAGCTTTAAATAGAAATGGAGGGCCATATAAGATAAAAAGTTTAAAATGAATCATATATGTAAATTACATATGTACATTAACAGAATAAATTGCTCTTTTAAAATCAATTATACTTGTTAACCCTGTGTTAGGCACTTCAGATTTCTGAAAATGGATAGTCTCCTAGCATCTGCCTCCCATGACAACTAAGCTATAACTGTGCAACACCACATACTACAAGCCGTCAGGAGAGTAGTGGGAGGGAGCAAAAGAAACAAATTGCCAAGTAGGAATTACAAGTACTTAAAAAAATTTGGGATAACAAAACACCCTATGTGACTAAGAGAAGGTTAATAAGGGGTTTAAAATAATATAAAATACAACCCATTTCATACTTCTAGGATTCTTAAAACAGCTCTGTACATTTCTAGTGACAACTGTAGTTGAAAAGTCTTTTGCTATCAAACAGTACAACATATAGTGGTCATAGAGAATAGAAAAAACAAAAAAGGGGCAGGTAATTCCAGTAATATTAAGATAGATGATAACCATTTATTAGATATATATTAATTTTATTTCATTTCTTTTCTGTAACAGTTTAGCACAATCCACAAATGCCTATCACAATGCTAGGGTTAGAAAGCATGTGCCCAAATTTCAGCTCAAGCAATCTCATTGTTTTCCCGTCTGTCTGGGGACACACAGAGTGTCTATTTAATTAACGGGACTTATTTGATGAAGTGCTTCAGAATGTAGCCAAAGAGAAAAGAAGGGTACAGATTTAGTTATATGTAACTAAAAACTTGCTCTTATTCTTCTTCTGATATATAACAAATACTGATGATAGTAATCACAAAAAATAAACCCAACATCAATAAAATTTCATCAAATTTAGGAATAAACATAATATATTTCATGAATAAAAATAAACAATATCAAGTGACATGTGAAGATATGAGGCTTAAAAAGTGCGTGACATGTAAAGATACTATATTTGAAAAGATTCAAACTGACATATAACAAAAAACACAATACATACATATAACCACAACAACATCAACAAAATCTCTTTGAGAATGGTTAATAGTATTCAGACATTGGAAATTTAAATTTTCAATAAAAGTAATAAATATAGAAAAGATATAAATAATATATCCTCCCTTCCAGCTCCATTTAGTCTTTAACCAAACATGTGTGGAGGGGGTACACACAACACACACACATATATATATATATATATATATATATATATATATATATATTTTACAGCAAAAACCAAAATTACCTCAAATGGGTATAGTCTATTTCAAGCTGGTCTGAAACCAGCCATCTTCAGACCTTAAGTGACTGTTTGTAATTGGCATTTTGAATTTATTTTTTATATCAGACCTCTTCTGAGAGACACCTTGTTTTTGATAAGGGGCTTGTGTTGGTAACTGAGGGAGGGCGTAAGTTATCTCATTACAGGGGAAGTGGTCTGGGGTTGGAGTTTATTTATGGCTAGAGCCTTTTGTTGTCTGTAAATAAATTTTGGTTTCTATTATGGGGTGCTATCCTATGCAAACAACAAGTGTGTTTTACTGGGATTTACAGTAAATAGTATTTAGACCATAATATACATAAAAAATATATATGCTCTGTTATAATAAACTAATTGAGCTCTTTATGGTTCCGTTTTAATATTTGATATTACTAGGATCCACCTGAATTATATACCAACAGATCTATTACCTGTATTATATATATATATTTTACTTGTATATATATTTTAATCGAGTTCACCCCAAGCAAGGCAGTAAAGCTACCGAGGCTTACTGAGTGTGGAAGACTTAGAAACAAGAACATTCCTAAGGAGTGAAAATAGGGGAAGAGTAATCAGGAGGACAGCAGATAGTGATTGACATTTAAAGTTTTGCAGATTAAAAGTTAGCTGGAAAGAATGGAGCTGGAAGGGAGTTCCACAAACTAGAAGTGCAAGAAAAGAATGTTAGCATAGAATATGCAAATCCCCACCACCGAAAAAAAAAAAAAGAAAAAATAATAATAATAAAAAAAAAAGCCAAATGGCCAAAAACAAAAATAAAAAAGTGATCCCTACCCCACGTTCATACTAGTAGGATAGTTTGTCGCAGCCAATGACCTACCTGCCACCACCTCCAACGAAAGCGCCATTGATTAAGAGTAGCAGCTTAGAACTATCCCCAATTCTAGCAAAGTTATTTAACCGCTGCTTGAAGGAGAAAACTTTCGCAAGCATATGGAAGGTGGGAAGCATATGCCTGGTCTTCAAGAATATGGGCAACCAATATAGACTTATTAGTCTCCTCAGTATCATCAGTAAGCTTTTTGAGGCCTTAATCAACAAGACCGTCAAGCACCTAGATAAAAACCTCTTGTGTGATGAGGAGTATGGGTTTCAATCAGCCCAATCTACAGCTGACATCCAAACTGCCATTGCACGCAGAACTATTGAGGCCATTGACAACACACATACCGCAAGGATCATAGCATTAGATGTCTCAAAAGAACTTCAACAAGGTGTGGCACAAAGATTTGCTACACAAGCTCTCAAGCTATGGAATCACTGGAAGGGTTTTCTCTAATATAAAATCCTTCTTAACAGGTAGATCCCTGAAGGTAGTTATTAATGGTCAGTCCTCTGAGGCCCTGGCAATCAACACAGGTGTCCTCCAAGGGTCACTTCTAGGACCAATCCTCTTTTTGATTTACCTAAATGATCTATCTAAGAATATATTCCTATCATTTGTAAACATCTATGTTGATGATACGATGATATACAGGCACACCTCAAAGTCTTAAGGATCAGAGATTGGCAGCTAAGCTCTCTTCCGATCTAACACTAACTTCCCAATGGGAAAAAAAACTGGCTGGTTACATTCAATGCCTCTAAAACCAAATTGGTTACATTCCATCACTGCCGAACAGACCCTGAACTACTGACAGTCATGATGAATGGATGTCCACTCAAGGAGGCTACATGCTTCAAGAGGATATTGGTCCTCAAACTCATACCTGGCCTCGAGTGGAATTCATATATACAATCCTTCACTAAAGATGCAGATAAAATGATCAGTTCCCTGTACCACTTCAGTAAGTACCTCCCTCCTCATGCTATCCTCTTTCTTTATAAGAGTCAGATCAGGCCAGAAATCAGGCCAGTACTGTTGCCATATTTGAGCAGGAGCTGCCCAGACCTCACTTTCCAGTCTTGACAGATTTCAAAAGTGTCTTCGAGACAAATTATTTTCCACATTCCAATCCATAATTGATTAGACACACTGTTTATTTTTAAAGAGTATTTATTTTGTCTACCAGTTTTCATATTTGAGAAAACTTAATAAATGTGTCTTGCAGCTGGATTCAAACCTGCATTCCTCTTTGCAGGCGAAACCACCATTTGATTCAACATGCTTTGATTGCTCAACCACAAAGAGTTTCACAAACAAGCAATGTTCTATCTTGCCTTTAAAACACATTCACTTGTTCAGATCTTTCTTGAAACTCATATCTGCCCAGTTTTCTATTCAAAACATAAACAAAGCATTTTCCTAAAAGAATGTTTGAAGTAATAAAATGGAAAAACTGTTCAAAATTTTGTTGATTCTGTGTACTTTAGGTTAAACTATATGCCATTTTCAAGAATTACATTTTACTATATTGCTAGAAAACGTGATGTGTCTCTTGCATATTGGTGCAGCAAACCCTCTAAGTCAATGAAAGATATATTAAAAATGGAATGCTGCACAAACACACACTTTATATATATATATTTTAAATAAAAACAGATTACTTTAAGATTCCATATAATAAATTATTTCACCACAGTCCTTTTAAAGGACAGTGGATCATCAGATTTATTTCCAAATGTTGAAATGAAAAAATGAAAATAAATTTACACATTTATGACGGGCAATAATAAGGAAATTAACAAAGTGGGAGCAGTGTAGGGGGTAGAGAGACAGCATTGAGTTAGATGTAACATTTCTATTGTTTCAAATTTAAATTTTTGCTGAAATATAGACATTGACACGTTAAATCTGTTAACGGAAGTTATATCTTGATATGGGAGTGGGATAGACCCAAAGAGCATAAAAAGAAAAAAGAAAAAAAAAATGGATTACCTAGTTTTTCATAAACTATATATATATATATATATATACATATATATATATACACACACACACACACACACATACACACACACACACACACACATTGGAATCAAATACAGATCAAATATGGATCAGAATCTGACAGAATAAAGAACAAATGGGAAGAATTTATCAATCTAACAGGTTTGACTTTTATTAAAGCTTCATCAAAGAATGAGTCATGGAGCTGTGAAAGAACGTGTCATCTCTCCTTGAATTTGGAACACCATAAAATATACTAATGTTGCTGAACAAGTCAAATGCAAGTGAAGTCTGATTAACCAATGAAAATCAAACAAAACAAAATAAAAATACCAAAATGTCTTTCTTCTTTTTCTCTCCATATGTCATTCTCTAATGAAATCTTAATAAAAATGAAACATGTTAGATTGCTAAACATTCTCTATTTGTACTTTATTGAGTCCAACACCAATTGTGGACAGTTTGTTTCATGATTGAATGCAATATTCAAGCCTGAAGATTGCATTCAAGTATGAAAAACACTGTCACCACTCAGTGTTGACTATATATATATTTTTTTTTTAATTGGACAGAGTCCGACAATTTATTTAAAGACATTTCTGATATGTCCAATTCTAAAATATATGACGTCATTTGTTTACATTTGATACGCTAGAGCAGATATGAATAGAAGAGATTCATGGAAGATTTAAGTTTAAAGATAGTAAAATCAACCTTGCTAACCAGATGCTTCTCTGTGGCTGAACGGTTAAGGCACGTCACTTGAAATGACGGTTCCGTATAGGATACAGGTTTGATTCCTGTCGGAGAACGAAAATTTTCTATGAAAATTTCTCGGACATTCAGGCCGGTAAATGTTATTTAATACTGTTTATTATAAAAAAGAGCATTTGCTTAAATACTTGTATCTATAAAAAGAACGTTAAACATATCAGAAATGTCTTTATATATATATATATATATATATATATATATATATATATATATATACACACACACACACACACACACATATATATATATTTATAGACAATATTTGAAATAGAGTTTTTGAAGCCAAAATTGCTGATTTTTCAGGGGTTTGCTGATAAGGGGCCATTTGAGGCAAGCAGGCTTTGTAGTAGAGTGCTCAATAATGAAGATAGAGATAAAGCGTTAATAGAATTAATATGAAAATGCTTTCACTGAACTCAAGTCTACTTCGGCGTTTCATAGCTATATAGTTATACAACCACTCGTCAGAACAGAAATGACAGCAGATTAACTCTATTACAATGAGTGGTTATACATATATAGCCACAAAACTCCGAAGTAAATGGGAGTTCACTGAAAAAGCATTTTCCATATATATATATATATATATATATATATATATATATATATATATATATCCAAATGAGAGAAAGAGCAGATGGGGTAAAAATCCACTGTTCGTAGCATTTACTTTTAAAAAGTGCTCAATACAAAGTAGTGCAATATATTATTATTATTATATTTTTATTATAAGAAATTATAATAAAAACATTTTGAAATTTCTACACAAAAGCTTTCATGTTTCAATACTATAATTGTATGTCTTCAGGTGATGATAATCACCTGTTACTTACCATCGCCTGAAGAAATACAATCATAGTTTTGAAACATGAAAGCTTTTGTGTAGTGATTTCAAAATGTTTTTATCATAATCTCTTACAATAATATATATCTTGTTTTCTAGATTGAGAAAAAAAAATTATTTCCCAAAAATATTCTTTCAAAAGATTTTGAAACTACTTGTGTCTCTTATTTTGTGCATGGGGAGACATGGCAATGTTATCAAAAGCCAGTTCAATGAAATCCTAACAGATAAAATGCATCACAAAAAACTTTTTCAGTTTGTCATATATATATATATATATATATATATATATATATATATATGACATTAAATACTGCACAGAGATATACATTGACATAGTAGTCAGGCACAATGGATCAAGTTCAGGATATTTTTTTAAAGTGCTTGGCAAAAGACAGAATAGCAGAATATACTCATTCATTACTCAACTACCTTAGACGCTTAATAAAGCTAAAAATTATAAAATGTATTCAAACCTTCCCAAAGAGCACTGTATCCTTCAGGGGTGGTCAAGTTTGGATCGGCGCCATAATGAAGAAGTGCTGCTATACATTGGTGGTTTCCTTTCTTAGCTGCAAGTAGCAAAGCTGTTTCACCTTCAAAACTCTTCGCATTCACGTTGACATTGCCTGGAAGATTTAAAAAAAACAAAGAAGCAAAGCAACATCAAGAAGAAAACTAAAACAGTTGTTAGGTGGATGCAAAAGTGTTAAAATATTAATTCATAGCACCATTATTCAGTCCTCAAGGCATGAAACCACATTTTCTATGACTTAACACCAACATTTATCCACATTGTGTTTAGAATCAGCAAATGACAATTTTTGTTTTCAGTGAATTCTTTGAACAATCTCTGGCAAAGTTTAACATATGTATCCACAAAAAAAGGACAGTTTTTCTCTTGACAGCACTATTACTGTATACGCTAAGATAAGCCATTTTTTGCTCTCGTCTGACTTATTTCTGTTCTTTCTTGTCTTGAACCCAGAATGCTGCAATCACTTGTCTGTATCTCCTTTTGTGTGTTAACACCATTCTTAGTTTGAGAAACTTTTCCTTTATTACTGTTTGCTTCACCTTAGTGCTTTTGTTTTGCCTTGCATATATTTTTTACTCAATATTATTTTTTGTCTTGTTCTTCTCTATTCTTCCTCTTGTTATTATTTATTGCAAACTTTGTTAATTCTGCTTGTTGGGCAGTTCTGTCAATTACATTTAGCCAATTATTCTACAGCAATGATTCCCAACATGGGGCATGGCAATATTTTGGTGGGGCTTACTATACCAACTGGGGGCATTTTGAGACTGAGTTATTAACAGTGAATTGCTTTCTAGTGAGCTCAAATTTCATTTTGCATTATTATTTCATGATTAAAATGATCAAAGTATATTACAGAATAAGCTTTCATTCAAATATTTTATATTTCTGCCTTTCAGTTCTCTATTATGTTTTGAAACTATATATATTTAACTTTCTTAATTTTTCTCTTTTACGGATGCCATGGTCTTTGGAGGCTTGTTTAGAGACCAAATTAATGGCCACCTTCACATGAATTCCAGTAAAATTTTGAACATGTAAGAAATAAATATTACAGGGGAGGGGGGCGCCAGAATTTTAGAAATACCATAGTGGGGCATGGCCCAAAATCGGTTGAGAACCGCTGCTCCACAGTCATTATTCCGATGAACTTTTCTTTTTGGTACCTCGACTTTATGAATTTAAGTGCAAATTGGCTGTAGTGTCTCATCATTTTACACTTGAAATGCTAGATACAACCTAAGTTCTAATAGTTTCTTATATCGCATATCTCGCTTATAGAATTCTCTTCTGGCTTTTACTTCTCAGTCAACACTGATCTTTAAAAATTTAAATGCAATGTCAATTTTTACCTTCTGTCTTTTTAAATCTTGTTCTTTTATTGTTCTCTCCCCTTAATAATATTTTTTTTCTGATATTCTCTAACACTCAGTAACGCCCTTACATCTTAGTGGCTTTATTGCCTTGCTTGGAGTGAAATCATTAAAAAAAAAAAATTAAAAACTGATATATCTAAAATATTTCTGAAGGTTAAAGTATTGTTGATAATTCTAAACTGAATCAATGGTCCAAGTGTGAAAAAACCCGATCCATTTGACTCAGATTTAAATGCTATTCAGTGAAAGTTGTAGAAAACATATTCCTTGAGAAGAAACAGTGTAATGTTGTCAATTTTTGTTTAAAAAGAAGTTTGTTAAAGATTATAGAGATTCCTGAACAAAAATCAATTTAAGTGCAATACCAATCGTTATCGTCTATCTTCTAAATTCCTGTTCTTTTATTGTTCCCTCTGCTTAATAGTGTTTACTTTTTCTCATATTCTCTACCACATAATAACACCTTGAGTCTTGGTGGCTTTATTGCCTTGCTTGAGGTCAAAGGATTAAAAAAACAAAACAAGATTCCTTTCAGCATGTCATCTAGTTTCATTCAATTGTCAGGGTGAAGAGAGTGTACATCTTGTTTTCTTTCTTTTTATGTGCCGTGTCCTTTCAGGATGTAAGCGATCATGGCTCTCCACATCTCCCATCCCTAGTAGCACTCAATAAGTTTCATCCCTCTGCCACCTCCCCCAGACTACGTTCTGTCATCCACTTGCTCAAGCCCGCCAGTTATGTCATGCGTTGCTTTGCCTTGTCTCTCTTTCCTTCTATTCAACCTGAGAGTATCAGATTCTCCAGGCCCTCCTTTCTCATTACATGTCCTCAGAAACTTCAGAGACCTCTTCCTGATGTCAAGTATAAGCCTCCTCCTTGTTTGCATCCTCTCCAAGACCTCATTGTTGCTCACGCGCTTGGTCCATGATATCCTCAGCATCCTTCTGTAGAACCACATCTCCATTGCCTTTTTACTTGACCTTAAACAACTTAGAATGTAATAAAAACAACAAAGCTGATGACAAGAGTCCTCATGGAAATAATGTAAACAGTTAAAACTATCTTCCATGATTCTCTGTCAGAGGACAAATAGTTCAAACTACGTTAAGTCATGAGTTCAAACACTGATAAGTGAGACCACCAACATTATCTTTGTATTCCAATAGTGAAATGTAAGTTCCAATTCGAACAGGTTCTCTCGATGAACTGCTACCTTGTGGAACTGACTCCTAGAAGGCTGCTTTCCCGATCATTAATCTTAACCGGTTCAAATCTACGGTTAACAGTTATCTTCCTCCACTCATCCCCACAAACCGTGCCTCTTACTCTGTAACTCTCTATATGCATTATGGAACCGACACCCAAGAGGCTCCTTCCCTGATCAATACAATCTTAACCTGTTCAAGTCTATGGTTAACAGTTATCTTCCTCCACTCATCCCCACAAACTGTGCCTCTTACTCTGTAACTCTCTATATGCTTTATGGAACCGACACCCAAGAGGCTCCTTCCCTGATCAATACAATCTTAACCTGTTCAAGTCTATGGTTAACAGTTATCTTCCTCCACTCATCCCCACAAACTGTGCCTCTTACTCTGTAACTCTCTATATGCTTTATGGAACCGACACCCAAGAGGCTCCTTCCCTGATCAATACAATCTTAACCTGTTCAAGTCTATGGTTAACAGTTATCTTCCTCCACTCATCCCCACAAACTGTGCCTCTTACTCTGTAACTCTCTATATGCTTTATGGAACCGACACCCAAGAGGCTCCTTCCCTGATCAATACAATCTTAACCTGTTCAAGTCTATGGTTAACAGTTATCTTCCTCCACTCATCCCCACAAACTGTGCCTCTTACTCTGTAACTCTCTATATGCTTTATGGAACCGACACCCAAGAGACTGCTTCCCTGATCAATACAATCTTAACCTGTTCAAGTCTATGGTTAACAGTTATCTTCCTCCACTCATCCCCACAAACTGTGCCTCTTACTCTGTAACTCTCTATATGCTTTATGGAACTGACACCCAAGAGGCTCCTTCCCTGATCAATACAATCTTAACCTGTTCAAGTCTATGGTTAACAGTTATCTTCCTCCACTCATCCCCACAAACCGTGCCTCTTACTCTGTAACTCTCTATATGCTTTATGGAACCGACACCCAAGAGGCTCCTTCCCTGATCAATACAATATTAACCTGTTCAAGTCTATGGTTAACAGTTATCTTCCTCCACTCATCCCCACAAACTGTGCCTCTTACTCTGTAACTCTCTATATGCTTTATGGAACCGACACCCAAGAGACTGCTTCCCTGATCAATACAATCTTAACCTGTTCAAGTCTATGGTTAACAGTTATCTTCCTCCACTCATCCCCACAAACTGTGCCTCTTACTCTGTAACTCTCTATATGCTTTATGGAACCGACACCCAAGAGACTGCTTCCCTGATCAATACAATATTAACCTGTTCAAGTCCATGGTTAACAGTTATCTTCCTCCACTTATCCCCACAAACTGTGCCTCTTACTCTGTAACTCTCTATATGCTTTATGGAACCGACACCCAAGACACTGCTTCCCTGATCAATACAATATTAACCTGTTCAAGTCCATGGTTAACAGTTATCTTCCTCCACTCATCCCCACAAACTGTGCCTCTTACTCTGTAACTCTCTATATGCTTTATGGAACCGACACCCAAGAGACTGCTTCCCTGATCAATACAATCTTAACCTGTTCAAGTCTATGGTTAACAGTTATCTTCCTCCACTCATCCCCACAAACTGTGCCTCTTACTCTGTAACTCTCTATATGCTTTATGGAACCGACACCCAAGAGGCTCCTTCCCTGATCAATACAATATTAACCTGTTCAAGTCTATGGTTAACAGTTATCTTCCTCCACTCATCCCCACAAACTGTGCCTCTTACTCTGTAACTCTCTCTATGCTTTATGGAACCGACACCCAAGAGGCTCCTTCCCTGATCAATACAATCTTAACCTGTTCAAGTCTATGGTTAACAGTTATCTTCCTCCACTCATCCCCACAAACTGTGCCTCTTACTCTGTAACTCTCTATATGCTTTATGGAACCGACACCCAAGAGGCTCCTTCCCTGATCAATACAATCTTAACCTGTTCAAGTCTATGGTTAACAGTTATCTTCCTCCACTCATCCCCACAAACTGTGCCTCTTACTCTGTAACTCTCTATATGCTTTATGGAACCGACACCCAAGAGGCTCCTTCCCTGATCAATACAATCTTAACCTGTTCAAGTCTATGGTTAACAGTTATCTTCCTCCACTCATCCCCACAAACTGTGCCTCTTACTCTGTAACTCTCTATATGCTTTATGGAACCGACACCCAAGAGACTGCTTCCCTGATCAATACAATCTTAACCTGTTCAAGTCTATGGTTAACAGTTATCTTCCTCCACTCATCCCCACAAACTGTGCCTCTTACTCTGTAACTCTCTATATGCTTTATGGAACTGACACCCAAGAGGCTCCTTCCCTGATCAATACAATCTTAACCTGTTCAAGTCTATGGTTAACAGTTATCTTCCTCCACTCATCCCCACAAACTGTGCCTCTTACTCTGTAACTCTCTATATGCTTTATGGAACTGACACCCAAGAGACTGCTTCCCTGATCAATACAATCTTAACCTGTTCAAGTCTATGGTTAACAGTTATCTTCCTCCACTCATCCCCACAAACCGTGCC
Source organism: Acanthosepion esculentum (assembly GCA_964036315.1). NCBI lineage: Eukaryota > Metazoa > Mollusca > Cephalopoda > Sepiida > Sepiidae > Acanthosepion > Acanthosepion esculentum. The sequence continues at coordinate 111,311,737 of OZ038485.1, read as the reverse complement.
TCTTACTCTGTAACTCTCTATATGCTTTATGGAACCGACACCCAAGAGGCTCCTTCCCTGATCAATACAATATTAACCTGTTCAAGTCTATGGTTAACAGTTATCTTCCTCCACTCATCCCCACAAACTGTGCCTCTTACTCTGTAACTCTCTATATGCTTTATGGAACCGACACCCAAGAGACTGCTTCCCTGATCAATACAATATTAACCTGTTCAAGTCTATGGTTAACAGTTATCTTCCTCCACTCATCCCCACAAACTGTGCCTCTTACTCTGTAACCCTATATCTCGAGTGGCTCTTCACTCTTGTACAGGGTGAACATCATTGTAAAAAAAAAAAATTCTTTAGATGCTTAATCAATCTATTCTAATTCTTTTAACCTTGTATTTTACTACATACATAAATCGTAATTCAAGCCAATTCGTCTTCTCTTTTTAGTTCAAAAGCTCAACCTGTGCCTAGGTTAGTTAATTCTAAAACGAAGCTTCTTATTAACAGATTGCAACATCTATGATGGAGATGAAATTTACATTTTTATTATTACATTATTGCAAAATTTTAACACATCAGTAGATAGCTATTACTGTCAACAACTGAGCACAAATACTTATTAATTAAAAAAAAATTAGTAATTAATATATATTATCCATAATTACATGTACAAGAATGTCCTTTTTGATAAAAGTTAAAAAAATAACCATAAATACATAAATACATAAAAAATGCATATTTTTTTTCAACATTAAAGTATATTTAATCACACCTCCCTAATTGCTGTCGTGATGTGTAATCTCCCTTTTTTCATATTCTATAACAGAGCTTGTCATATGGCAAAATTACCCGTTGAATTCCTCGTCATCTCGAAAAGAGACCATCCTTTTTGTTGTAACCTAGGAAAGGTTACTGAATTGAATAATCAAACGAAGGTTGGTAATGAACGATAATGCTTAGGACAAGAACAACAGGTATAAGATTTGCCAGCGGCACATAGTAGTAGTAGTCAACTGCTAGAAGTGAGTCAAGTGAATTCCACAATGAATCTCCAACTGCAGACCAACATACAGTATTTACTACTGTATTTATGTGAATGGGGACATAACCATTATCATCCGTAGGTATGCTACAACACTTTTCCTATGCACCATTCAAGCAAGCCAATTGCTCACTTTAGCGTTGGACGGTAAGAGTCTTTTTCAGGTTACAGCAGTTCATTATACAAACTGTTTTGTTTGAATCTCATCAAACAGAGTGTTATTCTGTGGAAGATTTCATTTAAGTTAAGATACTGAATATTATAGATTTAGTTGCTTTCTTCATCCAGTTTTAATTATCTGTGACAACCATATGCCAAATTCATTTTTTTTCTAAGAAAATGACAAATATTCAAACACTGGCCGATGTTCATTTTGATAATTTCCTATGAAACCCATTTCCCAGTTCTGGATTTTTCCTAAGCCATGTAAATGATGTACTACAGTCAACTGATTGCAAAAAAAAACAAAAAAAAGCCAAGCAGCTTCAAAGACACTTCTAAGATTTCCCTAATATTGTGTAGAAGATAGAACCGAGAACATTTACATCTACCTAATGATTTATGATAACAATTTCATACTGGGTTGAAACTGATATTTTAACTGTTTTTCATACTACTTTTCACCCAAACAAGACCCAAGAGCCACTCAATGTAGAGAGTTACTGAATGAGGTTGTTGTATAAGCATAAAAGGATGAGTTAAGAAATGCAGTTTATGATGATATGTAGGAAAGATAAGGGTTAATCCTAGATTTGAAAAGGTTAAAATTGTAGTGATCGAGGAAGTATCCCCTTGGGAATCTGTTCCACAAAGTATCAGTTCTTGGGAAGAAGCTGTCTGAATGGAACGTCAGTGTTTCTGAAACTCACCTTTTTGTAATAAAACCTGAAGGCACCCCGTATTATTGGCCCAGGCTGCTTCATGTAAAGGTTCCCAACCACGGTTGTCTCGAACATCAGTAGGCCTTCCTAGAAATAAAAAAGAAACTGTGTAAAATAAAACAAGGTATCTCTGGCTGAATTTCTAACACAAAGAATTATCATTATTATACAATGATCTGGATGTGTGCATAGTCTAGCAGTCACTGGTATGGAAAGTGGAAATGGCAAGCTGGGTTCAAATCCTGGCCAATGCTTCAGCATTCACATTTGCACAAATATCCTTGAGAAAGATATGTAATTCAACACTTGTCTCACACCCAGATATGGGTTAAAGGGTGTAGACTGGACTTTCTAGTCTCGGATGGCAAAAGAAAAACTTTAGATTCCAAAACCATGGAGACGGAAACAGGATATCACTCCACAATCTTTTCATAGAAGGCATGTCAATTCACAGATCTTAAAGAAATCTGTGGAAAGCCATGATTGCCTACGTCCAAAAGAGATCTATTATTTTTAATGAGAGAATATAAATTTCTACATATATCAGAACAATGTTAGGCAAATGAATGACAAAGCGGAAAAAATTCTGTATAAAAAATGAACCATTCAAACAAATCTAATGAAACGAGGTACATTACCTACCAACTCTATCACAACTACAATTGAAAAGAATTTATTTAAGCTTAACATAAAATTTATTACAACTACTTCCAAAAACAATAAGAGACTAATACAAAACAATATAATTATAAGCTAAAACTTGACGGAGGAATTTACTCTATCACCTGTAATGATTGCCACAAGGAATACATAGGAGAAACTTTGAGGAAATTAAATAAAAGATTATATGAACAAAAAAAAAAAAAAAGTTCTTTTACAAAACAACACACTCAATACATTAATTGTTCAACATAATATGTCTGACCATAATTTTGATTTAAAAAATGCAGCTTTAATTAAATAAAGAAGCAATTTACTAAGAAATAGTGTATAAAAAGTGCTTTGATTACTAGATCTATGGTAAATTTGTAATCAGCTTCTTACAACAATTCACCTTTCTTGACAGATCTTCTATTATGACAAAGTGCAACACTTAATAATAAAAGTGATAAAAACAAAAGCATAAGAAAACTAAAGGAAATCAGATTGGGTATATACCCAAACACATCTAAGAAAAAAAAAATTAAATTTCAGCATTCCAACATCTTCAGCATTTCCTGTCAGTTCATAATTATAAGCAATGGTTGTAGTTCTATATTTTCCTCTCCACCTCCTACACATAAATAATTCCATCAATAACAAAAAAAAAAAAAAATTTAAATGCAATGTCAATCGTTATCTTGTCTTGATTCCTGTTCTTTTATTGTTCTCTCTCCTTAATAATGTTTTCTTTTTCTGATATTCTTGTACTCTCAGTAACCCCTTGCGTCTTTGTGGCTTTATTGCTTTGCTTGAGGTGAAATGATTAAAACAAAACATTATTTTAGTCTGATGAAGTACTTCTAGAGGACGAAACGTGTTACACAGAATTTTTTCCACTTTGTCCTTCATTTGCCTAATAGTATTTTTAATGAAAAAATGCAATGATCTAATCCTTATGTTTGTTGCTACAGCCAAAACATTTCAACTGTTACTCATGCAGACATTTTCTAGGAGTCCGTCATAATTGGTAAAGTTCTGGGAATTTTCCAACTTCACAATTTGTTTCATGCACAGAAACATAATGTTTTTTTTTTCTTTTCTTTGCTAAACAAGAGTAAATCAATTTCACTGCCTGATCCAGGGATTGAACTCACAACCACCAGATTAAGAAATACTTATCAGTGCTTTTATCTATAAGCACATTGTCAAGCAAGCAGTGAAATTTTGAAGCTTTAAAGTTTAAACCTAAACTATGTTCCTTCTCAACCAGGATAGAAAATATCCTATTTGAGCAAAGATAGTGAAATGAGAATCTATAACCATTGATTGAATAAAGGATCCAATTTGAAATTTCCAGGTTAAAAAATACAAAACCTGGAATGAAACGTTACAAGAAGCAAAACACTTTATTACAGAAAGCAAGATGAAGTTTTTAGTCTGAAGAGATCAGGGAATAATAAGGATAGCAAATACAAAAAACACCTGAAGAAATTTGAAAGACACAAAAATAATAGTTTAATTTTAAATTTTGTGGATAATAACAACCAAGATGAGGATATTCGTCTGAAGAGATTTTTGTAATCATTTACTACTGTTAAGCCTGCAAATAAATGCAATCTTGAATATGCAACAATAAATCCATTGTTGCATTTTATCCCAGCATTCTGGTTCAATGATACACTCGTCATTATTACTATTTTTATTTTTTATTACTAGTTGTATTTCATCTTGTTGTTGCATTTTATCCCAACCTTCTGGCTCAATACACTCTTTGACTTATTTTATTACGAGTTTTATTCCATGTTATTATTGTTGCTTTTTTTTATCCAAACAGTAACACTTTTTAGCTCCAGTACAGTACTCTTCAATCTTCATTATTATATTATTTTATTACTAGTTTTAATTTTATTTCATATTATTGTTCTTTTTTTATCCCAACAGTACACTCTTCTTCTTCATCATCATCATTATATTATTAATAATTTTCATTTTTTTTATTTCCAATTTTGCATTCTTTGCTCTTACAGTCAAATGATCATTTTTTTCATAAAATCCCATCTAACCTAATTTTCAGTTTGTGATGGAACGTTATAAAAAAAAACCTAAAAAACAGTTCTCTGTTTAAAAAGCCAAAACAAAGAACGTTATTTTTGTGATATTTCTTAGACTACCTGTCCATGTTGCCGCTTGACATCTCACGTATTAATTTTTATTTAACTGGCATAATATTTTAAAACTACTTAATTCATTAATAGATATTTTTTTAAATAAAGTAAAAGAAAAATTGCGTCAGGTAACATGAATCTGGGACGTGAAACTTTAAATTTAAAAAAAATTTTTTTTAGAGATTTAGATTCGCATTTTTGCTGCATGACTTAAATAAATAAAAAAGTGTAATAAATATTTATGTTAAAATTAAAATAGCTTTTAAAAATTATTAGATGGACACAAGTAAGATTTATTTTCTTCAGTAAGGTATGAATCAGTGGTTTGTGTTTTTAATTAATATAAAAAAACACCTTTCTTACAAGAAAATCCAAAATGTCACTGGATCTGAAGAACTGACAAAAATAAAAATAAGACTCAGAGAAGAGCCAAAATGTAAAACTCCCAATTATCATAAAAATAAAAATGTTAATAAAATACATTCTTAGTTTTTCTTTTTATAAAATACAAAGACAACCTGTTCGCGGCAAGGGCTACTTTGGTCAGAAAATAATATCAATCTTTCTTTTTTCAATTTTTAATTTTTACTTTTCGCATCGAGATTATTACTGTAGCATCGCCAACTAGGCATTTACGAAACGTAAAAAAAAAAACCTAAGTTATTTTAAAATTTAGAGAAATATTGTTGATACGCACTAGCTAGGGTTAAATAAATTTAAATAAGCTTAATAATTAATCTCTTTGTTTAATTTTCTAGATTAAAAAAAAAAATCAAACAATATTTTAAATTTATTTACGTAGGTGTTTTTATGATTTTGATATAAGAAAGGAAAGAAAGAAGATTTTATTTCTGGTGAAATTAAGTGCCGAACTTAATTAAATAAAATATACACTATATTTTTATAGTAAAAAATATTCAAATTTAAAAGCTGAAACGTTGTGATTTTACTACAGTCTTTTACGATTTTTCAATTCATTCATAAAAAGTATTTTTTTTATGAATGAATTTCGTTCTATGTTAAAAAAATAAATAGAAGATAAATAAAAAATAACTTTAGATTTAGAAGTTTCGGTAAAGAAATTTAAAAAAAAATGTAACGATTTTTTTAGTTCATTAAATTAGATTTATTTAATAAACAAACAAAAGTTAAAAATTATTGACTAAAAAGAAGTAAAATTGCAAAATTAAATTACTATATTAACAGTAACTTATTAAGTATATTAAAATAAAAATATTTTACAGGTAAAAAGAGAACAATTCTTTATATTATTAAATGAAAATAAACTAGTCAAAAACTAAAAGAGATGTTTTATTTAAGAACTAAAGGCAAAGATTTTTTTTTTTTTTTAAATGTGAAAATTAAATAATTTCTTTCTAACCTTCTCTAAGTAAACGTTGCAGTTGACAAACATCGCCTTCTCTTGCAGCTCGCCCAATAGTGGAGCATCTATCGGCATAAGCCTCTGTGAAATCCATAGATTCTGGATAATCCTAATGATGAAAGAAAGACGGTGAATCGGAAAAAAGGAATATTAAGCAAAAACATCAGTTTGAAAAGAAACCAAAAAGAATTTGCTTAGAAATAATAACAAGAGAACGATAACAAATATCATGAACGATAACTCCAGATCCTGGATTCCGTCCCCTTATTGCACAGTTATCGAACCTTGCGCATTCAAGTATTATGTGGAGTAATTATATTTAAATTAGAAATCTCTCAGTATATATATATATATATATATATATATATATATATATATATATATATATACAGTGTAACCCGGATATAAGAGAGTTGTCGGGACCGGTGAAGAAGTATCTTATATCCGGGTTTCTCTTATATCCGGGTTTGGTCTATTATATATACATTAACACAGGCTCTAATTTGGGACCAGAGAAAATCTCTCTTATATCCGGGTTACACTGTATATATATATAATCAATGATACCTCACCATGGAGCATTGGTTAGCAAGCTACACTAGCAGAACATTACTAATATTTTTTTATTTTTTTTTAAATATAAATAATTATTTTATTTCCGTTACTTTCATGAAAGAAAATTTTAAATTATACCAGAACTCAAAGTTGAGCATACAAAAATCTGTACAGACTGGATTGATGGTGCATTCAGAAAAATACAGCCATGTAGATCATATGTGTGTGTACGACCAGAATTAATGCTATGACCAAAAGAAATAACTATAATTATTTTCATGTTGCACTGCTTTCAGACTAGTGGCATTTAGAGAGTAACTTACACTTACTTGTGTTACAGTGTTACATGAAAGTAAAAAGTTTACATTTTTTTTTTTTAAATGGTCACCCAATACAAGGCCCAATGGCTGCTCAAAGTGGAGGGTTACTCAATGAGGTTGTTGTATGGGCACAGGAGGATAAAGTACACATTATGAGAATATGTACAATAGGTAACAACTGACCTTAGACTTTAAGGTTAAGAAGATTGTAGTGTCCGGGGGAAGCATCCTCTTGAGAGCCATCTATCTATCTATGTATCTATCTATCTATCTATCTATCTATCTCTGTGTGTACATTATATGTGTTTATGTAGGTATTCCTGTGTGGCTTAGCTCCATTTAACTATTACACATTCAGATTCCAGCACTCCCCAAAAATGCTAGCATGCAGCCAACAAAATTTTTACGACATTGACAATAACCAGTTCTTGATAATGATTGATGTGGTTGAAAGTACTTGAACAAAGACAGAATAAAACATTAACAATACAAGGAGAGTAGTGACAATTAAAAAATATGAATTCCTCTGAAATGATATGAAAAAACTCACTGATAAATATATATATATATATATATATATTTTTGTCATCCACGGACAGACTGTTTCGCTGTTTCACAGCTCATCAGTGTGGCTAGACGTCCAGTTGCCTCTAGCTAGGATCAAAACCCGACTGAATTTGTGTCAGTCGGAACTTCTACCAGTAAGCCGTTATATATATATATATATATATATATATATATATATATATATATATATATATATATATATATATATATGGATGCAGAGGGTGATTATATCTTTTTTTATAGTATGACTTCATGAGGATCATGTAACAGCAGATAAGAAAAGTCAGTCTGAAAGTGATGATAGCTTGTAGGTTGATGAACACCAGTTGTTGTGTAGAACTTAATCAAGGTTGACAGTAAGAGGAATAAATTAAACATTGAATATTACTGCCACATTTGGTCTGGTGCTTCTGCTATGTATTTAGAAATTTTGAATAAAATACAAAGAAGAATCTGCAACATTATTGGTCCTGACCTGGCATCTCATCTTCAGTCACTTTCACAGTGCTATAACATAGCTTGTCCATGCCTTTTCTATAAATATTTTCATAGTAATTGTTCTGATGAGCTTTCTTTGGTATCTAGACTTTATGAATTTAAGCACAGTACTAGATTGGCAGCAAAGTCTTACCATTTTAGCTGAAATGGCTAGATGTAACCATAAGTTCTATGTTAACAGTTTTTTTTTTTTCTTACACTTCTCAGTTATAGAACTCTATTACAGCTTCTTGCTTCCCAGTTAACTTTGATCTTTAAAAATTTAAATGCAATGTCAATCGTTATCATCTATTTTTTTATTCTTGTTCTTTTAAAGTTCTCTCTCCTTAATAATATTTTTTTCCTCTTATTCTCTCACACTCAGTAACCCGTTGAATTTTAGCGGCTTTATTGTCAGCTAAGACAAGTTTTCCTTTAGTCTATTTATATTGTCTTTTTACAGATATATTTTTTAGTTATAAGACTCTGAAAGGAAGAATGAAGTCTGAAAGATAGAGTGCCAATAAAAATGATCCATCTTTAAAATACAAGCAGAAAAATTGCAATAAGCTTATTTAACCACCTGGAAGTAGCTGGTGAGACATACAGGGGTTGGACAAAATAATTGGAACAGGTGCAAATTCCACTTCTATATTACAAAGACCTATCATATTAAGAACTTTAACTAAAACTTTGTAATTGCAGTGCAGGTTATATCTATTGTAAATACGTTTTTTATCTAATTTACTGTCTTTGTCTTATTTATTTTTAGAATTTAGTAAAATTTAAGCTAAATGCGTGACCTCTCCACGTTCGAAAAAGGGCAAATTGTTAGAGCTTGCATGGCAGGAGCTTCAATCACTAAGGTTGCTGAACTGTTTGGTTTTTCAAGAGCTACCATATCAAGAACAATGACACAGTTCGAGAAACAGGGCAAAACCTCTAGCAACTGTAGCAATTCAGGCCGGACTTGCAAACTTACTGACAGGGACCAATGTGCATTGAAATGCAATGTGACAAAATATCTGGGTTGAATAATAATCTGAATAGGTCAGTTTCTACTAAAACTGTTCATCATGATCTCCATAAGGCTGCATATCATGGAAGAGCCACCTCTCTCTCCACTAAGGAAACCTCTCTCTCCACTTGCAACATTCAGAAGAGGTTGAAGTGATGCAGAGATCACAATGTCTGGTCTGCAGACCAATGGAAGCAAGTCGTATTCTCAGATGAATCCAGTTTTTCTCTTTTCCCAACTTCAGAGTGAGTTTATGTGTGGAGGCAGCCCAAAGAAGCTTACAACCCTGACTGCCTTCTTCCAACAGTAAAGCATGGAGATGGATCAGTGATAGTTTGGGCCACCATATCATGGAAATGTCTCGGTCCAATAGTTGCCCTGCATGGCAGAATCAACAGCAAAGATTACTTGAACATTTTGGGAGATCATGTTCATCTAATGCCCCAGACTTTATTTCCTGATGGTGACTTTCATCTTCCAAGACAATAATGCTCCAATACATACCACTCGAGTGGTTAAGAACTGGTATGAAGAGCATGAAAGTGAGCTAGAACACATGGAGTGGCCTCCCCAATCTCCAGATATCAATATTATTGAACATTTGTGGTGCATTTTGGAGCGACAAGTTAGGAGCCGCTATCCTCCACCATCATGTCTTAAAGAGCTGGAGCAGGTGTTAATGGAAGAATGGCTGAAAATTCCTCTAGATGAAGTCAGTAAGCTGTATGATTCCATTCCTAGACGTATTAAAGCTGTATGTGAGGCTAAAGGAGGACCAACTCCATATTAAATGAATTTTCTTTGAATTTAATAAGTGTTTCAATTATTTTGTCCAACCCCTGTACATTCCTGGTCAAAATCTTAAGACCAGATACAAAAGGGTTAAGAAAATATAAAATACTGTTACTTTAATCAAAATATATTTGTGAAACATTAAAATTTAATTAGAATATGTAGTTTATCAACAAACAAGTGAACATTTTAAGCTTTTAATTGATTAATTTAAACAAATATTGAAAAGAGGATTTTTTTTGGTTGGTCATAAAGATAAGACCATGTGTGAAAAAAACAAATTTGTGGAATAAATTTTAAAACTAGTCAGTGTGCTCATTGCTTCTAGCGTGTAGACATCAATGTAGCTCATTTAAATTTCAGATTTTAAAATGGCTAAGGGTAAAAATTGTTGAACTTCAAACGCGTGGTCTTTCACAACAAGCCATTGAAAATGAAATTGGCCATAGCAGAACTGTCATTGCTAACTTCATTAAAAATCCAAATGCGTATGCTTCTAAAAAATCAAGCGGACGCCCCAATAAAATCTCACCATCTCTAGACAGAAGCATTAGGCGAGAAGTTAAAAGAGATTCAAGCCTAACACCAAATCAGATAAAAGTGAATACAGATGCTGAATGCAGCTCTCGAACAATTCGATGGCATTTAAATAAGAAAGGGTTTAAGAATTTGAAATGGCTGCAGAGGCCTTGCCTTCATCTTTGCCATAAAACCTCCTGTTTACAATTTGCTTCCAATTATCAAACTTGGGATGTGGATAAATGGAGGAAAGTGTTGTTTTCAGATGAGAAAAAATTCAATCTTGATGGCCTAGACGGTTTTCAGCATTACTGGCATGCAAAAGATGTCCCAAAAGAAATTTTCTCAACATGATACAGTGGAGGTGGATCAATTATGGTCTGGGGTTCATTTTTGTACAATGGAACTCTTGAGTTACAGGAGGTAAAAGGTCGTCAAACAGCTGCTAGTTACACTGACATGTAAAGAAAGACATCACTAATTACTGAAGGTCCTCATCTATGTGGAGAAAACTGGATTTTCCAGCAGGACAATGCTGCAATCCACAATGCTCTCCAGATCGAAACCCAATCAAGAATGTTTGGAGATGGATGGCAAAGGATGTTTATAAACATGGATCGCAATTTGAAACTGTGGATGCTCTTTGTGCTGCAGTTTATGCATCCTGGGCAAGTATCCCAAGCACCTTCATGCAGAAGTTAATAATGAGTATTCCAAAACGAAATTTTGAAGTAATTCACAACAATGGAGGACATACTGAGAATTAAATTGTCATTGTGACTTATTTGTTCTGCATTTGCTATTTTTATTTATATGGTCTTATCTTTATGGCCAACAAAAAAATCCTTTTTTCAATATTTGTTTAAATTAATCAATTAAAAGCTTAAAATGTTCACTTGTTTGTTGATAAACTACATTTTCTAATTAAATGTAAATGTTTCGCAAATATATTTTGATTAAAGTAACAGTATTTTATATTTTCTTAACTCTTTTGTATCTGGTCTTAAGATTTTGACCAAGGGTGTATTGTGATAAATTTCTCTGTTTCTGGAAATATTTCAAGAGAAATTTCTATATCTGAGATGAGTTGGTGAAATATCTTATGAAAACTGTTTTTGCATTGGAGTAGTTGATGAGATTTATTGTCAAAATCTCTTAGTACTGGGGCAGCTTAAGATTTCTGAACCAACAATACACTTCTTTTACAAATGGTGGATGTTATATTTTATAAAAAAAAATAAATAAAACCGGTACAGTATTTCCTCAATTATCTGGACAATATGCAACAGGATTTGGAAAAATGTTCAGATAATTCAATAGTCTGAATAGTTGAATATCTAAACTATTGAAAAATATGTTCAGATAATTCAATAGTCTAAATAGTTGAAGATCTAAATTATTGAAAAATATGTTCAGATAATTCAACAGTTGATTCATTTTGTCCCAGCATTCCCTAGTGGGATCAGAAGTGCTTATGATCATCATAATCATAATCAACATTATTGATGTTGTTAAGCACTAAGCTTAACATTAATTTTGGTCTTTCTTTAAAACTAATGGCTTAATTAGACATACAATCTGTAGCCATTTTAGTATAAATTAGTAGTTATTTCATTACATAATCTTATTTTAATATGTACTTAATTTTATTTTACTACTTTGATTATTTTGTTGTGTGTGCTTGTTTAGTGACATATCAACTCATTATGGGTATTTTAATGCTGATATTTAATTATCTTGGAAGCATTCTTAATTTCTTTAACAACAAATGGTAATTTTTTGCTACAAAAATGTATTAGGGTGGATATAGGGAAAGCAATGTGTGATTTAACGGGCTTAAGCAAGTGGATGGCAGAACAGGGTCTGGGAGAAATAACGAAAAGACAAAACTTATTAAGAACTAGAACAGACAGGAGGAGGTGGAGAGACATGATCGCTAAGTCCTGAAAGGACACAGCACATAAAAGAAGGAAAAATAATGGTAATTTTTTTTTTTCTTACAGAAATGTATTACTGGTAATTTTTTTTACTATGAAAATGTATTGCTGGTATTTTTATTATAATTTTTTTTATACTTTCATAGTGTTTTAACCGCAGTCTGGGGAGGGGCAATTATTAGCCCCTAGCTGGGACCCGGACAGGGTGAACCTGGGATCAAGAACAATTAAGAGGTGGTTCCATGCTCCACAAAACCTGATCAGAGGTCTTTCTGCCAGATGTAGTTTGTCATACCTGGCATGGTACTACTTTAATAAAATCATGCTTAAAATCTTCCTAAACAGTGACTCACATCACTTATATGAAAGTCAGAGAATGGTTACGTTGGGGTTGGCTAATGAAATAAAAAGATATTTTTAAATCAGCCACATCTGTACCCTTGTTGGAGTTATCTTCTCCTTAATTTCCTAATTGTTTAATTTCCTAATTGCCCAAGTTGTTCCTAGGGGTCGCTATCTCTAAAGTATAAATACTCAAGAATACTTTGTTCTCTCTCTCTTTTCTTCCACTTTTCAGCAGACACTGTGACTATGTAAGCCTCTCGCAGAAGATTGCATTTTCTTCTTTGTGGGGCGGCACTATGCTTTTCCTTGGAAAGACACCATGAACATTACACACACACGCACACACACACACATATGTACAAACATACTTTCAAACACAAACTCTTTATATTTATGCACACACACAGAAACGTTAATATTTCTGTCTTTTGTAAACCCTTTTTGTTGTTTAATACATGTATCTGTTTGCACATATATATCGGTTTCTTCTTGTTTTTCTGTTACATTTTCTTTTTGGTAGGCACATTTTCTGAGTCTGCCATATTTGTCAGTCAGTCAGTTATGTACCATGCATGATACTAACTTAGGCGATCATGTATCTTTCGATACATGACTGACAAGGCACATTTTTTCCCCACAGTAGGTTGCCATTTCTTTCTGCAGTAGACCAGTTGCCATCGAAGCATATAGAACCCGGTCTGTCCTGCTATTTACCCATATCTGGGGGGAGAAGAATAGGATTCATACCTTTCCCAAGGGTATTAGCACGTAAGTGAACGTTATGGATTCAACTGAAATTCAAACTCAGCTCTCTGATTCCTCAATCCAAGCCGCTATCTATTACTCCACCATGCCTCCTTCAGTGGATTTTATTTCAGGAGTTCCACATGTGTTCATATCACAACACATATAAAAACCATGGTCCGCTACACCCTAATCAGAATAAAAAAAAATTGGAAATAAGACAGAGTGACAAATGATGGATTTTTTCCCATGACACCACTTTTTTTTAACTACCGTTACTCGTCAGCATTGTTTATTGTTTTAAAAAGCGATGATTAGAATAGTAATAAAGTCTAAACATATGAAGGTGAATGTTATGAATAAACAAGAGTGGTCTCCCCTTGTTTTGTTACTCTCCTCTTGGAGAGAGCTATTTCTATTTACTAGGACTATAAAAGGACACTACATGCGAACCTTGTATTCTCAGATGAATAAAGCTTTCTTAAAGCCTACACCTGCGTGCTTTTGTCATTACAGTGAATTTATACATTTTCTTTGTTCTTGAGAATTGACAACAAAAATAAATAGTGTTTATTTTTATTGTAGATTCTCAAAAACAAAAAATGTACAAATTCACATTGCCAAACAGTGAAGGTAGTTAAAATAAAAGCAGTGTCATGAGTAAAACCTGACAATCCGTCTTATTTCAGGCATGAAGATCCAAATTTGCAAAAAATTCTTTAAAAGTATTATAGTTTATTTCATCTAGTAAGTGTGAGAAGAAGGAAAATAGTTAAAAATTAATGAGCACCAAATGTTTTCATTTATTTATTCTAGAATAAAATAAGCAATGGCGGTGGTGTGCATAGGTCTAGTAGCACCAGAGGTGAGGAATGTGACTGGCAACCCCTGGCCCAAATAAAATTGCAACAAAGAAATATCTACTTCTACAAAAAAAACAATTTAAAATTTCACATTACATTAAAAAAATATAATTTTAAGTGTGAAACAAAGATTAATAAAAAAAAAAAAAATTGCTAGCAATTGATTTTCATTTTTTTCTTAAAACATGTTTTAAATTTCTTTAAATTAAAGTTAACAAAAAGAAAAAAAATATATATATAAATTTATGTTAATGTCAAATTTCCTTCTGTTTTTCAGTTTTTAATCTGAAAGAAGTTGACTCTACAAGAATGAAACTGATTCAATAATAACCAAAAATCTTCTTTTAAGTAGTCTTTGATTTTATGGCATTCTATCTTCACACCCACCCTTTATATCTTTTGAACTTTCTTTTCACTATCAGTTCACAGACATGAAAAATCAAAATGAAAGGACTGCCACCAAAATCTTGGACTTCTCAAATAGGTGTGAAAAAAACTTTGGATTCAAGTAGGTACCAAAAGCCAAATATAGACATTTTAAAACTAAAATTAAAAAGTATTTTATTTATTTTTAATATCTAATTTTATGTGTATTTGCAAAATAAAAACAAAAAGTTATGTTTCTTCTTCTTCCTTATCGCTACTTTGTTACAACAAAAATAATATATTCCATCGAATGTGTCAGCCCCCAGGTAGTGCTGCCCGGGGCCACTGCTTCCTGCCTTTGCACACCACTGAGCAATGGAGAATTTACAATTATGAATGAATGAATATAATAATCAGACAATGAAACAAAAACAGTTTATGATTATAGGGATGAATAGCATAGTGGTTAAGAGCATGTAAAATAAAATTGACATGTCATGTTCAAGTTCCAGTCAAGGCCATTGCATTTGATTTCCCGCAAATGCTTGGGAAAGTTATAAATTCATTTTTCTCTCCCTACCTAAGAGTTTGTGAAAGATTGCAAGGTGAGAATTTTGACTTTGCAAAAATATTCAACTCGTCTGCAAAGAAAAATAAAAAGGATAAAAACAAAACAAATAAAGTGTAAATCCAAAAATTTATATTTAAGAAATAGTTGTGATGATTTCTAAAAATTGTTTTTCTTTCATTTTAGTTCAGTTTCTTCTTATGAAGACAATTTTCAAAAAGCGTGAAAAAGATTTTTTTTTTTTGTAATAAAAATCTTTTTCACGCTGTCACATGATAAAAATCTTTGCCCTGCACATGATAACATCATCGCGTCTTTTGAATTTAAAAGGATTTTAACGTTTATTTAGTTTGTAAAAAGTAGCAACATGATTATGCTACAAGATAATTGGCAAATGTTTGTTTAAAAAAAAATTTTGACTAAAAATATTGACCCTGAAGATGAACAATGATGTTCGAAAGCGCTAGGTCATCGTACGGACAATACATATTTCAAAATCATTTTCAAATAAAAAGTCTCATTAGAGAATATGAGAAAATTCAAAAGAAAATATGCAAGACTATGTTGTCTTTAACATTCAATACTACATGTTTAAAAGAAAAGTTGGTGCCAAATTACACACACACACACACACATATATATATATATATATATATATATATATATATATATGTGGTAAGTATTCCACAGTTGAAATGTCGGTGACTAAACCAACTACCGAACTCCAAGTTCTTCTCTAAGTTAACGGCCATCTGTCTAATTAAAGGTGGTGTCTCCATAAACCACCATGGAGAAGGCAACGGGAAACCACACCACTATTAATCCCAAGATATATCATGGCACCAACACACACAATATGAAGCCTAACAGCATGAAGGGGGTTAAGTCTATGGGAATTAACACCTCACCTGGTAAGGACAGACATGTGCAACAGGTGTCACCTGTCATCCAGTGACTGCGGGCATAAACGTCGTAAAGGGATAACATTCCGCGGAACCTATCCCTCGCCCAGAAAGAAATGACATGAGTGACAGGTGTCACCGGACCGTTATCTTGCGACTGCTTGCATCAAACATAAAATAACTCTCGGGACATGGAACATTCAGACGTTGAACATCTGCAGCCAGTTAGATAATGCAAAACAAGAGATGAGCATGCTAAAAATCAACATCCTAGTTGTATGTGAGACCAGATGGCCAAACTACGGAGATTTTCTCAGCGATAAGCACAGAATTATTTATGCAGGTGGAGAGAAAAAAGACAAAGGAGTAGGATTAATACTAGATAAAACATTTAAGAAATGCATTCTGGGATACTACCAATTATCTGAAAGAATTGCGGTAGTCAAGCTGAAAAGAAAACCTTTCAACATAGCTATCATAATAGTGTATGCACTGACAATGCAAAATCAGGAAAAAGAAATCGAATCTTTCTACTCCATGATAGTGACAAAGCTCTTTGCAAATCACAAGAATTCATCATTATCATTGGAGACCTAAACGTCAAAGTAGGCAGGGAGAGGGCAGAGTATATAGCCGGAAAATTTGAACTAGGAACCTGCAAGGAACGTGGAGAAAAATGGATCCAATGGTGCACAGTCAATGACCAGGTAATAGCTAACACATGGTTCCAAGAATATCCAAGATGATTATGGACATGGAGGAGCCCAGGAGGAGAAACTAAAACCCAAATTGACTGCATAACTATCAACAAAAGATTCAGGAATGAAATGGTTTACTGTAAAACCTACCCAAGTGCCGACTGTTGAAACGATCATTGCCCTGTTATATGTAAACTAAGTGAAACTGCCAAAACTGAAGAAGCCTAACACAGCACCTAAATTGCAATACAACAAGCTCCTGAGCGACTTGTACCTGAAAGAAAATTATATGGATAATGTGAAAAGAAGATATGTGGGACACAATGTAAACTTGAAATGGGATGCACTAAGAGATGCTTTAGTGACATCAGCAAACGATATCATCCCAAAGGAGACGGTATGAAGAAGGAAAAAATGACTGGATGACTGATAAGATTCCCGACATGATGCAAAGGAAACAGAAAACTCAGCCAAGATATGGAAAGGAATACAGAAAATTACACAATAAAATAAGGACCAAATGCAGGCAAGCTAAAGAAGAATGGCTAAATAAAAAATGTGCAAAAATAGAAAGATTGAGTCCTTACCAACAAAGGATATATGCATAAACAAATAAGGCAACTAAGCGGACAGCAGACATGCTCATTAACAGGCTGCTTAAAATCAATGGATGGAACGCTCATATTAGAGAAGGAAAAAATTCTTCAATGCTGGAATGAATACATTAGAGAACTCTTCCACAACGAAAAATAACAATCAGCAATACACAGAACTACCGACAGACCTGAAATTCTAAAAAGCAAAGTAGAAGCTGCACTGACCAAAATGAAATGAAACAAGGCAGCAGGGCCAGACAGAATTGTAATGTAAATGTTGATAGCTTTAGATGACTTTGGCATAGACAAGATCACAGAAATAATAAATAAAATCTACAACAGTGGGGATATACCGGAAGATCTCAGCAGATCTATTTTCATAGCACTGCCTAAGAAACTAGGCGCAAATGAATGTGAAGTCCACCGAACAGTCAGCCTAATGAGCCACGTAACAAAACTCATCATCCGTATTCTGATGAAGAGAGTGTGCGGCAGAATCAGGCCTGAGGTAGGACAAGAACAGTGCAGATTCGTTAAAGACACCGGAACAAGGAATGTGATATTCATGCTCAGAATGTTATCAGAAAGAGGAATACAAATGCAGAAGGATGTGTACCTATGTTTTATAGACTACGCAAAGGCGTTTGACAAAGTATGCCATAAAGATCTGTTAGAACTACTCAGCAACCTTGATATATTTGGGAAAGATCAAGAACCTATACTGGCAGCAAACGGCATGCATGCGCATAGAGAACGAATTCAGCAAATATACAAAAATAGAAAGGGGTGTAAGGCAAGGATGTGTCTTCTCACCGGACTTATTCAACTTATACAACGAGGCAATTCTGAGCGAATTGGAAATCCTACCAGGATTCAGCATTGGTGGCCACAATCTTAACAACATACACAGATGACAAAGTACTGATAGTAGACATGGAAAAGAAATTACAAACCCTTCAACAGAAGGTAGTGAAGGAGAGCGAGAAGAAGGGACTAAGCATAAATTGCAGAATAAAGACAGAATGCATGGTCATCAGTAAAAGGATGGGCCTGAAATGCGATTCGCAGGTCGGGAACACCAAAATCAAGCAGGTGTAGAAGTTTAAATATGACCAATTACCACAGCATGAAGTTTAAAAAGAAAAGATACAAAAACCATCTCACTGTCTAGAAGACGCCAAGTTTACCACTCTATAGTGAATGGGTTCTCCACAAGGTCAAATCCACAAATCTGAACAATAGCCAACAGTAACAAATGACAAATAACAATATAAAAATTAACATTTTTAATACATAAAAACATTTAGATATGAGAAAGCATGGAAAAATGCGTGCTATACATTTCTGCGTGGAAAGATGCATGCGTTGTTTTATGAGGGCAAAAGTTGAAACAAAAACTTAGCTTCAGCTTTTATCTGAAATAAAATAAGGTTTTCTCTTTCTCCCTTCTCTCTCTCTCTCTCTCTCTCTCTTATGTTTCCCTTTGTCCTTTTTAATTTCAAACCAGTTCACTCGCCCAAGTAACAGTATCCTTTGATCTATTCTTCTTACTTTAACATTGCATTCATTATCCAGTTATTTAGTTTTGGCACTGCAGTAATCGTATATTATGGTTATGAAGATTCGATGCTGTGTAAGTCGTCAGTTTAGCTGTGCAGAATTCATGTTTCAGATCCTTCATCCAATTAAGTATATCATATATGTGTTTCTTAGGTGATGGTCACGTTTTGTCATTCACCTTTGCCCTTAATGTGAGATGCATAGTGTTAAGTTAAACTGGAGTTTGTCTCATCATGTTAGCTCTATTGTTTGATTGTAATGATTGTGAAAGAGGAATTGTCCACTCAAGAATCATCTCCATTTAATTCTGTGTTGGAATTTCATGTGAGTTGGGGTCATCATTTCTTCTCTTCAATTCGGAAAGTCAATCCATATGAGAATTTAATATACACTCCATTTCCTTTGAGACTTGTCACCAGAGTTCTATTGATCTTTCATATTTGATCTTTCATATCTGGTCACATGATTAGTCACATGTGTGAGAATCTATTTTTAACTTTGGCTTCTATCTGTTGCTGCAGTCATCAGTCTGACCTAATTGACTTTGTGTTCAGCGACTGCTATTACATATCAAAAGAGAGATGGGTCACTAAGAGTAAGATTTTGTGTGTGTATGGGTGATGAATTGTGAAAAGCCGATCACCAGAATGAAATTCCAACACTCCAATTCTGAACCTAAACTTAACCTTTAAACTCATTTCCTCAAATTGAGTGCAATTAAGTATATCATATATGTGTTTCTTAGGTGACGGTCACATTTTGCCATTCACCTTTGCCCTTAATGGGAGCTGCATAGTATTAAGTTAAATTGGAGTTTCATAGCTTCTTTCCTCACCTCCAATTCATCTGAGTTCAACATTGAGAAAAGAATATTTTCTAGAAGCAAGGCAAAAGCATTGGTTAAAGTTGTTGGTTATTGAATTTATTACCCCTTTTAATTTCAAATCGACTGCATGTTTTTTCAATTATAAATTTTTATAAGGCTGTGCTATAAAGCTTTTACTGATGTTATGACCAATTACTGCAGTACAAAGTTTAAAAAGAAAGGATTTAAAAAAAAACAACTTGTCATCTAAAAGACGCCCAGGTTTACCACATCACAGTGGAAGGATTCACTGCAGGGTCAAATACATGATTTTGGGATGATAACCAACAGTGACCAATGACAAAGGCCAATATACAAATTAACAAGATTTAATTACAACTAGAGACAATACATAAAAACATTTAGGCAAGAGAATGCGTGGAAAGATGTGTGCTTGTTATATAGAAATAAAGTGTCACTGCTGACACTGGAGTTTGAACACAGATCACCAGAGTACAAACACAAGCGATCCCATTTTGAATAAGTAGAATACATGATGAGAAAGGAAATGCATATATGGGAATTAGTGTGGTGTCTAATTGATCACTATTTCTACTCTATCCTCTATGCTAGACATTTTGCTATTCTCTATACTATTCACTATTTCTCTATACCGTTCGGTATATGGATCACTATTCGAGTGAGTATTACCGAACAAGTACTATTAGTGTGAGTGATATTTGAAGGCGTCTGACACCAGTATTGTTCGAAGGTGTTACTATAGTTGTATTTGTGATTACAAAGTCTCTACTATAACAAGCATTACAAAAGTGACAACAAGTATTCCTTGGCATTACAAAAGTGGCAATGAGTGTTCGTTGACATCACAGAAGTGCTATGCATTTCTGTGTGAAAAGATGTATGCGTTATATTCTGAGGTTAAAAGTTGAAACAAAAAAAAACTTAGCTCAAGTCTTTCTTTTGAAATAAAATAAGATTTTCTCTTTTTTTCTTTTCTCTTTCTCTTATGTTTCTCTTTGTCACTTTTACTTTCAAATCAGTTTGTTTTGCTCGAGTAGCAGAGTGTCCTTTGATCTATTCTTCTTTCTTCAATGCAGCTTTTATTATTTGGTTATGGAGATTCAGCGCTGTAGAAGTTGCATATTTAGCAATGCAGAATTCATTATTCGAACCCTTCATCCAATTGAATGTGTCACATATGCCTGCCTTAGGCGATTGTCACATTTCTCAATTCACCTATACACTTGGTGTAAGCAGCATAGTGTTGAGTTTAATTGGAATTCATCTTTATCGTGTGATCTCTTTTGCTTGATTGTAACAAGTAAAAGAGGTACTATTCATACAAGACTTGTTTCCACTTGATTCTGCACTTGGAATTTGTGGGAGTTGGGAACAGCATTCGTTCTCTTCAGCTCAGTGTGTTTGGTTGCCTTAACCGGACTGACTTCTTCAAGTTTTGTCGTCCAACTAATTTAGTTTGTGTGAGTTGGGGACAGCCTTCCTTCTCTTCAGTTTGGAGAATCCATTTGCATGAGGACATAATAGATGATCCGAGTCCTTTGGGTTTCATCATCCAGTCGGCTTCTGTTGATCTTTTCTTGCTCAACATTCGTACTTCGTCATGTGAGTCTACACATATGGGGGGGGGGGGGAATCTATTTTTAGCTTCAGTCCAAACTTGATGCTGTGGTCAATAGCCTGTTTAACGTAATTGTTTTTGTAGTCAGTGACTACTGTTACATATTTAAAGAGAGAGAGAGAAAGAGTTCACATGTTATATTATTAAAGAGATGGGAAAGAGAGATGTGTCCCTAAGTGTAAAGTGTGTGTGTTTATGGGTTTTTGGGTTGCGTAAGGACATAACACATAACCCGAGAAGATTTTCCCAAATATAAATTCCAAGGCCATAGAATTTGTATCCTGAATATAGATTCCAAGTACCCTAGAATTGTTTTGATAAAGAGGAAGATATCTTGGAACAGAGAATTCAGTGGTGAAGATAAAAGTGTTTAAATTAATTTTACAGAGCACTAAGATATCTGGAGAATGCTTCAAGTAAAGGGGACATAACACAGCCATTATATCAAAGAAAGAAAAAAGCCTCATGGCTCATTATGACCAATTAACACCAAGAATTGAAGAGGAAGATCTTGACAAAGAAGAAAGAGTGAGTTCTTCAGATCAGGATAATGTAATAGAATACAAGCCACTGGATGATAGTGGAACTGACTCAGACATGGAAGAAGATGAGATGAGACCAAGATCTTCAATAAAAGGAACAAGGAGGAAAGAAGAAAAGAGGTTGTAGAACTTCAAGAACACTGAAAGGCAATAAACCTCTTTGGTTCAGAGAGGTTTAATGAGATTAACAAATAGGATTTTACCTATTTGCATATGTCGGTCAGAGGAGAAAAGCTGACTGCTAATCACATGTCATAGAACAACACAATACAACTTGTCTTTTGGTAAGTTGGTATCATTTAAAAGAGGAATTATCTATCAAAATGTTTTTGTTTCACCTCTTTCACCCTTGGGTGGGTGGATTGTGAGAGGGTCAAACAGAAAAAAGAAAGGAGAAAATAGTTGCTCAAACAGTTACAGGTAGATCAAGAAACGATTCCAAACTTTCCTACAAATTAGATCTTCTCCTTCTATGTGCCATGGACCTTCAAGACTTTGGTAGTCATGGCTTTCTACAGTTTCTTTTCTTTTGTAGCTCTTAACTTTTGTCTTTTTGACATCTCTCTCAAACCTTGCTCTGCCGTCCATTCACTCAAGCTTGCCAGGTAGATTGTACATTGCTTTACTTTGTCTGTCTTACCTTCAATCTGTCCTGTGAGTATCAAATTTTCCAAACCCTCTTTCTTCATTATGTGTTCAAGAAATTTTAACTGTCTCTTCCTGATGTTAAGTATGTCCTTTTTGTTGCCATTGTCTCTAGAACATGGCATTCTCAGCATGCTTCTGTAGAACTATATTTCTGTTGCTTCAAGCCTTTCCTTCATCTGTGAAGAGATTGTCCAAAATTCACTGTCATAGAGGAGGACTGATATTACATAATAACTGTTTTTATTGTTCCTAATGATATTCTTCTGTTTCTTAATACTTCGGTTAGCTTTAGGAAGGCATCTTTCACTATCCCAATACACTTTGGATTTCAGTATCTCACTTTTGGTCCTCTGTTAAAACACTTCCTTGATATTTAAAATTTCCTGTTCCTTAATACTTTGCTTGGCTTTTGGATGGCATCTTTCACTATCCCAATGTGCCTTTGGATTTCAGTGTCACGCTTTTGGTCCTCTGTTAAAACACTTCCCAGATATTTAAATTTCCCTGTTTCTTAATACTTTGCATCGCTTTTGGAAGGCATCTTTCACTATCCCAATGTGCCTTTAGATTTCAGTGTCACGCTTTTGGTCCTCTGTTAAAAAACTTCCCAGATATTTAAATTTCCCTGTTTCTTAATACTTTGCTTAGCTTTTGGAAGGCATCTTTCACTATCCCAATGTGCCTTTGGATTTCAGTGTCACACTTTTGGTCCTCTGTTAAAACACTTCCCAGATATTTAAATTGTTGGACCTGTTTGATTTCAGTATCTCCAATTTGTAATTTGCATGTTGTGTTGTTCCTTTTGCGACCAACCAGTCTTCTTGCAACTGATGTTTAGTCCTTTCTTCTTGCTTTCCTCCACTACCTTTTCTAGGAGTTCTTATAGTTTCCGTTTTGTGTCTGCTATCAATACTGTATCATCTGCTTATCTTACATTGTTAAGATTGGGTCCACCAATAAATAAGTTAAAAAAATAAGGATGAAAAACTTCTCTCTTTAAAACTTCAACAATTACCAATCTAACTAGTTAGTAGAAGTTGTGAAATTCAAGCATGTGTTTCTTTTTTTTATGTCCCATAATAGCAGGTTATCAGTTATAGTGAAGTGTATGAGTGTTGAAACAGATTAGTTTGATTTGGCCTTGGTAGTTAGATAGCCCACCATAAAAGAGGTATAAAACAAGAAAATCAAATTGTAAAGTGAAACAACAAATTTATATACATATAAATCAATTAAGGTCTCTACAAATAAATTTAATGTATTTTGGTTGATACAAGGTCGTCAAGATGTTTGTAGTAGGCAGGAACGTATGTGTGTATGTATGTATGTATGAGCATTATCGTAGGGTAGGTATGTCTTTGAAGTAATTGCTCAGTCTTAAAATGTTCCATTCATTTATCAAGTATGAAAGAGGTGAGGGAGAAAGGTAGAGATAATAATAATGATCGCTTGATGTTTGTCAAGGAACGTGTTAATACGCTTGTCTCCTTCTCTCTGGTGACAGGCAAACTTGCCCATCTTTTATTTTGTTTGTGGGGCTTGAAAAGGTCATTTGGGAATTCACTCCTGGATATGATTCGGGCCTTTCCATTGGACGTCGAACAAACTTCGCATCGGTTCGCAAAAAGGTCTGTAAAAGAATTTGTTTCTGAGAATTGAAGATTATTTGAATTTTGTTTTTAAATGTCTCCTAGTTTTCTATTGGCTGAAAAACATTTCGCATCAAGGTGTGAAATTTCACGATTTTTGTTTTGGATTCACTTTTGCATGTGCGTTAAGCAAAGTTTGTAAATTTGAGTCTTTTTAATTTCTAACAAAATCAATGAGGCAGTGCTTAGCACCTGAATTTTAAATCTAGATTTTACTTGTTTTGTTCACTACACCATATCCCCTCAGGACATAGGTGATCATGGATTTCCACAACTTCCTCTTCCTTGTAGCTCTTAATAAACTTTCTGTTATTTCTCCTAGGCCTATTCCTGCCACCCGTTTACTCAAGCTCATTCAGTTATGCATTGTCTTCCTCTGTCCCTCTTGCTCTCTATGTGCACCATGAGTATCCGATTTTCCAAGCCCTCTTTCCTCATTATGTGCCATAGAAACCTCAACTGTCTCATCCTGATATTAAATATTAGTTTCCTTTTCATTTGATTTTCTCCAAAACTACCATTGTACACACATGTTCGGTCCACGGTATCCTTAGCATCCTTCTGTAGAACAACATTTCTGTTGCTTCAAGTCTCTTCTTGATCTTTGAGGAGATTGTCCAGCACTCACTGTCATACAGGAAGGTAGATATCACATAGCAGTTTAGTACGCTTTTCTTTGTTTCTAGTGAAATTTTCCTGTTTCCTAGTACTCTGCTTAGCTTTTGGAATGCTTCCTTGGTTATTCCAATACACCTTCAGATCTCAGTACCACTCTTCCTTTATTCCAAAAAAAATTGAAATAAAATAGTAGCAATATAAAGTAATATATAGAAAAATAAATAAATAGTATGAAAATAATAGATAATGAAATAAAACAAAAAACAGATGATAATAAAAAAAAAAGGAAATACAAAATCAGAGAATATACGTACACAAATGCCAGAGACCCTTCTATTTGGTCACCTTATTTTTGGTAAATTTACATTGCTTAAGAGATGAATTATCAAAAATTCATAGATGCAAGAAAGATTCTGGTGAAAACAATTGTCTGGCATGACACTATGTACCATAGTTTTCAGCAGCACCCCTAGAAATTGATTCAATATAATCTTTCCACTTCAAAAAAAGGTTGCTCTTCTGGAGGTTAGCATCAGCCATACTGACGGAAGGCAAAAATAATTCAGTATGATGACTAAAAGATAGCAGTTTCATTTTGGAAGCATTAAAACTTACAAGCCACTTTTTGCCCAAGTTAACATTTATAGCATTTTTCAGTTTTTTGCATATAGAATTAATTCCATCAATGAAATCATTATTTCTCCAAAGATGATGTTCTTTTGGAATGAAATGAATCACAGAATGTTTTTCCATGTTGTTATTTATTTACTTGTTATTATCCAGATATATAGTTTTGTATCAAATTTTTTAAACAATATTTAATGCAAACAGCAGATACTATTTACCATGGGAAAATGATAAAACTGTAATCATTGCGATATACAAGGTGGTATCAAAAAGTTCACAGACTAGTCATGTTTAAAAAAAATTAATATATGTATTAACATCATCTCCTTCAAAATATTTACGTTGCTCGGCAATACACCAGTCCCAGCGTTCTTGCCACTTTTTGAATCTGACCTGGAAGTCATTTTCCATAAGTGAATCAAGGACCTTCTGTTGCTTGCTCTGGATCTTGGCAACAGTGTTAAAACAGTGACCTTTGAGCTGCATTTTTAGCTTGGAGAAGAGATGGAAGTCTGCAGGAGCTAAATCTGTCGAATAGGGCAGGTTGCAGAGGCAATAAAATGTTGTTTTTGGTTAGAAACTTATGAGGTAGGCGAGCTCAATGACAAGGTCATAGTTGTCGTAAAGAATCCAATTCTTTCCACTGCACAGGTCTGGTCACTCTCTCAAACACTTTAAAACATTGTA
This sequence comes from Acanthosepion esculentum, assembly GCA_964036315.1. Taxonomy (NCBI): domain Eukaryota; kingdom Metazoa; phylum Mollusca; class Cephalopoda; order Sepiida; family Sepiidae; genus Acanthosepion; species Acanthosepion esculentum. The sequence goes on along the minus strand of OZ038485.1, from coordinate 111,285,566 downwards.
GTAGAACCCTTGATTGATGGTCTGGCCATGGGGGATGAATTTTCAATGCAGAATACTGTGGATATCGAAAAAGTGATGCGCATACTCTTCCATAACAAAATCTCAGGCTACAGCATACACATGATTAGGAAAATACAAAATTAACAAATTGCGAAGTGAACACAACAATGGCACATTGGCACATGAAAGTCACTGCTAGCTCTCGCTACACGTACAACCATGTGTTGTCATCTGTTGGCACGCTACAGAACTAGTCTAGAAACTTTTTGATAACACCTCATATATATATATATATATATATATATATATATATATATATATATATATATTATGAAATGGACAAAGTCCGACAATTATTTTAAGACATTTTTATGTTTAACATTCATTTTATAGATACAAATATTTAAGTAAATGCTCTGTTTATAATAAACAGTATTAAACAACATTTACCGGCCTGAATGTCAGAGAAATTTTCATATAAAATATTCGTCCTCCAACAGGATTCGAACCTGTATCCTATACGGAACCGTCATATAGCCTGACGTGCCTTTTAAGTTTATAAGCAGTAAATTCAACCTTGCCAACCGAACGATCCTCTGTGGCCGAATCGGAGGACGAATATTTTCCATGAAAATTTCTCGGACATTCAGGCCGGTAAATGTTGTTTAATACTGTTTATTATAAACAGAGCATTTACTTAAATATTTGTATCTATAAAAAGAATGTTAAACATAAAAATGTCTTTATATATATATCTATATATATATATATATATATATATATATATATATATATATATATATATATTTATGATTAGTACAAAATTTGTCAGTTGATTGTTTTGTTTGTTTAGTGGCATATCAACTCTTTATGGGTCATTTAATGCTGAAATTAAATTTTCTTGGGAACATTAGTAATTTTCTTTACAAAAATTTGTTGCTGGTATTTTCATTATTAAAATGTATTTTTGTACTTTCATAATGTTTGACCCCAGTTTGGGGGTTAACTATTTGCCCACGGCTGAGACCCTAACAGGTGCTACCACCCCAGGTCATGGTGGACCTGGGAAGAGCAACCTGGGAAGGTTGTTCGATCAGAGGTTTTGCAGCCAGATATAGTTTATCGTCATACTATATTTGATTTATGTTATATCTAACACCCCAACACCAGAGTTTTATAACCTAACACTTTTTGTAACTGTTCAGTCCACTCATCAGGAGGTATTAGCAATTAACTACCAATTTTCTCAATTTTTTATATTAAATTAAAAAGTAATTTATGCACATTTTATTGGTATTAGGTAGATTTTTTCTTATTTGTGTGTGTGTGTGTTTGTGTGTGTGTGTGTGTGTGTGTGTGTTTTCATATGTCAAATGTTAAAGTTATTTCCCCTTCTTTCCTACTCTCTCCCTATTCCTTTTCCTTCTTTTTTTTCTCTTTTTGGATTTGAGTAACAAAGATAATGTAGCACTGTCATTTCTGGTGTTACAGACAGGACTATTTTTAGTGTAATTTTTCTCAAATATTCTGGGGCTTTCTTATTTTTTTAAAATTAATGCTTAAATGGCAAAGTAAATATTTGTTTATGTGTCTTCACTTACCCATTATTTCATTTTTCTTATTTAACAGTTAATAGTTTGCTTTTTATCTGGCTTGGTGGTATTTTAAGTATTGGGGTATCAATTATGGAAGGTTAAGTTTATAACTGTATTATTTATTATTATTTGAATATATACACATACACACAAACACACACACATGCACACACACGTCTGTAGGTGCTAAATCTGGCAAATATATATCAATCAGCTATCAGATATCAATCAGCTGGATGTCTGTAGCGGTGACTTACCTTGGCAACCCAAAAGAGCCAGAGTCGCATGTATGTTTTGCAAGGGAATGTGGAGACGGTGAATCAATGAGCTTCAGACGGACAGTGAATCAGTTGTGCTGATGGTGGTGGTGGTGTCACCTGTAGCCATTTTTATTGGCTGGTTCTGGGTGCTCATTGGTTGAGTGCTGGCTGGGTCAGGTGTATAAAATCATGGTACGCTCATTTAACAGGGGTTCATTTTTTTTCGTTTGGGACAGTGAGTGGCATATTGGAGATCGAGGCAAGAAGTGTGGATTTGTTTTACCTAATGAACCTATTGAACACATACTACCTTTCTTTTCCTGTGTGTGTGCTTCCAACCAATTTTTGCAACAGTGTCTTCCACAAAAGTTGTCTCCACACAATTTGCGGCTATACTTTTGACAACAGGGTGCCCAATGCCAATCTTTTCTCAAGATGCAATATTGGTGTAATTGAGATTTTTCTGATGCAGTCACAACTTTGCTTGGCTGCTCATAACGGAAAGATGAGTGATAACAAAATACCTAAGGTCCTCATCTATAGCCAGCATGAGAGTGGACAAAGCCCTGTTGGATGGTCGTGGTCGTACGGATGTAGTTTATTGTCTTACCCAGGATGCTCAGGTTGCTGGGGATGGATGAATCGCCCCACCAGTGAGCATAGAAGGCAGTGATCTTAGCCACAAATTCAGATCTACCAAACTTAATAAGTCCTGGCGGAATATTATTCAGACTGCCTGCTTTACCACACTGTAGATGGACGACTGCTGAGATAACTTTGTCTTCTGATGGAGGTAGTTCTAGATTTGTTTTTATCCCCATGGGGTCTATTTCATCAATTGTTTCTTGGCTGATCTGTGAGGGCCTATTCAGAAGCTGTTCAAAGTGACATACTCACCACCTGTTTTCTGTCAAGGTCACATATTGGTGTCTGTACATTGCTGCTTGGTCCATACATAGCTTTCATTTCAGAGTAGAAATATATGTTGTTGTTGTTGTTATAGTGCTGAAGCAGCTCTGCTTTTCTCTTGAATCAGTCATCTTTCATTTGTCTCAACTTTTTCTGGATGATAGACTATAGGTTCAGATATCTGCTTCTTTTGATCATGTTTGTTGGATCAGCAATGTACTCAGCATGAGTTGAATGTCTTTGAGCTAGCAGCTCATTTATGATTTCATCATTGTCATTAAACCAATCCTTGTTTCACTTTCCTCTGTGGCCAACAGTCTCTGTTGCGGCTTCAAGAACTGTATCTCTGATATCAACCCAAGCTGAGTCACTGTTGCCATCAGGCACTCCACTTGCTCTGAGTTTCTTCTCTAAGGCACACTAGAATTGGAGTCTATTGTTTGTTTCTTTTAGCTTCTCAGCATCGATTTTCTTTGGTGGATTTGTGTCTGCACTTTCATATGTGGAACTTTAATTTGGAGTGAAGCAAACAATGGTCACTCCAGCAATCTGCTCCTCTTAGAGCTTGTGTTATTTTAAAGTCCTGGATTTATTTATTTCTGGTGATGACATAGTCAATTGTGTGCTAATGCTTGGATCTGGGGTGCATCCATGTCATTTTGGATGTCCCTAAGTTGAAACATGTTATTCATGATGGCTAGGAAGAAGCCCATCTGAATTCACACACCCGAGACTAAGCTTTTCAAACACATCACCCCATGCATCAGAAATGAGACCTGACTCAAGCATTGAAATTACCAAGGACAATTAGTCTGTCTTCTTTGGGGGTTTTACAAACAGCCTCCTTCATGGGCCATTCTTGGGGCATACACACTGATTATCATCAGGTAATGGTTGGCTTTGAGAGGAGTTCTCACTTACACTATTCTGTCATTGACATCAGCAGGAAGAAAAGTGAGGTTTTTTACCAAAGTGTTTTTGATAGCAAAACCAACTACTGAATCACGATGTTGGCTTTCCTCTTTGCCAGACCACAAGAAATTGTACCAACTGCCAAGTTCTGTTACCTGTCCATGTACCTGGAAAGCTCCTTGGCAACTAGAGCTGTTCTTCTCTCAGGTCTACTGGAAGATTCATGATCCAAGATTGTTCTGACATTTCATACTCCGATGAACAAAAGTACAGTTTGGGTTGAGGGTTGTTTCACTTGACCACTCACAGGCAATGTTCTATAATATTTATGATTAGCACAAACTAAAAGAACACTGTAGAGAGAGGGGGGAGGAAGAGAGAGAGAGGGCGGAAGAGAGAGAGGGAATAAGAGGAATGGAGAATTTCTTGATTAATAATTAAATTGAAAGGCAATGAAACCAAATAAAAAACAAGATTATCTCCCTTAGATTCAGTTGGCTATGATTCTAGCTAAAATTTGAACAAAGAACAAAAATTAAAGAAAAAAATCACTAAAATATCTAAGTCTCCTTTTGGCATCAAAAGTCAGCAACTGAAATCCTATATTTTGCCTGCACTTGAAGACTGACCACTGGTAGCGATGGTAAATATGCTCACTTTCTGACCATGAGATCTGGGTTCAAATCTCACCAAGGTTGATTTATCAGGAAGGGGAGTTCTTGATGTTATTGGCCTGGGTAGGTGATCCCAGTGTGTAGTACCTTTGGAAAGTGTCTGGAAACCAAACCATAGTCTGACCCAAGCCATGTGAGTGTAGTTGTTTAGATGGAACTGTCCAGAAGTCATCGATGGTTGTGCTAGCATGAAGTTATAAGTCATTGTGACCGAGGGTTTCGGTGTATTGGTGTTGTTTGACCTGTTGATCATGACAGATTATGCACTTTCTCCCAGAAACTATAATTATGGTCCATTCATCATAGTTGTAATGTAAACTACAGGTGGGCTCTGTGGATGTTCCCTGAGTAGTTATCTATGATAGGGATTGACTAATTTTAAATTATGCAACGGTCAGTTTTCAATCAGCACCTGACGATTGCATTGTGCATGAAAGACAGTTGTGCTATCGGTGAGGAAAAAAAAAAAAATATATATATATGTATATATATATATATATATATATATATATATATATATTTATTTATTTTAAGACATTTTTTATGTTTATATGTTCTTTTTATAAATATCTCAGTAAACATTCTGTTTATAATAAACAGTATTAACGACATTTACCAACCTGAATGTCCGAGAAATTTTCATAGAAAATATGTGTCCTTCAACAGGAATCGAACCTGTATCCTATATGGAACTGACGTGCTTTTACCAATTGAGCCACAGAGGAGCGTTTTGATTAGCAAGGATGATTTTACTGTTTTTGAAGTAAAATCAACCTTGCTAATCAAAACACTGTCGGAGGATGGATATTTTCTATGAAAATTTCTCGGACATTCAGGCCGGTAAATGTCATTTAATACTGTTTATTATAAACAGAGCATTTACTTAAATATTCGTATCCATAAAAAGAACGTATAAACATAAAAAAATGCCTTAAAATAATTGTCGGACTTTGTCCATTTCATAATATATATATATATATATATATATATATATATTTGCCTGAAAAAAAAGGGAGTGTGTAAATGGCCTGGCAAAACTTGAAGAAAGGAAGTCCATTGCTCAGAGTTTTCCAGACTGGTAGTCAACATACAGTGGCTCATAAGTAGCATCTTTACATGTTGATATGTACACAAACATTACCCTGTATGTGACATTGCTTTTTCTTATTTTGTTTAGCATTTTTCATGAAGGTAATAAATTTGTATAATTCCCAGTTTTACTAGCAATAATATTATTCTTTCATTATTTTAATGGGGACTGTATCTATAAGGTAATAAATTTGTATAATTCCCAGTTTTACTAGCAATAATATTATTCTTTCATTATTTTAATGGGGACTGTATCTATAAGGTCACCTCCATATCGATCTGGTTCTCTTGGCTTTTTTCTTTTAATCATTTCACCCCAAGTAAAGTTATAAAGCGACACAGACACAAGGGGCTACTAAGTGTGAAAGAATAAGAGAAAAAGAAAGACACTATTAAGGAGAGAGAATAATAAAAGAACAGGAGTTATGAAGACAAGATAACAATTGACATTGCATTTAAATTTTTGAAGATCAAAGTTGGTTAGATAGTAAGAAGCCAGGAGAGAATTTCACTAGTGAGAAGTATTAGAGTATAAACTGTTAGCATAGAACTTACAGATACATCTAGCCATTTCAACTGTAAAATGATGAGACCTAGATGCCAATCTAGTACTGCGCTTAAATTTGTAAAGTTACGGTAGCAAAGGAGAAAGCACATCAGAACAATTACCATGAAAATATTTATCGAAAAGTCACAGGGACGCTATTGTCGCAGTTAGCTCCTCCTCATTTCCTTAACCCTTCAACAGGGGTCTCTCTCTCCCGGGAGTATAAATACTGGCTGACCTTTCGCCTCTTCCTCTTTCCACGGCTTCGCACACGTGCGGCCAGCTGCCTCGCGTGAGGTGAGGTAAAAAAAAAACTTTCTCTTTTTCACTTACACCACTATGTGACCTCTCACACAAGCAGCGTTTCCCATATTCTGGGAACACACTTAAAACTATATACGTGTTTGTACGGACACTCAACACGCACATAACTTCTCCATACAAATACTCTGCAACTTTCCATGTCTTCAATGTATTTGTAATTTGTGTATTAATCTATTTGTTATTAATATATATTTGTTTGCATACATGTATATCGGTCTTGTTTGTTTCTTTGCCTTCTTTGGACTCCATTAAAGTCCAACATTCTTATGTAGCTGGACCGGCCAGCAGAAGTCTTAACCCAGAGATAACTCATCATCTCCTCACATTCACACCCCGCACGGTCCACTACACTATGTTACAGAGGTGGGAAAATAACTGAAGCTGAGATGCTATGTCAATACCAATAACATTGCAGATACTTTTTTGTATTTTATCAAGAATCTCTAAATTCATAGTAGAAGCCTCGGACCAGATGTGACAGCAATATTCAATGCATGGACAAATGGTAGACTTATAAATATGTAAGATAGATTCTGTCCAGATGTGACAGCAATATTCAATGCATGGACGAATGGTAGACTTATAAATATGTAAAATAGATTCTGTCAGGAAAAATTGTCTCGCACTATGTCACAAGGAACCAACTTTCCTAGCAGCAAAAAAAAAAAGGCTAAAGATTTCTTAAATCACAAGAATATTTTTAATTCCATATTGATAGGAGAAATGAAATATATAAATATTTACCTTCAAGTTGAAAAGCTTTCCCTACTAGTCTGTTTAGTGAAGAAGACTTCTAATTTTCAGTCATCAACCCTTATCTTTTTCACTGAACTTTGAGAATTACCTCCCTTGAAAATGACGGCACCTATTTTTTTTTATGCGCGTGCGTGTTGAACGGTGTTTACTGAGTCTTTGTTCCTTAAGAAATTAATCACTATAAACACGTCTTGTCATATACAATGATGTGAATCAAGGAAACTTAGCAATAAGAAGATATTTTTCTTATCTCAGTCTGAATTTCTCTCTTGCCAGCAAAGAATTAATCCCATCTTTAGCAGGTAAGTGGAGAAATATGTCTTTTTTATATAAGGGATAACGCTTTAAGTTAAGAATACTATGAAAGTTTACTAACGAACAGAGGAGTGCCTGAACTTTTTTCTTCCTTTTTTGTTAGTGTAAATTTTTTTTTCTTTTATTAAAAAGAAAACTTAGCGTCAAAATTATACAATTTTTATTACCGATTCATATTTAAAAAAATTAAAATTAAATTAAATATTTTGTCATTATTTGTTATAAATTGAATAACTTCAAAATTTTGATCGCAAAAAGATTTTTTGTGATAAAGGAAGAAAATAAAAAATAAATATCAAACAAAGGAGAACTTTAACGAATGGATAAACTGTTTCCTTCTATTCGATTTTTTAAACTTTTCTTGCATAACATTTATGATAAATCATTTATCATAAATGTTATGCAAGAAAAGAAAAGTTTAAAAAATCGAATAGAAGGAAACAGTTTTCGTGTTTTCCGATATAATTTTGTTTATAAAATTGCACTGTAAATCTTGCCGAAGATAAGCCTGAAACCAAAAGGAAGAAAAAGAAAATAATTTTTTTCAGATTGTTTTTGAAAGACAATCAATATTTGAATTTTCTATCCATTCTCATTATATATGAGGTTTAATGCCAAAAATGTAAAGAATGTTTGTTCGTAGGTGGGGAATAATAGCCATAGTCCCGAAAATTACGTATTTTAATTTAATAGCTGGCTTGTTACTAAAAACATTATTTTTAGTTAAATCTTCAAAAGTCTGTTCACAAAGAAATACCAAATTATAAAATTTTATTCATTAACCTATTTCACATTACTAAAACTACTTTTAAGAACTTTTTTTACACTGATTCAACTTACCCCCCCCCCAACCAGGCGTGAGTGTGGCGGAGGAGGAGTGAGAAAAAGTTTTTTTAAACGGAAAAAAAAGTAAACCTGAAAATTCACAACACTTAATTACAAGCTTCAACTTCAATAATGAAATACCGCAATTCCTTATAGAAAAGATAAAAATTCGTGCTTCAAGCGGGTTTGTTCACCAGAACCTCTTCCCCACTTTTTGTTCCACGAGAAGTTCTAAGAAATTCTTTTTTGTCATTTAAATTTAAAAAAAAAACTATTTGTCTGTTACTAAGTAAAAATGCTTAAACTAAAAAAAAAAGAAAAAAAGAGGTAAAATAATTCAATCAAATTGACAATTAGTGAAAAAAAAAAAAAAAAATTCATAATTGTATCAGTCCAAAAATGCCGTTTTTTACTTCTTTTTTTCCAATAAATTGCGTGGTTGTATCTCATTATTTCAAACAGTGATTTTAAAATTTTGATATGAATAAAAAAAATTTTGATTTATTTTTTTTAGCTTTCTCGTTTAGTGTCAGCAGAATCAATTACGAAATGTGACATTTTATTTAGTTTTTTACTAAATTTTTTTTAATTTTATTTATTATTTTAGGTTTATTTTTATTATATATTTAAAAAAAGAGACGTATATAATCAGAAATTAAAATTTTATTTCAGTCCCACCTGTTTGCAAGTGTTTTTTTCTACAATACTTCAAGTTTTCATTAAACTTGAAAAAGTGACAAAATAACAATATATTCCTTGTTTAGTATTTTTGATGTTATTGTTTAAGAAATCAAATAAATTGTTTGAAAATTTTAGCGTTTCTTTCTGACGAAAAAAAATCCTATTTTAATTTAAATTTATTATGGATTTTTAAAAACTTATGAAGGTTACAAGATATCCCAATAAGGGATATGACAACCTTATGATTTTCATAATTTGTTTTTTAAGTTTTTTTATCCCATACACTAATTATCACAATACAATGTAAGTTAGAAATTTGAAATTAAATTGATTTTTTTGTTATTAATTCTTTTTCTTTCTTTATCTGATGCCCAAACGAAATATTTAGTTTAAAAATAAACTTCTCATTATCCTTTTTTTAATTTTTTATTATTTTTTTTTCTTTTCCTGAATTGTTCAACGAAAGAATTTTTGAAATAATTTTTTTTTTTATCGCTTATATATTTTTTTTCTTTTTAGGAAAATATACTTTAAAAAAAATTTTTTTTTGAACGAGTATTTCTTTGGGAACATAAAATTTATTGGTTGGGTCGACTTAACAATTTAAAATTGGACCCTACTCTTGATTTGAAATAACTTTTTTGTCCATAAATGCAGGTACAGATCTCAATTAGTGGTGTCGTGGCCACTAAAATATCAAATACAATATTTATAAACCAATTACACTCAAGAAAACACTTAAAACACACCAATAAAATCATAGATTACAAATCAGAATGTTTGTTGTATTAGTCATCATTATTTTTAGGTAGATACCGACCAAATATCGTACGGACGTAGTAGAAGACATACCACGTGCCCTTTTAGGGCCAATTAGGAATAAATAAATAATTTAATTCTGGAGCCGATTTTGTTAGGAAAAAGTGTATAAAAACATACGAAATCCATTCCCAAACAGGATACACGCGACTGTCACCAAACTCCCCACAACTCTCGCTGATGATCTTCATGACCTCATGTTAAAAGCGACAGCATTGACAAACTTCAGACAACGGCAACACCGCCAACAGTAAGAAACAATTCCTATCATCCTATATCCGTTTTTTTTTTACTATGAATCACGCACACACATGTTGACTTTTTCATACAAACACACATATCACATTTTATTGTTTCTCACATACGTACACAAAGACAGTTTATATTTTATTTCAGAACTTTATTAACCCAAATAAAAAGACATTACCTTCCAATCTATCATCAACTGCTTGTATTCTTGTCGTATTATTAAATTAATGTTTATTTGTTGAAACTACGTTGTCTTTTCTACTGAATTTTATTCCTTCAATGAAAATCGTGTGATTATTCTAGACGGCCAAATTACGAGCGACCCTGTAACAATATTTTGTTAATGTTTCAAATCCCGACACTTCAAATTTTAACATTCAATGAAAAACCGAGTAGAAGGATTCCTACAGTGGTGTTAGGAACCCCAACACAAAAAGTTTTCTTTTTAGGCTTAATTACTCTAAATTTTAATTTCTAAATTTTACAAATGTAAAGAAAGATGAATGTTCACTGCTATAATCTTGGACATAAAATCCGACTTCATTTTAGCATTGCGTTTTATTTCCTAACCTTTACGTAGGTATTGTTATTGTTCGATTTGCTTTTCTCGAAAAGTAAAAGTCACCCCCACCACCATAAAAAAAAAATCACTTTCAAGATTTCAAGGAGCGTAATAAATGACATTGGAAAAAAAAAAATCAAATCTTTAGCAAAATTACCAGCACCTTTCTCAGCACTACCATACTCTGCTGGCTAGAGCATTGCTCAACAGAACCTTATTCTGGTCTACTTAAATAGACTGGTCCATTCATAAAAAATAGGGAAATTTTTTCTGGGGAATAATTTTTGTAAGTTATCATTCTTTGAAACCAGCCTCAAGCTACAACATTTATTTTTCATTGCTTAGGAGAAGGGGTCCTGTTCAATGTTCATGATACACTACACACTGCAGTGATAGAAAAATAAATGTTCACTATTTAAAAAAAAAATAGAAAAGTTTGCAAACCATTTTGTTTTGCCATAAAGAAATAAAAACAAAAAGATAAGGAAAAAAGAAGTAAAAAAATAAGAGGTCAAAAAGGTCATCATTCCTAAATATAGGTGAAGAAAAAGGGATGGTCAAATAATAAATTCTTCTGTCTCAAAAAAATGATAAACACAAGACAGCCAGGCAAAGGAACCAGAGAGTAGATGAAATAATTTTGTCTGTTCTCCATTACCCTACATTTTCGGGCACCTAGAAATCCCACAGAGAGTCGAAAGGATTTACTACTATCAATGAGATATTTGCATACATACATATGTGGTGATTATCATCACCATCACACACATACATACATACAAGCATTCATTGGTTAATCTCCTCAAACTAGCTTGCTGATTGGTCAACTCCGACCAATCTGATCGCCTGCACGCGAGGAATATATTTCCCATGCACTGAGCTGGGAGCCTATCACGTAAGACACCAACTTATATAAACAAAACATGAGCAAGCCTCTTCTCTCCTTTTTCTCTTTCATCTCCTTCCTTGCTGCCAAAGTGTGACCTTCAAGAACTCTCATTTTGACCTTGCGGTCAGACGTTAAAGAACATTTCTAACATGCAACAAGAATTTTATTCTTCTAAAACTACAGTTTAATAATTAATTCAACTTCATGAGCTCCAGTACAAATATTTCCCAAATCTAAGAGACGTAACTCTATTAAACCTTTAGCTTATATGCATGTACACCAAAACATAAATAAATTCAAATGTTATGTTTTGAACCATTACGTTCTTTCTTGTATTTTATGCTATGTGCTATTTTACGTGAAATATAAATTGCATGTGACCACCACATTTGATGGTGACCTCCAGTTTCTTTGCTTGTCCCTTTCCACGTCATTCCTAATCTAAGTTAAATAAATGTGGTTGAGTCCACTACATCTGATTGGCAATCCTTCACATTTTGATTGCTGACCCGTCGTTTGTATCGGATTCCGCTACACATACATACACATTTACAAGGCGTCTCTTCTCTCTCTCTTTTATGATAAAGGACTTTAGATGTTCAGCACAAAAACTTTCTGATATGAACTCTTTATTGTATCTTTTATAAGATATAAAATTTTATCAGTACATGCAAAATATATCTTTGTACTAATTATCTTTGGATGCATTTTTAAATTGTCAGTCAGAAATTGCTATATATTTGGGTTAAGGACACTATCCAAAGATAACCACCTATAAACGCCCCCACATAAACCCCATGTTCATAAAATTCGATGTACCTGATGCGTATATAGACACATAATAAAAAAAAGTACAATGTCTGACAGGGAAGTAATACGGGTCTCTTCCGACCAAACCAGTTCCATGCAGGAGATATCAATCAAACCACCTGCATTCATCGAATCCAATGTGTTAGCGTGGTTTTCCATAACGGAAGCTCAGTTGAACATCATGCACAGAAATGACACAAAAAGATTTTACCACATATTAACTTCTTTACCTCCACATATTGTCAGGAAAAATATTTAAAAAAAAACAATTACAAGATACCAAAGGAAGCCATCATTACCTCGTATGGAAAATCTAAACCAGAAATGCTGGACAAATTGATGTCAACCTCGGTCATCACAGGTTGTCCATCCATATATTTAAGCGAACTTTATAACATGCCCAGCCTGGCTCAATCCTGGGTTGTTTCAGGTCTGGTCAGCACTGCTGCCAGTCAATTGATGGGGATCTGTTTGACTGCTTCATTTCTTCATCTGCTCTGCCCAATATTGTGTTCTTTGATCACTAAGCAGTGAAGATTGAATTTTCATCACAGGGCAGTGAAATATTGAGTTTTCATACTTAAGCACTGAATAGAGTTGACAGAATTGTGCTATGAAAAAGGACAAGAATGCTTCTGCCAGTGAAAACACAAATATCATAACAAATGACGAAAAAGATTGTTCGGTTAATTTTCAATTGGTTTATATAATTGTTGATACAAAAAAATGAACCCTTCCTTTGACACTGTATCTCTTGCTTCTAAAAAATGGTGTAGGTTAAACATTCACACGAGATGATCATCAGGAATTCTCAGCAGCAGGTCACGTGGGGTTCAACAGCTCTCTTATGTGCTGTTGATTCGTCTCGGCTCTTACTCCAACTGTTGGCTTCAGCTAAGCATTTGGTTTATGTATTTTACCTGACTCTTACTGCCCCTCAGAGCTAGTTACGTATTCATCAGTTACTTATTTTCTCCAACCCCAGAGACATGATACCAACCCTCAAAAAAAGCAGTCAGCTATTTCAAAACAATAAACTTTTTCTCCACATTCCTTGTGATAATTGGCCTTTTTTTTATCCAAACAATAAATTTTCCTGTCAGCAACTTTTAAAAAGAATTTCATTTTGTTTTCTGACTTCCAAAACGACTGATTTCAAATCCCATTGTTTACATTTTGGCTTTACTCAAATTCACTTCCCGGCCGATAATGATCTTCAAATACAAAACGGTCAACTATTCAAAATGGTGATTTTCCTGACAACAATTTTCTTCACCTTTGAAAGTTTTCAAATGGCAAGAATTTTCTTTGTTGTCGATTTACCAATACAACCTAAATAATTCTCTGTCCATTTCCAAAACACACTTCAGATCATTTACATTCCAGCTTTGAGGACTCATAACAATTCTTATTTGTTTTTTTCAGTTTATATTTTCTCCAAAACACATTTTGAACTCAACATTCCATTCGGCATTTCTGTTTATTGGAAAGGAAAAAAAAACATTTATCTTTTTTTTCCCCCTTCACTTCGTATTTCAATTGATGTTTTCACCTTAATGTTTTTTAACGTTTTCAACCATTCCAATTTTCCAATCCTATATGGAGTTTTCATATGAACCCTTTTAATCCTAATTTCATTCTACCAGTGTCACAATAGTGTCAAAAACTGATGTCTCTAGTGAGTCACATTGATGTCACTGATTTCTACAGACATTACCAGCATTGATCAAACCAGTATTAGCAACTCAAATTGACCTTGGCACAAATTGATTTGATAAAATGGCAGACAATCTTCTTTATTTTAGACAACAAGAGTGTATCCAACGTCTACAAGTGCCCCAAATACAAGGAATAAACAAGACCAAAGTTTCATCTCTAAAGAATATCAACTGCCTGCCTAGTGTCTAACCATTCTATAAGGATCAAAAACCAAATATCATTTCAGTCTGATGGTTGACTTCTCTAATAATAAACAAATCGATACAGCAACTAATAGTCTAACACCAATACCAGAAATTAGGAACAGTGGACCAGGATATTTCTACCAACATAGTGGTACATAAAATTAGAATAGAGACTGGTAGCAATCCTCCTGCATTTTCTTGGAATGGAAGATTAAGCAGTGTAAGAGCTACAAGTGACAGGAATTTGTAGAGAGCCATAATCATCTATATCCTTAGTGGGGGGGTATTGCACATAAAGAATGGCCAGTTATGTCATGCTGCAACATTTGCACATATCTAAATGATTTTAGTTTTGGTGATTGGCCATCTCATTGATGATCTTGTTTGTGCTAACACTATTTCAAATGATTTTCAAAATTGCAAGGTCTTGACTTCATTTGAATAGCCTTGAATCTCCTTATATCTAAATGACAAATGTCTCTTTAAAAGCACAAATATTTTCTCTCTTTGCTGAAGGTACCTGATATTATTTAAGTTGGCCTACACACTTTTATTGTTTGTTTTAATTTATGAGATGATATAAATATGTTTAGAATGTTTTACCCCACTTTTGTTGATGATTCCATTTTGTTTAATCATTTTAATTTATCAACAATACTCTTTGAAAAGGGTTGATCAGAAAACTTGTCACTTAAGCAGTCTTACACGATCTTTTGCTTTTTTTAATTTCCAACATCTTTCCATTTCTTGCCCTTTTTATTTTTTTGTAGCTTTAAGAAATGTGGTGGTGTTGTGGATGTTAACATGGATGTGGAATTAGTGTGTGTTCCTTTAGGTGAAGGTGCATGTTCAAAACAAAGATAGAAGAAGCATACAAAAAGCTTGTTTCTGCTATGGACATTTATTCCTTTTATGTTGACTGTATTGAAATAAAGTTAAAAGGTTACTTGGGTATGTCTGTTTTCCTTTTTAGTTCTGAACTGTTTTATGGAAAGTAAGCATACAAACAGGTAAACATGGTCGAGCTCAAGTTAGCCTTGTGCTGAGTTGTGGATGTCCAAATCTCTACTTCATAAGCAGGGCTGCTGAAAACACATCCAAACTAACAAGTAATCAGTGGACCAGGGAAATTAACATTCCCTTGTGGGAACACTATTACAGCATGGTTCACATCTTGAAACCAAGAGGAGAAAGAAAAAGATTCTGTACTTTCCGGAAGTGGGGTTATGAAATTACATGTGACCAGAAACCCTTTCTGGTTTCTTTTATAATTTGCATCATGGGAAAATTAATTTGTTTTTTATCTGATCTTATTATTTTATTTATTGGTTTTACTTAATTTTCTCCACATTTCTCTTCTACATTTACTTGCTGGACTTGTGGAAATTCAACAGTTTTTGTTAACTAAGGTTATCCTTTATCTTTGCCTCTACTCTTTCTCTCTTTGCCTGTGTCTTCTCATTCTTCACCTTATCCTTTTCGATCTTGTTGCTTATCAATGCCTTTATCTAAAACATGCATTAGTTTTGTATGTTGAAAAAAAAAATTATTAGATCTTTTTCTCATCTTGATCTATCTTTTCTTGATAAAATCATCATCGTGTAGGGATACAAAATGGGATTATCTCCTTTTGGTAGAGATAAGTCATGTGGATCACATGATCACAGTTCAGTGACATCACTCCATACAGTAACAAAAATGGCAATCAATTTCTGTTTGTTTACAGCAGCCAAACTGGATGTTTTTTTTGGGGTTTTTTTAGCTTGGGCCTGGGCTGAGGCTAAATCTTCAGACCCTTTTCCTTCAATTCCCCAAATTTTTTTTTGAAACAGCTGTTTGGTGTTTTAATTTTGGATTGATGATTGAATATCTATGTGTATTGATTCTCTTTTTAAATTCTCCTGCAGAAATGCCGATCTAAATATTATGGTTTGTTGTATTTTCTTTAGGGGTAATGGTTGCTTGGTATACTACCCTAGTGGATCTGCATTTTCTCTCTACTGGACAGTTTTCCTTATTTCTACAATTACAGGGGGTTTCCATGTTAGATTTAGTTTTTTTCCCATGGAATTTACTTAAAATGTAATTGTTATGGGAATTAATAATTTGGTACATGCTATCAGTGCTGGAGTAGCTAATTTTGACTGATTTCCTGTTGGATATGTTATTTAGAGGGTTTTTTTTTTTTTCTTGTTGAAGTGTTTAGTAATTAAGTTTAGGAAGTACTGTCTGATGTTGATACTTGACAGTTTGCAGAAAGGCAGGGATTGAACCAAGTGATTTTTCTTTTCCTATTTTTACACCTACATTCCCCTTTTTGTGTATCATGGTGGTTGCGTAAGATAGTTTACTTTTGAAACCACTTTTTTGGACGGCCTTTTCATATAGTTCTTTATTCTTATTAAAGATTTTTTCATTGGAAGATAGTTTACTAATCCTGGTGCAAACAGTAGTGGGTATTTGTCTTAGGATTGCACTGGGGTGGTTAGAACTGATATTAATATAGTTGGGGGTTTCATTCTCTTTATGGTAAGGTTTAAAGGTTTCATCATTAAGGTTAAGGTAGTCGACTATTTTAAGGCTAGAGGAAATCTCGATCTTAAACCCTAGGAATTTGAAGGCCCTGATTATTTTTTTCTTTTGTGGTTTCGCTGTTAGTGGACCATTGCTATTAGGGATGAGGATGTGTCTGTCATCCCGATACAGCCCCATTAGTTCCAGTTTTACGATCCTACTAAGCACATCTAAAATGTAAAAACGTACTAGATCTGAAAATTGGGCTGAGTCATATGCTCCCATGGGGACATCGAATTTGTCATTGTGGCACTTAATCCAGGTGGAATTATTCAGTGTTAATAGTGACTTTCTCGCCGTTAAGATGATATTAGTGTCATCATCCGTTATTTCTATATAGTTCTTTGCAAATTTGTTACTATTGACCAGGAGGTCCCTAGTGATAGAGGAATAGAAGTCAATTATATCAAACTTAATGAACGTCGCTTTATCTTTATTTCTCATGTTAGTAAACCATTTAATAGTGCCAGATGAATCCTTCCAAAGGTTAGTACTGGTTGTGATTAGTAAATTGTCAGTTATTTTTTTAATTATATTTTGTGAGTTTTTGTTGGATTTATTAGTCTAAATTGTGTACTGTGTTCAACAGCATGATTTATTCCTTTGGGTGCTCTGTTATTACTCACAATCTACAAATCTATAACTCAACTAATTTACATTAATCTTAACGGGTTTAAGTTTAAATCCACCATCACTAATTAATAATATTGGACACCTGTAGTACAAAAACTCTTTACTGTGAATCCCAGAAAAACACACTTGGGGCCTCTGTAAGAAACACCCCATAGTAGGAACTGATATTAAACTACAAACAACAAATGCTCTGGCCATAAATAAACTTTAACCCCAGACTGCTTCACCTGGGATAAGATATCTTACATCCCCACCAATTGCTAACACAAACCCGTTCTCATTAACAATGCGTCTGCCAGAGGACGACTGACATTGAAAATAAATTTAAAACAATGCTCTGAGACAGACACTTAGGGACTGATGATAGCTGTGCACAGAACAGCTTGAAATAGACTGTCTATGTTGAGGTAATTTTTGGTATTTTGCTGTAAATAAATATATATATATATATATATATATCTATATATATATAGTCATTTATGTACTATGCATGATACACACTTAAGCGATCATGCATCTTTCGATACATGACTGATGAGGCAGATTTTTTTTTTTCTCACTGTAGGTTGCCATTTCTTTCTGCAGTAGACCAGTTGCCATCTAAGGCCATAGAACCTGGTCTGTCATGATATTTACCCATAGCTGAGGGGGAGAAGAGGAGGATTCATACCTTTCCCCAGGTTATTAGCACGTAAGTGAATGTAATGGATTCGAATGGGATTCAAACTCAGTATTCCGATTCCTCAATCCGAGCTGCTATCCATTACTCCACTGTATAATATATATAATAATTATTATAGGAAAGATGTCTCTGCTATAATAATATTTGTTCTGTTATCAAGCATTGAGCACTTTTTACTGAGACATCAATTTTAACCATATGAATTTTGCTTCAGCCTGTAAGGTCTCTTTTTACCTAGATGGAGTGGGATGGGGAGCAGCCCTATTTTTGATTAAGGTTTTCAGTTATGGGATTTATTATTGAAGACAATATGCAGAAAATCAAAATTTAAGGTTTAATGAAAACATGGGAAATTGGTATTTTTAAATAAATTTCCTTTAATATTGAAAAATATGAAAAATTAAAATATTTAGTATCTGTCTCTATTTCTGAGATGAGGTATTATAACTATTTACACTATTCGAACTGTTGTCCTCATCTTTATTGCCATATTCACGAGGTTTCAGCCAACCAGCTGAAGAAGGCCAGAGTGAACAACAGCCAAGACATTGTGAATATGACAGCAAAGATGAGGACAACAGTTCAAATAATGTAAATAGTATAAATAAAATATTTAGCATATTAAGTAAATATATATCATAAATAAAGTAAAAAATTTCTTAAGAAGTATGAGTTGCATCAAATGGAGAATAGATTTGAGCGGGAGCCAGAGTTGCTCCAAAATTAGTCACATATCAAAACTCAGTATTCTATAAGAACATTCACTGTACCATAGATTTTAGGAGTCAAAATTCTGTACCCATTTTGAATTTTAACCTTTAGCACTCTGTAGGTGACTATTTTTGCCAAGCAAAATGTTAGTCCTGCCAATGCAAGTTGGATTTGAATTTCTTGGTTATATAGTCATAACCTTCTATGGCAACACCTAAAACAATCTTGACTGAAATTGAGAGTCAGGCTACTGCTATTTCAAATATATAGAACTATATATAAAACACTGTATTTTGAGGGGATTCCATATATAAAAGTAAAAGGGGATGTAATATTTATAAATGATTCAGAGCATTAAATGTTAAAGCAAAATCTTTCTCTGTGGCCTATCATTTTCTATGGCAGATTTGCAATGAATAAGGTTTTTTTTTTATGAATGAAAGATATGGGATGGATCTATAATTTAGCAAAATTTGGATCCTGAATTCAACTGATAATGCTACTTGCTATACTTTTGAAAAATGCATCATTTTTTTTGCAAGGCCTGTGAGCAAACTTTTGTCAACTAGGAATTAAGTAATTCTTGTAAAACCAATATTTCAATGTTTTTCACATTAATAACTGCATTGTTTCTTTCCCAGTACAAGTTGCAGTCTGAAAAGTTTGTAGGCTATGAAGGAGTGATGCTAGAGCTGTGAAATCTTGCATGCATTATTGCCAACTCTAACCGCAATAAAGCCACTAAAATGCAAGCAGTTACTGTGGAACAGTCTGAGAAACAAACATTAAGGAGAGGTGATAGAAGATGTCATTTAAATTTTTGAAGATCAAAGTTAACTGGAAAACCAGAAGAGTTCCACAAGTGAGAAATTCCAAGAGAAGTAACTCTTAGCATAGAACTTGTGGTTACATCGTCCTTTCAACTGTAAAATGATGAGACCTAGCTGCTTATCTAGTACTGCACTTAAATTCATAAAGTTGAGGTATCAAAGAGGAAAGTTCATCATAATAATTACCATGAAAGTATTTATAGAAAATTCACAGGGAAGCTACATTGTACAGGTATAAATTTAATATATGGGATAAGGAAATGGGTGAGCTGTGCTAGGGGCAGATTTGTCAAACACTCCCACATACTACAAAACCAAAATATTAACCTTAGAACTTTAGTCATGTTTTTAAATAGCTATATCAGATCTAGACTCTCATATGAATGTCATACATGGCACCCCCCCCTTCAGAAATGTCTAAACGATCACTATTTACGCTATTTACATTGTTCAGACTGTTGTTCTCACCTTTAATGTTACTCACAATTCTTTGGGTTAAGTCACTTTTTGGATCATTCAAACAATGCTTTTATCCACTGTGGACACAATAAGGGGTTTGGTTCAAAATTCCAATAAATATCACCTGAAGAAGGCCAGAATATATAATTGCCGAATCATTGTAAATGCAACAGTAAAGATGAGGACAACAGTCCCAGTGCCCCCTTTTTCAGCATCTACTATATCTTGTCCTTACCTGTTTTATCCTCGTCACTCATTTCAACGTAGGACACCAAAGCTATTTAATCCATAGCTTAGGAGGGAAGAGATGGATTCCCACCTTTCCCAAGGGTATTTGTGTGAAAATGAATGTAATGACCTCTGCTGGAATTTGAACTCTCTTTCAATTACACCACCTGCATATCCTGTAATTTCATCAATTTAGCCAAAATATATAAAGATAGCAGGATAAAACAGTCTCCAAGGTAAAGACAACATTGTTAATGGAAATTAAATTTAACTTATTCAGGCTTGTGTTATCCTTTACTTAGAATGTTTCTTTTTAAATCCTGGGCATGACGATAAACTACATCTGGCAGCAAGCCCTCTGACTGGAGGTTTAGAGGAATGCAGAACCACCTCTTAATTGCTGTTGTTTCCAGGTCCACCGTGACCTGGAGTGGTAGCACCTGTTAGGGTCTCAACTATGGGTAAATAATGAACCCCCCAAACAAAAATCAAAACACTAGGAAAGTATAAAATACCAACAATACATTTTATAATAAAATGACCAATACATTTTTATAACAGAATGACCAACAACACATTTTTATAGCAAAATGACAATCAAAACATTTACATAGCGAAATGATCCGCAATACATTTTATAATAAATTTACCAACAACACATTTTTATAGCAAAATTGAAGACATAACATACATTGTCAAAAAAGTTTTTAAATAAAAAACAATTTTCTATGTTTAATCTCATTTTTTCACTCCTCATTTGATTTTGTAAGATTATTTGATAAAAAAGAATGCAGCTAAGTAATAATAATTTAACCATGAAATAATGTCATTCTCTTGAATTAATTATAAAGTTTGAATTTTCATATTTAGACTTCGGCATTAAGTAACCCATATAGGTGTTATGCCGCTAAACAAAAACAGCCAACCAAACAAGTTACACCAGCAGTTCTCAATTGAATTTAGACATTCAGCTGTTTTCAGTTTGAAGTTGATCATTTTTTCATTTTGATGTTTTTTATTTTAATTTGAAGCCTACCGTTTTAAATTGAAGCTGAGATCTTTTTACTTGAAGCTGGGCTCTTTTAATTTGAATTTGAAAATTTTTAGATTCCAACTAGAAATTTTAAAATTTCAATTTGAACTTTTTCATTTCAAGTTGAAACTTCTTTAATATGAAGTTTAATATTGTATATATTGGTATGTATTGTCAAAAAAGAAAAACAATTTGCTATGATTAATCTCATTTCTTGTAAGAAGAAATAAGTTTTCACCCCTCGTTTGATTTTGTAAGATTATTTGATAAAAAAAGAATTCAGCTAAGTAATTGTAATTTAACCCTGATATAATGTCATTCTCTTGAATTAATTATAAAGCCTGAATTTTCATATTTAGATTTTGGCATTAAGTAATCCATATAGGTTGTTATACCACTAAAGAAAAACAACCGACATCTTTTATTCAGATGAAGGCATGTCTCTTTTCATTGAACAAAGCCACTTACTATCTATATTTACCCAGCATTAGAATAGGTCTTCATTTCAAAATTTTAGACAGAAATTTAGAAATTTTTTTTTAACATTGATAGATGCTGAGATGTCTGTCCTAATTGCGATTTTTTTTTTTTTTTTTTCTTCTTTTTAAGGAACAATGGATTGGAGTGAACTTCCAGATCATATCATCATTCAAATTTTTTCCTACCTGCCATTGTTTGACCGATTCAACTGTTGCTTAACCTGCAAAGCTTGGAGCCAATGTTTTGGTGCATCCTGCTTATGGCAAGCAATGTGTTTCCAGTTCTTCTCCAAGAACATGAGCCGTTCTTTACGATGCTTAGAGAAGTATGGACATTTTTTGAAAAAAGTTTGCATTGAACTTGACCAAAGCATGGACTATAATCGGTAATACATTTTTTTCTTATTCTTTAAGCATTTAATCCTGAATTTCCTTTGAAATAAAAGAAAATATAAATATCAGTTAAATTTTTATATGTGACAAGGTTGGCAATGGATGTAATAGCTTTTCATGGTTTGTACTGACTGAGCAAGTAAAGAAGTTATGGAAGAATGCTTCGAGCAAGTGCACACTTGGTTCTTTCTTCATTGTTATGGCATGTTAACAATATGACATTTTTATGCGAAGATGTTTGACAGAGGCCAATAGGATTCGGCCCTGTGTATGTGACATGGCGGTTTTAGATGTAAAGGCCTGAACTGATAGAACTAACACATGTAGCTATTATTATAATGACCTTCATCTACCCTATAGGAAGGACTTGCTAATTGCGAAGACTCTATCAGAGATACCATAGCTGGAGAGATTTGTAGCAACCTCTTATGCCACACCTAGGCCTTTAAGATATCTAAAGGCAATCAATCTTGTGATGAGTTTGTTATTGAGCGCTTTGCTGATTCTGTGTGCAATGACAGGACATCAGCAGTGGATTTAGAGGAGCCAAATCCATACTGTTTGTCACTCAGGAAGTTGTTTCTGTCAAGGTGTTAAACAACCTTCTTGTTGATAATAGACTCAAGGAATTTGCTGATGACGCTAAAGAAACTGTTGGGGCAATATTGAAACCAAGATGAGTGCTCATCTGCATTCTTGAAAACAGGGCTTACAGCTGACACAATCCTTAGATCTGTGAAACACTTCTCTTTCAAGCAGTGGTTAAACAACTTTGCCAACACTGGAGATAATTCTGGGCTAAGGTGCTTAAGAATGAACACTGGAATTTTATCGAGATTGTTAGCTTTTGTAGAATCAAGTCTTTTCATTAGCCTAAAAACTTTGTAAACTGAGATAGAGATATCTGACATAGTATTGCTGTATGGCTTGTCTAAGATACAAATGGGAAAGGATTGATGTATTTATATATATATATATATATATATATATAGTCTTAAAGTGTGCTATATTTATGGGATAAAGTGGTCAATATCAGAGATAGAGCGTGTGTAAATATAAAAGTGAACATAGAAGTCAACACTTAGAGGCGACAGTCTTTCATGCTAGATGCAATGGTCGGGCCATGATGATTGCATCTAGCATGAAACAGACTGTCACCTCTAAGTGTTGACTTCTATGTTCACTTATATATATATATATATATATATATATATATATATATATACGCGCACACACACACACACACACACAATAGATCCTAACCTGGCATCTTGGCTTCCGTCACTTTCCCACTGGTGTAATGTAGCTTCTCTGCGCCTTTTCTATAAAAAATTTCATGGTAATTGTTTTGATGAACTTTCCTCTATAGTACCTAGACTTTATGAATTTAAGTGCAGTACAAGATTGGTGGCAAGGTTTCATCATTTTACTGTTGAAATAGCTAGATGTAAATCGTAAGTTCTTTCCTAACAGTTTCTTTTCTCACACCTATCACTCGTAGAACTCTCTTCCAGCTTCTTGCTTTCCAGTCAGCTTTGATCTTCAAAGATTTAAATGCAATGTCCATCATTATCTTCTATCTTCTTAATTTTAGTTGTTATATTGTTGTCTCTCCTTAAAAATGTTTTTCTTTTTGTCATACTCTCTCACACACAGTAGCCCCTTGCATGTTATTAGCTTTATTGCCTTGCTTGGAGTGAAATGATAAAAAAAATAAACTCTAGCACTGAATCTGTATATTATTGAAATCAGGAAAGAAGGAATTGTCAGTGGTCAGGAATTAATACACCTTATTAACAGAATAGGTAATGTGTTGAAATGTCTGTATTCATTCAAATTTTTTTCATCAGTCAAACCTTTTGACACCCATTGGAGAACTAGTGACAGCAAGTCTCTAACACTCTCGCACTTTCTTCAATATATTTGAGCTGAATTTTAGTAAAGGCATTGGCCGGATCATTTCAATACTCAGCTTCTTTTGTTTATATCTTCTATAAAGATAGGTTTTGATAAGGAAATAGTCTGCAAGTTTGATTCTTGTGGAGGTAAATATGACGTAAGTTATTTTTTAACAATTCTCATTTTTGAACATTGGTAATGATTGAAACTCTTCTGTTAAGATAAAGAAAAAAAGAATTCATACTATGCATTTCATTGTTCTGTGTTCTTTTTATAGACTGAAATGGTGCCGCCTAACCCACAATCTTCAAAAATTTAAATGCTTGTTGTTTTATTGTTCTCTCCCATTAATAATGTTTTTTCTTGGACTCTCACTTTCAGTAACCTGACTCCTTGTATCTCAGTGGCTTTATTACCTTACTTTGGCAAAATGATTAATAGCAAAGAAAATGGGGATTTACCTCGTCAAACTAAGCGAGTCGCGTGTATTTTATGACGGAAAAGCTGGCGAAAAAGAAAATTAATTACCAAACAAAAGGGCACGTATTCCGCATGACATGCTGAAGACGGAATATTTGAATTAAAAAAAAAAAAAGTCTGACGCAGGAGTCGCAATTAAACGTACTGGAAAATACTGGAGATCGTCTCTCAGCTGTCGACAAATGGAAAAATATGTTCGCCCGATAAAAGCAGTTGGTGTTCTTGAATCTGGGAATTTCGGCAATTTTGGCTACCGCATTTGGTGGAGAATGAGTTATTTTTCTGACTGGTGGCGTGCATTTTGATTAGCGAGATAGTATTTGCGAATCGAGTTTTCGGCATTTCTTTCTGCCCTCGATGTTCGAGTTGGAACTTAGTGATTTATTCTCTGTGACGTGGAAATAATCTGCGACAAATATTTCCTTTGCAATCCCAGTTTACTTACAAAAACATTTTGATTTTCAGTTTAAAATTTTCAGCTTGGGCCTTGGACAATGATTAAGAAAAGTCAGTCTAGGGTTCTGAATAGTAACTTGTTTATAATTCATCTGTGGTTAAAACCCTGAGTTCTATATAAACTTTTATTAATAATGCCAACCTTATGTTCATAATAATTCTACAAAACATTGATTTTTCTTTTGTTTTTTTTTTTGTTTTAGAATAAATGCTCTCCAAGTCATGGACTTCTTGTCAAAGATTCCGAACCGGCGTCTCACCTCTTTGACCATTGTCTTCAAATCTGAGAACCCTCTCTTCTATGCTGGCAAGGAATTTGTGGAAGCCTTGAAGCAACTGTTCTCCCTTCCACCATCCACAGACTGTGATCACAAAGAAAATAATAATTTCGAAATGGCAAGGCTAAAAGAGGTGAATTTGTCCCAACTGGATGTTGCTTACGACAACAGTGTATTCGACCTCCTCTCTGTCAATCATCCTTCTTTGGAAGTGCTGAACATCCAGAACAGAGTACTTGTCAGCAAGGTCACATGGGATTGCATTTACAGACTTGTTGAGCAGTGCCTTTACCTCCGGGAACTCCATGTCTTTCACTCAAGTCTTTCTGACGAAGTCTTGTTTCTCTTAGCCAAGCAGTGCCGACCACAAGTTTTCGAGTATCTCTCTATTAAGTGTCGTATTGATGAAAAGTATCATCCGGACTTAACTGTTGAAGCATGGTCAGCAGTGACCACTGCTCACCCCCGACTTCGTGTTAAGCTCCATTTCGACCACACCTGTCCCCAAGATCGTGTTCTTGATATAATGCAACCGGTAATTCCTGTGGTAGATCTTCATTTAGACACGTTCACAATGCTCCATAATGAGGTTCAAAGAGCCGGGGATTATTACAGTGCTACACTGCAAAGTTTGGTCTTGAGAACATTGAGTTCAGCTCCCTTTTGTGAATCTCTATTAGAAACGGCTGGAAAATGCTCCGAATTAAAGCGGTTGTATGTGTATTGCATAATTCCGGAACATGTGAAGAAGAGACTGCTGGAACTTTGCCCCAAAATCAGACGTGGTGGTGATTATATTTTGAAATATATTCAGGAACCAGAACCCTGGGTTGTGGGAATTGAGGAAGATTATTTATAAACAAATTTTTTTTTTATCTTTGTGAATAGGAGATATAACAGTTTTTTTTCATCTGACATTGAAAATGTTTTAAGCATTGTATGTTTGTGTGTGGACATACACCATACATATACACACACACACACACAAACTCACACACACACATATATATATATATATATATATATATATATATGTATATGTAATAAAGTTTTATATTTAGTGGGTACACTTTTAAACTGAAGTTAATATTTACTAAGCGAGACATCAAAAATCTTATTAAAGAAAATGTGCCTTCCTTGGGGAAGTTTTTTATTCTCTCTGCCAAAAGACATTAATTTTGCTGTTTTAAAAAAATAGTTGACTACTCAAATGTGTGTACCTACAGAATATAACATTTATAGCAATAAGAAATAATAGCTTATTAAATATCCCTTATAGATATATTTTCCTATTTTTTAGTGAGCATTAAAAATTTGATTAATATATTTGAAAAACGGTTAATTATTATTTAATTTCAATTTAATTTAATTTGAAGATTTTAAAATGTTTTCTTTAAAATTTATTTGTATTTATTTCAAAATTAATAGTTTTTGTTTGTTCTAAATTAACATTTTGAGATTTATATTTTAAAGAACATGTAGTGTTTTTGTTTTATTTTACAATATTTTTTTAATTTATTGGTTTTGAAACTGATTTGATTTTCAAATTTTCTTATTGGTTGTATATTTTGAAGAATATTGAAGATTATTTTGAAAAATTATATCTTTAAAAATTAGCTTTCTTTCCAACATAAATAATAAATTTTAAAGAATGTTATTTTCACATTGATGATGTTTTTAAAATTTGAAATTTTTCCTTTTTTTTTTTTTTTAAATTTATAACATTTAATGTTTTGTTTTTTTAGCTTTATTTAAAAATATTTTTATTTTAATTTTTCAAGTTTTGTAAATGTTTATTTTTCATAATTTTATAACTTTTAATATTTTTGCATAAATTATTTATTCATATTTTTATTGTTAACTGTTGTTCTGTTATGGGAAATAATTTGCACAATTTTTATTCAATGCAATTTTGAAAGCACATGCACCATTTCTTTAAAAATGATGAAATGTTTTTGATTCTTTGGAAAATTTTCTGAGATTTCCACTTCAATTTGGATGATGCTGAGTTCTCCTCCCATCAGAATAGCAAATCATAAATAGAATTTTTCAAGATTTACCTTTGCTAAGCTTATATATATATATATATATATATATATATATATATATATATATATGAAGAAATATAGTCTTAAGATGTGCTATATTTATGGATTAAGTACTCAATATCAGAGACAGGCCTGACGATTGCATCTAGCATGAAACAGACTGTCACCTAAGTGTTGACTTCTATGTTCACTTATATATATATATATATATATATATATATGACACTATTCGTAACATACTTGTTGACAACACTAATATAACAGCATCATCTACTTGCAAAAAAAGGCTAAAAATAATGGAAGCCTTATTAATAAAAACAAAAAACAACAGTTAATAATATTAACTATGAACATGGACACAATATCTTGACCGTGTTTTGAAAATTTAAAACATTTTATAAAACATACATACAACAAACTATTTCTTAACAGTTAAAATATTTAATCCTTGAAAATGGCTAAATGTATAGCCAAAAGCGCTTGGATAAAAAGAACATTCAGACAGATTTTATATAATTTATCATCTGAAAAGAAAAAAAGAATTATTAGATTGAATGAGAAATTGTATAAAAAATTAAATAAAAGCACCTTGTCTGTTGTATTCAATGAAATGTGCATATATATATATATATATATATAAGAAATATAGTCTTAAGATGTGCTATATTTATGGGATAAAGTGCTTAATATCAGAGATACAGCGTGTGTAAATATAAAAGTGAACATAGAAGTCAACACTTAGAGGCGACAGTCTGTTTCATGCTAGATGCCTGACGATTGCATCTAGCATGAAACAGACTGTCACCTCTAAGTGTTGATTTCTATATTCACTTTTATATATATATATATATATATATATATATATATATATATATATATATATATATATATATGGTGGAACCATACGTATTGTTAACGTCCCTTAATTGGAATGTTCGATTACTAATTTTCCTAGGTACATGTTGATGCAATGTAGGGTAGTTCTACCTATGTAGTCAGCACTGCAACTACATTTAAACTGGTAAATAACATTATTAATATGGTGGTAGTGGGGGGGAGGTAGAACATCCTTTTGAGCAGATGTCCATGCAAACCTAGACGAGAAATAGCAACACTCTGCTGCAGAGCTAATGCGTGTTTGTGTGTGTGTGTGTATATATATATATATATATATATATATATATATATATATATATATTTACACACACACACACAATATAAACAAAAAAGGCCTGAACTGAAAGTGGTCATGATAGCAGCTGAAGCTATTGCAGAGGAAAAGATAGAATGTATTAAAAAATGACCGTCACAGTAAAAAAAATTGGTTTAATTGTCCATACAATAGTGTCGTAAAAACGAATGTCATAGGGATATTTCTTATATTAAGAAATAAACAATTTTCTGGTGACTACCTGCTAAACAACCTAAAGGTCAGTTTTATTTCATTATTACATTTTTTTAACTATAAAAGTATGAACATTTATGACTTATTATTTTCTTAATAGAGTTACTTAACTTTATTAACTTTATTACTGCTACTTTTTATCACAACACTCTTCGTTGTGATTATTATTTTTACTCCAAATTATTGTTGCTTTTTATCAAAATATTCTGAGTCAATACATTTCATAACCTCAAAATTTTAAATCAAAAATTGAACGTCCCCTTTGCAAGGCCATCAAATAACTTGAGATGATTTCAGTTGTTTCCCTTGAAATATGTTTGAGACTATACCAGTCGGAAGTAAATACTGAATTGGAAATATTTTTCATGATTTGAAAATTGATCTTAAGAGTGTTACCTTGAATTAAATCGTAATTACTCTTAATTTTGATAATGAAATCACAGTTTGTGAAATTGACAATTATTGATATGATGATGATGATGATGATGGTTAACATTTTTAAAGAAATGTCTAAAAATGCTAAAACACTGCATTGTATGATACTCTGTCAATTTTAATCAAATCATCCTGTATTATCTATGACTGGGCCCACCATTTTGCTTTTGTATAAATTTCTTGTCTAATTTTTTTTTGTTTTTAGTTACAATACTTATAGCAATACATCATCGCAAGAATATTTCATTCAATCAAGTACAAACTTTTATACTAAACCAGAAATGATTAACAAGTCAAACTTTCCTACCATAAATGGTGTCTTGATATTTACAGGTTTTGTAAAGTTTGGAACAAGGCTAAAATAATGAAGCATGATTTGAATTCACTCGCTTGGAATGTGATTTTAGAAAATGTTTTGTTGTTTTAGCAGTTATTTTGAATAATGCAGGTTGAGGAAATTGCTTTTTTTAAAAAAAAACACACATTACCTAAGAAATAAAATCCCCTAAAGCTAATTTCTATTTACTTGCTTATAAACCTGTGTTGAGAATGCTTAAGATTTAGTTCCCTACAATAAGAATACCCACTCAATATGACACACAACTCGAAGATATTTTCTCCGCCATCGCTATAGATATTATGACATGACAATGACTCTACCCACCCTCTTATTTTAACAGGGAAATGCAGTCTGGAGAAGGATCTCCATTCAACAAACTACTGACTTTTTCAAACCTAAATGGCCAGAAATAACATTTCAATTCTTATATATTTGTCATAAAGTGCCAACTACAGGATTTATTTAAAATTGATATTATTTTTTAATATTTTAAAAACTTGTTTCCTCCATTCTGAAATTAAATAATAACTAAAGAGAATGAATAAATATATCATCTCCTTCCCTACATAGTTGTTTATTTTAAAGTACCAATTAGGATCTTTTTTATTAATGATTCTCGGTTTTACTTTTTGCATATTTTTCTAATTTTTGTTGTTTTCATCTCAATGCTTTTAGCTGAAATTGATTATGGTAATTCAGAACAAAGGTTCAAACTCTTTTATTACAGGAGCTTGCTATGTCATGTTGCAACACCTGTACTACCTTGGATATTCAGGTATACAAAAAAAAAACAAATGGAGTTCTTACCTCTAATTATACTCCTACAGCTTTTCTTTTTACTTTTTCTATGTTACTTTTTTTCTTTCTTTTTGTAATAGTTGATTCAGGACTTCAAATATAATTTTGTTTTTAATATATTTATTATTCAAACAATGAACAATTGTGGCACAAGGCCTAGGAAAATTTAGGTTTTAATATAAGTGCTTCATGTAAACAAGTGCTCTTGCTTGCCCAAAAGTGACCTGGTATAATACAAACATGCATTTATCTCTCTAAAATATTTTCCACATGTAGATGTGATTTTTAAGTGAAAGAAAAATAATTCTTTGAAAGATGGTAAAAACTTTTTATTTTTTTAACAAGAAACTTATTTACTTTTAATTTTGTTTTCCACTGAGAGAAACTTTTTTGTAGTCAGTGAGCAGATGACATATTACGGTTTTCTTCTTTGAAAAAATGTTTTGAAAAATCTTTTTTTTTTTTAACTTCTTCATTTTCCTTTGTAATTAACTCCAGTGTCTATCTTTTCTCATGAAAAAAACAAAAGATAAAAATTGATAATCTTTATTGCATGTTTAAAATGATTTTATTTTTATAGCCATCATCAAATATATACAATATTTTATAAATCTAATATATGCATAAATATGTTAAAATATTTTACACGTTTAAAATGATCTTAAAATATGGATGTACACAAATGACATAATTGTGCATACATTCACTATCTTTTCTAAATTTGTGTTAGGCTAAATTTTTCTCTTTATCCCTCACCTTACATCAATAGAAGAAAACATTCTGCATTGTTATTACCTAATGAATGTTTCTTATTTTACTATCAGCCTTATATAGCAGTTTACTAAGTGTAGCTTAGATGTGGCACAAGGACGAAATTATGGAGCACCAAGTGAGGGCCAAACTCACTACTCAGTCGCAATTGATCTAGTGAGACAAGCTTGTTGATCTAACCATTACACCATGTTGAAGTGTCCTATCATCCTATAGGGATTTACTAATTATAGTTTAGATGTAGCACAAGGCTGGAAGTAAAAAGCATCAAGTGAGGACTGAACTCACTACTTAGTTGTAATTGGTCTAGTGGACAAGCTTGGTAACATTATATAAGAAAAAAAATATTATATAAGAAAAAAAAAACATTATATAGGAAAAAAAAAAAGCAGTAAATTGTTGATACCACCCTAAAGGGTAATATTAATCAGCTAAGTGACAAACTTTTACTCAACTTAATCCTATATATATATATATATATATATATATATATATATATATTATGAAATGGACAAAGTCCAACAATTATTTTTAAGACATTTTTTATGTTTATACGTTCTTTTTATAGATACAAATATTTAAGTAAATGCTCTGTTTATAATAAACAGTATTAGCAACATTTACCGGCCAGAATGTCCGAGAAATTTTCATAGAAAATATGCGTCCTTCGACAGGAATTGAACCGTGATATAGCCTGACGTGCTTTTACTGATTGAGCCGCAGAGGAACGTTTTGGTAAATGTTGTTAATACGCTTTATTATAAACAGATCATTTACTTAAATATTTGTATCTATAAAAAGAACGTATAAACATAAAAAATGTCTTATATAATATGAGAGAGGGAGAACAGTTAGCAAGGTTTTCTTGTGAGGTCAATTGCAATGGATTATGATGGAGTAGTGAATTTAATCCTCACTGGGTGCTCCATACTTCTGACTTTGTGCTACATCCAAACTATGCTTAGTATAGGTACATATTTACCCAGTCACCCTATCAACCCAGGTAGAAATGGCTGCTATGTCCATTGTTACTAATGACAAACGTCACATTATAACAATCAAAGTTTTTTAATTGTTTTGCGTGTTTGTTATCACAGTTTTTTTTGTTTTTTTTAATCAGCTTTTTTCATGAAATGGTCTAAATGTTTGTAACGATTTTATTTAAAAAGCGTTTCCGGCATTATCTTCTGACTTACTTAAAACTTGCTTTTATTTTCTTTTGTTTATTTTTCCAGCCGTGATACAAATAGTGGTAAATAAATTTTTCGAAAAATTATCCTTTGATAACTTTTTTCTTTAGTAACATAATTAACTCAGAATCTCTTAAGCCGTTCTTTGTAATATTTCAGCCACTGTACGACGCCATACGAATCTTACTCACTTTGCTGACATTTTAAGTGATGAATTCTCTAATGTAAGGGAAATAACTCTAATCTTTTTTATTGTTTATTTCCGTTCTTTGAGAAGGATACTAGATTTTTTAAAATCGAATTTACCCTAAGCTATGCAGTAAAGCCACTAAGACACAAGCGGTTACTGGGTGTGAAAGAATTAGAAAACAGAAAATATTACGAAGGAGCTAGAACAATAGAAGAGTAATCAGGAAGACAGTAGATGGATGTTGATCAAAGTTGGCTGGAAAGCATGGAACCAGAACAGAGTTCCACAAACTAGAAGTGCGAGAAAAGAAACTGTTAGCATGGAACTTACGGTTACATCTAGACAGTTCCACTGTAAATTGATGAGACTTTGCTGCCAATCTAGTACAGTGTAACCCGGATATAAGAGAGTTGTCGGGACCGGAGAAGAAGTCTCTTATATCCGGGTTTCTCTTATATCCTGGTTTGGTCTATTATATATACATTGAAACAGGCTCTAATTTGGGACCAGAGAAAATCTCTCTTATATCCGGGTCTCTTATATCCGGGTTACACTGTAATGTGCCCTTAAACTCATAAAGTCTAGGTACCATAACAAAAAGCTCATCCAGAAAAATTACCATGAAAGCATCTATAGAAAAGGCATTTTGAAAGTAAGTGAAACTGAGATGCCAGGAGAGGACCAATAATATTGCTGATTCTCCTTTGGATTTTATCAAGAATCTTTAAATAAATAGCAGGACTACCAGACCATATATGGCAATATTCTAAGCATAGGCAAGTGGTAGACATAGATATGGTAAGATAGATCAGAACCTATACTGGCATTGAAGTGGATGGAAAATGAATTCATTAAATATACAAAAATAGAAAGGGGCGTAAGACACAGATGTGTCGTCTCACTGGACACACTCAACCCATACAGGGGGGCAATTCTGAGAGAATTAGAAGTCGGGATTCATTATTGGCGGCTACAATCTTAACAAGAAGATATGCAGATGAAATAGTGTTGATAGCAGACACTGAAAGGAAATTACAAGAATTCCTACAGAAGATAGTGAAGGAAAGAGAAAAGAATGGACTAAACATCAATTGCAAGAAAACTAAATGTTTAGTTGTTAGCAAAAGGAACATTGCAACATGCAAATTACAAACTGGAGATTCCAAAATCAAACAAGTGCAAAAATTTAAATATCTTGGAAGTGTTTTGACAGAGGACAGAAAGTGCAGCACTAAAATATGTGAAAGATGCCTTCCAAAAGCTAAGCAAAGTATTAACAGGAAAATTTTGTTAGAAAAAAAGAAAATACTATTGAACTTTTACGTAATATCAGTCCTCGTATATGGCAGTGAATACTGGACAATCTCCTCACAGATGAAAAAGAGACCTGAGGCAATAGAAATGTGGTTCTACAGAAGGATGCTGAGAATACCATGGACCGAACATGTGAGCAAGGATGAAGTTTTAGAAAAAATGGAAACAAAGATATGTGGATATACTTATATGTACACTATTTACATTATTCAGACTATTGTCCTCAAATTTGTCGCCATATTTATCACAATGTTTTGGCCGTTACGCTCAGGCCTTCTTCAGGTGGTTGGAATGTTGAACTGAACCCTTTATTTCGCTCACTGGGGTAGACAGTTCTAGTTCCACGTGCCATGTTTAATTGATATCAGTTATATGTCATTACAAAAATTATATTGCCTTCTGTCAATTTATTTTTTCAAGACACTTAAATATCACTCCTTAGTATTTGTGTTTCAAACTAATGAGTACTTAGTGCTATTTACAAACCAGTGTAGATTCGTCCTCGGTACGACATTAAACTGCAGCCAACAGCAAGGAGGTCAGGAGGTTTTGAGGAAGCGTGGAACCACCTCTTAATTGCTGGTGTTCCCTGATCCACCCTGACCCGGGGTGGTAGCACCTGTTGGGATCCCAGCTATGGGAAAATAATGAACTTCCAGGTCTTTTCCAGCACATTGAAACAATGATGTTGCTAACTACACTTTTTTGAAACAATCATGTTGCCAGCTATACGTTTTTGATATATTTAGTAAATACTGGATCTGGCATTAAATAACCCATAGTGGTTGATATGCCATAAAACCCCAACCAACCAGTGTAGATATATAGTAATGTTCAATACAAGCTGTTTTGTGATATATTCGTTTTATATTGTGTTGAGTGTGTCATTTATGTTAAAGAATGCAGACACTGAGCCAGGATGGCAAACAGTTGGTCTGAATACCTTGAAGGTATGTAATTCTGACAGTGGTGAACTGCCTTTGTCTAAGTTTTGGATATAAGACCAAAATGGCAGAAAGTCAGCAGAGGACTGCAAGAATTTTGAAATGTTGATATGCTTTCTGCACTCAGATTTCTTAGAGGAGAACAAGCCACATGGGGTGTCATGCTCACTCAAGTTCTTCCTCCCACTACCTTCCAAAATCGATACTACCATGTCTATCCCTCTTGTATGATAAAACGAAAAGTCTTCTGTTGATACAGTCTA
Organism: Acanthosepion esculentum; assembly: GCA_964036315.1. Lineage (NCBI taxonomy): Eukaryota > Metazoa > Mollusca > Cephalopoda > Sepiida > Sepiidae > Acanthosepion > Acanthosepion esculentum. The sequence continues at coordinate 111,250,613 of OZ038485.1, read as the reverse complement.
TGAAGTGGCATTGGGGTTTGAACAGGTGAAGCCAGTGGCGATACTGAACACAATATTTAGTTTAGTCTGTACTGTAGCGTATCAGATTGAAACCAAAATGGCAGCATCTTTATAGTTACTTATTTCCAGTAAATGGCAATTTCCTATGTGAGGAACGAGAAGACTTACCTCCCGCAAAGCGAATTTGCTTGGCGTGTCGGGTCCTGTTGAAAGATCGCGACCGGTATTAAAAGTGAAATGGGTTATTCCAAAATTTCTATCTTGTGGGCAGACGTACAAAGAAAAAAAACACTAAGAATTCAAACCAGCTTGAATTTATAAAATAGTAAATCTCGGGTGAACGAGAAGTAAGTCTTGTATGCAATTTTAGTTGCTCCCGACACAGGCATAAGTAGGGAGTCTGTGAGGACGACGGCAGAACTTTTGTTGGTGTAACAGTGTGCGTACGTTACTGACGAGAACGAGAGAATAAGGAAGAGGTCATTCACAACAGCTCAGTTGGTAGAGTGGAAGACGGGAGAAGAAAGCAAGTGTGACAGAGAGAGTCTGGGAAACACACACACACACACACACACACACACACACACACGTATATTTTTTTTTATTGAAATTGGAGTAGATCTGAGTAGCGAAATTAGATCAGAGCATTTTGTTTACTGATGGGAAATCTGATCTAGGGCAGAAGTTGTACCCATTAGATCTGGGTCATTAGAAGACAATGAAGGTGGTCGAAATAATTTTTATCGGTTAAAAATTGAAATAGAGCTTAGTAAGCTATAAGGAACTTTGGAATTCACATGATTTTGGTTGAAGCAGCCAGAACCCCTGAGAAAGTGAGAGACGGGAGAAAATTCTTGGCAAGACTGGAGAAGAGAATTAGCCTGGGCAAGAGTTGGGCTTTAGTTTAATCCTGCTTCCTGCTCCTGGGCTGGTCGAATGATCTACGGATGGTCAGGGGATCTACAGCCACTCCCTTAAGTTCGGTTAGGACTGAGTAGACACCTCAACCCAGAGAGTAAGACGTCGGAGGTTGAGGGGCTGGGGCGAAAGTGTTAGAAAGCACTTTAATCCATTTCAGTCATCGCAAACAATGGCCGAACTGAATTACCCACATCCTATTTTTCCCAATATGTGTCAGCACCAGTCGGGCAACATTGAATGTTTTAAATAAAAGGTTCAGCTGAAAATGCCTTGAATGTTATTTGTGTATTACAAAGCAAAAGACCTGAGCTTTTATCATGTCTTTCAACTTTTACCAGTACATTCTCCATCCTTCCTCGGTCACAATATCAAGTTGAGAACTCAAAAATAAATCTTTTTTTGATTGCCTAGAGAAACTTAGAGATTTAGAATGTGGACAAAAATTATCAAAAATAATTTTAATCAAATTGTGATGAATACGAAGGATTCTTTTCAAAAACTGCCAATGATAACAGATAGTGTTAATAATATTATAATTAATATATTATTATTATTATTATTATTATATATTTAAGTTCTCCCAACTTTGGCACTGCCAATGATAACAGATAATGTTAATAATATTATAATTAATATATTATTATTATTATTATATATTTAAGTTCTCCCAACTTTGGCACTGCCAATGATAACAGATAATGTTAATAATATTATAATTAATATATTATTATTATTATTATATATTTAAGTTCTCCCAACTTTGGCACTGCCAATGATAACAGATAATGTTAATAATATTATAATTAATATATTATTATTATTATTATTATATATTTAAGTTCTCCCAACTTTGGCACTGCCAATGATAACAGATAATGTTAATAATATTATAATTAATATATTATTATTATTATTATTATATATTTAAGTTCTCCCAACTTTGGCACTGCCAATGATAACAGATAATGTTAATAATATTATAATTAATATATTATTATTATTATTATATATTTAAGTTCTCCCAACTTTGGCACTGCCAATGATAACAGATAATGTTAATAATATTATAATTAATATATTATTATTATTATTATATATTTAAGTTCTCCCAACTTTGGCACTGCCAATGATAACAGATAATGTTAATAATATTATAATTAATATATTATTATTATTATTATTATTATTATATATTTAAGTTCTCCCAACTTTGGCACTGCCAATGATAACAGATAATGTTAATAATATTATAATTAATATATTATTATTATTATTATTATATATTTAAGTTCTCCCAACTTTGGCACTGCCAATGATAACAGATAATGTTAATAATATTATAATTAATATATTATTATTATTATTATTATTATTATATATTTAAGTTCTCCCAACTTTGGCACTGCCAATGATAACAGATAATGTTAATAATATTATAATTAATATATTATTATTATTATTATTATATATTTCAGTTCTCCCAGCTTTGGCACTGCCAATGATAACAGATAATGTTAATAATATTATAATTAATATATTATTATTATTATTATTATATATTTAAGTTCTCCCAGCTTTGGCACTGCCAATGATAACAGATAATGTTAATAATATTATAATTAATATATTATTATTATTATATATTTAAGTTCTCCCAACTTTGGCACTGCCAATGATAACAGATAATGTTAATAATATTATAATTAATATATTATTATTATTATTATTATATATTTAAGTTCTCCCAACTTTGGCACTGCCAATGATAACAGATAATGTTAATAATATTATAATTAATATATTATTATTATTATTATATATTTAAGTTCTCCCAACTTTGGCACTGCCAATGATAACAGATAATGTTAATAATATTATAATTAATATATTATTATTATTATTATTATATATTTAAGTTCTCCCAACTTTGACACTGAGCCCTAAGTTTATTTTATATTTTAAGCTTTTAGCTTATTTTAAGGGATTGAACTCACAAGGGACCATAGCCTAATGGATTAAAGGGTTGGTCCATTAATTTGGTGACAGTAATTGTCATGTATCATGTACCCAGGAGAAAAAGCTGCTAATTGTACAACATGCACCTGAAATGCCTCCAGCCTAATGGTAAGACATTAGCAGCAATGGTGTCTCCATCTAGCCAATGGCTTACTATTATGTGGGAATTATTTCTACCACACCCTGTATATTTATAAGTAAAAATAAATTGAATATACTTTGCCAAACTAGACCCCTGTACTTTAAAGGAGGGGGGTACTTTTTTTTTTTTTTAAACTATATTGCACCAAAAGTTTTTTTTTTTATTCTTCATCCTGATCCCGTAGTTAAAGCAGGAGATACTAGTATTAACAAACCAAATTATTTTGAACCAACCCCCCCACCAAATTAAAAATTTGCAAGGAATTTTTAACCCCTCTCAGTTATTAGATTCCTTCCTTCTTTGGTATGGGAACAGTATTCATTTTTCATGTCGTTTTACCAATAGAGCAGCAATGTTTTTAAACTGACATTGTAGTAGCAAGTTCCTTGTTATTAGATATAATAGTTTTGTATAAAGTAGCATCAGTGTGTGTGTGTGTGTGTGTGTGTGTGTATATATGCAAGCTTCATTAAATATGACAGACATGGTGCTTTAAGTTATTTTTTTATATAATTTCTCATATGATCTTATAATTTTTTCTTCTCCATAGATAAATTATACAAAAACTGTCCAAATGTTTTATTTTTCCAAGGGCTTTCGGCCATACCTTTTAGCCATTGTCAAGGATGAATTATATTTACTGTATTACTTATAAAACAATCCATTTCCAGTTTACAAAAAAAAATTAAAAGATCATATGAAAAATTATAAAATTATATAAAAATCTTAATCAAAGCACCTTGTCTGTCATATTTAATGAAGCTTGCACGAAAGAAGGGTTACTGTCTAAATACACAAAATACGTATATATTGTCCCATGACCCGTAGGTGCACCATATGCACTTAAGCTGCAGTAGAAGTGGTGTTTCTTGGGCAAAATGACCTGAGGCAGCCCAACTCTTTCCAAGCCGTTTTTTTTCCTTCTCCTAGACCAGTTGCCACCCAAGGTTATAAAACTCAGTCTGTCCTGCAATTTACCCATAGCTGGAGGGAGAAGAAGAAGAAGTTTCATACCTTTTCCAAGGGTATTAGCAAGTAAGAGAATGTAATGGACCCAAGTGGAATTCAAAATCGGCTCTCCGATTATTCCACTGTGCCTCCTCATATATATAATATATATATATATATATATATATATATGGTTAGAATGATCACTTTCTGGCCATGTTTGAATCTTACCATGGTTGATTTGTCAATGAGGTTATGTCTTGAAATTATTGGGTCAGAGAGGCAATCCCAGAGGAGGGTGGAGCATTGAAAATGAAAAGTGCCTAAAAATTACACCACAGGTTGACCCAAGTCATGTGAGTGAAATTGGGTAGACAACTATTTGGGAGCCATCAATGGTTGTGCTAGCACAAAGTCACAAGTCATCGTGACTGAGGGTTTTGGTGTACTGATTTTGTGCAGAGTGTAATCATGCCAAATGATGTCCTCTTTCTCAGAAGCAGAGCTTCACCGAATATAGTTGTAGTATAAACTACAGCTTGACTCTGCAGGTGTTGAATAAACACAAATGTGTCCAGAGCAAGCGTCTGCCACAGGGATTGGCTAACCACCTTAGCTCCAAAACAAGTTGCTGGCCACGCACATACACAAAGAAGTTTAAAAGATTAGAACAGCACTTGAACCAAATTATAAATTAACCTTTACTTTTCAGCGTAACTGGAACATCTGTCAACAAAGGGAGTGCCCCAAAGAAGATGGTTGAAAATTGGAGGTAAGTTTTATTTAATTTTTTTATTTAACTCACCTGTTATAGTAATACTAACTGTTTCCTTATAAGGACACATTTGACATTCATTGACCAAGCAGCCAGTGCTGCTCTTGGTCAAAATTTATGAAATCTTTCTCTTAAAACAATTTTTCAGATAAATAGGTTTCTCAAGTCCAGCAACAGTTATTGATATTTCCTAAGGGGGTTTCCTTCCTAATTTTTTGTTTGAAGTCGTGTGGAAAGTCATTGTCATTGTTTTCTCTTCAAGCTTTGTGTTTTATCCATTTTAGTTGTTGTTGAAATTCTTCAAGTGTGGAGTTTCTGCTATTTGCCAAAGTTCTTTGTGATTCTGTAGTGCCAGTCCAAAAGAAGGATGATCCTCATGAAGACCTACAGGCTTCATTTGCTCCAAACCATTTTTAACCATTGATTTGAGAAAGCAGTTGTATACAGCTGACAGTTTAGATATTTCTGAACAAGTTAGGCTCCATGCATGACATCCATATGAATGTCTTCATCTCAGGAGTTTTATAACTAATGTTTGGAGCAGTTTGTGGGGTTGGGCAAAACTATCCCAAGCACAGTCAATTCTATGTTCAATATATATATATATATATATATATATATATATATATATATATATATATATATATATATATATATACACACACACACACGTCTAGGATTGGTGTATACGGAATAAATTCCAATAACCAACAATTACTATTCTTAAAAGAGTGCTCAATACAGAGTAGAGCATATATAATTGTTTATTTAAAAATTATAACATAAATATGTTATAAAATCACTACAAAAATAGCCATTTTATTTCAACACCTCCGGTGTCTTATCAGGTGATGATGTTGAATGTAGATATAAATTTTTATTAAGTGAAGCCGGATAAAAAAAATTTAATCTAAAACCCCACTGTTACATTTATAATATGTTTGTCCCCCCCACATCCTTCCCTATATTTACTATATTTACAAGACACCCTCCCTTAAATTTATGTTACACTTAATTTTTTTTCTCTTCTTCTCTTCTCTTCACTCTTCTTCTTTTCCTTCTTCTTCCTTCTCCATACCCCCCTCCATTCTATTACACTCGACTTTGTGTGTTTGACCGTCGTGCATTTGTTTATTTATTTTATAAAAATAATAATGTAGTGTTCTTTCTGGGTTTTTTTTTAATTAAAGTGTCGGATGGTCAGTGGATAGAATTAGCCTGATGAGACCATGAGGTTGAAACCAAGGTTGTGTATTCTATCTGACTTCCTAATTTTTAAATTGTGTGTGTGTGTGTGTGTGTATATATATATATATATATATATATATATATATATATATATATATATATATATATGATTAATGTGAGTAAAAGTTTGTCACTTAGTTGATTGATGTTACTGACTCCAGAGTTTTGTAGGTGGATCTGTCCGTCACCACCAGGCGGTACCAGCAATTTACTGCTTATATTTTTTCCTTTTTATATACATTTAACATTGGTGTAAGTTTTTTCCTGTATTTTTTGTGTTTGCGTGTGCATTTGTGTGCGTGCAGCCATGCGCCCATCTCTGCAGATGTGTGTTGGCTTGCGTGTGCCTTTAAAAGAACAAGTAGGAAACATTTATAAATTTAACATGTTTGGCTTTTATTAAAGCTTCATCAGAGAATATGAAGGAGAAAGAAAATTCTGCTGTTTTTGTTTTGCATACCAGAATTTTCATTTTCTGATGAAATTTTTTAAAATAGGAAATATATTAAATTTATAAACATTTCCTATTTGTCCCTTATTTTATCGTTGTCAGATTACAGTCCATATATATATATATATATTTGTGTGTAATTTGGCAGCAACTTTTCTTTTAAACATGTAGTATTGAATGTTAAAGACAACATAGTCTTGCATATTTTCTTTTGATTTTTCTCATATTCTCTAATGAGACTTTTTATTTGAAAATGATTTCGTAATAAGTATTGTCCATATGATGACCTAGCGCTTTCGAACATCATTGTTCATCTTCAGGGTCAAAATTAGTCAAAATTTTTTTTTTTTTAAACAAACATTTGCCAATTATCTTGTAGCGTAATCATGTTGCTACTTTTTTACAAACTAAAAACAAAATAAAAAAAACAGTAAACTGACATATTCGGACTTTGCTTTGTCTTTTCCACATTTTCATCATATCTATAAGTCTACCATCCGCCCACGCTTAGAATATGGCTGCCACATATGGTCCGGTGCTCCTGCTATTTACCTTGAGCTCCTTGATAAAATCCGAAGAAGAATCAGTAATATTATCAGTCCTGATCTGTCAGCTCGGCTTCAGTCACTTTTCCACTGCTTGCCACCCTGTGTCTTTTATATAAATACGTTGGATACTATCATAATTGGGGGTAATATGCTCTTTAAGTAGTCCACCACAAGCAGTGGTTTACCTACTTCACGTCGCTGGCAAGTATTGTATTTTGTTGATGTTATAAAGATTACCATTTAATTTCCAACATCCATTTTGGTTATTCTCCATTCAGTAACCCTTTCTAAGTTACAACAGCTGTCATGGCAATTGTTCGCATGAGCTCTTCATTATGGTAGCTAGGCTTTTTGAATTTAAGTGCCGTATTAGACTGGCATCAAGATCTTAGCAATTTAGAGTTGAGCTGGCTGGATGTAGCCATATGTTCTATGCTAACAGTTTCTTTTCTTGCACTTCTCGCTTGTGGAACTCCCTTCCAGCTTCGTACTTTCCAGCCAACTTTAATCTCCAAAAATTTAAATGAAATGCCAATCACTATCTACTGTATTGATTACACTTTTCTCTTCCCACTCATTAGTAACATTTCTGTTCCTAATTCTTCTCACACCCAGTAGCCCCTTGTGTTTTAGTTACTTTACTGCCTTGCTTGGGGTGAAATCGATTAAACAAAACAAAAAACGCACACACATACCAGTGCTTTATTTTTCTTTTTTCTACTTTCTTTTTTTCTTTCTTTCCTTTTTCTTTTCTTTCTTTCTTTCCTTTCTTTTTTTCTTTCTTTCCTTTCTTCTCTCGTTCTTTCTTTCTTTCTTTCCTTTCTTCTCTCGTTCTTTCTTTCTTTCCTTTCTTCTCTCGTTCTTTCCTTTCTTCTCTCGTTCTTTCCTTTCTTCTCTCGTTCTTTCTTCTCTCGTTCTTTCTTTCTTTCCTTTTCTTTCTTCTCTCGTTCTTTCTTTCTTTCCTTTTCTTTCTTCTCTCGTTCTTTCTTTCTTTCCTTTTCTTTCTTCTCTCGTTCTTTCTTTCTTTCCTTTTCTTTCTTCTCTCGTTCTTTCTTTCTTTCCTTTTCTTTCTTCTCTCGTTCTTTCTTTCTTTCCTTTTCTTTCTTCTCTCGTTCTTTCTTTCTTTCCTTTTCTTTCTTCTCTCGTTCTTTCTTTACTGAACAGTCTCTGGATTGCTCCATAGAGATAAACTTGAAGTCTTGTTTAAGTTTTTGTGTGTCTAATATTTTTAGATTGGACACCAGCTCTATTATAGGTTGGTCTTTCAGGAGATTTCTACATTATATTTTGTACACTCTTAAGTAGTTTTGTAGGTTCCTAAATGCTTCTCTGTAGCAGCTAAGTTATGGTTCCCTGCTTTTGATTTGAAGGTTTCATTAATTCTTGTGGGGGGGGGGAGTTTTTGGTCAGAACAAATTTCCAAAAATTACTATTTCAATGACCAAACATAAAAATACTGATTTTGGGATGTGGATCAAGCCAATAACTTTCAGGACTGTCAGGATATTAATGTAGCCATTTTGATGATCTTGAGAGCTGTTTGTGTGATGTTGCTGTAACTTAGCAAAAGGGACCTTACTGTGCATAAACAGTCACTCTTCCATAGAGTTACTCAGTTGGCAATGAAACCCCATTGGCTGAGCTTGTGAATTGTGTGATAATCACATTTACAATGGTGTTTTGGGGGGGGGGGGGGGGCAAAATATTGCCTCATTCGGGTGTGTCAGCTGCCAGCTTCAGATTCAACACCCCTGCAGCGTTATCTTTTTCTAAGCTAAAACTGCCATTGAAAGGAAAATTCAAGATTGGGTGTAGCATGGAAAAAGGAAGGAACAATGAAATAGGGGTGCAAATTTCCAAAGACATTATGAAACTATTGCCATCAACTGCCAGGCTTCCTTTTCCTTTTTATTTTTATATATATATATATATATATATATATATATATATATATATATATATATATATATAATGACTGAATCGTTTCCAGACAGAACTCGTGTTTTTATTTATATATATATATATATATATATATATATATATATATATACTCACTACATTAAATGTTGCTACTGTGATTTGTCCGGCAAGTAAGTTTTTACTCCCCACACCAAACTGGTTTTGAATTCATAGTTATCCTCCTTTTATTGTAGGCTTATGGCTGCGATCACTGAGGTTAAGCAATGTCAAGCCTGGTCAGTACCTAGATTGGTGACTGCTTTGGAATATCAGGTACTGTAAGCTTGGATGTGTGGGTGGTGTAATGGATAATGGCTTGGAATTATTAATCTGAGAGCTGAGTTCCGATTCCAGTTGGGTTCATTATTTTGTTTACGCACAAATAGCCTTAGGAAAGGTATGAATCTACCTCTTTTTCTCCGGATATGGGTTAATTAGTAAGGCTTGTATCACTAAAACATTATCCCCAAAAATAGTTTCTGGCTTTAAATAAACTGAAAAGGGTTGATAAACTGTAGAAAATGAATGAATCAATTCTTTTATTCTAGTTACCAAGCAATGTTAGAGATCCCAGTCAACCCTATTATTATTAACCCCTAGTTGGAGGGAGACGAGACAGATTCATAACTTTTCAAGACTATTTGTGCAAAGCTAAATGCAACAGCCTTGGTTGTAATTTAAACACGATTATGCCAGTTCCACTTTCTGTACCAATAACCATGACATTCTCTCTCTCTCTCTCTCTATATATATATATATATATATATATATATAATGTATGTGAGAGAGAGTAAGAGATAGGAATAAATAAAATTAAAAGTTCATTTATGTTTTTTTTTGGCACAAACACAATTTTTATCGTTTTGTATAATGAGAGAGAGAGACACACACACCTGCTGTAACACAATGGTAGGCAAACTTGTTTTTAGGTCATTTCAGTAATAAACTCTAGAACACCTTTCAGATACTGTCAATTGGTTAGTAGTTTGTGTTGTGTGGTTTATAGATGAATACTTTTCTTGAATAGCCTGCTGTAAATAATATATTAACTTCTATTTTGAAACTTTGTGTAGTTAATGCAGGAATAAAGCCAGAATCTGGTTTTTATTTCCCCTTTTAATTAAAAGTAATCTTGTATCTCTGTTGTTTAATATGATTAAAATAATTGCATTATTAATTCTTTTCAGCTGAAGCCAATTCTGTTTGATAAAAAGCAAAGTTAAATGAATTTGTGTGTGTACAGTGATAGTCTGTGAATAACACTTGCCTTTTATCCAGACTTTGAATGCATTTATTTATTTTTTTAATCATTTCACCCCAAGCAAGGCAATAAGGCCATTAAGATGCAAATGTGAGATAATGAGAAAAAGAAAAAATTATTAAGAACAATAAAAGAATAGGAATTAAGAAGACAGAAGATGATGATTGACATTGCATTTAAACTTTTGAAGGTTAAGATTAACTAGAAAGCAAGATGCTGCAAGAAAGTCCAGCTGTAAAATGATAAGACCTTGCCACCAAGCTTGTATTTCTGTAGTCAAGTCATTTTTACTTTATTTATATTATATTCATGTCAATAATTCTTGTTTTCCTTTTCCTTCTGATTTTAAATTCTAGGTTTTCTTTAATCTTTCTATTATCCAGAGCCAAAATGTCATATAAGAATATTAATAAGAAATTAATAATGTCTCCTTTCATACTTTCAGCATATTTTACATTGTCTACCATTTATTATTATTATTATTGTTGTTGTTGTTATCTAAAGTGCCGTGGGTGATACACCAATGGGCAAATGGTCTAAAATCAAAGGTCCACACGGCCGTGTCATGTCTCAGAACACTTGTACTCAGCCTAAGGAGTCCATTATTTTCTTTATATATATATATATATATATAAACCAGTTCTGTCTGGAAACGATTCAATCATTTTATATATATATATATATGAAAAGGAAAAAAAAAATGCCTGGCAGTTGATGGCAATAGTTTCATGTCTTTGGGACTTCACACCCCTATTTCATTATTCCTTCCTTTTTTGCGTGCTACACCCAATCTTGAATTTTCCTTTCGATGGCAGTTTTAGCTTAGAAAAAGATTAGGGGGAGCAGTTCCTTTTTCAAGACATGTGAGTTGGATTTGTTTTGAAGTTACTTTCAAGATTGGGTGTGGCATGTAAAAAAAAAAAAAAAAAAGGAAGGAATAATGAAATAGTCTGTTTGGGACTTTGCACCCCTATGAAACTATTGCCATCAACTGCCAGGCTTTTTTTTCCCTTATATATACATGCAAGACCTACAATGCAGCAAGTGGTTTGAATTCAGAGTTTTCCTTCACACAGACTTATTGTCAACCAAGGCTATAGAGACCAGTGTATCCTGCTCTTCAACCCATAGCTGGGAGGAAGAGATAGATTCATATTTTTCCTAAGGATAATTAGCATGCAAGTTAATGCAATGAACACGACTGCAATTCAAACTCTGGTCTCCGATTCCTCAAATCCATTACTCCACCATATTTTTATAGTAAAAGGACAAAAATTCTTGAAAATGCCACTTAGTCAAATTGTGCTTAAAACACTGGTTCCTGTTTGATCACCAAAATTAAGCACTGTTGAAGAGAAAGTTCTGTTACTTTTTTCAAGTAAGCATCACATATCTTTGTCTTGAAATGGTAATCTGTGTGTGTACACACACACACTTGGATTCTAGTGTCCATTTTTGTGTCGGTCTAGTAGTGTGTCTGTGTATCCTATTTCCAGTTGGTCTTGTGGGGTGATAGTGTGCGTGTTCCTCTAGTGGACATTTGTGCTTCTGTCTTGTGGTGTCCATATGCTGATTGGGCAGGGGCGGTATGTTTTGCGTGCATAATTTTTAAAGTGTTATTTATTTAGTTGTTTCTGTTTAATGGAAATCAAATCTAAATGAACAGTAAAGATTATTCATCTCTCACCTGTAAAAACCCCCTTTAAATATGGCCCTTAGCAGAAAACATTTTTTGTTTTGTAATGCCCCCCCACCTTTTACCATTTTATTTTTTAAGCAAACAAAATAAGTTACTATTATAAAATTTGTAAAAGAAAAATTTTTTTTTTGTCCTTTGTCTATTAATTCCTTAATTAAAATATTTCATGAATATTTTTCATGATAAATCTTTAGTGATTTTTCTAATTCATTGAATACTAGAATGATTATTAAGTTACGTAAATTATGCTAATTGTTCTTTATTTTTTAACCCTTTCAGCCCTGCATTCCTGAACAATTTTAACCCTTCTGCCCGAGACCTTTCATCAAAATTTGCAAATAATTGGTATGTAATATTTCACGGTAGATATAAAAATAGTTACAAGTGTTTACCCACTGTTCAACTGGTTGCTGGGCATTAAGTCATTTTTCTCTACCACTGGTAAAACAATGGTCAGGTCTCAAAGGGTTGTGTAAAAAATAAGATTCAGAAAGTATTAATAAACTCATAACCTAACTTTGCATCAAAGAGAATTATGCATTCAGTTTCCAACTTGAAACTTAAATGAAGAAATTTTTATGGCAGATTCAAATTTTGAGATGAAGGAATGCTGAAATGTTTTTAGCACAATCCAAACATTAATTTGTGTTTTTTTTTTAATGACTTAAAAATATAAATGCTTGGTCAGAGAACCAATAAATTTTCAGCCCTTTGACAAAAAATTGCCTTGCGTTCTAATGCTATTTTAAACAACCCGTGTATGAAGAGATGCTGAAAATGTCTGATGATATATCAGAATTATTTTCTTTCGACTGCTTACAGCTATACCTTGTTGATGCTTCTGTCCAGTTGCCAAACTGTTGAGCCTGGTCAGCACTCAGCAATGTGACAGGCCTAGCAGGTTGGTGATGGATACAATCTGGCTATTCATACTAACAGAAGACCTTGATATGTAGAGGTGCTTCTGGATGGACAGATCGCAAGACCTACCTAGTGTTGGGTGAGTACTATTAACTCATCTTTGCTGAAGAAAAGAGATTCTTTTTTTCCTTTCTTTTTTTTCTTTTTTTCCTTTCTTTTCTTTCTTTTTTTCCTTTCTTTTCTTTCTTTTTTTCCTTTCTTTTTTTTTCTTTTTTTCCTTAAAGATTTTCATAGTAAATGAAAAAAAAAAAAAAAAGAAAAAAAAAAAGTCTTCTTTTACCATGCCAAAAGGTCCAGCAGACTTGTCTTTGTCATTGCATAGAAATTGAAGCAAGGAGGTGAGGTGAGGGGGGGGGGGGGGAGAGAAAAAAAAAGACAAAATTTTTTGAAAATTCTTTATTATCAAGAAATTAAAAAGGAATTTTTTTTTTTTTTTTTAAATCATGTTATCTTTACATGGCATTTTTATATTTCTTTTCAAATATACAATTTTTTTTTGTTATGTGAGTGTAAGGAAAATTAGTGAGTGAAGTTATTTATAATCTTGTGTAGTTAATAAAAATGTTTCAAATCATTTTTTTTTTGAGAGAGAGAGAAGAACAACCAGGGATTTTTTTTTTTCCCACAAAAAACAAAATTCGAACATTCATCCTGCAAGGGTGTCAGGGGAGGGAGTCATCACAGCCATTGCATTTTCTACAACTCAAGCAAGAGGCAAGAAAATCGCATGGAGGCAGAGGGTAATAGTTGAATGGGGTTTCAAGAATGTAGGGTGTGAAAAGCACTCATTGTAATTAATGGACAAGTTCACTCTTAGTTGGGAAGGAATTAAAAATCAACAAATTCTATTATCTTAGTCTGACACAAGGCTACCACTGAGGATTAAATTCATTACAGCAGTTATGATCTGCAGGACAAGATTGTCTCGCCATTGAGTAATGGTTAGCAATTCAGTAGAAAGCTACAATAAAAGTGAGGGCTAAGCTCATAAATCACTAATTGTAGGCATCCATCAGTCCTGGGGGACTACATAGTCTACTTGATGTCTGAGCCGCACTCACAGAACCGCCTTGTGATTTATACTGAAACAAAGCAGACCTTAGATTCTGGGGGAGCACACAAGTTTGGAAAAGGCTAGTATGCTCAAACCTAGCTACTTCTGATTTTGGAAGCCGTCAATGGTTGTGCTTGCAGAAATATTTTTGTCAACCCATTTTCATTCACAAAGCTTTAAGCATGGGTCAGTCCATGGTATAGGTTTTCAGGGCCTTCCCAACAGTGTCCCACACTGTAATCGACTTCTCAAGATGATAGTATTAAGTAACCTCCTTGATTCATCAGTCATGGTTTGAACCTGGGTTTTGCCCATTGAGCCATTACTTCACAGTATGAAACAAGTTGTGGGGGGGGGGTGTTATAAAGCTCAAACTCACATCACAATTGAATTGGTTGATAAGATATGTTTACTTATCATGTCCTTTATAAATGGTTATATAGACTGGCTCAAGGCCACGGTAGCAAGACTCACAATCCCTACACACATAAATTGGTCTGTAAGACATACTTGTTGACCATCACAATGGCAAGCACCCTTATATATTCATATTTACTAAGTTTATTTTAGATCAGCACTTGGTAAAATGACCATGTGCTGAAATAAAGATTTGTGTTGTGGGAATCTTTCAAATTGGAAGTTCTGTTGTGATAAATATATCTCCTGGTAGGAAGTTTTGTGTATGTGTGTGTGTGTGTTTGAAAATATATAAATGGAAAAAAAAAAAATAGTATCGAACATACAAATTTTTTTTTTTAATAATAATAATAAAAAATATAAAAGCAAGTGTGGTCGCCACAAACACTGACTATAGAAAGACATTTACAAAAAAAAAAAAAAAAGAAGCCATCTTTGATCACAAAAGATTTTCCTTTTCATCTGTACTGCCATAATTAATCCTATAAATCTCAAAGCAGACAATTCTTCATCAAACCCTATAGAATAGTGCTGCAGGATCACAAAGAACTTTACCAAATAACAAAAACTCTATCACTTGAATACATTCAGCAACAGTAACAAAATAAAATGAGATAATGCTGCTGTTAATTTTCCACATGACCAAAAATAAAGCTAGGAAAGAAACTGCTATCAAGACTAGAAAAAGCAATAAAAGTTTATGGACTTTTCAGGAAATTAGATTTATTTCAATCGACAGTAGAGTGACAAATATTCCTTGTATGGAAAGTTAATTAAAATTTCAAATTATATTTTACTTGCTTAACCCTTTGATCCCGGCCCACTGCTTTACTGGTGGTAGAGAAAAATGACTTAATGCTCAGCAACCTTTTGAATGACGGGTAAACACTTGTAACTATTTTTATATCTACCGTGAAACATTACATACCAATTATTTGTGAATTTTGACTCAGGGTTTCAGGAACAAAGGGTTAAATATCAAACATTATTTTTTCTCATTAAAAACCAAATAAAATAAAAATTGAGAAATGACAAGGGAGATAATTATGTTACAAGGTTTTTCCTTTTACAGTGAAAATTATAAGCTTAGGGCAGATAATGAGGAAAAAGGACTTTGGAAATCTGACACAGGACTGATTGAAGGCAAGAGGGACAAAGAAAAACAACACATAACATAGTGAGCTTGAATAAATGGATGGTGGAACAGGGGTTAGGAGAAATAAAGACAAATTTTATTAAGAGCTACAAGGAAGTTGTGGAGAGACATGATTGCCTACACCCTGAGTCGCATTTTCTTTTAATTTCTGACAAAAAAGTTATTTTTGTTTCATTAATGTTTGACTGGATATCAGGATGTTTGCATGAAACAAAATTTGACTAAAAACATTTGTCAAAAAGACAAACACTTTATCATAGTATACCAATATTATAAAATTTTAAAATATTTTCAACATTACCTTGTAAACAAAATAATAATAATAATAAAGAAAAACTCCTATTCTAACTTGCAGCTGCCATAAACACCCAATACAAAGTCCAAGAGCCACTCAAGGTAGAGGGTTAGTGTATAATAGATAATAGTTGACCTGAGACTTGGAGAGATTAAGATTGTAGTGACTGTGGAAGCATCCTCTCTGGAGTCTGTTCCATAAAGTAGCTGTTCTTGGGTACAAGTTGTCTGAGTGGAACTTCTCCCTTACCATTTGATTTTGATTTGACCCTGTGTAGGTGGGAACTAATAAATGTAGCTCATCTGAAAATTTGCAATGAAGTAGCAATACGTTTCCAAGGCTTCATCTGTGGAAAAGGCTTCTTACCATGATGTGTCCCAAATTAGTTTATTAGCTCAGTGAATTTGGTCCAAAACTGTGACCTTATGTTAGACTACTGTCTTACTATAACTGCAGAGAAGGTTAATCAACTTAGACAAAAAATGAAGAATACACCTCTATTCAAACTTGCATCTCTTTTTCTCAAGAAGCCTATAACAGCTGCCTTATCAATTAGGCCACAAAGACATGCTTCCTGAGGAAAAAGAAAAAAAATCTAAGTTTTTCACCGCAGCCTTCATTTTCTGTCCCCCTACTTATTTACAATCTCTTCACTTTTCAGCCTTGATTGAGTTCAATATATGCGGACCTGGGGTGGGGAAACTTATTCACCAATCTGCAGCCTCTTTCCCATAAACTTGACATTACATTTCCGCTACTCGATCACTATTTCTATGGCAAATGTTTAGATGAGCGCTTCATTCTTGAGTTCTCCCAGTTCAGACTTTCACAGCTAATTCTGCAGTGTTGTCACCCTCATTTCCTTCAAGTTCCAGAATCTAAGAAAAAAAAGCTCAACATCCACCCCCCCCCCAAAATAACTGCTATTTTATGTAATAGACTCCTGAGTGGATGCTTCCTTCAACACATCTACAAGTCAAGAGTTATCTATCCTCATAGTCTTCATCTTGTATCACCTCCCCTTCTATCCATAGCACAGACCTCGTTCAGCTCTTGTTGACTAATATTCTACTTTGAGTAGCTTTCAAGTGTTGTGTTGTATTAGGTGAAATGATAGTATCAATAAAAAGTTATCAGAGTAATACATTTATACTTTAATAGCAATAATGGTTTATATCTAAAATGAATTAATCATAAAGTACTATTTCACTATTTTTTTTTTTACCTTCAAATTGGTAATGGTCTTAGCATTTAGATCACAGCTCTGAAAGTTGACATTTCTTTAACTGTATAGTATTAAAAATTCTAATAAATATTAAGTTTAATTTCAGAAAGATTTGAGTTTTTAAAGTTTTGTTCATAAAAAGAATAATCGAGTTTTTGTTTAATAATACATAATTTAATCTTTATTGAGTTTAAAGAGAAAAAGGAAAAAAGAAAACTTTAATAGAAAAATTGAATTTTCTAGGATTTATTTAATACAAGAAATTTTGTATACCATGATGCATTGCAGTAATGTCTTTATCTGTCCTGTCAATCATCATTGGAACTCAAGATTAGAATGGTTATAGGTCTATGTCATTACACTTATCACCACAACATATCAGTTTGACTCAGTCAGCTTCGTCCTGAGAACAACTAATTTGTGGAACAAATTCCTGAAAGGATGCTTCACTACAATATTGATCTTCTCAAGTCTAGAGTCAACCATTATCTATCCTGCATATCCTCATAATCTGCACCATTCAGTAACCCTCTAATTTGAGTGGCTCGTGAGCCTTGTATTGGGTGAACACTTTGAAAAGAAAAGTGGCTTGCTACTAGAGCTTCTGTGTCTTCAGACAAGCCAAGCCAAAAGGTCTAGTTTCTGGTGATCCATCTCTCAGGCAGTATCTCATTTCACAGAGAAGTAATATAGGTGGGCACATACACTAATTGAACTGGGCTGCTTTTAAATTGTTCACAAATATGTTTGGGTCCCTGCACTAAAAAAAAAACAAAAAAAAAGAAAGTGTTATATTTGATCTTTTTGGTAAGGTGACTATGTGCCAAAAAGTTAGCCGAGTCTAACCCAAGAGTAAATAGGAGGTTTGCACCAAACTGAATACTGATGTCAAGTAGGAGAGGTACAGACTATCTCAGCCACACCCAACCAAGCCTTGGAAATTGATACATTATTTTCTTTGACATTTTAATCCATAATTTTGTCACTCCAAGAACCAACAAGGTTACTTTAAAACTTCTTTTCTTATATTACATAGGATCAGTAACTTATTGTAAAACCTAATAATCTAACAATGTTTCTCGCCTTGATGTGGTGACCCACCTACCAGCAAGTGTATTTCTCCTAGCAGATTCAACCAAGCCAGGTAGGTCAGAGGGTAAGGATCAAACTAAACAGGAATCATAGGAAGCCGTAGCATAGGGGTTGTGTTGACCTGACAAAGGAGTCAATCTCGATATCAAATTACAACCAATTGGGAATTAAACACAATGCTGGACATGCCAAAGTTACCTAAGCAAATTACTGCTATGATTAGTATTGGCAAATGTAGTTGAATTTGCTGAAGAAAGATTCATAATTGTTTTGTGTATGGATGGCATCAGTAAGTCAAGCAAATCTGAACAATATTTCCAACATTATTCTAAAACTGTCCAGCTAAAATGAAAGTGGCTTAAACTCAATGACCACAAAAGAAAATTTATTAATATTTGGAGTTAAAATAGGGGTTTTAAAAAAAACACTAAGGTAGTAAAAATCACAAGAGAAACATCACACTATTATATTATCATAATTTATGAATATTATATATGCAAATTTATTTTCTATTATACAGAGATACCCTCAAACTAAACTGACAAAATATTTTAAAAAATATATGCAAATATATTTCATTTGTTAAAATCAAAATTACGATGCAGAGAAATCTCTAAAGAACAGATTTTTTTTTTTAGCATATCTTGATGAGAAAGTTTAGATCACATTCAGAAGAAAGATGTTACAAAAAATGAAATATTAAATTTAGTCAAACTTTGGTTCATCTTGCTCATTTTAGGGACTTTTTTTTTTCCTTCCATAATTGAAGTTGAACAAATGATTAAAAAAAACATGAATAAATAAAACAAGGTGTGTGTGTGTGTGTGTGTGTGTGTGTGTGTGTGCCAGCCAGGAAAGGAAGATTATGATGACAGCTAAAAACCAAATATACAGAGTGAATTAAAAGAAGATAACAGTAAAATTTGTTAAGATAAAATGTAAAAGCATAAATAGAGAGAGAGAGAGAGGCCATTTGAACTTATGAGAAACAGCACTACAACATTTTTTTCTCTCATTCTTTCTTTTTTGGTGTGTGTTTGTGAGTGGATGGGGAAGGAGAGAGTGGATCCATGGGTAGAGGTTTTATTTAGAATTATCAGCAACACCAAAAACTGGCACCGTTCACATCGACCAATATCCTAAAACATAAATCTTTAAGAGCTCTTGCTTTCCTTTGCAGCAACTTGCCTTTAAAAAATGTTAACAGTGCTCACTTATTTGCTAGGCATTTTCCGAGATGAGAGCGATGTCAGTGTTAGGGTCGGCCCACCCCCCATTCACACAGCATTTAGCAAGCAAGGGAAGAGCAAAGGAAATAGATTACACCTGAAGAAATGTTTATTTTGATTACTAGTATTATATATTTTATTGATAAGTGAAAAAGAAAAGGTTGAACAAGAATCCTGATCAAATGTAGTTAGAATCGTCAATAATTAGGTGACTGAAAATGAATCTGGCTACAAGCAAGGCTGGTATTTTTTTTTTTTTTATCAAAGTTACAGACATTATTTATGTTAAAATGATCATTCATTTAGAACTGACTAATAAAAATTATGTATATTTATAATGTAAATGAATATACAGGGTTTAAAATCGCAATAGAAGATGGTTTCAAAGAAGTGTCATTGATTTTAGCTTTAAGCATCTAAGGAGAAAAAAAAAAGATTTACTAGCTTTTATTGCTAAGGACAGTGAGGCTGGAAATGTTTTTTTTTATTATTATTATTATTATTATCATCATCTCAAAAATCTAAACATTTACCACTTCTTTTCATTGTTAAGGATCATGTATATGGAAATCTGGTGCTTACTTTCTTTCTACCTTCTTGTATGAAAAAGGTTACGGCCATATCTATCTCAATTTTTTTCTTTCTTATTTAGCTTGTGATCAAGATGCGACTATTTAGTGTACGAAAATTTTGAGTAAAAAATTAAAAAAAAAAAAAGTAACCATGATTACAAAAAAAACAAAACAAAAAAAACAAATGAGAAAGATATTGAGACGACAACTTGCAAAAAAAAAAAAAAAATCATAAAATGTTTTTAAATGTGGCAGAGTTTGTTTTCGTTTGTTTGGGATAACAATTCTGGAAAAAAAAATAAAAACAAAAAAATAATTAACTTTACATAAGTTTAGATAATTATACAACAGTTTCGTTTCTCGTCATCATCACCACCGATTACCTGCACGCTACTGGAGGCCGAAAACTTACGCATAGATTGTTGGTTACCATTGATCATGGAAGTCGTCCGAGGACCCGTAGTCATGTTGTTGTTGTTGTTGCCACTCTGTGTCCCAACTGTGTTCAGACTTGAATTACTATTTCTATTGGAGTCAGTTCCTGATGGAGGGAGGCCAGAATTATGTCCATTCTTTCCCAATGATGGAGAATGGATAGGACTTCGGTCAGCCAAGACGTTAGCCAGAAACATGTTTTGAATCTCAGAATCAAGGCTTGAGGTTTTAGCAGTTGATCCTCCACTGCTGCCAGCAGCAGAGGCTCCTAAGGAGTTATTGTTCGTGCCGCCATTGCAGTTGGACGCACCGCTGCGATTATACTTCTCGATGCGTTGTCGTTTAAGGTCAATTAGTGTTGTACCGGTCAGGCTTCCTCCAGTTGGGTAACGGGATTCTGAGCGTGGTTTCAACTTAGGAGTTTCATTTGCACTGTTATTAGCTCCAGGCACCTCATTCAAGACTGATGGAATGTTTAACTGGGGTTGTACAGATGTACCAGATGGTTGGGTAACTGCACTACCTGGAGGTTTGCCACTTATGGCTTGTTTCTGCAAAGATGGATCAGCATTCTCCTTACTTTTCTCTTTGGGCCCTGTCGGTGCAGAGGCTTTCGGGGTTGTACCTGTGGATCCCTTGGGAGCTGAAATAGAAGAAATAGCAGAGAAAGAACTAGTAGTGGTGGTGGTGGGGGTTGCTTTTGTTGAAGATTTAGACGTAATAGGTTTTGTGGAGGAAGTGGATTTGGGGACTGTTGATGTTCCCTTTGAATGTCCAGAAACTGAATCTAAGGGGCTGGTTTTCGGTGTGACTGACTTTCCAGTAGCCGTAACTGTTGTAGTCGCTGGAGATTTTGTCTTCTCTCCAAATGATACAGAAGACTTGGTTTCACCTCCAATGGTAGTTTTAGTGTTTGTAGTTGAACCATGTCTAGCATCAACTGGTGACTTCTGTGATGGTACTCCACTGCTGCCTGCCCAAGAAGATGAGGGCGGGGTTGGTATCAGAAGAGAAGATATAACCGTGGTGGGCTGTTTAAGGTGTGCGGACAAATTAGTTCTAGGACGAACACCTTCCCCTAACTCTCGTAAAGGAGGAATCACACGTTTTCCAGGTTCAGGTTGGTGGTTGCCATTCATGTGCGGATGTGGTAGATCAGAGTGAGACTGGATAGCAGGTAGTTCGTTGCCATTCATATCATCAAATATCAATTCAACATCATTAACGTTGGCAATTCCAGGCACCTTCTCTTCTTCATCTTCATCTTCGTCATCTTCATCCTGGAAAAGGAAATGATAAAAAATATAATAAACTTACAGACAAAAAAATGCACAAAAATAAATTTTTGTCACTGCAGTGTCTCACAATTGGCCTTGTACCAGACTAAGGTATATCAATGGTGAACATAGGTTATCAGAATAGTCTCACAGGCCATTGCTAATGGAGGGAGTTTAATAATCTTCACAGGGTACTTCACAATTGTGGCCTTGTACCAGACTAAGGTACCTCAGTGGGGAACATAGGTTACCAAAACTGTCTCATAGGCCATTGCTAGTGTAGAGTCTAATTCATGTTCAAATAATTCATTGAATGGTGACAATATATAACATCAAAGAACATTAGAAATGTTGGACAGTGAACAGGCCAAAATGTTGACATCAAAACCACAAAGATGAGGGTAACTAGTCTAAACAATTCATGGAATAATGTCAGTACAGACAAACCTCTCATCTATGGACACCTCCCCCCATAATCAATGGACTGTGGATGCAACAGACAAAATCTGCAGGTAGAAAAAAAAAAAAAATCTACAGAAAAAAAAAATTCCAAATCATGTATTTCACAATTTGCAGGTTTAGTGGAACGAGCTATTATTTACATTAGGACTGATATTCCCATCCAAAGAAGACCAGAAGGGACAACAACAAAGATGAGGACATTAGTCTCAATGTATATAATTTAAATTTATTACCTTTGCTTATACATATATTGTGCAAAATGCCTTGTGAGGCATTTAGAAACACAGTGATTCAGTCAAGTTACTACACACAGATCCATTAATGATTCTTTCAGAATGTAGAAAATCTGCCATTGCTTCACAGTAAAAAAACAAAAATGGTTGGGAAACGATTTGAAAGGCGGCCTCAATTGTGAAGTATTTGGTGGGAAATAAACTTACTATCAACACCTTGTGAGATATATGAGCCTGTCATTTCTCTATCGCAGGTGCTCTAATTATATATGCCAAACTTTATGCAAACGTGGCACCCTTGGGATCTGGCCACTACTGGGCCACAGAAAATGCCAGATGACACAAAGCACCCCTAATTCAAAAAGCTATGTAAACATATATATTGTTGTGTTATCAAAAGTAGAACAAAGTTAAAAACCGGAAATAAAACAATCATTAATTCTTCCGAACAAGGTTTTTATTGTTTCATGCATTACAAAGGCAAAAAAAAGAAGCCTAAACCCAAAATAATATATACAGACAAACCTCTCAACTACAGACCCCCATCAATTTGGATGCAATGAACAAAATCTGCAGGCACAATAAAAAAAAAATCTACATAAAAAAAACTTCCAAATCATCAGCAATGTATTTCACAATTTGCAGGTTTAGTGGAACGAGCTATATTAGTTCTCAAAGTGACCACTTGGTGGCGGCAGGCCTTTCAATTGTAAACAAAGATGGGTGTACAGTGTATAAATTACGATACATTAGCACATGCACGAAAAAGTAGCTGTGAGAAATCTCTTATTTTTATTGTTTTGATTAATATATCTAGATTAAGTATATCTTTATTGATGCCATATATGAATGTTTATAGTAATTACATTATAATCTTAACTACTTGTAGTTAGTACAGTGGTTTTATAACTCAAAAATAATCCCTTCCCGTTTACAGACAATCAGTTTTAATGGACTACCCCCCCATTAGTCCGTTAATAAGAGATTTGTCTGTATTTGCAATTTTGCTGTTTCAAATAAGACGTTTTTTAAAGTTGAGTAAAAATTACTTCTGTATAACACAATTATATATATGGTATGGTCTATAGATACAATACAGTGTTTATTTATTTCTGCCGTATATACATGTTTATAGTATTTACATTATAATCATAACTACTGGTAGTTACTATAGTGGTTTTATAACTAAAAAATAATCCCTTCCCATCTATGGACAATTGGCTTTAACAGACCACTCCCCCTCGCCAACCCCCAATTAGTCTGTGGATGAGAGATTTGTCTGTATTTACTATCATGAATGGGTAAATATGCCAGTATATGAAAGAAATGAACAAGACCGTATCCTCAAAACAAAAGGTTTTAAACAACGTGTGGGCCACCCGCTCAACAGTCTAATGGCAGATGATTAAAAAAGAAATACTGGAGCATGGGGGTGTGCCAGACCACAGACATCAGCATTGTTCAATGGCGTACTATAGTTGTATCTGCGATTACAAAGTCTCTACTACAACAAGCATTACAAAAGTGATGACGAGTATTCATTGGCATCACAAAGGTGTCAAAGGGCATAGAATAGACTGTTCATTGACATGACAAAACCATCTACGGACAATCGGCTTTAACAGCCCATCCCTCCTCCCTATTAGTCCGTTGATGAGAGTCTTATATATTATTTTTGAACTTCAGATGATGCTTGGAAGAAAAGGAATCACACTGGCCACCTGAAAATGATCAAAACAACCAAGATGAAGATACCAGATTCATCAGCCTTACAGCAAATGTGGCCAGTGTGAGCTTCTTTACTTCGGAAAATATTAGCAAGTAACATGACAAAAAATAGAGGAATGCCTTTGTTGCATGCTTTTTTGTGAGTTTTTTTTTTTTTTTTTGTATCAGCTGCCAAAAAATGGACTTTAACAGTTCTATAATAAAGATTATTCTCCTGAAGAAGGGCATAGAATAGACTGTGGTATCAACAAATTAAAAATGTCATTAGATCTGAACAATTCATTTCAGAACCTTAGACAGTATGAAGGCCAGAGAATGCATCTACCAAAACACAGTGATTAAAACAACATAGATAAAAAACCTCTGTCCTAAATAATTTGTGGAATTTCTCATTTTACAATGGTGTTCATCATGTACAAGGCCTGAGGTGGAGGGTTACACTGTAAGAGGCACATTTTATGTGGATATGTGGGGGAAGATAATGGTTAACTTTAGACTTGAACAGGTTAAGATTCTTGTGATTGGGGAAGCATCCTCTTGGGAATCGGATCCACAATATAGGAAGAATGGAACTCACAACAACTCGCCAATGGAATACAAAGAGAATAAGTATAATGCTTAATTTCAGAACCTTACTCAGTATGAGGGAGGCCAGAGAATGCATCTACCAAAATAGAGTGATCAAAACAACATAGATGTAAACCTTTAACCAAATAATTTGCGGAATGTTGTTTTTTTTTTTTATTTCATACTCACAGGAATGTCTTCATTGGAATCACCAGCTCTCAACCCAAAATGTGCGGCTTCTTCTTTGACTTCTTTCATGAATAACTGACTTTTCTCTCCTCTCATGCTGCTGCGTCTCATAGAAGCACTGCAAGACAGTCAAAGTAAAACACAACTTATTGTATGACTAATACAAATAATCTTTTTTTAATATTTCCCATTATCTGACACACATTGAAACCCAACAGATGCTCTAAACTGCACTTAGTGTACACAAAATATAAAGTCCAATATAAAATTCATTTATTATGACAATCAAATTCAATGGAATCAAATGTAGAGAATGTAATAAATAATAAGCAATACCAAAACACACACACACAACCCCATCCTGAGTATGACGATAAACTACATCTGCGTCCTGGGTAAGATGATAAGCAACATCTAACAGCAAGGCCTCTGATCAGGAGCTTTTGAGCAGCGTGGAACCACCTCTTAATTGCTGGTGTTCCCAGGTTCACCCTGACCTGGGGTGGTAAAACCTGTTAGGGGTACCAGCTATGGGTAAATAGTTAACTCTCAAAATGGGGTCAAAACACTATGAAAGTGTAAAAATAGGTTTTAATACCAGAAATACTTTGTAAAAAAATTATTACCAGCAATACATTTTTGAAATACATTTAAAAAAAAAAAAAATACCCGCTATGCATTTAAAAAAAAAAAAAAAATTACCTGCTATACATTTTTGAAAAAAAAAAAAAAAAATTACCTGCTATACATTTTTGAAAAAAAAAAATTACCCGCTATACATTTTTGAAAAAAAATTGCCCACTATACATTTTTGAAAAAAAATTACTCACTATACATTTAAAAAAAAAAAATTCCAGCAATAAAAATTTTGTTGGAATTAAAAAACCCATTGAGGTGTTGATATGCCGTAAAACAAACCAATCCAAACCAAGCCACACAGAACCACATTTAATGATTTTCTAGCAGAGTGTTTTATGAGCAAAAAGTGAATTCAGAAAAGATACCCAGCCACCAGATCTTAGAATAAACATATGAACAATCATAGTATCCAACCAGTACCTTGGGAGGAAAAAAAAAATTGAATATTTGGATTATTCAGCTTTTAAGAACAATTTCACAAGCTCACAAGTCGTGATTAATTCCTGCAGACTCACAATTCCTGCAGACTCACAATTCCTGCAGACTATGATAAACAATAATAGCAATGCCCTCTGTATTATGTTAACTGATTTTATGTGTTGGTCCTTGTTGGGGTATTTAATGTCAAATTTTAAATGAGGCCCTTACTGAGGATCCAAGAAAAACATGTGCTAACAATGGCTTGCAAGAAAAGCACACAAATCATTCGATAGAACAGCGGTTGAATTTTTCACTGATATCTTCTCGTGGAATTATACTGGCTTTGAGTAAAATATTTCTTGAAACCTATGTCATCAATTGAATTTACTATTTTAAATACCTGAATTAAATCAAGTCTAAGATGTTCAGTATCAAGTGAGAAAAAGGCAAAATCTATCGAGGTAAGGCATGTTTTTAATTTCAGGAATCATTTTGGTAACGTGTTTTTGTACTTCAACTGCTGTATATCACACTAAATAAAAGTTGACTACAAACAGGAAGTTTTATTTTATTACAGTTTAGCAATATTCTGCAGGTTATTTAAAGCCAGAAAATATTTTTAGATTTTTTTTGGTGATAATTATTTTTGCTGGTAGACATACTAATTAACCTATAGCAGGGGTAAAAAGAGGTGGATACCTTTTCCAAGGTTATTTGCATGTAAGTAAATATAATGAATTGGAACTCAGCTCTCCAATTTTCAATTCCAAGCTGTTATCCATTACACCACCTGCACATCCAAGCTTACGGCACCTGGTATTCCTAAGTGGTCACCCATCTAGGTATTGACCAAGCTCAATGTTGCTTAACTTTAGTGATTATATGAGAACAGGACAAACAGGAATTATAGACTAAAGACAGATGGGCAATAAATAAAGCTTCAGAAAGGTTTCTTTACGTTGTGTGGAAAAGGCTTGGGTGGCTCTTGAGTATAAATAAAATATTTCTATCTATCATACATATACTCAGAATCTGCACTTCTATATCCATGCAACAATCTCATTACACCACCTGCAAGAATTAAATGGTGTTCATTGGCTTTACAGGAGAATAGAAAAAAATGAAACTGAAAAGATCTCTTTCCAGGGCCAAAGTGAAATGTATGACGATCTCTCTATTTTGCCTGAATTCACTTTGAAAACGAATTCTTCAAAAAGCAGGATTTCCACTTGCTACATTGTGGAACATGGCAGATGTAAAATAAAAGACATTTCTCACTTGGTCTTCTTCCAGTGAAATTATTCTTTTCATCTCCAGGAGGAAATAAGAAGCCAACAAAACCAATTAGTCCAAAACAAAATCTCCCATCCCCAGGAATTTTTTTTTTCTTCTCATTATTGGCAACATTCTTTGAATATTCTAACACAGACTTGAAAATCAGTTGACCATTTCCCAAGATAAAATAATGGAATATCTGTATATGCAATATAATTGGTTTCATTGATTGAGCCAAGAACTTTGTTGAAATGGAAGTTGGTTACCAAAAGTCTGGAAGGGACAGGCCAAAAAAAAAAGAAGAATAAAAAATAATCTGGAGTTTTCTTTTAGTTGCTGTGCATATTTTCTTTGTCCTTGATTTTTGCTCTAATCAGAGAGGAACGGTAAACTAGTTTAGTTGCTTTTAATCATATTTTAATATTACCAATATTCGCTAATATATATTTTTTGTTGCATCTCTTTTTTGTTATGAATTTCTTTCTAATACATCTGCTTTTATTGCTCTGACAAATTTTCTGAGAAAACTAGACAAAAAAATAAAAACTTTCTGCCCTGGGGATTGCCAAGCTAAAAAGTTCTGTGTTTAATATTTTTGCTTGCCGTTGCAAGCAAAAATATTTGGAAGTTTGCTGATCTGGTTAGTAACATTTTTTTTGTATACAGTGTAACCCGGATATAAGAGAAACCCGGATATAGGAGAGATTTTCTCTGGTCCCAAATTAGAGCCTGTGTTAATAAAACAAAATAGACCAAACCCGGATATAAGAGACTTCGCCTCCGGTCCCGACAACTCTCTTATATCCGGGTTACACTGTACTAAGTTATCTCCCTTATAATATTCTGAAGCATTTTTAGTGTTTTTGTTTTGTTTTTTTTTGTAAAGATTTTGAAAAGATTTTAATTAAATGCCGCTGTAGTATTCATTCACAAATCATTGACTTGGAACTCTTGAATAATTAAAATATTTCTGCCTTTTTTTAAATCACTTTCTATTGTATAAATTCTTTGTAAAATACACATCTTGGAAACAGAAATTATTTACAGCTCTGCAAATATAAAGTCTCTCTCTCTCATATATATATATATATATATAATTATTATTTTTTTTTTTTTTTTTTAGCCCTCGTTCTGTTTGGACCCCCTAACATATTTTATTTTAGTGCTAACTATTCTAACCTAACTTGTAAGCCTGCATTTTCACCTAGTTAGAAATCCGTCTTTGAATCTATAGAACGGACAGTCTTTGAGAATTAAGTTTGTGAGTCGTCACTACTTTCCATGTTCTAGTTGGCCTTTTTTTCTGCTTGCTTGGTAAAAAATATTGTTTCGAAATGGAATTGTCTGACCATTTCTTTCTCCTGTTGATTTGAATTTTTTTTATTAAAAGCAAGTACCCCAAGCCCACTGTTGGTGGTGGGGGGAGAGGAATGGCCGTTTGACCCTCCCCTCACCCCCCCAGCACTGCGTTCATTGAAACTTGAAGCTTGCCGATAAAGGTAAGCTGAAAACTATCATTAATAACCATGCGAATAAAGGAGATGACTATGAATAATTGCTAGCTTGAGTGGGTTGGTGTTTATGCCGTATTCACAAAGCTGGCTAACCATATTTTTTTTCATATAGGTCAATATAGGGGCTTATACTAAGTTAAAACTTATTGTTGTGAATGTGTATAATACAATCAATATGCTATTCTTATCCCCCAGTACCCTCAACTAGTGTCAGCCCTGCGACTATGCCAACTACATCCCCCTCTATTGTTTTTGTTGTTCCCTGTCGTCATTGTATATGTTATATGTAATAGGAGTAGGTAGGCTTCCTTACCGCCCGGTCTACACTCCTCCCCCTTCTATTGGACATGAGTAGAGGCTCAAACCTTGTTTCATGTTTAGGAAGGGGTTCCCGGATCTTACTGTCTCTCTCTGGCCTCTGTACTGGTGCTGCTGTGTTCCTCCCGTGATGTGTGCAGTCTGTGGCATTACCTGTTCATTTTGAGGGTACACGGTTGACAGTTCCCTGGTTGCTGTTTCCGACTGGTAGTTAGGAGCCCTAACTCTTGCGTAGCGTCTTGAGCGGCCGCTCTGATCAACGGTTGTATAATATCGGGGTGTCTGTAGTGCCATGTCGCGCATGGATAGGTGTCCCTGCAGTCATCTCCGGTGGGCAACCCTGAGGCCACATTATGATTCAGGCTGTGCCAAATTCTCTCTGCCCACATCATAGGTGATAACCGTCGGCTTCCTTTAACTCAGGCCTTCTCTTCTTCTAAGACTAATTTCACATGATTCACATGACTTACAAAGACTGTAAATACAAACCTAAACCAGCCGTCCAAAAATCACCTAAACCTTTAAACATTTCGTTCTCCAACATCTGTGGCATTAGAACCAATTTCTGCAGTGTGGAATCTTTCCTCATTGCAAACTGCCTGGATATACTGGCTCTGTATGAGACCAATCTTGACTCCTCTGTCCCTTCCTCTGATCTCTCGATCCCTGGCTACCTTCCTCTCCTCAGAAAAGACTCTCTAACCCACATGCATGGCCTTGGTGTCTACGTCAAGGACCATCTCCCTCTGGCTAGAGAGTACTCTCTCGAATCGCCGGACCATTCATACTTATGTCTCTATCTCTTCTCAATGCTGTAAGCTATCTCTTCTTCCTCTCAGGACTGGAATACTTGATGTAATTTCTGACAGCATAGACAAGGCTCTCTCTCTCTTCATCCGTTCGCTCACATATTTGTGTTTGGCGATTTTAACGCCCATCACAACAAGTGGCTTAAGAATGCTACTACCGACCTCGCAGGCATTCATACTCTCATCTTTTCAGTATCTCATCCCTCACACAGATAATTGATTTCCCCATGCGTTTTGCTTACAACCGGGACGGTAAGGCCTCTCTCCTCGACCTGTGTTTTACCTCCATCCCCGAGTCTTGTAGTGCCACGCAGCTCTGTCCTCTTGGTAACTCCGATCATGCTGTAGTGTCTGTTAGTATCTCCTTCAACCCCTCCCCCCCTGCAAAGAACCTCCTACCACCAGAACCTTGTTCTGCTATCAATGAGCTGACTGAGACTCGTTCCATGATTTCCTCCGCAATGTCCCCTGGGATGCTGTATTTAAGCTCCCCGTTCAAGAATGTGCTTTAGAGGTCTCTTCCTGGGTTAAAGCTGGAATTGACGCTTTCATCCCCCCCAAGCAAATTTAAGGTCAAACCACGCTCCTCCCCTTGGTTCTCCGCTGCTTGCTCAGCCGCCATTGCCCATAGGAACCACTTCTTCCACCTATTTCATGGTGATATGTCCGACTACAATAGACGCCTATTTACCTCCGCCCGTAACGAGTGTAAGCGTGTCCTCAATGAAGCTAAGTCACTATTTGCTGCTCGGATGAAGGAACGTATTGCATCTCACAAATTCGGCTCCAAGGATTATTGGTGTCTCTGCAAGAGCATTCTGAACAATAGCAAACCTTCCATTCCTCCCCTGTTCAATCAGTTTGAGGTCCTGACCACCTCTGCCGGCAAGGCTGAATGCTTTGCTCGGAAATTTTCTTTCAATTCATCGCTTGACTCTTCCGGGGTACCCATGCCCGATTTCCCTACCAGAACTGAGGCCCATATCCCCGTCATTGGTATTGGGCATTATCGCTAACATAGATCACCACAAGGCTACTGGTGGAGATGGGATACCAGCCATTGTCCTAAAGAAATGCACACCTGAATTGGCACCTGCCCTCTCTAAATTATACAACTACTGCCTCAAGGAGTCTTGTTTTCCTGACTGCTGGAAGTCCTCATCCATTGTTCCTGTCTTTAAGAACTCTGGTGACCCCTCCGACCCTTCTAATTACCATCCTATCATTCTCCTACCCCTCTTCGGCAAAGTCTTCGAAGCCCTTATTAACACCGAAGTGATTAATCACCTTATATCCCATGATCTGCTCTCAGACAAGCAATATGGTTTCCGCTTTGCCCGATCTACAGCCGATGTGCTTACGGCCATCACTGAATTTGTCTACCAAGCTATTCATAATAACGGTGAAGCTCGTGCCGTGGCCCTAGACATCTCCAAAGCATGTGATAGGGTTTGGCATGCCAGCCTTCTTTGCAAGCTTCAGGGTTATGGTATTACAGGTCCATTGTTTGACCTAATACAATCATTCTTGTCAAAACATGAATTGAAGGTCGTTCTCAACGGATTCATCTCCAGCTCCTATCCCACTAACGCAGGTGTTCCTCAATGCTCCATTCTAGGCCCTACTCTGTTCCTTATATTCATAAATGATCTTCCCGACGCCATAGATTCCCAAGTTGGCATCTACGCAGATGACACCACAATTTACTCTTGCCTCAAAAACAAATCTAGTGATGCTGACAAAGTTAACCTGGCAGTTCGTCTCGAAAAGGACCTACAATCGGTTGTGAACTGGGGCAAGAATTGGTTGGTTAACTTTAACGCCTCTAAAACAAAACTGCTCTCTATTAACCACCACAGGGATCCATCCCTGCATCCCATTAGAATGTCTGAAGCCCAACTTCTCGAGAGCTCCTCTCTGCGGCTGCTCGGTCTCACGCTGTCCGCTGACCTGAGATGGAACAAATACATCGAGTCAATTGCTTCATCCACCGGAAGAAAAATTGGCTCCCTGTGCCAGGCCAGGAAATTTTTCTCCCCGGAATCGATCCTCCAAATCTATAAATCAACCATTTGCTCTTGCATGGAGTATTGCTGCCATATATGGTCTGGAGCCCCTGGCGTTAGCCTCAAGGTTCTTGATAAGATCCAGAGATGGATATGCAACGTAATTGGCCCTGATCTGTCATCTTGTCTGCAGTCGCTCTCTCACAGACGCGCCGTTGCCTCGCTCTGTCTTTTTTACAAATACTTTCACGGTAACTGCTCCAATGAGCTGCTTTCGCTGCTTCCCAGGCCTCATGAATTTAAGCGTCCTACGAGGCTGGCATCCCATTCCTACCCCTTCACTGTTGAAACTGTTAGATGTAGACATCTCTTCTACTCCAATAGCTTCATCTCTCACACCTCTCGCCTGTGGAACTCCCTTCCTTATTCCTGTTTCCCTGACAAATATAATCTCTAACTATTTAAGTGTAACGTCAACCGACATCTCCAGTTGCCTTGATCTATCCACTTCCCTTCTCCACATCCTTTCCCCCCCTTTCATTCCTATCTGCTCTCGCTCCAAATCTTCTGTAACCCCCTTGCCTAGATCGATCCACTATCTTTCTCCACATCCTTTCCTCTACCACTCCTATCTGCTCTTCCTCCAAACCTTCTGTAACCCCTTGCGTGCTAGTGGCTTCCAGCCTTGCTTGGGGTGATAAGCTTAAAAAAAAAAAAAAAAAAAAATACAGTCTTTGTTCAGACATTTTTTTACTATAATCTCTGTCTTTTTATCTATTATTATATATTGCCATTTCTGTCTGAACTCTGTCGATTCTGAAAAGAAAAGGCTGTGACAGTTCAGACAATTTGCGAAACAATATGGATTTTACAATTTTCAGTTTCCCAGCATTTTCCATGGGTTAATGATGAGGTAATTTATTGGAATTTCTCTCTGGATAGAAGTCTGGAAGGGACAAGCCAAAAGAAGAAAAGAATCAAAACTAAAAGAATAAAGATTTATTTTCATTAGATAAAAAGAGTTTTACATTACTTTTACTACAGTCCAACCTCTTTAATATGGTAATCTGTGATCTGGCAACCCCCTCCCATGCTCCAGTATTTCTTTTTTAATCAACTGCCATTAGACTGTTGAGCAGCTATGTGGGCCACACATTGTTTAAAACCTTTTGTTTTGAGGATACAGTCTTGTTCATTTCTTTCATATACTGGCATATTTACCCATTCATGATAGTAAATACAGACAAATCTCTCATCCACAGACTAATTGGGGGTTGGCGAGGGGGAGTGGTCTGTTAAAGCCAATTGTCCATAGATGGGAAGGGATTATTTTTGAGTTATAAAACCACTATAGTAACTACCAGTAGTTATGATTATAATGTAAATACTATAAACATGTATATATGGCAGAAATAAATAAACACTGTATTGTATCTATAGACCATACCATATATATAATTGTGTTATACAGAAGTAATTTTTACTCAACTTTAAAAAACGTCTTATTTGAAACAGCAAAATTGCAAATACAGATAAACCTCTTATCAACAGACTAATGGGGGGGTAGTCCATTAAAGCTGATTGTCTGTAAACGGGAAGGGATTATTTTTGAGTT
Source organism: Acanthosepion esculentum (assembly GCA_964036315.1). NCBI lineage: Eukaryota > Metazoa > Mollusca > Cephalopoda > Sepiida > Sepiidae > Acanthosepion > Acanthosepion esculentum. Next base: position 111,217,197 of record OZ038485.1, on the reverse strand, counting down.
ATAAAACAACTGTACTAACTACAAGTAGTTAAGATTATAATGTAATTACTATAAACATTCATATATGGCATCAATAAAGATATACTTAATCTAGATATATTAATCAAAACTATAAAAATAAGAGATTTCTCACAGCTACTTTTTCATGCATGTGCTAATGTATTGTAATTTATGCACTGTACACCCATCTTTGTTTACAATTGAAAGGCCTTCCGCCACCAAGTGGTCACTTTGAGAACTAATATAGCTCGTTCCACTAAACCTGCAAATTGTGAAATACATTGCTGATGATTTGGAAGTTTTTTTTATGTAGATTTTTTTTTTATTGTGCCTGCAGATTTTGTTCATTGCATCCAAATTGATGGGGGTCTGTAGTTGAGAGGTTTGTCTGTATATATTATTTTGGGTTTAGGCTTCTTTTTTTTGCCTTTGTAATGCATGAAACAATAAAAACCTTGTTCGGAAGAATTAATGATTGTTTTATTTCCGGTTTTTAACTTTGTTCTACTTTTGATAACACAACAATATATATGTTTACATAGCTTTTTGAATTAGGGGTGCTTTGTGTCATCTGGCATTTTCTGTGGCCCAGTAGTGGCCAGATCCCAAGGGTGCCACGTTTGCATAAAGTTTGGCATATATAATTAGAGCACCTGCGATAGAGAAATGACAGGCTCATATATCTCACAAGGTGTTGATAGTAAGTTTATTTCCCACCAAATACTTCACAATTGAGGCCGCCTTTCAAATCGTTTCCCAACCATTTTTGTTTTTTTACTGTGAAGCAATGGCAGATTTTCTACATTCTGAAAGAATCATTAATGGATCTGTGTGTAGTAACTTGACTGAATCACTGTGTTTCTAAATGCCTCACAAGGCATTTTGCACAATATATGTACAGTGTAACCCGGATATAAGAGAGTTGTCAGGACCGGAGAAGAAGTATCTTATATCCGGGTTTGGTCTATTATATATACATTAACACAGGCTCTAATTTGGGACCAGAGGAACATCTCTCTTATATCCGAGTTTCTCTTATATCCGGGTTACACTATAAGCAAAGGTAATAAATTTAAATTATATACATTCAGACTAATGTCCTCATCTTTGTTGTTGTCTCTTCTGGCCTTCTTTGGATGGGAATATCAGTCCTAATGTAAATAATCCTAATTCCACGTCAGAAATTTAAACAGAAATAGCAATATATAAAAATATGGAGATTACAGTACAAAATGGCTGAACAAAGACTGTATTTATAAAGAGGCTTTATATTTCCAGAGTTGTAAATAAATTCTGTTTCCAAGATGTGTATTTTACAAAGAATTTATATAATAGAAAGTGATTTAAAAAAAAAAGGCAAAATTTTTTTATTAATTATTTAAGAGTTCCAAGTCAATGATTTGTGAATGAATACTACAGCCGCATTTAATTAAAATCTTTTCAAAATCTTTACAAAAAAAAAAACAAAAAACAAAAACACTAAAAACGCTTCAGAATATTATAAGGGAGATAACTTGTACTTACTAACATTTTGTTTCGTGTACTAACAAGATCAATATTTTCCAAATATTTATGCTTGCAACATAGAACACAGAACTTTTTAGCTTGACAATCCCCAGGGCAGAAACAGTTTTTTTTTCGTCTAGTTTTCTCAGAAAATTTTGTCGGAGCAATAAAAGCAGATATATTAGAAAGACATTCATAACAAAAAAGACAGGTAACAAAAAAATATATATCGACGAATATTGGTAATATTAAAATATGATTAAAAGCAGCTAAATTAGTTTACTGCTCATTAGAGCAAAAATTAAGAACAAAGAAAATATGCACAGCAACTAAAAGAAAACTCCAGATTAATGTTATATGCAAGTAAAATTATAACATTAAAGGCTAATTACCTTCAAGCCTGCTAATCCCTCTTTCTGCTTATAGACAGATGGTTGGTAGGACTTAATATATACTTTCCAGTGATAATTAAGATTAGCCTTACTCAGCACTGAGAGCATGATTGTGCTATAAGAGCCACCTTGTCCCTCTAGCTCTCATAGTCCTAGCGTAGCATCAGAACATCCTCCAGCAGCAGATTAATCTGCTGAAGGTCCTGGTGGACAATGTTTTACCAGCAGCTGCAACATTATCTTCAGTTTCCAGATGGTCAAACTGGTAGATGTTTCTGGTAGGGTGTTTATCAGCAAAGACATGACCAAGCCAGCAAACATGGCATTGAGGGGATGATGGCCATTTTTATCTTCCAGAGTTCCAATAATGCTTTATGTTCTAAAAGTTTTACATCAGCATATTTGCACTATTTTATATTTTTAGGGTCAGAAATGCTGGTTTAGAAACTATTGACCAAGTTCACCAAATGCATATTTGAACATCTATCTCAGGATTATATTTAGCAAGCTTCTCTTGCAAAAACCATTTCAGAGAGTTTGTTCCTTACTGGCTACTACACCTGATCTAAAACTGGTACAAATATTTGACCAAGTCCCCACTTTAATCAGAAGACCAAAAGTAATCATTACTAACAAACAAAAAGTAGTTCTTTCAGAAAAAATTACACTTTTACAATAGCTTTAAAAATGACTCATTCAAAATAACATTTGCTTAAGTAATATTTTAAAAAGGAAAAAAATTACTTAAATATAATTGAAGCATTCATAGTTTATTTTTTCAATCTTGCTTGAGCAAATCCTATTTTGTTTCTGTACAAATTTTTATAAAGTAAAAGAAATATTTGAAATTAAACTCAAGTTAGAATAGCTCATTAGTAATCACAGCACATATACTGGGTTGGGGTGTTAGTTTTTTTGTAAATCTTATTAAAATTAGAAGCAATATTGTCAATCAAGAAAAAATTTCACAAGTGATATTTTATATTTTCTAGTATGCTCTCTAGTTTCTGATTGGACAATTTTGTTTCTATTTTTATCAGAAGACTTTCCTGATGAATTGATAACCGGAATACATTCTTGAAATGTAATTTGAATTTTATTATTCAGATTGGATATTGGTTTAAAAATTAGTGCAAAATCTAGCACCATTCCATTGAAAATAAAATGAAGATAACCAATACTGAGAAAAACAAAATAAATAAGCATAACAAGTTTCAAAACCAAACAAGCAAGTTTTGCAATTTTCAACACAAGGCAAAAACACAAATAATAAAAAAATAGAAATCCATGCAAACAGATGAAGAAAAGAAAGAAAAATCAAGAAAAAGAAGAAACAAAAAGAAGTCAACAACCAAATAGAATAAAGAATCATTTTCTCAGAGTTAAAAAAAGGAAGTAGAAAAAAAGAAGAGAAATTAGGTCAATACTTAATAAATAAATAATAATATAAATTATAATAAATTAGGTCAATACTTAATAAATAATAATATATAAATTAGGTCAATACTTAATAAATAATAATATATAAATTAGGTCAATACTTAATAATAAAAAACTGAAAAAAAATTTCAAATAAGAATCGAAATCATTATGAGACGTTAATATCTTGTTCATTAAAACTACATATTTCTGGAATAATCTACCAATGACAACCATGTGTGTGTGTGGGTGGGTGTGTGTGTGGTTGTCATTGGTAGATTATTGAACTTCATTCCACATCAGGGTTGAAGCCTTGCTCAATGGTCCAATCTCCTGATGGAGATATGGTGTTTTTTCAACATTGTCACAGGAGTCTTGCAGAGAGATACTTTCCTTTTCGTCCCATGCCTAGATTACGCCCTGTGAACATCTGATCTAAACATAGATCTGAGGTTCATCCTTGAAAAAGCAAGAAGTTCATGACACCCGGCAGAAACAACAGACGTAGATTATGCAGATGACTTTGCTTTGATAAAGCTACCAAACTTCTTCATCTTATCAAAGAAGCAGCCAGCAACAGTGGTTTCTACATTAATGCTGGCAAAACAGAACTTATCAGCTACAACCAAGAAGGAGAAATTAAATTGAAAAAATGGCAACAACATCAAATCCGTCCAGGAATTTGTTTACTTTGGCAGTAGCATCAAGTCAATGGAGAGAGACATCAAAATCCGTAAAGGCAAGGCCTGAGGTGTTCTTAATTGTCTGAGCACCATCTGGAAATTCTCCCTCTCTGACAATCTTAAGAGGGACTTCTTTAAGGCCACAGTAGAATCTGTCTTGCTCTATGGATCAACAACATGGACACTGACAAAACACCAAGAAGCATCATTTGACGGAACATACACAAGGATGTTATGAGTTGTATTGTGCTTTCGACAATTTCAGACTGTCATCTTCAGGGTGCAATTTTCCCATACATAGGCAAACACCAAGACAAAATATGTGTAGACTGAAAGAGTTTTTTAAAAAAATTATGCTATTTAGTTTCAGTCAGATCTTATCATAACATACAGACCATAATGCTATGAAAATCAAGAATCAGCTTCTATTGGATTTTCCACTTTTTTCTTCAGGAGCCAGTCTGAATGTAACAGCTGCTTTGCTAATTGGATCATGGAGATCACCTGTTGCAGTTATTCCACTCTAATCATTTAACATTTACAAATCTACCATTTATCCATGCATTGAATACTGTTGCCATATTTAGTTGGATGCTCTTAAGGATCTTGACAAAATCCAAAGAAGGATCTGTAATGTAATTGATCCTGACCTGGTATCTCGACATTGGCCACTTTCTCACTGACATGGTGTGGCTTCCCTCTGTCTTTTCTACAAATATTTTCATGGCAACTGCTCTGATGAGCTTTTTTCTCCTGGTGCCTGATTACATGAATTTAAATGTGTTACTAGTTTGCTGTTGAAATAGCTAAATGCAACCGACACTTCTACTCCAACAGTTTCTTTTCTCGCACTTCCCACCTGTGCAACTCTCGTCTGTTTACTTGCTTCCCTCATAACTTCAATCTTCAAAAACTTAAATGCAATGTCAATTACCACTTTTATCTTCTTGAATCCCGTTCATCTTTTGTTCTGTCTTCAGTCCTCCCTCGGCCCAGTCTTTTCTCTCACTTTCACTCTCTGTAACACCCTGCGTACTAGTCGCATTCCTGCCTTACTTGGTGTGAAATGATTAAAAAAATAAATATTCTAGAGGCTGAGTATTTTTTTTTTTAATCTATGATGCATCTGTAGAATAACAGTTGGTAAGCTGCAATAGAACGAGGCTAGAATTGCGACGGAAGAAATACCTGACAAAAATGAATAATTGAAAATCTACAAAATTAAAATAGGAATAAAATTTTTTAGAATAAAAAAAGAAATTAAAGAAAGAGTTAAATGAGTTGACATGCAAAGATACAGTCAAAAAAGAAAAAAGAAAAAAGAAAAGAAGATAGTAAAAGTTCAAGAGTTTTAAAAACAATATTGAGAGTTAAGGCATTCCAAGACCATCGATTTTTGAAGGCAAATCAAAAAGAAGATTGGTGTCAAGAGAGAATTCATAAGAATCAACAAGGATATTACCTTATATACTTGTATAAAGTCGATTCCTGGTGAATAACTGGTCTTTGATATTTGGCCCAAAACTCAAGTCTCCATAATTTCTGACCTACTTTCTTTTATACTTGGTCTTTGAAAGTTTTCTACAGATCTACTCTGACCATTAAGGTAAGTCGAATAAAGATAGTAACTAATATACCTTTGCCCTGTAATAATCATAACCACCACCCACTTATTAACCCTTTGAGCCCTGACCACCACTTTACCGGTGGTAGATTTGTTTGGTTTGGTTTATGGCATATCAACCTCAATGGGTTATTTAATGCTGACAAGATTTTTATTGCTGGTAACAATTTTTCAAACATTTATTGCTGCTAATATTTTTTTTTTTTTTTAAATGTATTGCTGGTAATAATGTATTGCTGGTAATAGTTTTTTTTACAGAAATTATTATTGTTTATTATAACCTATTTTTACACATTTTGACCCCAGTTTGGGGGGTTCACTATTTGCCCATAGTTAGGACCCTAACAGATGCTACCACCCTGAGTCAGGGTGGACCTGGGAACACTAGCAATTAAGAGGTGGTTTCACGCTCCTCAAAACCTCCTGCTGTTGCATGTAGTTTATAATCTTACGCAGGACATGGATGTAGTTTATCATCACATCCAGGACGGCTGGTGGTAGAGAAAAATGACTTAATGCCCAGCCACCGGTTAAATGGTGGGTAAACACTTGTGTCGTGTTTTGCTATTGGTTGTCGTATTTTGAAGAGCCAATCAGAAAAGCCGTAATATTCTGATGTCATCGAACGTTATACCAACATGTCTGCACCTTTTCATTGTGTTTTGTGCATGTGTTTTTGGTAAAAAAAAAGATCGTTTTTACCATGAAGCGTGCACAGTCTCAACCTGGACCCTTACGGAAGCAATCAGGGATAAAATGTGCGAGAAAAGAACTCTATACAGTACAGCAAGTAATTGATATGCTTCATGATTTATCGGAACTACAGTACGATAATGATTATTCAGGAGCTCAGGCAGAAGGGTTAAAATTTTTCAGGAATACAGGGCTCAAAGGGTTAATTTGAAAAAAAAATCCCACCTCTATTTCCTCAACTCCTGCTTATTTTTTTCAAGGAAAAATTTCAATTCTAAAAAAAAAAACCCAATCATTTAGAATTGCAAAAGATTTGATATAGATTCTAAAACTTCATTCAAATTATATCACTTACAACTATATCATGTTGAAACACCGGTTTTCGTACAAACACCACAGTTAAGCAACGTCAATAATGATCAGTACCTAGATGGGTGACTGCTTGGAAATATCAAGTGCTGTAAGCTTGAATGTGTTGGGGGTGTAATGGAAAATGGATCAGACTTTTTTAATTAAAGAGCTGTTTGTTATATTCACATGTGTAAATACCTTTGGATCCAATTCTTCCCTCCCAGCTATGGGTTAACTAGTGAGACTTGTATCTCAAAATCATTATGTTAAAAAAGAAAAGAAAAACTCCTACAATCTAAAAATATTTCTGGCTTTAAATAACCTGCAATGGGTTGATAAGCATTAAAAAATCAACTTATAATAATTCATTCAATTCTTAAAGTTCTTTTGATGCATAACAAATGTAAATAATCATCGAGTCATATAATATAATATAGTATAATATAATATAGTATAGTATAATATAATGTAATATTAATATAATATAATATAGTATAATATAATATAATATAATATAAAATGATGTCATTTTTTTTTTAAAGCAAAAAATGTTTCCAAGAAGGAAGATTTGAAGCTAAGACTTATAATCTTTCCAAAGAAATTCCATTTGAGTTTTTGCAAGAACCCAAACCTGCGGTGCCAAATATGATGCCCTTACAGGAATTTACAAAAATTAAAACGTAAACAAGGATGTGGTATTCCTCGCTTGAATTCAGCATATGCTTGATGGGGTGTAAAACATCAAACTTCATTCATGCGTTTTAGAAGTCAGTTCAGTTGCAAAAATCCGCGAAGAAAATTTTAACAGATGAAAAACATCCTTTGTTAAAACTTATATTTATTTATGGTAAAAGTTAGGAGATTTTGTTTTAATGCTACTAGGCTGGCATCTCGCTCACACCCTTTCACTGTCAAAAAGTTAAATGTGGCCATCTCTCCTACTCTAATAGCTTCATGTCTCGCACCTCCCATCTGTGGAATTTCCTTCCTATTACTTGTTTCCCTGATAGCTATAATCTCCAACTATTCAAATGTAATGTCAATTGACATCTCCAGATGCCCTGACCTATTCTCTGTCATTCTCTTCATCCTTTCCTCTGTCACGCCTCTTTACTCTCGCTCACACTCTGTAACCTCCTTGCATGCTAGCAGCATCTCGCCTTGCTTGGGGTGAAATGCTTAATAAAAAAAATAAAAAAATAAATAAAAATAATTTACATACCTTTCCTTCATTAAAAAAAAAAAAAAAAAAATTCTAGACTAATTCTCATATTTTGTAACTCTGTTTTGCATATCCCATTAGAATGTCTGAAGACCAACTTCTCGAGAGCTCCTCTCTGCAGCTGCTCGGTCTCACGCTGTCCGCTGATCTGAGATGGAACAAATACATCGAGTCAGTTGCATCATCCACCGCAAGGAAAGTTGGTTCCCTGTGTCGAGCCAGGAAATTTTTCTCCCCAGAATCGATCCTCCAAGTCTATAAATCGACCATTCGCCCTTGCATGGAGTATTGCTGCCATATATGGTCTGGGGCCCCTGCTGTTTGCCTCAGGGTTCTTGATAAGATCTAGAGACGGATATGCAATGTGATTGGCCCTGATCTGTCATCTCGTCTGCAGTCACTCTCTCACAGACGCGATGTTGCCTCGCTCTGCCTTTTTTACAAGTACTTTCACGGTAATTGCTCCGAGGAGCTGCTTTCGCTTGTCCCTAGGCCTCGTGAATTTAAACATCCTACGAGGCTGGCATCCTGTTCCCACTCCTACACCGTTGAAACTGTTAAATGTAGATGTCTCTTCTACTCCAATAGCTTCATGTCTCACACATCTCGCCTATGGAACTCCCTTCCCTATTACTGTTTCCCTGACAAATACAATCTCCAACGGTTTAAGTGTAGCGTCAATCGTCATCTCCAGTTGCCTTGATCTATCCACTTCCCTTCTCCACATCCTTTCATTTTTCATTCCTATCTGCTCTCGCTCCAAATCTTCTGTAACCCCCTTGCCTTGATCGACCCACTGTCTTTCTCTTTCTCCACATCCTCTCCTTTACCACTCCTATCTGCTCTTCCTCTAACCCTTCTTTAACCCCTTGCGTGATAGTGGCCTCCAGCCTTGCTTGGGGTGATACGCTTAAAAAAAAAAAAAAATTTCACCTCAAATTATTAGATTAAAAAAAAAAATACCCCACGTAATTCTAAATCCCCATTTTATTTGAGTTTCAAGAGTAGTTTACAGAATGGCAAAAAGCATGACAATAGCCTTACTTAACCATGCGGTTTTTCTTGTCAAATTAATGAGGGTGATGTCTATATAAGAAAATCTCTCAAGACAGACTAACAGTTCAATATTGATTGATCGATTTGCTTCTTTTACAGCTTATCAGCCTTTTGTGGGTTATTTAAAGCCAAGACATATTTTGGCTTGTAAGAATAACTTGTTTTTGCAATTAACAATTTTTTAAGGATGAGATGTGTTCATACCTTTCCCAAGGGATTGTATGCGTGTGTATAAGTAAATGTCATGAACCCAACAGGAATTTGAACTCGGCTCTCTAATTTCTCATTCCAAGGTCGTATTCGTTACACCACCTACACATCTGCTTATAGGTTCAAGTCTCATAACAAACTACATGTTTATTTTGATTTCTTTCTACTTACTCTAGCAATTGACAAGCTCTTTGAATGTTTGAAAACAAACAAATCCCATGTTGCTGATTTTAGATCATTCATTTTATAAGAATGATGTCTTCACCAATTTAACCAAGGGAAGCTTGCATTTAAGCAGGTCACTTACGCATTCTGTTGCTACACCTTCATTTTGATTAGTAAGGCCGGATCAAATTTAAGGAGATTTGAATGTGCACATAATAGTCAGAAGTTGTTTGCCATTATGAAGATGAAGTACAGTACTTCCTCGGTTATCTGGACATATTAGGACAGGTGGAAAAAATATGTCCAGATAATGAATTATCTGGAATTACGTATTATCTACATTATCAATAATTCAAAATACGCTTTTAAGTAGGCGCCCGAGGAGGTCGTCAGTGATGTTTTGACTTGGTTTATCAGGGAGTTTCGGGTCTTTCAACATCATATTCCCCATCACCAAATCGACCCAATCAGGGGGAGATCAAACCCTGATTCCCCCTCACAGTGAAACGCTAACAGCTACTCTGGCCTTTTGAAAGAATTAGATGAAGAAAGATCACGTATTCAGCACATCCGATTGGATGTTTGTACAACCAATCAGCTGCGCAAACTATCTTTTAAATGGCCCGCAGTGGGGACTGGCTTCTTTTCTTTTGGTGGATAGCAGTTTCAATGGATAACCGAGGAGGTAATCTTAATATTCCTAAGTTTAATCCCTAAGTATTGTATCAAAAAAGAATGAAAAATAAAATTTAATGTTTATATCATCAAATAACATTTTCAAATATTTTGTCCAGTTTATTTTTTTTATGTAAAAATGTGTCAAATTTTCGTTTGTTTCCAAGGGTCCTAAAGTTTTTCTGCAGAGCATTTTTCTCTTAAACATTTGCACACATTCATCTTAGCTACTACTATGTCTGGGGGCCAGTTATAAATAAAAGGACAACATATCAAGTTGTAAGTCTTAGTGACAGACCAAGTTAAAGTTTGAGTTGAAGTAGTAAGAGGGGTCACTAAAAAAAAAAAAGTCTTCCTGTGTCTCATCTGTTCCCTGTCATATGAAAACCATCTTCATAAGAAGAAAATGCCTGAACAAAAGAATTTTTGTAAAAGTCACCTAAACAGTTTTTTTGATAATAGTATTTTGGTATTTGCACTTTATGTGCTTTTTTCTTTGCTTTTGTCAGCCTAGTTGAATATTTTACAAGGTTAAATTTCTATAACCTCAACCTTCCACAAATACATGCAGTAATATTAAAAAATACTATACAAGTTTTATTTTTAGCAGTTTGTCTTCTGAGAAGCAAATCATATTTGTACTTCTATATTAAACAAATATGACAGTAGCACCACAAATCATATATATATATATATATATATATATATATATATATATATATATATATATATATATACACACACACACACACACACCCTTGTACTAATTAATTGTAACAGCACTTTAGTTTCCTTTCTTTCACCATACGGTCAGTTTTAGACTCACTGGTGTGAAAGGGTTTAATTGATTTCTAATTTTTCCTCAGATTAGGTCATTTGTAGTGGTGTGCAGTAATATGAATCTATTTTTGGGGTTTATGATAAAATTTGTTTGACCTTGAAAAATATTGCATCATCCATGATTGCATCAGATTTTTATCATGCCCAGACACTATTGTCTCAACTGTTGATTAGTTGTCCTATGGCCATTGTCTGTGATGGATGTTATTCCAAGGAAGCGTATAAAAATTGTAACACTGCACGAATACACTAGCAAGCCTTACCAGTGAGCAAATCAAAGTACTATAGACCGGCCTGGAAACTCTCCTGATTAAATCCAATCGAGAATCTGTGGTCAATCTGCAAGGAATGACTTTATCGAATGGACATACAAAGTATTAACATGTGCAGTGGGTCATGTTTCATTGGAAAAATATGAAAAGAAATAAAGTAAATAATAACGGAATTATTATTTTGTTTGAATTAATTTGCACCACGGTGTACGTGTGTTTGTGTGTGTTTGTATTTCTAAAGAATTAATAGAGTTTTAATCTGGCATCTTTATTACTTCAAGCATTATTATAGTGGACACTTTGTATTTCCAACAGAGGCGTCATTTTTCATTTATAAACAGTGAGTATTACATTTATTGACCTTGGCCCATTCAAGAAATCATAGAAAAGAAAATGCGTTCTCTGGCTGGGATCGAACCTGCATCCCCATTTTGTTGGGAAAACCCAGTTTGATCCAGTGTGCTTTTCCACTTGGACACATTTCTCGAATGTGCAGGCTGATAGACATATAAAACACTGTTTAATAAATTAAATGCTTACTGTGCTTCATGGCCAAGTGGTAATGAATGCCAGATCAAATAATAGCTTTCCCTACAAAGGGGGATGCAGGTTCAAACCCTGCCAGAGAACAAATTCCTTTTCTACAGACTGATAGATATAATACACACTATTTAATGAATAAAAAATGGGACACCCACTGTTATCACTTTGGTGTTGACCTCAGTCTCTACTACATACACTCTATATGTTGCAGCATAACTACAGACAATAATGGGTATGTCCCCATTCACATAAATACAGTAGTAAATACTGTATGTTGGTCTGCAATTGGAGATTCATTGTGGAATTCACTTGACTCACTTCTAGCAGTTGACTATTACTTCTATGCACTACTGACGAATTTTATATGTGTTGTTCATGTCCCAAGTATTATTGTTCATTACCAAACTTTGTTTGATTATTCTATTTAGTAACCTTCCCTAGGTTACAACAATATATATATATATATATATATATATAAAATTGGTTATAAATTTATTTTAGAAGACATACATATATAAAAAGACCTCATTGGAATAATCCCCACCACTTACTAATTTGGCTATATATATATATATATATATATATATATATAAATATAAAAGTGAACATAGAAGTCAACAGGCAACAGTCTGTTTCATGTCAGATGCAATCGTTAGGCCTGACGATTGCATCTAGCATGAAACAGACTGTCGCCTCTAAGTGTTGACTTCTATGTTCACTTTTATATTTACACACGCTCTATCTCTGATATTGAGCACTTTATCCCATACATATAGCACACTTTAAGACTATATTTCTTTATATATATATATATATATATATATATATATATATATATATATGAATGAATGAAACGGTGGCCTTTGCCATAACCAAAGTTTTATGCTTACAAAGTCAGCTAAAGATTGTGTGAACCATGGGTTATGTCTAGGGTCACCTTTCATAGGATTTAATGTTGTTAAGAGTTTTTTGCTCTGTCTAGGCCAGTGTTTCTCATCAGTTTTCAGTCCATGGACATTTTTTTTTTCCTTCAATAAGTTCAAATGGATGATACTACATTCACTTTTAGGTTGTTCAATTTTCACACTAAAATACTCAATGAAAAGACTAAGTAGTCTATTTACACTTCAAATTTATTTTAGTAAACAAATACTATATATAATATAAATTTTTTATATGAATAAAAAAATTATATTATATATAGTATATATAACATTTTTTATAAATATATAATAAATATATATGATAAAAATAAAATATATATAGCACTGCATAATAACTACATAATTTCAAATTTAATGGACATGTGAGTAATTAAACAAAATATTATATTTTTTAATTCTTCAAAGTATGAATAATTTAGACACATTTTTCTGAAATGGCTACAATTTTTTATGGATATGAATTCTCTGTGGACCACCAGTGGTCCACCTGGACCACATTCAGAATCATTGGTCTAGGCAATCTAGGCTTTGGACACTTTAGGTAGGTTTGCCTTTTCTATTTTTCTTCTTTCAGTATTGTTGTTTTGTTTGTGATTTTATCTGGATAAGAGTTTTAGGTTTTGTCAAGTTGTCCATTCGTTCAATCAACAATTTTTGTTTTTCTTCAATATATATATTTTATTTTTCACATATATATAAATAAGGTATCTTTCTCCATAGAAGATCATATATTGAAGTGTATATAAAAAAAAAAAAATAAAAGTTTAGTTTCACTATTTAAATGACATCATCTTGATTGACTTGAAAATGGTTCCAGTAAACGAGAGAATGCCAGGATTATACATGACCCATATATGTTAATCTGCCTATTTACTTTGATGTTCAACACAATTGGCACGCATTGTTTTTCAAGTTTCTTTAACCATTCCAAAAGAAATCGTAATGTTTGGTTATTCAAAAATACGGCTCTACAGTTGCTATCATCCCCAAATCATTTGAACTTTTCAGCACTTCTTGAACACACACAGAGACGCACTATACAGAATAAATACGGTCTATTTTTCAAACATGCACACAATGCTGGAGATATATTCATGCCTTTCGCAAGGGCAACAGTGTGAAATAAACAGCTGAAATTTGAATACCCATATGCAAGTAAAAATGAAAAGCCAAAAACACTTTTCTTCATCTGTATATACATACGTAGCTATAAACACACAAAATATGTATTGATCCGTTATATATATATATGTATGTATGTATCCATTTTGTGTGCACAGGTGATTGTGATGTTAATAGCAAGAAGTGACACAGCAAAGAAATAAAAATAAAAGTTTTAAAAAAATCAACGCAGTAATAACTATGCAAAATCTGTGAAAGCCTTAAGTGTCTTGTGTTGGAATATAAGCACCAATCTCCAAGAGTAGCAGACAATATTGAACGAAAATCCTTTTTTTTTCTTTTTCTGGAAACAGCAAGAATATTTGGTATCAAAGAAATTATCATATTAGGAGAATGTCAACAACATCTTGCCAGATGCTGACTAATTTTTTTTTTTTTTTGGTTTGGGTGGGGGAACAAATGTTGTGTGACAAAGATTCTTTTCTTTTCCCTGCGGATTTGAAATATTTTGTTTTAGTCAACTATGTTATTTACAAGCAGTTTTAATAAACTGCACAAAAGAAGCACTTCTCTCCTATCTTAATGGTAAGTGTAATTGGTTTGATAAGGTCACATTGGTAGTTGATAAAAAAAATGACCTTCAATCTGTTGTTAAATGGGGCAAGAAATAGCTCGTTAATTTTAATGTCTCCAAAACGAAACTGCTCTTTTTCAATCAGCTGAAAGAACATACTTTGCCTTCCATCAGCATGGCTGATACTAACCTCCAGGAGAGTGACTTGTTGCACCAACTCGGGCTAACGTTTTCTGCTGATATGAAGCGGAAGGATTATATTGAATCAATTGCTAGGTCTGCTGCTAGGAAAGTTCGTTCACTATATGGTTTTAGATAATTTTTCTCATTAGAATCTATCTTAGACATTCATAAGTCTACTATTCATCCATGCATTGAATATTGCTGCCACATCTGGTCTGGTGCAACCTTGTATTTTCACTTGATAAAATCTGCAATGTTATTGGTCTTGACCTGGCATCACACCTTCAGTCACTTTCCCATCACTGTAACGTAGCTTCCCTGTACATTTTCTATAAATATTTTCCTGGTAATTGTTCTGATGAACTTACCTCTTTGGTACCTAGACTTTAGAAATTAAGTGCCGTACTAGATTGGCAGTTAGGTCTCATCATTTTACAGTTGAAATGACTAGATATAACTAAGTTTTATGATAACAGTTTTTTTTCTCTCACACTTCTTGTTTGGAATTCTGTTCCAGCTTCTTCCATTCCAGTCAACTTTTATCTTCAAAAATTCAGATGCAATATCAATCGCTGTACACTTAATTCTTGGTCTTTTATTGCCCTATTTAATTATGCTTTTTCTTTTTCTCATTTTCTTTTACACTCAGTAACCCTTTGCATCTTAGTGGCTTTATTGCCGTGCTTGGGGTGAAATGATTAAAGAAAAAAATCTTTTAACACAGTGTAGAAGGCAAGTATACTTTTGATAGTTATTCAACATCTCCACTTAACATGACGGGTTTTTCTTTTTCTTTAACTTGATGCTTTTTGTGATATTTCCAAGGGTACTATTTTTTGTGATATTTCCAAGGGTACTATTTCAGTTGAAGAGAAAGACAAATAGCTGAATATCTAAGTTACAAGCCTTAATTTACATTTGCACATTTCAGGAAGTCCACAGCTTATAATGGTGAGATTAGCCGTTTCCTTATAAGGAAATGGCATTCATTGATCAAACAGCATTACTGTCAGTTGAAATTTATAAAATCTTTCTATTAAAACAGTTTTCCGGAGAATTAGACTTCTTGTGTCCACTTGTTCTTTCTTGTTTTTCGTAGTTTCCTTCCTAACCTTTTGTCTGAAGTAGTGTTGAAAGTCAACATCTTATATCATTATTTTTCTTTCTAGTTACAGTTGTTATCCATTTTTGTTGCTGCTGCTGTTGGAAGTCTTCAAGCTATTTGTGATTTTGTAGTGCCAGTCTATAGGATCTGATGAAGGATCATTTTAAGACCTAAAGGATTCATTCATCTGAAGCCATTTTTTATCACTGATATGAAAAAAATGGTTGTACATAGCTAATAGTTTAGACATGAGTTGGATGCTATACATGACATCCACATGAAAGTCTACATCTGACAAGGATATTTAAGACCATGATTCAAGTTCTCAAGTTAATATTTTGGTGGTCTTCTTGCGATGGGCAAAAGTACACCTAATGCCAACTATTCTATTTTCAATTTCCTTTAGCGATCCAGATTGGGGAATTGGAGAGCCGAGGTCTAACTCCAGTCAAATCCATTACATTCACTTATGTTCTAACACTTTTGCTCCAGCCCCTCAACTTCCGACGTCTTACTCTCTGGGTCGAGGTGTCTACTCAGTCCTAAACGAACTTAAGGGAGTGACCGTAGGTTCCCTGAGCATCCGTAGATCATTTGACCAGTTCACTGGTTTAATCCTGCTTCCTGCTCACATTGTGTTTGGTTTGATCCAGA
The DNA here is from genome assembly GCA_964036315.1 of Acanthosepion esculentum. NCBI lineage: Eukaryota > Metazoa > Mollusca > Cephalopoda > Sepiida > Sepiidae > Acanthosepion > Acanthosepion esculentum. The sequence goes on along the minus strand of OZ038485.1, from coordinate 111,200,964 downwards.
AAGCAGAAGTGATGTTAATCCATTCACGGTTGACTGAAGATGTAGACACGGCTGGGGAGTCTGTGCTAAGAGATTTAGAATGCACCAAAATATATATATCTGCAGAAAGCCGGACAAACAACTATTCAATGGTTGAATTGTTAATGTTTTTTATATAGCAGAAAAGAATAGTATAGAAAAGAAATGGGTTACAGAAAAGAAAAGTATTTGACGTAAAAACTCATACACTGGATTCTAAACAGAGAGAGAGAGAGTGGGTTGTGATTAGCTTGTGAAATTGTCTCAGAACGATATACAACTCTTGCGATGGAGAGATAAAGATTTCTGTGTGCGGCTTAAAGTTTATATTGTGTTCCTCCTCGGCAGTAGTAACAGTAGTAGTAATCTTCGTGGTAGCAGAAACATCGGTACTTATATTAACAGTACATGTTAGTGGGGGTTTGGTTCCAATCCCTGATGTCACTTCCAGTCTCCGATATCTCTCCACCCAGCTCGACTGCACTTGACGACAGACGAGCCCAAAAACAACCTTTTGATTATTGTAGCTTGCTCGACGTTTCCATTTCCACTGGTAGTAATAATAGTAGCAGTAGCAGTCTTAGATTGTTGGAGGGGTAATTCGCTTCTTCGTACTTATATCAACAAAATATGTTAGTGGGCATTTGGTTCCAATCCCTGACGTCACTTCCAGTCTCTGACCTCCCTCTACGCAGCTCGACTGCATTCGATGGCAGATGAGCCAACCACTCTGTCAACAGATTTCTGTGCGCGTTTATATAAATAAACCTGGCTGATCATAAATCGACCCTTGGTCTGCACACGATTATCACAAGTGCTACCTTCAACCCAAAATCATGTGAATTTCAAAGTTCCTCATAGCCTTAGTAAATTTCAAATTTTAACCAATAAAATTTATCTCGATCATCTTTCCATTGTCTTCCTAATGACCTAATTCAAAATGGGTGAGATCAGATTCCCATCAGTAAACAAAATTGTTCTGATCTAATTTCGCTGTTCAAATCAACTCCAATTTCAATAAAAAAAAAATGTGTGTGTGTGTGTGTGGTTCCCAAACTCGCTCTGTTACAATGGGCTAATACCATTGGGAAAGGTATGAATCCTCTTCTGCTTCCATCTATGGGTAAATAGCAGGACAGACTGGATTTTATAACCTTGGATGGCAACTGGTCACCACAAAAAGAAAAGGCATTGTACTGCATAAAAAATCTGCCTCGTCAGTCATGTATCAAAAAATACATGATCGCCTAAGCGTGTATCACACATGGCACATAACTATCTCCTATACTAAATTTATTATAACTGATCATTACACTGAGGTATTTGAAGTGTTTAGAGTTTATTAATAAAACATCACTCTACTATATAACACTTCTGCAAAAAGTAGCTGGTATTATTGTAAAATGGTACCTGTGTTTCTTTGATTCCATCTGTTCTTGTTCAAAGAAGTATATCTTGTAGCAGATTAATAGTTTCCAAAGATTATGTCATTTTCTGTTTACTTTTCATTTTATAAGAACTTTTACTGAAATGTTCAGAGACACAATAAATTGAAAAGCTGACACACTCAAATTATTGAATAAGATTCTAATAATATTGAATTAACATAAGCAAACTTTGACCTTTGTTTAAAATGTGCATTTGTCACTATGACAACTGACTAATGAAACAAACAAAGCAAATGTGGTTTTCCCATCACCAGAACTTTGACTGAAAACTTCTTTTACAAATGATAAAAAACAATTTTTTTCTTTTAAATAAAATAACTAATTATACATTTATATGGAAAAAAATGTATTCGCTTACATCAAATTAACCTTTGCTAAAGATTATGTACTGACTCCAACTAAAAAAAAAATTAAAACTTTATGGTTAAATTATAGAAATTATTCTTTTTTTTCTAAATTGGGACGTAATAAAATAATAATAAAAAAAATAAGAATAATAATAAAAATAAGAATAATAATAAAAATAAGTACAGATCACACCTTACAAAGGGCTTCATCTATGTAAAATGTGTGTGTTCTTAGATGGTTTTATTTTTATTTATTTTTTTTACAAAAATGTTCACTGGAAAATGTCATTATGTCATCTCTGACCTGAGGTCTCTGGTTGGGCCCCCCAAGAAGGAAATGAATATACAACAGAGATCAAAGTAAATAATAATAATAATAATAATAATAAAATGTAGGTCCTTTCTAAAACATTGAAATTTAAATATTATCAAACTGACTTGTGTCAAAAGACATTAGAAAGATAGAAACAGTCAACCAATGTTAGAGATATACAGACAGTTTATGCAGAAAATAAACATTTTAGTTGGTTAATTTCTGTTCAGTTAATAGAAGATTTCTTTTTCCTGGAAACCTGCATATCTGCATATATATATATATATATATATATATATATATATATATATATATATATATATATATACATAGGGGCTGCTAGAAGTTCTTGGCTCTACTAAAAAGACTTTTTGGCCACTTTGCAGTACACACTTGTATATGTAGATCAGCAGGTGCTATATTCCAAGAACTCAAACAGGAGCTCAAAACAAAAGATAGTACTTAATACCTACCTACCTATGATAGGATTTAATTTAGAAATTAATTATAAGAAGATATTAACAATGATAACTAATATTAAACTCAAATAATTATAACAGTATACTTTAATAAAAGTTAAGTGATGAGTAGAAGATTCATTCTTAGTATAGATTAAGCACAATAACAGAATAACAGCAATAATTAATAATAACATTGAACAACTATAACAATATATAGTAATAAAAGTTATCTAACAAGATGGAAGATCCATTCTTACTATAGATCTTATTAGGCACAGTAAGAGATGAACCACAATAACTAATAATAAAATAAAACAATTATAATAGACTGTAATAAAAGTTCTATGACAGATAGAAGATCCATTCTTACCAAAGACCTAATTAAACACATAAATAGATTTACAATTACTAATAATAAAATAAAATTATAACAATAGACTGTAATAAAAGTTCTATGACAGATAGAAGATCCATTCTTACCAAAGACCTAATTAAACACAGTAATAGATTTACAACAATAACTAATAATAAAATAAAACAATTATAACAATAGACTGTAAGTTCTATGACAGAAGATCCATTCTTACCAAAGACCTAATTAAACACAGTAAGAGATTTACAACAATAACTAATAATAAAATAAAATAATTATAACAATAGACTGTAATAAAAGTTCTATGACAGATAGAAGATCCATTCTTACCAAAGACCTAATTAAACACAGTAATAGATTTACAACAATAACTAATAATAAAATAAAACAATTATAACAATAGACTGTAATAAAAGTTCTATGACAGATAGAAGATCCATTCTTACCAAAGACCTAATTAAACACAGTAATAGATTTACAACAATAACTAATAATAAAATAAAACAATTATAACAATAGACTGTAAGTTCTATGACAGATAGAAGATCCATTCTTACCAAAGACCTAATTAAGCACAGTAAGAGATTTACAACAATAACTAATAATAAAATAAAATAATTATAACAATAGACTGTAATAAAAGTTCTATGACAGATAGAAGATCCATTCTTACCAAAGACCTAATTAAACACAGTAATAGATTTACAACAATAACTAATAATAAAATAAAACAATTATAACAATAGACTGTAATAAAAGTTCTATGACAGATAGAAGATCCATTCTTACCAAAGACCTAATTAAACACAGTAAGAGATTTACGATTACTAATAATAAAATAAAACAATTATAACAATAGACTGTAAGTTCTATGACAGATAGAAGATCCATTCTTACCAAAGACCTAATTAAGCACAGTAAGAGATTTACAACAATAACTAATAATAAAATAAAATAATTATAACAATAGACTGTAATAAAAGTTCTATGACAGATAGAAGATCCATTCTTACCAAAGACCTAATTAAACACAGTAATAGATTTACAACAATAACTAATAATAAAATAAAACAATTATAACAATAGACTGTAATAAAAGTTCTATGACAGATAGAAGATCCATTCTTACCAAAGACCTAATTAAACACAGTAAGAGATTTACGATTACTAATAATAAAATAAAATAATTATAACAATAGACTGTAATAAAAGTTCTATGACAGATAGAAGATCCATTCTTACCAAAGACCTAATTAAACACAGTAATAGATTTACAACAATAACTAATAATAAAATAAAACAATTATAACAATAGACTGTAATAAAAGTTCTACGACAGATAGAAGATCCATTCTTACCAAAGACCTAATTAAGCACAGTAAGAGATTTACAACAATAACTAGTAATAAAATAGAAAATTTCTTCTTACTATATGTTTTCTACATGCAATTTTTTTAAAGTAATTATTCATTCAGCAATTTTTACTTTAGAAGTTTTGTTCGTGGATGATCTAAATGGCCAGTGTCACAATTCTTGCATTTTAGGATCAATAGGAAGTAAAACTTACAAATTTTTCACTTTTGGGGTTGACCACAAGTAGCTGAAATTGCAGCAGGTGAAACAACGAACATTGGTAAAGGTGTTGTTGGAGGTGTTTGAGTACTATAATGGTGTATTATTTATTAAAATCATTTAAAAAAAAATGGATATATCCAACTTAACTATGAATTTACATTTTTTAAATTCTCACCAAAGGATATATCTGTTTTTTAACCCTTTGAGCCCTGACCACCACTTTACCGGTGGTAGAGAAGAATGATGTAATGCCCAGTCACTGGTTGAAAAGTGGTGGGAAAAAATGACTTAATGCCCAGCAACTGGTTGAACAGTGTGGGTAAACACTTATAACTATTTTTATATCTACCGTGAAATATTACATTCCAGAAGGGTTAAAATTGTTCAGGAAGACAGGGCCAAAGGGTTAAGGACTAACATTATTTATCCCTAATGAGAGCAGACTATAACAGGGTAACCAGAAGGACTGACCTAACAAACTGATAGACCTGCTTGCTAAACATCAATATAAGTAACTTTATATTTAAATAGCGGGACAAAAGAGATTTAGTTTCATCATTATGGGTATTAAATAAATTTTGCTTAGTCTGGGATCAACCCATAATAGTAGCAGTTGACATATACTAGAAATAGTTTAAGATAAACTACTAGACTTATTTACAATATTTGCATGCAGGCTATTGTCTATATCTTTGTTATCACAGTGCTTCGGCCATTGTACCCTCTGGCCTTCATCAGGTTGGTGTTAGTTTGTGAATTTGTGAGTTCAATCTCTGGGCCAGGTAGTGTGTACATGGACTCAGTGGAAACAGGCTGAGTAATAACTGATCAATACTAAAACATAAGAACTAGACAAGATATCCCTAGACATAGGCAGTGGAATGAGAACAGTCTCACTTCGTAGATTAAATAAAGGGTTCAGTTTGAAATTCATTATAGGGTACTCGGATCGACATGCACCTGATGAAAGCCAGATGACACAACGGCCGAAACATTGTGATAAGAACAACAAAGATGAGGACAATAGTCTGCAAGTAATTACTGTAAATAATGATAACTCTTTATCCTAAATAAATTCTAGACCTTGATTTAACCCTGAAGTGATTTGGAAGTGCCCAAATATGCTGGCACGTTTCACACATGTGCTTGTACAGCAATCAGAAATGCTTTTGATACACTGTGTTATCACATGATTGAGTAGAAAAAGCCGAATATCAACAACTTTGACAAAGATGTAGATTTCCAAAATCATATCTCTTAACCAAGGAGGTTAATTTTGGTGTCATTGATAATAAGGACAATAGTAAGAATGTAAATTGGATATAAAAAAAAATGATAACTCCTTAGCTCAGACAGAAATCAATAAGAATTGAGAAAATACTTAATGTCTGACAAATAAAAACTTATTACTAATAATAAGGAGTTGAGAAAATATGAAGCCATATTTTGACGTCATGGGGTGTCATCGTTGTTGCCTTGGAAATCCACTGATTTTTCCACACTCTGGAGTCAAACTCTCAAGCAATGTCTGTTCTCAGTTTCCTCTTTGGTTATGATCGAAGTTGAGATTCCCCAGTTTGTATTTTTTGTCTCCTTTTTTGTCTACAACTTTGTCAACGTTGTATATTTCAAAAACATCTCTCTTAACCAAAGGGGCTAATTTTGGTGTCATTTGAAAGGGACATCAATTTTTACTCTCCTATAAAATTAACTTGTAAGACTTGGTTTTCAACAGCTTTCAAGACATATCAATTTAATTGCACTAACGTGACATATTTAGAAATTTTCTACAATTCGTCTTCTTTGGCTAACATTTTACACCAGTATGAAGTGGAACGATTATATTAAATCACTTGCTTGGTCTGCTACTAGGAAAATTGGTTCACCATTTTGAGCTAAACAATTTTCCACTCCTGAATCTGTCTTGTACATTAACAAGTCACCATTTGTCCATGCATCGAATATTGATGCTACATCTGGTCTGGTGTTTCTGTTAAGTATTTAGAGATTCTTGATAGAATCCAAAGAAGAATCTGCAATGTTATTTGTCATGACCTGGCAACATGGATTCAAACACTTTCCCACTAGCATAATGTAGCTTCTCTGATGTCTGTCTGGAAAGTTGGTTCAGTGTGTCATTCTGGACAATTTTTCATTCCAGAATCTGTCTTACGCATTTATAAGTCTACCATTCTCCCATGCACTGAATATTGCGGCCACATCCAGTCTGGTGCTTCTGCTACGTATTTAGAGATTCTTGATAAAGTACAAAGAAGAATCTGCTATGTTATTGGCTCTAACGTGGCATCTTGGCTTCAGTCACATTCCCACCACCATAATGTAACTTCCCTATGCCTTTTCGATAAATGTGGTAATTGTTCTGATGAGCTTTCCTCTATGGTACCTCAGGTCTATGAATTTAAGTGTAAATTGGCGGCAAGGTTTTATCTTACAGTTGAAATGGTTAGATGAAACCGTAAGTTCTATGCTAATAGTTTCTTCTATTACATTTCTCACTTGTGTAAATCTCTTCTGGCTTTTTGCTTTCCAGTCAATTTTGATCTTAAAAAATTTATATGCAATGTCAATCTTCTTAATTCTTGTTTTTTTTTTTGTCTCTTAATGTTTTCTTTTTATCATACCCTCTTACTAATCTCTTGTGTCTTAGTGGCTTTATTACCTTGCTTGGTGTGAAATGATTAAAGTAAAAAAAAAAAAAAGAAAAAAAAAAGAAGAGATATCAGCAGGACTAACAATTGAAATCTCTTAAAGACTGATAGGGTTAAGGCAGGTTTCTCGGTCACCCCACCCTGACAATTATTTTAGAGAAACAGGAATGTTTATTTTATAGTATCTTACAATAAATAAACAAGCAATAAAAGTAAAAAATTTTATTTTCTATTTCACTTCCCACCATAGATATTTAGGACAGCTTGCACTGAAGCAGTACCTCTCTCTCCACCAACAGAGGGGTACAATATATTCTTGTATCAGCTGCTTTGTATTGCTGTAATACTTAAATGTAGAACAGCATTACTGGACTTGTACTGTGAATTTTCTAGTTTTCAGCAAGTGAACTAATCATATAATTTTATTTTTAGTGAAAATAGCCCAAGGCCAACTTTTTATTAATTGTATTGATAATTTCAATACCATTCTTCTAATATGTGACAATCTTAGGAATCATGAAGCACAAATAAAAAAAAAATCTATTTCTGAATTAAATACTGCAGAGAGTGTTACTGTCAGTGTATTCGAAAAAGATAGGTGAAAGACATTTTGAATATTTCATAAAGTAAAGTAATCTAATTTGCATAATTTAGGCATGGGGAGGTCCTGAAAAGAATAGATCATAATATTGCTTTCCCTTATCATTAAGAACGATTTATGATGAAATGTATGAGGTATGTAATATATATATATATATATATATATATATATATATATATATATATATATATATATATATATATTCAGTCAATTCTATGCTTTCAGTTTTTAATTTATATTAAAATAGTTTATTTTTATTTTTGTAGTTTTCTTGAAAATCATACAAGTTCTATTACACTATTAGTTGGAACACCATTTAAAAAAAAAAAAAAAAAAGTAAGAAATCCCATCCAGGTCCTGCATATAAAGTTGAGGTACCTGGTAGGTTAATCATTACTCAGACTACCAATATGTGTACCTAGACTAAATCCATAATACAGTAAAATATTAAATATAGATAGGAGAGATTTATAAGCAAAGTTGTTGGGAGACTAATGTTTACTCAGATACCATAGACAACTAGTACTTGAACCTAGACTAACTTCATAATACTGTAGTATTAAATAGCAATAGAGGGATGTGTTATATGATATTAGATATGGTTACCTTTTTCTTTTTAATAGGAGTACATAAGTTTTAAAAAAGTAAATTATTAAAAAAAAAGAAAAAACAAACTGATCAGTTGATTGCTTTTGCTTAACATTTTTCTTTTAAATTCTGAACTTTACTGAAAATTATAAATTATAACCACTCCCCAAATAAAAAACTAAAAAAAAAAACAAAAACATTAACAAAGAAAGAAAAAGCTGGTTAAACAGAAAGAGAAAATACCATTAGTTGATGAGCCCTTAACAAAAACTAGAAAGATAGAACTAATATCTAAAGAACCAGGCAAGAAGTTGTCAGTTATTAGTAAGTGTTTATAGCATGAAAAAGAAAACAAGTTTTTAAAAAAAGGCAAGCATTTTGGATTTGTCTACATTCTGACCTGAATGGTGTTTTATCACTGATAGAGCTGTTTGAATTAAACAGGTAGCTCATGGGGCTATTAGATAAGCTGGAAGAATAAAAGAGGAAAAAAAAAACAACAAAACAAAAGATTATGGTTTAATATCACAAAAAGCAAAAAGAAATATGTTATGCAAAAACAAAGTAGAGGTACATTGAATATATATATATATATATATATATATATATAGTGAGAGAGAGAGTGCATGTGAACTATTAAAAGGAAAAGGAAAAAAATAAAGTAAAACGAAAAAAGAAAAAAGAAAAAAAGAAAAAGAAAAGAAAAAAAGAAAAAGAAAAGAAAAAAAGAAAAAGAAAAAAAGAAAAAGAAAAAAAGAAAAAGAAAAGGAAAAAAGAAAAGAAAAAAGAAAAAAGAAGAAAAAAAGAGAAAAAAGAAAAAAAAGAAAAAAACGAAAAAAGAAAAAAAAGAAAAAAGAAAAAAAGAAAAAGCAAAAAGAAGGAAAAAGAAAAAGCAAAAAGAAAGAAAAAAAAAAAGAAAAAGCAAAAAGAAGGAAAAAGAAAAAGAAAAAAGAAAAGAAAAAAGAAAAAAGAAAAAAAAGAAAAAAACGAAAAAGAAGGAAAAAGAAAAAGCAAAAAGATAGAAAAAGTTAAAAGATAGAAAAAGTGAAAAAAAAGAAATACAAAAAGTGAAAAGAAAATAAGAAGAAAAAAGAAAATAGGAGAAAAAAAAGAAAAAGGTGAAAAAAGAAAAAAGGAGAAAAAGAAAAAAGGGGAAAAAAGAGAAAAGAAAGAAAAAGGAACCTGATTAAACAAATGCAATTTTCTGGGGAAAAAAATAATAATTATAAACAAAACATTTCAAGGAGAAAAAAAAAAAATTGAAATCTCATGAGAAATTTCTTTTTTCCTGGGTCTTCTTACTCTGAAATTGAAGTGGTCAATGATTCAAGATAATTTGTAGATGTTGATGAAAACAACGATTGTCCTGGTGCAGCTGACAAGATATTTTGATGACATGGTATCATACATTGACATTGATCAAAGCCTCAAGAGAAACAAAAATTAACTGAAACATTTTAAAAAAATTAAAGAAATGTCAGTTTCATAATAGCTGTTATAATTCATATATGAGATGCAACAGCCATAACTGATGGAGTAAAATTAAATATCTTGTATATGTGTGTGTAGGAGGGGGCAACAATTTAAATTTACCTTAGTCCCAAATAGTTAACAAATAAAAATAATGGATTAGATACATAAGACCATTTTTCAAGTGCATCAGGTGAAAAACAGGTGAGAAAAATTAATTTCCTGAAATAAAAAAAAAACAAAGAACAATCACAAAATAACGTTCCCAAACATAAAGTGAAAGGGTGAGAGAAGCAGGTAGACATTCAGATTAAATGTTTTGAAAATTTGTATTTAATTTATACCTAAATTCTAAATTTAATTTTTTTTAAAGTATAATATTGGGAGAAAGTGCTATTAAAATATTCACGCAAAAACAAATTTAATTTACTTATTATTAACTGAGCCTTCATTTGGCCAAAATCAGCAAACAAATGGGAGATAAAAGATCTAAGTGTAATAACAATATGCAAAAAACAGGAATAATTGAAATCTTTAATTTGAAAAACGTTTAAGTCTGTGGGAGGGCCACATAGTACACAAGTACAGTTACCATCTGTGTCTGTCTGTCTGTCTCTCTCTCTATATATATATATATTTATTCAAAAATGTATTTTCATCTCCTTTGTGAAGATGTTTAGTCTTGGCATTGACTGCCAACAAAAGAAAAATGTTCTACTCAGTCACTGCTTTTGGTGAAAAAGATTTTTTTTTTATGTTTGGACAATTCAGTTGCATTTTTAATGGATATCCTTTGATGGGCTTATACTGGCTTTGAGTAAAATCTTTCTCGAAACCTATGTCATCAGTTGAATTCACTATTCTAAATACTTGAATTAAATAAAGTCTAAAATGTTCAGTTTCAAGCGAGAAGAGGCCAAGTCTATTGGGATAGGGCATATTTTTAAATTCAGGAATCATTTTCTTGAACATAATGGCAGTTCCATTAATTTGGCATCTTTGGTTTCTATTTTGGAAAGATGAACAAGAATCAGCCTTACAAAATATGAAGATGCATGGTCTTGGAGAAATGAACTCATTAGCTTAAAAGTTTCTTGGCTGTGACCTGTACCACTTAAAAAACATCTTGTCAAACAACGTAGAATAATTCTCTGCATTTCTCTTCACAGAATTATCAAATTTGAAGGAGCCTATAATTTTACCGCCTCTAATATGAGCCCAAAACCTTCCTCAGCTCCTCCACTATTTGTTTCTAATGATATTTCTCTGTTTCTTAATACTTTGCTCAGTTTTTGTAAGGTATCTTTCACTACCCCAATGTGCCTTCGAATTTCTGTGTCGTCCTTTCTGTTCTCTGTTAATACGCCTCACAGATATCTAAATTTCGGTATCTCCAAATTGTATGTTGGGCTGTTCCTTTTACTAACAACCAGGAATTCTGACATCTTTGAAATTATGCTTAGTTCTTTCTTCTTGTTTTCTTTCACTACCTTCTGTTGGAGTTCTTGTAGTTGGGTTCCAGTGTCTGTTATCAACACTGTGTTATTTGTATATCCTATGTTAAGTCTGAAACCTCCAACAATAAATCCCTGGAAGTCTTCTAATTCTCTAAGAATGGTCTCACTGTATAGGTTGAAAGGGTCTGGTGAGAAGAAGAAACTTGAAGCAAGAGAAATGTAGTTCTACAGAAGGATACTGAGAATACTATGGACTGAACATGTGAGCAACAACAAAGTTTTAGAAACAATGGCCACAAAACGGACACTTATACTTAACACCAGGAAATGGCAGTTGAAATTTCTTGGGCAGATAACAAGGATAGAGGGCTTAGAGAATTTGATACTCACAGGACAGATTGAAGGTAAGAGAGCCAGAGGAAAGCAATCTACCTGGTGAGTTTAAGTGAATGGGTGACAGGGCAGGGTTAGGGTGTGATGGCAAAAAGACAAAGTTATTAAGAGCTACAAAGGAAAGAAAGTTGTGGAGCGCTATAATTACCAACATTGCATAATAAAATCTCACACTTCCCAAAAACTTGTTATAAATATTTCTAATAAAAACAAACATTATAAGCTTATAAAGTTTATTCTGAAACTGTTATCGACACTTGTTTTGTTGGTTAATACCAATTGACTTAGTCTGATGATGTCATTCAAGAGCATGAAACATGGTACACAGACTTTTTTCCACTTTGTCAATCATTTGCCTAAATATTATCTTGTATAATAAACTCTGACAAAGACTTGATGTAGCGCATACACACAAACACATATATAATAATAGCTGGCCACTCGTATTCAAGGATACCCGTCTACTAGGGCGGATAGCCAATCCCTATTGCAGACGCTCACTCAGGCGCATTTTGTGCTTGCTCAACACCCACAGTGTCCACCTGTGGTTTAAACTGCAACTATGGTTCTGGGTGAGAGCATGTTATCTAGTGTGTTCAACAATTTCAACAAAGCCAGCATGTTCAAACCCTCGGTCACGATGAGTGCTGATGAGTGCCACTGCAGTTTGTCATGCTTCACTGCACTCAACGAGGCTTCACTTTTCTACTGTGGCTACTCAATTTTTCTTCTATCCACACACAGGCAGTTTTTTCCTTGAAAATATAAATGTTCTAGATTATTCTAATATTGATGCAATGGAATAACCTGTCACCCTCATGAGTGACTACACTATAGGTAGTAACTACCTATAAGTATCTGTAAGTCAGTGAAGACAAAAAAAGATAAAGAAACTGGTTATAAAAAAAAACATAATCAATGTATAAAAGTAAAATGAAATCTTGTCTCAACACCTGACAATGATTCAGAGATAAAAAAAAAAAGCTATTTTTTTTAGAAGTCAGCTCCTGATGTTTCAAATAAATAAATCAAGCATTGGTTCCTTCAATCAGAAAGAAGTAACAGCTTTGCAGAGTTGAAATGCTGGCTGAATTGTTCTGGAGGATCTAAGCAAGTAATTTGCATACAACAGAGTGAAGAGAAGGTGATCTCTTTCTAAAAAGGACATTCAAAAATCAGTTGGGGGCCCTAAAATCCAGCAGTCAAGACAACCAAAATCATTGGGTGAGTGATGAGGTATCTAGCTTACATTTCAGAATGGTAAAATCTAACAGAGAATTATCACTGTTTAAATTTATTGTCCTATACAAACTGTGGATATTATTATATAAGCTTTGCTGTTTTGAATGGCATGATCATCTCAGTTGTTAACTCACAATATTTCAGCCATTGTATTCTTGGAGTTTCTTCAGGGGTTTATCTATGAGATTTGCCTGTCAAGAGGGACAGAGGTCCAAATCTTATTGTGGGGTACATATTTTTCTTTAACAAGATTTCTTGAATATCCAGGCCGGTAGACAGTAATAAATATACTGTTGAAAAAAATCAAAACAGTGGAAATAAATGTCAAACAGAGAAGTGAAAGAGACTGAGAAGACTAGTGAAGAGAAAGGACAATAAAAGAAGAGGATTCAGGAAGACAGAAGATGGTGACTGGCATTGCATTTTAATCTTTGAAGATTTCAGGGAAGCAAGAAACCAGAAGAGAGTTCCACAGGAGAGAAGTGGGCTGGAATTGTAGGTGACTGTCTGGTAGGCTCCTATGTTCACCCAGCATGTTTTACAGGAGCTGTCTACAGGGACTTTATTTTGAACACACTTCCAGGCCTGCTAGAGGATGTACCCCTGCTAATACGATGAGGTATGTGGTTCATGCCTGATGGGGTTCCAGCACATTTTAGTCCCATTGTTCGCAATGCACTGGCTAACATCTACCATGAAAGATGGATAGGTAGGAGAGGACCAGTTCTGTGGCCTGCATGTTCCCCTGACCTCAATCCTTTGGATTTTTATTTGTGGGGCCACCTGTAGCTCTTAGACTTTTCTTGTAATGTCTCCTAAATCCTGTTCTGCCAACCATTTACATAAGCTTGTTAGATAGGTTATACCCTGCTTTCCTCTGTTCTTCTTGCCTTCAATCTGTCCTGTGAGTGTCAGAGTTTCTAAACCCTCTTTCGTCATTACATTACATGCCTGAGAGATTTCAAATGTCTATCTGATGCTAAGTGCCCTCTTTCTTTCCATTTTCTCTAAAACTTTGTTGTTGCTCTCAGTTACATCTATTTTAATAGTAAAATGATGAGACCTAATTGCTAATCTAGTAGCATACTTAAATTTATGCAGTTGAGGTACCAAGAAGGAATATTTCAGATTAATAATAGTTTTCAAATTGTAAGGAATGGAATGCAACAAATGCAGGTTACAATTCTCCATCGAGCAATGGTGAAGATACAGCAAAACCAAATTTCAAATTCCCTGTAGGTTACCCAGATCAATATACACCTGATGAAGGCCTGAGGGCACAATGGCCAAAACATTGTGATAACATCAACAAAGTTGAAGACAATAGACCGTATGTAAGTGTAAATAATAAGAGAGTTGGAAATATAAAAACAATTTTTAATCTCTCGGCTGATAATTTTCTATCAAATCGACAAGTGAAGCTCATGTATTTTTCAGAATCCATTTAGGTTTTATGCTAATAGTTTCTTTCTTTAAGGATTTATTCAAACTTGTAATTGTTGGCATTAATCATTGGAATAAAAACAACAAAGATGAAGATACTAGTCTTAGTTATGGAATTGTGTCAGTTTTAAATTGTTCACCGAATAAATAATTTTTATAAAATTGCTGACCATGAAAATATGAAAAATGATAAAAAGCGAAAAAAAGGAAAACAAACAAAAAAACAAAAAAAAGCAAAAAAAAACACAAAAGAAAAAAAAAAACAATTTTTCTTGAGTATTTTCCATTTGCTATTTTACTTTTTAAATTCCCAATTTAAAATTGCTAGAAGGATTTTGGACATCAGAAATTAAATATTTCCAAGGAATAGGGACTGAATAAGAAATCTGGAGGTTGAATAATAATTAAAAGATTTCAGTTTCAACAATTTCCTTTTTAATTATTCAAAATAGAAAATGCAGATACTTTTTTTTTTATTCTGAAGAGAGTCTAAGCCAGATCATTAACTGTAAATAACTTGTTTTATTTATTATTTTAAATGCCAGCAATAATTAGAGATAAAAATCAAAGATGTGAAATCATATATATATATGAAGAAATATATATATTATATATATATATATGAAGAAATATAGTCTTAAGATGTGCTATATTCATGGGATAAAGTGCTCAATATCAGAGATAGAGAGTGTGTAAATATAAAAGTGAACATAGAAGTCAACACTTAGAGGCAACAGTCTGTTTCATGCCAGATGCAATTGTCAGGCCTGACGATTGCATCTAGCATGAAACAGACTGTCGCCTCTAAGTGTTGACTTCTATGTTCACTTTATATATATATATATATATATATATGTATATATATATATATATATATATATATATAAAATTCTAGCAAGCCAGAAACTACCTACCTAGTTTTCACCTAAATGGATCTTTTCTTTCTTTTTTTTCAAATGTTTTACCTAGATACCAGTTTGTTTAAATATATTTTTATTTGAAAATTGTACTACTCATTTTATTTTTATACCAGTCGAGTATAGGTATCAAAATAAACATAATATAATTTTCAAATAAATTATGTATGTGTGTG
This sequence comes from Acanthosepion esculentum, assembly GCA_964036315.1. Taxonomy (NCBI): domain Eukaryota; kingdom Metazoa; phylum Mollusca; class Cephalopoda; order Sepiida; family Sepiidae; genus Acanthosepion; species Acanthosepion esculentum. The sequence continues at coordinate 111,185,473 of OZ038485.1, read as the reverse complement.
TGTGTGTGTGTGTGTGTAATTGAATAAAATACACACATTATATCTGCTTATTTTGATCATAATCCTTTCATATTCATGAATTTTTTTCTGTATGTTACAAATAAGGCAAGAAATGCACTCTAACAATGAGAATCACTATTATTTGGGAAATGAGTGATTTTTACTGTTACAGTGCATTTCTTGCCTTATTTAATTGTAATATACAGAAAAATATTTGTGAATATGAAAGGATTGTGATCAAAATAAGCAGACAAAATGTTTGTAATTTACCCAGACATACCTAAAAAGAATTTGCTGCCTAAATACACAAATATATATCTTGGCTTTCCCAGCACTATAATATAGCTACCTCTGAATCTTCTATAAATATTATCATGGTAAATATTCTGATGAGCTTTCTTCTTTGAGATCTACTCTTTACAAAATTCAGCACAGTACTAGATTGGCAGCTAGGTCTCATCATTTTTCAGTTAAAATTTATTTGACATAACCATAAGTTGTATGCTAATAGTCTCCTCTCTCACTCTTCTTGTTTGTGGAACTCACTTACAGTTTCTTGCTTCCCAGTCAACTCTGACCTTCAAAAATTCAAATACAATGTCAATTGTTACCATTCCTCCTCTTAATTCCTTTCTTTTATTGTCCTCTCTCTTTAATAATGATTTTCCTCAGATTCTGACACTCTCACTAATAAAGTGCATCTTAGTGGCTTTATCACCTTGTGAAATGATTCTAAAAAAATTCCAAAAGCATAAAAAAAATAAAACTTTAATCAAAGCCTAAAATGGATTTATTTGTTGCTTCTCAATTACATTTTAATTCATAATTACATTCTGATTAGACACTGAACATGCAAAAAAGCGCCTAATTAAAACCTTGCAATGTCAGCAAATGCAATTGTAACAGAGAATCGGGTCAGCTGGATAAAAGATTCAGAGTTGGTTGTATGTGGCACTGTAAGCACCACGAGTTGCGTCCTCTTCCATGATAAGTTGTTGAGAGAAGACCTTCTACTTAGAGTAGGTGGCACTGGTTATTTGCATATGAACGAAACTGAGAAAAACTGGTGTTATATAGCTCTCCCAGTACCAGACCCATGATGACTATTGGCTAATAGCTGCCCAGTATTGTTCATATGCAAATAGCACCCCCTATTCTAAGTAGAATGTTTTCTCTCAAAAGCCCATTGTGGAAGGGGACAAAACCTCTGGGGCTCACAGCAGCACATACAAACAACTTGGAGTCTTTTATAATGCTAACCAGATTCTCTGTTACAGCAATCAAAACTAGATTTATATGTTTTATTTCTTTGTTGTCTGTTCAGAAAAGAAATGAATCTATACATTTTGCCTGTTGATCTCTCTGTTGATGTATGCAGGGACCAATGCTCTAAGTTCGTAGAGTGCCGCAATATAGGATTTTCAACTGAAAATTATTTAATGTGGGGATCTAAAACTTCTTTGCAGTCGCAAATGTTGACAAGCTGATATCCCTGCTCCAAGTAGATCCATCTGATTAAAACTATAAATTTACCCTTTCGTGTTGCTAAACCAGTTAAATAAATATTTGGTCAACTTGTTTTTTGTGAAATGCAAATGTGTTTACAGTGTCAGATTAGTTGTTTTGAATTTGCAATAACAAGAAGTATCTTCATGTGGGCGTGGGAGGTGAGTGCCTGGGAGCCAAGGGGTGAGAGCGGGGCATCTAGAAAACGTTGGGAACCCGTCAAAAACTTTTTTCTTTTAACTTTTAAGAAAGGTGATACATAGAAAGTGTTATCAGCCCGGCTGTAGAGGCACCCTGGAAAATGACTGCATGTGTGGATCGAAAGACATTCCAGGGAGGTAGACTGGAAGTCACGGGGGTAGGAGCAAGAAAATGTTTCAAATTCACTGATTAACGGATTGAAATTCCTTTTTAAATGTCATGACCCTGTCCCTTCTGGACATTGGTATCACGGGGTTGAATGAAATGGATTCATGCCTTTCCCCAAAAACATTTCTGCAAAAGCAAATGCATCTGAATAAGCATAAATTTAAACTCGGTTCACTAATTGCACTTTTCCTGTCAGTAACACCAAGTTACCTAGAAATTTTGTTTTACTAATTTTTTGCCTACTACAAGACTTAAGAATCACTTCAGCATCAGAAAGGCTGATGTTTGACTCCATGAGAGTGTCTCTCTCAGCATCTTCTTGGTCTCAAATTTTCCACTGACCTGAGGTGAAACAACTACATTGAATCAATAGCTTCATCTACTGCAAGGAATGTTGGTTCTCTGTATCATGCCAGAAGGTTTTTCTTGTTTGAGTCCATCTTTCAAATCTACAAATCTACCATTTGTCCTTGCATTGAATACTGTTGCCATATATGGTCTGGTGCCCCTGCTGTTCATTTCAAGGTCCTCGATAAACTCCAAAGACAAATATGCAATGTGATAAGTTCTGATCTGGCATCTCATCTACAGTCACTATCACAGACACGATGTGGCTTCCCTCTATCTTTTCTATAAATATTTTCATGGCAACTGCTCTGACAAGCTACTTTCACTGGTACCCCATCTGCATGAATTTAAGTGTGCTATTGGATTGGCATCTCGGTCCCACCCTTTTACTGTAGAAACAGTTAAATGTCACCACCTCTTCTATTCCAAAAGCATCTTCTCTCACACTTCCCGACAGTAGAACTCTTCCTCTTACTTGCTTCCCTGATAGCTATAATCTTCAAAAATTTAAATGTAAATCAATCGACATCTGATGCCTTAATCTTGATCCCTGTCCTTCTCTTTATCCTTTCCTCAAACACCTTCACTCTCTGTAACCCATTGCTTGAGGTGAAATGCTTAAAAACAAAAAGAAAGATCTGGTTTGGCTTTCTGGTTGGATATCAAAAGTGAAAGACAAAGAAAACCAGGTGAAAGGAAAAAAATTAATTACACTGGCTTACAACATGAAAGTTTGGTTTGTTTTACAGCATAACAACCTCAATGGGTTATTTAATGCCGACAAAATTTTTATTGCTGGTAATGTTTTTCTTGAAAAATCTATTTCTTGGATTATTTTTCCTTGAAGAAATCTATAGCTGGTCATATTTTTTCCGAAGTATGTATAGCTGTTTGTATTGCTGGTACATTTTTTAAAATCTTGCTGATAATAATTTTTCCTTCAAAAATTATTGCTGGTAATAATTTTTTTTATTACAAAGTATTTCTGGTATTAAAACTTATTTTTACACAAGTTTGGGTGTTAACTATGTGCCCATAGCTGCGACCCTAACAGGTGCTACCACCCAGGGTCAGGGTGGATCTGGGAACACCAGCAATTAAGAGGTGGTTCCATGCTCCTCAAAACCTCCTGATCAGAGGTCTTACTGCTGGATGTAGTTTATCATCTTACCCAGGATGGTACAACATGAAAGCTTAAAAAACAACACAAAACATAGCTCATCTTAGCTAATTTTTGGAGCATTGGAAATAAGGATGATATCCCAAATTGTTGACAGCCTCTAGATTTTAAGATACGGTACTAGTGTTGCTTGGGGTGAAATGCTTAAAAAAAAAAAAAAAAAGGTTAGGATTAATAAATGTGGCTGTTGTACAAGAAAGAGTTAAGTACAATTTATGAGATACGTTGGAAAGGTACTGGGTAAATTTTCAAGATTGTAGCGATCAGAAAAAAAAAACCGTCTCTGGAGTCTGTTCCACAGAGTAGCAGCTCTTGGGAAGAGGCTGTCAGCATGGAACGTCTTTCTTATTAATGAAATATGAAGTGAATAAGAATGATTCAAACCCAGTGAAGGTCAGAACTGGTGAAACTAAGGAATGTAGCTTGTCAGGACATTTGCCATGGATAGAGTAGCTAGAGGCATGTAATGTTTTTATCTGTGGGGAAACAGGTTGTAGAGTGGAAGATAATCTCCCACAAGGTTGTACAGGCACTTTTGAACAAAGCTGGAAAGTGATAACTGGGTCACTCCAATACAGATAGCGTTTTTGGTTTGATCTGGTTCTTGTAAAGAGAGCATAGCAAGAATAGTCAGGTACTCGCTTCCAGTATATTTAGTGATCAATAATATATGTGAGTTCGGCTTGAGGTCTGGTAGTCACAGTAAGCACTCAAAGCAAGAAACTTATTGAGAATACATGATTGGTGAAAGATCAAGGTTTTCTTGGTAGTGATATAATGTTACTAAGTTTGGTTTGGAAAGGACTGAATGTTGCAAGCCAGTTTCTCATGCCATTGAGTTGTTAGACATCCTACTAACATGACTTAATGACCTCCAAAATTTTAACCAAATCTCAAAAAATAACTTTTTATTCTTTTCTTCTTGTTTTCTTTTTAATAATTTTACCCCAAGCAAAGCAATAATGCTTCTAAGATGCCAAGAGTTACTTAGAGTGAAAGATATGAGAAGACTTTAGTTAGGAGACAATAACAAAAAAAAAGAAAAAAGAAAGGTCGCCAAGACAAAGACAGCAAGTGGCATATTGATCAGGCAAAGCTAGGCAGCTGAAGGAGACACCTTTCATGGCCTGGTGCCCTCACATGGAGAGATAAGCACAATAGAGTAATGGATTGTGGCCTGGATTGAGAAATTGGACAGCAGAGTTTGAATTCCAGTCTAGTTCATTACATTCATTTATAATTAATACCCTTGAAAAAGGTATGAATCCAACTCTTAAAGCTATGGATAAATAGTAGGACAGACTGGGTTCTAAAGCCTTGAGTGGTTACTGGTCTAAGAGAAGGAAAATTCTGAATCCAAAACTGTATGTAGCCCTAGCAAAGTATATATGATGCAGCTAAGGAAATAATCGTTTGCATTGACTGAATGATTCTGACGACAGTTGACTTCTTTAGTTAGGAAAAAAAGGACAATAAAAGAACAGGTTTCAAGAACACAAAAGATGGCAATTGACATTCCATGAAGGCAAGAAGTGTAAGAAAAAAAACTAGTAAAAAAGAACTTATGGTTACATCTAGCTTTTTCAACTGTAAAACGACGAGACCTAATTACCATATAGCTTAAATTCATGTGGATGGCGTACCAAAGAGGTGAATTCATTTGAACAAATGCCATGAAAATATTTATAGAAAAATTTAGAGGGAACGCACATCACAGTAATGGAAAAATGACTGAAGTTGAGATGCCAGGTCAGGACCAATAATATTGGAGACCCTTCTTCTAGATGTAAACCTAAGTTTTATGCTAACATTTTCTTCTCTTGTACTTCTCCTTTGTGGAACTGTTTTGTGGTTTCTTTCTTTCTAGTCAGCTTTGATGTTCAATAATTAAATACAATGTCAATCGTTATCTCCCGTCTTCCTAATTCCTGTCATTTTATTATTGTTTTCTCTCTTTCATAATGTTTTTATTTTGTTTATATTCTTTCACACTCAGTAACCCCTTGCATGTTAGTGTTTTTATTTCCTTTGGTTGGAATGAAATGATAAAAAAAAAAAACACTATCTTGAGTAGCTCTTGAGCCTTGCATTAGGCTAACATTAAACTTTGTAACTTTATTTGCTGTACAAAAAGTTTATCCTACCACTGAAGGTGACTCTGATCCCTGAACAATAGTGTATTTGAATTTCATAGTTGTATTGTCATATCCTGCTATGGCAACAGAAAACAATTTTGAGTGAAATTAAAAATAAGTTTATCCTACCACTGAAAGTGACTGATCCTTGAACAATAGTGTATTTGAATTTCATAGTTGTGTTGTCATATCCTGCTATGGCAACAGAAAACAATTTTGAGTGAAATTAAAAATAAGGATACTACGATTACGAGGCCTTGAAAAATAATGCAGTAGAAAGGGAAGTAATATTAATAATGCAGAGTGCTAAAGGGTAATTAAAAATATAAATAAAATTATCATTTTTTTTGGCGAGTATGTCAATCAAGGTAACCTTCAGACACCTGAAGAAATCCAGTGGGAATACCATTTGAAACACTGTGATAATGACAAAGATGAAGACAATAGTCTGAATGTAACTAATGATAATGCCTCATCCCAGAAATTCAGAATTTAAAAAAAAAAATTTAATTGTGCTATGTTTGTAATTCTCGTAATATTAAACAAAATAAAGAATCTGTTCAGGTAAAATAGCTATAGTGACAAAAATACTTTGTTCGAAAGAATTTAGTAGCACCTTAATCGTTAACTTTAAGAGAGAGATCAGCTGAAAAAACAACTAACAAAATTCCCAAGAAAAATCTTTTTTTCCAAAAACTTAATTCTGCAAATGATAGCTGCTATACAAAATTGTTTTGAGATTCCTACTTGAATCATTAAATATAAGAAATGTTTTGGAACAATTCCTTAAACCAGGAAATGAAGAATCACCAAATATTAAAAACAATTTTCCTCAAATTTCCCACAAGAGTAAATCACATGGAATCTCAGGAAGGAAAGGCAAAATCTACAATAAAAGATATGTTATTGTTTGAAAGAAAAAGCACAGAAAGAGGAAGTGAAGGAGAACACCTACCTGCGGTTGTTCGGTCTATTGTTCTTACGGACAGATCCAGAGGATTTTTTCTTCTTATTTTCCAATTCATCCTTCATGTCCAGAATTTTTTGCTTTATATCAGGGTCTTCACAAATATCTTCAAAGAAAAAGGAAAAAGGGAAGAAAAAGTCAAAATAAAAGAAAAATATAAAAAGTGAAAGGAAAAATATTAAAAATAATAAGTAAATGTCCCCAGCCAAAAAAAAAAAGAAATTAAAGTGAAACAATGAGAGAGAGAGGAGGGAGACAGAGAAGAAAAGAGGAGGGAGACAGAGACAAAACAAGATGTGAGAGAGAAGAAGTGAGACAGAGAGAAAAAAGAGGGGGAGAGAAAGAGAAAAAAGAGGGGGAGAGAAAGAGAAAAAAGAGGGGGAGAGAAAGAGAAAAAAGAGGGGGAGAGAAAGAGAAAAAAGAGGGGGAGAGAAAGAGAAAAAAGAGGGGGAGAGAAAGAGAAAAAAGAGGGGGAGAGAAAGAGAAAAAAGAGGGGGAGAGAAAGAGAAAAAAGAGGGGGAGAGAAAGAGAAAAAAGAGGGGGAGAGAAAGAGAAAAAAGAGGGGGAGAGAAAGAGAAAAAAGAGGGGGAGAGAAAGAGAAAAAAGAGGGGGAGAGAAAGAGAAAAAAGAGGGGGAGAGAAAGAGAAAAAAGAGGGGGAGAGAAAGAGAAAAAAGAGGGGGAGAGAAAGAGAAAAAAGAGGGGGAGAGAAAGAGAAAAAAGAGGGGGAGAGAAAGAGAAAAAAGAGGGGGAGAGAAAGAGAAAAAAGAGGGGGAGAGAAAGAGAAAAAAGAGGGGGAGAGAAAGAGAAAAAAGAGGGGGAGAGAAAGAGAAAAAAGAGGGGAGAGAGAAGAAGAAAATAAAAGAATAAACTAAAATACTAAAAATGTAAAAAAAAAAAAAATCAGCAAATGCTTTTGTGCTATTTCATAAAAGATATTCCCAATGCTTTCCCCCCTATTTATCTGTTTAAATACATAGTTGTTGTCTCTCCATCTATTTACATTCAAATTCAAGTTACTAAGTTTCAGAGATAATAAAAAAGTCTTTAAATTTTGAACACCATTCTCATTCACAAGTTCAACCATGATGCAATATATGGAATTACTACAACTACTCAGCCCCACCCTGTAAACAGAAGTTATTAGTATATGTGTGCGTGGCCTCACATTTATGATTCTCTGAGGGATCATAAATGTTACAGACATCTTTTATCTTCTTTGAAAATGATCATCATTATTCAAATTCTATATTTTTGAGGCTTTACTAATTTTTTACAACTATAACATACAATGCTGTCATTACTCTGACTGAAAATTATTCATTAATCTTTGTTATCAACTTGGTAAGTAGTAGCAATGAAAATTATTTAGACTGTCAAAATTTCAACAGGACAATATTAGAAAATAAGGAAATTGAAAGAATCAGCATCTATGTTATTTTTGATTTCTAATTTAGAAATGAATAATAGATAGCAGCCTCTAGTTCACAAAGTTCTTAAGTTTCACCAAATGTTCTGCAGGAGAAAGACCTAATAAAGTGGCAAAATTTCAACTTCAAAATTAAAAAAAAATCCAACCAGATGTCAAAGACATGATTTGGCTGGAGAATTTTATGACATCAAATCTTGTTGGATTTTTAAATTTGCCATTATTTTTTTTTTATATACTTGATTCATGTGTTGGGTTTGTACATGGGGCAACAGGTTAGCGTGGGCCAGATTTATACTTGAAGTAACAGCACGGGTTGCATTCATACATAGGGCAGCAGGTTGGTGTGGCCCATGTAAATACTTGGGGTGACAGGAAGAGAAAAATGATAAAAGTGCCTCTGGGTAGAAATATACAAATCCTAATATACCCATTATAACACCCAGTCTGATAAGTGTATATGAGATACATGCAGCACAGCCAAATGGACATAGTGATAGGTTGAGATAACAACGGTACTTGACCTTGCAAGTGGTACCCATTAAGAAAAATCTTCAGATCAAGTAACTCAACAGCTTCACCCTTCATATTTAACATTTATAAATAGTCCTTCCCCTTTCACTGCATATGGAATCCCCTCAAAATATAGTGTTTTATATATTAGTTCTATATATTTGAAATTGCAGTTGCCTGGCTCTCAATTTCACACAAGATTGTTTTAGGTGTTGCCATAGAAGGATATGACTACACAACCAAGAAATTCAACTTGCATTGGTAGGACTAACATTTTGCTTGGTGAAAACAAAACAGTCACCTACAGAGTGCTAAAGGTTAATAAGATAACCATCTTGACACCCACTCATCATGATCTTCTACTCCCGCTAAACAGATATGCACAGCATGTCAACCCCTAGGTGACATAACCAATTGGTTATGGCGAAGCAATTGATAAGCAAATCTGGTACTGAACGGGATATTTATTATAGCCCATCTTAATTCACAGAGACAAAACATATACAGGTTAGCACCGTCAATCAATCAAAATCTGAATCCATGAAAGCCATATCTGGTCTCGCATCAGAGTATTTATTACTGTTAGGTTGGTGCAAAAATAATGTCGTTTTCTCACATATGTTAGAACGTCAAAAAACGACATTATTTTTGCACCAACCTAATATTACTAATATGAGGTAGCCAACAAAAAAACATGAAATAAAATTTTTAAAAATATGGAGTCAACAGGCTAATGTTTTTGATTGTCTGATTTGTTTTTTTTAGAGTTTATTAACCTTTCACGGGTTATTTAAAGATGGAAAATATTTTTACATTATAAGAATTTAAAAAAAAAAAATAATTCAGTGATACGAGTCTTAGTAATTAACCCACAGCTGGGGGAGAAAAGGTGTACTCATACCTTTCTCAGGGTATTTGCACATAATTCTAAGCCATTATTCTTCCACACATCAAAGCTTACAGCATCTGGTATCCTCAATCAGTCGCCCATCTAAGGTACTGACCAGGATCAATGTTGCTTAACTTTATGTAAGTTTATGCAAGGTCATAAGGTCAAATAGTTGAAGGAAGATTCTGTTCAACTGCCAAATTGAGGAAAGCCAATCAGCCATGGAAATCAGCATTCATAACATTAGCTTTTACGTGAGCTTGAACAATGACCACTGCTGCTGGA
>OZ038485.1:111090854-111170854 GCA_964036315.1 Acanthosepion esculentum | reverse complement strand
ATTTTTACACTTTCATAGTATTTTGAGATCAGTTTCGGGAGTGGGGGTAAACTATTTGCCTATAGCTGGGACACTAACAGATGCTACCACCCCAGGCCAGGGTGGACCTGGGAACATCAGCAATTAAGAGGTGGTTCCACACTCTTCAAAACTTCCTGATCAGAGGCCTTGCTGTTGGATGTAGTTTATCGTCTTACCCAGAATGCGGATGTACTTTATCATTTTACCCAGGACAGAAAATAATTTCTGAAATAATGCAGAATACAAAATCCTTAAAATGGATGAATATATGAATAAAAATAAAAACTATATTGATAGGAGTTAAAATCTAATTTCTAAAATGATATAGAGTAAAAAGCAAATGTTTATCTGCTTGACATAAATCATGATTTATTTTACTAGACGAGATATATATATATATATATATATACACAGGGTGTTCCAGAAGTCTTGGAAACATTTCAAGGCCTCATATCTGCTGAACTATGAATGGTAGTAAGATGAAACTGGTACCATTTTAAAGCTAAATTCATTAAGTTTTTTGTAATGCTAATGAATTTTTCATATATTTTTCAGATCCAATAATAGTGTTTACTCAACCAGAAAAGGCGTTTTGCGTCCTTGAATTTGCAAAAACTGAATCATGGACACTTGTTCAATGTTTCCCAGGTCTCCAGATCTCACACCCTGCGATTTCTTTTTGTGGGGGTTTGTGAAAGGACTGGTCTTTGTGCCTCCCCTTCCAAAAGACGTGGATGAACTGAAGGCCCGAATAATGGAAACTGTTGCAACCATCGACAACGCAATACTGGAACGTGTTTGGCATGAATTGGACTATCGGCTTGATGTGTGCCGTGTGACCAACAGAGCACACATTGAACATTCCATGTAAAACTTGAGATTAAATTCTTTCAGAATATGTCAGGCGCGTTTTTATATCCTTAATAGTTTTCGAGATATTCAATGTCAAAATGTTCCCAAGATTTTTGGAACACCCTGTATATATATATATATATATATATATATATATATATATATATACACACACACACACACACACACACACACACAGACATGAGGTCTGATCAAAAAGTATAATTATTGTTACTATGGTAATGGAACTAAGATACACAGAGTGAAGCCATTTGATACAAATTAACCTTGAACTCTGTTGCACATACAGACCAAGATATGTTTTTGAACCCTTTCATCATTTATAGCAGTGGTTCCATCAGTGACCATGGTTTGTGCTGCAGTTTTTGGCAAAGTACAACATTTCCCAGGGTCTGACAATCACCATATTCTCATGATCTTGTCCCTTGTGGCTTTTTCCTCTTCAAAAATCAGATCCCACTTTAAAGGAACAAGATTTCAAGATGTTGAGGAAATCCAAGTGAATGCAATAAAGCAACTCGCTATCACAAAAAGAGGAGTTCCAGGAATGCTTCCATCAATGTAAACAACACTGGATAAAGTGTGTGGCATCAGAAGTGGACATTTATTGTTTCAGATGCAGTAGTGACTTAGTCACTACTAAACAAAATAATAAGCTGAAACTTGACGGAGAAATTTACTCCATTGCCTGTAATAATTTTTACAAAAAAAAAAAAAAAAAAAAAAAAAAAAAAAAAAAAACTCAAGGAATCTAAATAAAAGATTTTATGAACACAAAAGGGACATTTTACAAAACAATACATTAAATATATTACTTTCTCAACATAATGAGACTGATGACATTTTTGACATAAATATACTACTCTGATCAAAGGAGAAAACAATTTGCTAAGAAACTGTTTACAGTGCCTTGACTGCAAGATTATCCACAGTAAATTTGCACTCTGGCACTTAGAAAAATTTCACCATTCTAGGCAGAACTTCAATTATCACAATGTGGGAAAAGAAAAGTGATGGAAACAAAAAGGAAAAGGATCTAACGTATATGCTCACGTATCATGCGACTTTTGAAGACCTAATTTGGAAGCTAATTTTAGTGGGTACGCATCATACATGAAATATAAAATTAGTGTATGTACTGTTGGCCCCGGCTACACCATTGACTAAACCATATAACAATTTACTGTAGTCAAATTAGCTTCAAAATTAGGTCTTCAAGGGTCACATGATACACAAGTATATACAGTAAATGAAATTGGCTAGATTATATAACCCCCTACCCACCCCAAAAATTTAAATTTAAAACTTCCAGCATCCTGTGTTTATGCACTTGTGTAGTAGCACCAACAAAATAAATTTAGTAAGATGAAGTCCTAAATGATAAAACATGTCACACAAAAACTTTTCCCCACTTTGTCATACATTTTTGCCCCCAATTTTCTTTACATATACATATATATATATATACACACATACACATATATATATATATATATATATATATATATATATATATATATATATATATACACACACACACACAGTATGCATACATATACACACATATATAGATAAATTATACTGACCTGTTGCCAACAAGCAGCTGCATGGATTGGTTCCCAAGAATCATCATCTCTAATATTTACAGGAACTTTGTGATCCAAAAGAAACTTTCCCACCTCCAAGTAGCCATTGGCTGCTGCTATATGCAACTGGAAGATGACAGTCAAAAAAAACAAATCGATCAGATCAAGAAAGACAAGGTGAAGGTGAAGTGACAGAATGGAAGAATATGGAAAAGAGAAAGAAAGAAGAAAGCAGAAGAAAAGGAAAACAAAAACAATTTGGGATAGATGCATGATTATATATATATATATAATTAATATATAACCCCATAAATCAAGCTCTACCCACATTTCTCATTCATACAAGACTGATATGCTTGCAGAGGTGTCAAGGTCTCACACATATCACACACACTTCCAAAGAACTAAAAGATAAAATACACTTAACATTCCATTCCCAGCTACCAATAAAACTGTCAAAATGACCAAGGAGGGAATTCTGAAAGTCAGGAATCTCCCCAGTCTCTATCTTAAAAACAACTTAAAAGAGGCTGTTTAACCAACACAAGGACTGACCAAAATTAACAATAAAAAAAAAAAAGAAAACTACAGATAAAGTTCACTTTTGTCAGAAACAGTCATTCACTCTTGTAGTTCACTGCCACTAACAAGCAGGGAATTTTTTTTCTCCTAATGATGGCTATGCTGGCCGAAATTAGTCAAGAAACCTAACTGAAATAATAAACCTAGTGTGTCTGAAAATTCTAATTTTTTAATATTTTTTTATTGCTCAAAACATTATATATATTAGTTGTGTTTCAATCCTGGCTTGAGGCATTCGGATGTCTAGTCGCACTGAGGAGCTGTGATACAGTGAAACAGTACTGTCTGTGAATGACATAATTTAGCTCTTGAAAATATATTTCAATTGAGCACTGTTGAGTGATAAGCTAATTCTATAAACAACAGCCACCTGCACTAATGCAAAGCTCTTCAGGGAAAGGAATGGAGCACTTTGGCTGATTGGCATTTGTTTACATTTGTAAAAACAATACGCTAGATTTAGTTGTGTAACTCTACCGAGTGAAGATAGCTCTGGCTGACACCAAATTAGTTGTGTTTCAATCCGGGCTTGAGGCATTCGGAAGTCTAGTCGCACCGAGGAGCTGTGATACAGCGAAACAGTACTGTCTGTGAATGACATAATTTAGCTCTTGAAAATACATTTCAATTGAGCACTGTTGAGTGATAAGCTAATTCTATAAACAACAGCCACCTGCACTAATGCAAAGCTCTTCAATAAAATGAATGGAGCACTTTGGCTGATTGGCATTTGTTTACATTTGTAAAAACAATACGCTAGATTTAGTTGTGTAGCTCTACCGAGTGAAGATAGCTCTGGCTGACACCAAATTAGTTGTGTTTCAATCCTGGCTTGAGGCATTCGGAAGTCTAGTTGCACTGAGGAGCTGTGATACAGCGAAACAGTACTGTCTGTGAATGACGTGTGTGTGTGTGTGTGTGTGTAATTTGGCAGCAACTTTTCTTTTAAACATGTTGTGTTGAATGTTATATACAAATCTGAATTCAAACCTGAGGAGGAGCATTATCTTACGGACAATATTTATTTCGATATAACATTCAACACAACATGTTTAAAATATATATATATCTGTGAAACAGCGAAACAGTCTGTCTGTGGATGACAAAAATATTGGCTCCTGAAAAGTTAATTTCGGTTGAGCTCTCCGGTTTGAGGTGTGGGTTTGTAAACAGTGACTATTTAAGCTAATATTGCACGACTCTTCGGCAGAATTGAGTCACTGTCAGTCACTGTGTGTTTATCTAAATCTAAAAATAAAAACATGCTAGAATTCACCTTCATCCCTGCCGTGCGCGACGGCTTACTGATAGAAGTTCCGACTGACGCAAGTTCAGTCGGGTTTCAATCCTAGCTAAAGTCAACCGGACGTCTAGGGACACTGATGAGCTGTGAAACAGCGAAACAGTCCATCTGTGGATGACAAATTATATATATATATATATATATATATATATATATATAATGATGAATTGGAAAGTAGAGTTCAAATACCAGTTGAATTGGGGACATTGACTTTGGGAAAGGTATGAATCCATCTCTTCTCCCAGTTATGGGCAAATAGTGAGACAGACTGAACCCAATAGTCTTGTTTGGCAACCAGTCTGGAAGGACAAATCTGAATTCAAACCTGAGGAGGAGCATTTGGAGACTTTGTGGCAGACTCTGTACAAGAGTTCACTGTATTCAGTTCTTTGAAAAAGTGTAGTTAGTTCTGCACAAACCAATATAATCATTTTCATATGTACGGACAGTCTGTTTGGTTCTAAGAACAGAGCTGCTGGACCCTGATGTTGTTAAGATGTTAAGCTTAAGTTTTAAAGGATCCTGAGTCTACATTTTTCAGCTGATTTTAAATCCGATAAGCATTTAGATCCATTCCCTTACTGTAAACGTTTTTTTGTTTTCATTTTAAATAAATACTTTTATTTGAATTTTCATTTGTACTTATTTACTGGAATGAGAACTATAAAACGTTTTCACAGAAGATTTACATAAATGTTTTAGAAATTAACATTTTGAAACAATATAGGTATTTCCATTTCCTTTCAGAATTGTGATGATTGGAAATTTTGATAAATATCTTCAATTACAGCTTGAATAAGAGTAGGAAGTGCTGGCCATAATGAAATTGGAAAGGTACAATTTATAGGGTTTGATTACCAAACAAGGGGTGCATATTATACGTGAGTAGAAGCATTTTCCACATTTTCAGCATAATTTTAGGGGTGCATATTATGGATGAAGGTGTATTATACATGGTTAATTATGGGACTCTGAATGTTGATCTTCTCTCAAGGGTGTGAGAGACTGACTTTTTCCTTCCTAACATCCTGTTGTCTTATGTGTGTATATCCCAAATTCTGCTGGGTAGACTCACTGTTAATATGTCAGAACAGCCACTGACATCCTTTGAGGCCCAATTCTGTGAACACCATCTATAATGCACCTAGCTCCTTGACACTGATTCGTTTTTTATGGCTTATCAACCCAAGGAAATATTTTTAGATTGTAAGAATTTTTTGGAGATAATGATACAAGTTTTAGTAATTAACCTATAGCAGGGAAGAGAAGAGGGGGATTCATACCATTTGCAATGGTATTAGCATGTAAGTGAATATAACAAACCCAAGTGAAATTGAAACTCGGCTCTCTGACTAACAATTCCAAACCATTATCCAATACACCACCTGCACATCCAAGCTTAGACCTTGTGTTTCCAGATGTGAATTAAATACAGCAAATTGGCTGAAACTATTTGACATAAAACACGAATGATTACAAAAAAAGACTTAAAATCATGCCAGACCCCTATAGAGTGAAATTAAAGATACCAGTGACGATATTGTAGTACATTGGCATTCGATTTGCCATTAAGCCTTTAGAAAAAAAATATTAGCATAGAGGGGAAAAAAAAAAAGAAAAAAGAAAGAGAAACAGAGAGAAAAGAAAGATGAGGAAGATGAAAGGGGTAATATGATGGAAGACTTACTGGTGAGACTCCATTTTCATCTCTGACATCTTCAAGGCTTTTGCCTTCAGCAAGATAATTTTTCAGATCTTCGAGCATATGTCGTTCTGTGACAAGTCTTGTTTCATCAATTTGTTCCTGAGTAATTCCTAGAAAAAAAAAGAAAAGATTTTAAAGCTGCAAATACAAAATGTTGACATTAAAATAAAAATCTCAGTTATGATTTTGAAACGTTTTTACTCTATTCCATGCAAAAAATGAATTGTTAAGATACAAAAGCCATCAAGAGAGATTATTGGAACTGTGAGATAAAGTACAGCATTTGATGGCACTACATTATTCCTTAAAATATGTGGGCATGTGGCCAAATTGTTAGAATGTTCACATTCTGACCATGAGACCTGGGTTTGAATCTCACCATGGTAGATTTGTCAGTAAGGAGACTTTCTGATGCTATTGAACTGGAGGGGGTCGATCACATCATGCGGCATCTTTTAAAAAACAAGGATCATAACATTCATCGAGTGGTTAGTGGGTTACTGCACTTTTAAAATTTAGTTAGTGAATTCACCATTTTATTTCATCAACTTTACTAATTTACTTTTTGTATGAAGGATTCATTGTAATATATATATATATATATATGTATATATATATATATATATATATATATATATACAGTAGCGGCCATAATATAAGGAACGGAAACAACAAAGGCATAAATATGTGTATTACTTAAAAAGTAATGCATGATTAGCAATGAAATTTTAACCGAATAAAGATTAGGGTGTAATGCATAAATATTATACAAAGTTACAAAAATTTACATAATAGTTTTTTTTAAATAAAGATTAAATGGAACAAAGGAAATAAGCTACTGGACAAAAGTTAAGGAATGATCTTGTTAATACTTGATTGTGAACAAAATATCAACAAAATTTAATATTTGGTAAACATCCCCTTATTTTCAATGACTTCTCTGCATCGTCGACCACATGATCTAATTAATTTCTTGCAAAAATCAGCAGTAATTCCCTCCCATTCGTCTTTCAATAACTCCCATAGGTGATCCTGGTTTTTCGGGTTTCTTTTCTGAGCCCTTTCTCCAATTATCTTCCAAACATTTTCTTTTGGATTCAGGTCGGGGCTCTGGGCTGGCCACTTCATTAGGGCGATTCCTTCTTCTTCAAATAAAGCCATAACCTTCCGAGCCTTGTGGCAAGGTGCATTGTCCTGCATGAAAATAGGAGATTCATAAAGATTATGGTGTAATCTTGGTACCACATGCTGCTGAAGAAGCCTTTTGTAAATCTCAACATTGATATTGCCATGTATGTGGATGATAGGGCCAACTCCTGTAGGTGAAATCATTCCCCACACCATCATACTGCTGCCACAAAACTTAATGGTTTTCTTGACACATTGAGAAGACAGTCTTTCACCTGTTCTACGGCGTACGTAAGTTTTGCTCTCAGAACCAAATATAGTAAACTTGGACTCGTCACTGAAATGAACTGTATCCCATTGTGCGTCAGTCCGAACAACATGTTCTCTCGCATACTCCAGGCATGCCCTTTGATTTCACTTTGAAATGAAAGGCTTCGAACCTGGAATACGGGCATGCAATCCTGCATTTTTTAACCTGCAAGCAACCGTTTTCCTTGAGATCTTATTATCTGTCTCTTCATTAAATTTACGGGCAATTGATGTAGCAGTTTCAAAACGTTTTTTTGTAGATATTCTAACAATTCTTCAATCTTCACTTTGCCATGTTTTTGGAGGTCTGCCAGTTTTCGGTTTTGCATCTAACATTTTATTGGTTTTATACCTGCTAATTACATGATGAACGACACTTTTAGACCTGTGAACAATATCAGAAATTTCTGAGATTGACTTTTTTCTTGATAGTTAGCAATAATGATTTTTTTTTTCTTCAAAAGAGAGCGTTTTGCATGTAGAATTTGCCATATTGCTTAAAAATAAAGTCCTAATGATAAATGAACTTTTACTTATTGTTGAAAAGCTCCTAGTTTTTTAACAATGTAAATTAAAAGTTTATGCAAATTATTAACATCGTTCCTTAACTTTTGTCCAGTAGCTTATTTCCTTTATTCCATTTAATCTTTATTTTAAAAAAAACTATTATGTAAATTTTTCTAACTTTGTATAATATTTATACATTATACCCTAATCTTTATTCGGTAAAAATTTTATTGCTAATCATGCATTACTTTTTAAGTAATACACATATTTATGTCTGTTGTTTCCATTCCTTATATTATGGCCGCTACTGTATATATATATATATATATATATATATATATATATATATATATGTAATGACATATTTTTTTATACAAGTTTCATTGAAGATGACTGACAATGTATTTTTTTTCTTCTTCGTTTTACGGCATATCAACCTCAATGGGTTATTTAATGCCGACAAGATTTTTATTGCTGGTAATATTTTTTAAAAAATTCATTGATGGTAATAATTTTTATAAAAATGTATTGCTAGTATTAAAATCTATTTTTATATTTTCATAGTGTTTTGATGCGAGTTTGGATGGGGGTAACTATTTGCCCAGAGCTAGGATCCTAACAGGTGCTACCACCCCAGGCCAGGGTGGACCTGGGAACACCAGCAATTAAGAGGTGTTTCCATGCTTCTCAAAACCTCCTGCTCAGAGGCCTTGCTGTTGGACGTAGTTTATCATCTTACCCAGGATGGACTGACAATGTAGTGCAGTTATTTTCCTTAATTCTCATATGCTTGTATTTTGATTGGTCATTCTAGCTTATGTAACAGTGTTTACCCCTAGCGAAGGATCGTTAATTAATTTGAAACTTTTAAAACCATTTATTCTACATTCAACATCATCACTTGATAAGACACCGGAGGTGTTGAAACAAAATGGCTATTTTTGTAGTGATTTTATAACATATTTATGTTATAATATTTAAATAAATAATTATATATATATATATATATATATATATATATATATATATATATATTTATGGTAAGCTATATTTATGGGTTAAAGTGCTCAATATCAGTGATAGAGCATATGTAAATATAAAAGTGAACATTGAGATCAACACACAGTCTGTTTCATGTTTAAATGCTTCATATGGCCTAAAATTGTGTTTAAGCAAGGACCAGACTCTCACTGTAGGATGTTGACCTCAATGGTCACTTATGCATTTAGGACAAATAATTACCTGATTTGTTTTCTTTACAGACATAAAAAAAAAAAAAATCTACAAAACTGTTCTTTATAGCTTTCTTGTTAAACAGACAGACATTGCGTAGGAAGATGAGACTTCTCTTTGAATTTGTTTACAAGGATCACAAATCTATATTTGATTTTGATTTTCCTCAGATGTCTCTTATTTTTTATCTTGTCAACTTTTTACCAAAAAACACCAACAAACAATAAAATGGGCTTACACAGTAACAGATTGGAAAAGTCAATGTTTTCACAGTTCTGTTAACTAATGTTGGTCAATTTTTTTTTTAATATGATTATATGATAATTACAGCATATGAATTTCACCTTATTTTTTTTTTCAAAAATGTTATTTTCCTCATGGATGTAGGAGATTTTAGCCTCTACAGCTTCTTTAGATAAATCAAAATTTTTGATGATGCACAAAATTTAATTACAAAAATAAAAACAGATGTTAAAACAACAGAAAAGGATAACAAAAAATGATATCATCATAAATTGTTGATATTGAAAGACGCAAAAACAGGTAAACAGTTTTCTCAGCCCTCCTCTCTCATTAGGTGGAGTAATATGCACAATGACTAAACTGAACACTAAAGACCAAATGTTACATAATAAATCTATGATAACAGCAACAAGCTAATTATATTTAAGCCACGCAATCTTTTCCTTCAACTTACGAAAAAAGATGGTTGGTAGGACTTAATATAAATAGATTCCAAAACCTTCAAATGAAATTCATAATTAGCATTCCTCGGTATTAAATATCTGTAAATTGGCATTAAGTTCTTTTTCCTTAATGTTTTTCCATTGCCTTCTTCTAAATTGGTTCCCATCCAAGGCTGGAAAGACCAGTTTGCTCACGTTCAAGTCAATCAGTGATTTTGCTGAATCTTCTCTCATCATTATTCGCCAAAATAACACAGGTTCCTTTATAAAGGTTATCAACAAGGTATAAACAACATTATAATTGAAGAGATGCAACGGACAAAGAGGAAACATAAACCCACCTCGTTTGGCCATTTCGTTCTCCACAAAGTCCAGTGTAGCCTCATCTTCGCAAATATCGTAAGGCATATTTCCATCAGCATTGACAGCCAACAGATCTGCATTGCTGTAAAAGAAATCAATAGGTCAGATTAGTCAAAGTTATGTACAGTCTATTTTACTCATATTGAGTGATTTCATATTCAATATTTCGACAACTGTGCTGTGTCCTTCTTCAGTTGTTTTTCACATTTGGTTCTTACTTCTGCTCATTTCAACCAATCAAATACAGAAAGAAAATGGGTTTAATAATCTATTATTTTGAACTGTAATATTTTTTTTTTTTTTAACTATCAAGAGGTCACTGCTTACTTCTTGATTCACTATTTGTCTCCTCTCAGTAACAGGTTACAAGAGATATTAGGGAGATATGATTAAATATACTTTAATGTTTAAAAAAAAAAATTATTCAGTATTATTATTGTTTAGGTAATAAGCATTATAACATAGCACAAACAGCTATGGAAAAAGGAATTTTCAACAACATACGTATTTTTTATGTATTTATAGTTATTTTTTAACTTTTATCAAAAATGACATTCCTGTACATGTAGTTATAGATAAGATTATACATTAATTAATAATTTATTTAATTAATAACTATTTGTGCTCAGTTGTTGACATTAATAGCTATCTACTGATGTGTTAAAATTTTGGAATAATGTAATAATAAAAATTTAAATCTCATCTCTCTGATTGATGTCACGATCTGTTAATAAAAAGCTTCATATTAGATTTAATTAAACAAGTCACTGGTTGGGCTTTCGAACTAAAAAGTGGAAGTGGAATTGACTTGAATTATGATTTATGTACGTAGTAAAGTACAAGGTCAAAAGAATTAGAATAGATTGATTTAGCACCTAGAGAATGTTTTCTTTTTCTTTTTCAAACATGTTCACTCTGTACAATACTCAAGAGCCACTCGAGGTAGAGGATTATAGAGTAAGAGATTCTTTTAATGCCCTTTTGAATGTATCAACAAAGCATCCAGCTTGGATAATATTATACATTAATTACTAATTTATTTAATTAATAACTATTTGTGCTCAGTTGTTGACATTAATAGCTATCCGCTGATGTGTTAAAATTTTGGAATAATGTAATAATAAAAATTTAAATTTCATCTCTCTGATAAATCAGTATTTACATTAGTCGGACTATTGTCCTCATCTTTGTCGCCATATTTGTCACAACGTTTCGGCCGTTGTACGCTCCGGCCTTCTTCAGGTGGTTGGAATTTCGAACCGAACCCTTTATTTCGATCACTGTCGTAGACTGTTCTAGTTCCACGAGCCATGTTTGATGGATGTCAGTTATCAGTTATCTCCTGCTAATTTTCCCTCTGAAAGTTCTCCACTGCCTTAACCGGGTATCGAACTCACACTCTTTGGGTCTGTCACTGGATCTAACCAGTTAACCACTTAAGGCAGTGGAGAACTTTCAGAGGGAAAAATTAGCAGGAGAAAACTGATAACTGACATCCATCAAACATGGCTCGTGGAACTAGAACAGTCTACCCCAGTGATCGAAATAAAGGGTTCAGTTCGAAATTCCAACCACCTGAAGAAGGCCGGAGCGTACAACGGCCGAAACGTTGTGACAAATATGGCAACAAAGATGAGGACAATAGTCCGACTAATGTAAATACTGTACATAATACCTCATCTCAGAAATATAGACAGACTCTCTCTGATAAATGTCACAAACTGTAAATCCAGTGGAATGAGCAAAAGTGACCTTATGATAAGTGAAGGTGACAAATGAATTTAAGAATAGCCAAGATGAGGATAACGGTCTGAATGAATTAATGTAAACTGATAAGTCTTCATTTAAAAATTCAGAATCTCTGAACTATCAGGTTTTTTTTTTTCATATATATAGTGAATGGGGAAAAGTAAAATACTTTACTTTTAAATATCCACAGCTAAAACATGCCACATTTTAGCAAACCACCCTCATTCCCTTCGTATTCCATGGGTAAGATCTAAGTTCCACTTGAGCATCATCTTCCTAGAAAGCAGCAGTTTTTGGGATGAAGATGTTCAAGTGGTACTGACTCCCAGGGGGATGCTTCCCCGATCACTACAATCTGAAGTCTAAGGTTAACTGTTCTCTTCACCACATATCCACATAAACTGTGCTTCTTACTCTATAACCCTCTACCTCAAGTTGCTCTTGGGCCTTGTACAGGGTGAACATCATAATAAAAATAAAATAATTTTATATCTTTTAATCAAAATCTGCTCCTTGTTGGTCTGTCTTGGCTTAAATAACCCATGAAGAGTTGATAAGCTGTAAAAAAAAACAACCAATTTGTCAGTCTGTGTCATTTAACAAGCAGTGAAATAACAGTGTTCACAGTAGCCCCACCTATTTCCCCACTCCCACCAGTAAGGAGTTTAATTTTGATTAGCAGTACAAACAAAATTTTTCTTTTCTTTTTTTTTTTTTTGGTAAATTTTGGTCTATTTCACTCGTGAGGAAAAAAAATCTCAAAACAAACTTTTTTTTCTCTGTTTTGGAAGTAAACTCCTAATCAAAGTAACATCATCAGTTTTAAAACTGATTTCCAAAAACCTTCCCAAAATCAAACTTTGATTTTTTTCTTTAATCATTTCACTCTAAGTAAGGTGATAAAGTCACTAAGATGTAAACAGTTACAGAGAGTGAAAATAAGAGGTAAAGTATTGTTTATTGGCGCATCAACCTTACAGGTCATTTCATGCCAAATTAGGTATTCCATGTCAAGTAATTTTTAATACTTATTATTTTATTCAGAGACTGCATTGCAGTCAGATGTTTTTTTGAATACCTTGTAGTGAGTTTATTCTTTTCATCTGTGTGTGTGTGTGTTGTATCAACAAGAGTTTAAGAAGGTCTACTTTTCTCAGGAAGCTTAGTAACTAAGAAACAGACACTTCTTTTAAATAGTATTTCAAAGTTTGGTATATTATAGTATTTATGGTATATGTCTGTGTATCCTTTGCATACGGTCATTATCTGTTTTGTAGTTAATCAGTGTTTCAGTGTACATCAGGTGGTATTTTTTCAGTCTTAAGGAGGTGTACATAGGTAAGATAGGTGTACCCAATTCAAACTCAGCTCAGCACAGTATCTTGCGTTCTTTCGGGCAATGATTATGCAGTCTAAAGTCCAAATGGCAGTCGGGTTTCATAAAAACTTTGGTAACAGGACAATAAGAGAACAAGGTTCAAAGAGACAGGTGATAACTGATATTACATTTAAAATTTTTAAAGATCATAATTGACAAGAAAGTAAAAGTTTTTCTTTTTTTTAATCATTTTGCCCCCCAAGGAAGGTAATAAAGCCACTAAGATTAAGGGTACATCATGTAAAAGAATATGAGAAAAATAAAAACATACTTAAGGAGAGAAAACAGAGAGAGAACAGGAATTAAGAAGATAGAAGATAACATCGTATTTAAATTTTTGAAGATCAAAATTGACAAGAAAACAAGAAGCAAATTCCACAGGCGAGAAGTGTGAGAGTAGAAACTATTAGCACAGAACTTATGGTTACATCAAACAATTTCAACTGTAAAATGATGAGAGATAGCTACCAATCTAGGTAGCGAAATGCCACGTGATACATGTTTGGGCGATCATGCCTCTTTCAGTTCATGATTAACTAGGCAGGAAATTTCCTCGCAGTAACAACATTATGCTTAAATTCATTAAGTCAAGGTATGAGCTTTTGTCTTTCTCACCTGAACAGCTACCCTGAAAACATTTAGAGAAAAGGCATTGGGAAGCTATATTACATTGGTGAGAAAGTGACTGAAGCCAAGATGCCAGGTCAGAACTGATAACACTGCACATTCTTTCTTGGATTTTACCAAGAATCTTTAAATACATATCAGAAGCCCCAGACAAGATGTGGCAGCAAATTTAGACAAATGTGATAAACACGGCATTCACTGTAGGTTTCCAGACTTCTCCACAAACAAATTCTGGTTAACCTGGGCAACAAACTGCAAAAAACATCTAAAAATAATCAAAGCCTTATCATTAAAAAAAAAAAAAAATTATTAACTGTTTGTCACTTCTCACTCTCTCCAGTGTCAGTCAGGCACCATGCACAAATTTCAAGTAGGCTTGGCTAAGCTATTTGCATTTAGCTCCTGAGTGGCATCAGTGTCATGATTTGAACACCATTTTTATGAACAATGTCCACTGATTTTAAGTCTCTGACAAAATCTCCAATCTGCTATGTCAAGACAATTTATTTTGTAAGGATTGTGAAGAAAGACTTTAAAAATACATACAAATTAAAATTTGGTAAAAAAAATTAAACAAATTAAAATTATAACAGACAAGTTATTAGACAGCATTCTAATAATTAATCTCTTTCAAACAAAATAAAAACCTCTTTTTATTTGGAAATTAATAAGATTTGAAAAGTTAATAAGATACAATTTTGGGTAACCTCGGCAACAAACTGCAAAAAACATCTAAAAATAATTGAAACCTTTATCATTTAAAAAAAAAAAAAAAAAAATCAGCCCTTAACAATGACGACTAAGAACACAGCCATAAGATGCAAGCTTTATTCAGTAATTAAAAATATGTCTACCTTTTAACAATTTGTACATCATTTACAAAATTTAAAAATGCTTAAGATATCAGCAAAAAATTTAATGCTTTATTACATTTCTACCAATTTCCGGTTAACTCCCTTATAATGGGACGCTTGTTTTGCAAAAAATCCCATTGTTACAATGGATAAGTTTAAAATTTCCAATAATTACAGAGCGTGTTCACATGTTTTTAAAAATCACTAACACAAAAGAATGCAGATTTTATCACAGTTACAATAAGTTTGTCTCTTTCATTCATCCATGAAGATGATCTTGGAAATAAACAAAAGTACTTGGGTTAACAAAAACTATGAGCCTTCCTTGATGAATTTCATCTTAACATCAAGAAACTGATTAGACAAC
This sequence comes from Acanthosepion esculentum, assembly GCA_964036315.1. Lineage (NCBI taxonomy): Eukaryota > Metazoa > Mollusca > Cephalopoda > Sepiida > Sepiidae > Acanthosepion > Acanthosepion esculentum. The sequence continues at coordinate 111,155,583 of OZ038485.1, read as the reverse complement.
TGAAAAGGATCAGTATAAAAATAAATAGACACATGTTGATAGTATTCATTGAAACATGTCTGAGTGAAGACATGCTGTTATATATATATATATATATATATATATATATATATATATATATATATATATATATAATTTGTATATTGAGGCAGCAAATTCTCTTTTAGGCATGTTTGATTGAATAAATTGCAGACATTATGTCTGCTAATTTTTAACAAAATCCGTTCATACTCACAAATAACTTTCCGTGTATTGACATTAAAGGATGAGAGAAATGTGCTATAACTGTTTAAATTTCTTTTATTTTCATTTCCCAAGTACTTTCGATCTTCTTCCGAGATCATCTTCAGGAGTGCAAGTAGTACAAAACTTTGTTTTTCTGGGGTACAAGTATTTATACAAAGCTGTGTGTTGCTATCCATTACTCTAATTTTTCATTATTCTTTTAAATGCAAGCAGTTGACAATGTGCTGAGCGCTCATTAGAATGTGAAAAAATTATCCATTATGGAATTTGTTCCTCTATGTTATAATGTCATGGTCATACATGCATTAAAATTGTTCCTTTATAGGCATTTCAGAACATTACTGCAATATTCATAGTTAATTCTGTTCAGTGCTGGCTTTAATTTTTTAATATAAATTGCTTCTAGGATCTGTAGCTTGAATTTATTATTTTCTTAGTGTAGGATAGTTGTGTTGTCAATCAGTAATTTTTATATTGTGTATGTGGACAGGAATGTTTTTGTAGATGTCCCTCAATGAACGAATGGTCAGACATGTGTAGAGTAAGTCGTCTTGTTAGTGTAGTTGTCATATACCCAACATATATATTTGTTTTTATTGGTCGGACATACATTCTCACAAGGGACATTTGAACTGGTGCATAATGTTGATTTTGCGTAGTAAATCAGTTGGCGGGGAGGAGTCCTTGTGAATAATTATATTGGCTGTATTGTATTTTTTTTATAATATATGATTTATTTTATTTTTTTGTTAGAATCCACGGAAGATATGCGAGTATAAATGAGATTCTTCGTGATTTTTTCATCCTGTTTGTAGTTAGCGTGCATCTGGTTACAATTTAGTCGTTTGATATATTTAGTGTCCTTTGAGGGAGGTACTGTATTTTATTTGAGGTTTTTATATATTGTCCTATTTGTTCATGGCAATGTAGTTTGCGAAGTCATTATTAATGAGAGTCTGCTTAATATTTTTTAGTTCAGTGTACAAAATCTTTTTTGTGGAGGAATTTATATATGCTCGGTTAATTAAATTCTGTATAAGTGCTATTTTGTAGCAATCTGGACATTCACTTATAGTTGAGATTGCAAGAGTTTTTGCCGTTTTTTTTTTTATATATGGACAGTTAGTAAATGTGTTGTTATTTGTGTCTATTAAAATGTCAAGAAAAGAGATATTGTTTTGTTAAGTTTGTATGTGAACTTGAGAACAGAATTTTTTAAAAAGTTTTTTTTTAAAGTTACATCATTTCTTCTATGTTTTTAACTAAAATGAGGATATCATCTACATATCTTAGGTAGATGGAGGGTTTCTTGGTGATACTAAATATATTTTCTAGGTTAGCTATGTAGAAGTTACTGAAGGTTGGACCCAAAACTGAACTCATAGAAACGCCATCACATTGCAAATACACTTTATTTCTGTGATCATATAATGGGACTTCAGTTGTACAGGTTAAAAGTATTTTTTTTTAATATTTTAGTCTTCATTTTTAATGGGGGTAGAGATGAATTACTACATATATTTTTAATAATAATGTCAATTGTTTCTCTAACTGGAACATTAGTGAACAGATTTTCAACGTCAAGTGATGGTATGGTTTCATTATTAGGTTTTTCAGTTTTTAACATTTGTATAAGTTCAAGGGTTGATTTAATGCTGTATTAGGTATGCATGGTATAGGTAATTGGTTAAGCATTTTAGTTAATTGGTAGTTAGGAGTGGTAATTTGGGATATAATAGGGTAGAGTTGAAAGTTAAGTTTGTGCGTCTTGATAAAACCATAAATGTATCCTGGTTTATAGTCACCGATTTTTTTGGTAAGTTTTAAATCGTCTTGTTCCGCATTGTTAGCTGTGATTAATTTATTAATTTTCATTCTCAGCTGAGTAGTAGGATTATTAGTAAGTTTTCTAAATTTGGTGTGATTGTCAAGTAACTGTTCCATTTTTTAGTTGTAGTCGGACTTGTTTAAAACAACAAAGATGTTTGCTTTATCAGCTTCCTTAATTACTATTTCAGGATAGTTGCGTAATTCTTCTGCAGCAATCTTTAATGATTTACTTATGAGTTTAGATGAAGTTTTCCTTTTAACATGTCTGTCTTTTATAGATACTGCCTTAAGTTGATCACGGATTTCTAGTTCTGTGGTAATTAGCTGCTGTTCCTGGAGTTTAATTATATTTTGGTATAATGTTTCAATCTTGACTTTTTTATTTTGTCCATTATGTTTTTGGTATATATGGCAGTTAGGTCCTAGGTTGAGTAGCTCTTTTTGGTTGTCAGTTAAATCATAGTCAGAAATGTTTATAAATTATTCAAAGTTATTCAGGAGATATATAGTTCCTTTATATAATGTATTGAGTTTTCTTTGAATTTTTAACCTGTGTTTACATTCTGATATGTTATTAATTTCTTTTAATCCATTTAGTATTTGTTTAAGTGGTTCAGAGTTGGTATTCTTTTGTAGTGTGTTGTGTATCTCTTGCTTCCGTTTGTTGAGTGTTATCAAGTTAACATTATTTACTTCAGTCTACCTTTTCACAAGGCCACGTTTAAATTGCCAGGTGATATTGTTCCGGTGGGCTGCTAGATTATATAATTTAAAATTTGTGTATTGAGGCAGCAAATTCCCTTGTCTGACTGAATAAATTAAAAACATTATATCTGCTAACTGTTAACAAAATCCGTTCATACTCACGAATAACCTTCCGTGTATTGACGTTAAAGGATGAGAGAAATGTGCTATAACTGTTTAAATTTCTTTTATTTTCATTTCCCAAGTACTTTCGATCTTCTTCCGAGATCATCTTCAGGGATGCAAGTAGTACAAAACTTTGTTTTTCTGGGGTACAAGTATTTATACAAAGCTGTGTGTTGCTATCCATTACTGTAATTTTTCATTATGCTTTTAAATGCAAATGGTTGATAATGTGCTGAGCGTTCATTAGAATGTGAAAAAATTATCCATTATGGAATTTGTTCCTCTATGTTATAATGTCATGGTCATACATGCATTAAAGCTGTTCCTTTATAGGCATTTCAGAACATTACTGCAATATTCATAGTTAATTTTGTTCAGTGCTGGCTTTAATTTTTTAATATAAATTGCTTCTAGGATCTGTAGCTTGAATTTATTTTCGTGATGTAGGATAGTTGTGTCAATTTTACTGCTTTTAAACTACAAATTTCCCATAAGCAGTAAAATTGACCTTGCTAACTATACACTCATTCGTAGCTAAAGTGATATTGCACATCAGGCTATATGACGGTTCTGTGTAGGATACAGGTTTGATTCCTGTCGGAGGATGCATATTTTCTATGAAATTTCTCAGATGTTCAGGCCACTAAATGTTGTTAATACTATTTATTATAAACAGAGCATTTACTTGGATATTCGTGTATATATAAATAATGTACAACAATAAGATATATAAAATAATTGTTGGACTTAGTACATTTCATTTATATATATATATATATTATAGTAAGGCTACTGAAAGATAGGATAAAAGGATCCTGATGCATTACACCTGTCTTAGAGTGGCTCAATAAATTGTCACTTGTAGAAGTCAGTCACATTTAATTGTGGTACAAACACAGTGCCAGGTATTAAATAAACCCATCAACATTCCACAGCTCTGCTCGTATACACAACGGTGTCACTTCTCACTCTCTCCCGTGTCAGTCAGGCACCATGCACAAATTTCAAGTAGGCTTGGCTAAGCTATTTGCATTTGGCTCCTGAGTGGCTTCAGTGAAACAATGGTCAGTGTCATGATTTGAACACCATTTTCATGAACAATATCCTTTGGTTTTAAGTCTCTGACAAAATCTCCAATTTGTAAGTCAAGACAATTTATTTTGGAGGGATTGTGAAGAAAGACTTTAAAAATACATGCTAATTTAAATTTGGTAAAACAAATTAAACAAATTCAAATTATAACAGACAAGTTATTAGACTGCATTATCATAATTAATCTCTTTCAAACAAAACAAAAACCTCTTTTTATTTGAAAATTAATAAGATATTATATCCAAACTGAGTCGACATGTATTCAAAATAAAATCTAACTAATATTTTATGGAGAAAGATAAAATTTATTTACACTATGTACATTTTTCAGACTGTTGTCCTTATCTTTGTTGCCATATTCACAAGGTTTCAGCCATTGTACACTACGGCTTTCTTCAAATGATTGGAATTTTGCACTGAACCTCAAGGACGCATGGCCCAGTGGATAAAAGCATTGAATCCAGGGAGTTGATCCAAAGAGGTAGGAGTTCAATACCTGGCTACAGCAGAAGTGAACAAAAACTTGAAGAGTTGAGAGAACTGATACTGAGAAATCCGGAAGAGGCATGGCACGTGGAACTAGAAAAATCTCCTACAGTGGATGAAATAAAGGGCTCAGTTCAAAATTCCAATCACCTGAGTGTACAACAGTTGAAACATCATGAAGATGGCAATGAAGATGAGGAGAACAGTTCAAATAATGTAAATAGTATAAATAATTACAGTACCTCATCTCAGAAATAGAGACAGTTAAGGATAAAATTTACACAATACTTATAGAACATATACCAAATTATTAATCTCTCAAATTTCAGCCTTTAAGCCTGTATGGTTATTAAGTTATTAGAAATTTTATACGCTTCAAGTAATTTAACTGAGCATTTTTCTCTTAAATATTTGTATGCATTTTTATGTGTCTATTATTTACACAGAAGGTATAAATAATGTATCCAAGCCAAATGTATCTAGCCCAAGTAGCAGTCCGAGTTCGAACAATCTACATAGGACTAGTGGATTAAAGTGTTGGCTTGTGAATTTGGTGACATAGTAATTGCAAGTTCAATCCATGGCCTGGGCAGTGTGTAACCAGTGGAAACAGGAAGAGCAATAACTGATTGGTACTAAAGTAAAAACTAGATGGGATATTAGTGGAATGTGAACAATCTATCTCCATAGATTACATCAAGAGTTTATTTCAAAATTTCCTGAAGGCTACCTGATGAAGACTGGAGAGTAGAACAGATGAAACATAGTGATAACAATAACAAAGATTGGTTTGGTTTGTTTTCTGGCACTTCAACTTCAATGGGTTATTTAATGCCGACAAGATTTTTTTTCAAAAATGTATTGCTGGTAATATTTTTTACAAAAATGTATTGCTGGTAATATTTTTTACAAAAATGTATTGCTGGTATTAAAAACTATTTTTACACTTTCATAATGTTTTGACCCCAGTTTGGGGATTAACTATGTGCCTGTAGCTGGGACCCTAACAGGTGCTCCCCCCCCCCCCCCGAGTCAGAGTGGACCTGGCAACAGCAGCAATTAAGAGGTGGTTCCACGCTCCTCAAAACCTCCTGATCAGAAACCTTGCTGTTGGCTGAAGTTTATCGTCTTACCCAGGACACGGATATATTTTATCGTCATACCCAGGATGCACAAAGATTAGGACCATTAATCTGACACAGAGGCACAATCCTTCTTTAGGAGGACTTCTCAATCTAGGCCAGTTGATATTAATTTCACTGTTTAAGAAAATACTGGGATGGCAACTCAAATATGAGTACTCGCTAAAAATAATGTTTATAGCAATAAGAAATAATGTCAGGTAATAAATCCTTTCAAATATATATTCTCTTCAGGACCTGGATGAACATGGCTCTCCACAACTTCCTATCTTTAGTAGCTGTAAATTATGTTTTTCCCCTTACTAACCATTCTGCTCCCAGTTCAGCCACACATTTATACAAACTTCTCAAGTTGATAATGCCTCTCCACAACTTCCTATTGTATTAAGTAATGTTTGTCCCCTTACTAACCATCCTGCTCCCTGTTCTACCATCCATTTTCACAATCTTGTTTGGTAGGCTAATCACTGTTTCCCTCTGTCTCACTTGCCTTCATTATATCTTGTGAGTATCAAATTCTCCAAGCCATCTTTCCTTATTATTTGTCTCAAAAGTTTCAGTCTTTTCTTTATGATTCTTTATGGACTTTCATCCTTGAAACTTGCTCATTGCTCACATGTTCTTTCCATAGTATTCTTAGCCTCCTTCTGTAGATTTATGTCTCTGTTGCTTTAAGTCTCCTCTTCACCCGTGAGGGGTTTGTCCAGTATTCAATATCATATGGAAAGACAGATATTACATAGCAGTTCATAACTTTTCTCCTTGTTTTTAAATGAAATTTTCCTGTTTCTTAATACTTTGTTTAGTTTTGGAAGGCATATTTTGTTATTCCAATAGGCCTTTAAATTTCAGTGTTACATTTTCCTTCATCTGTTAAAACACTAACCAGATATTTAAACTTTTTTTTCTTGGTTTTGTTTTGTGGCATATCAATCCCAATGGGTTATTTAATGCCAACAAGATTTTTATTGCTGGTAATGTTCTTTTTTTCAAAAATGTATTGCTGGTAATAATTTTTCTTCAAAAATTTATTGCTGGTAATAATTTTTTACAAAGTATTTCTGGTATTAAAACCTATTTTTACACTATCATAGTGTTTTGACCCCAGTGTGGGTGTTAACTATTTGCCCATAGCTGGGACCATAACAGCTGTTACAACCCTGGGTCAGGGTAGACATGGAAAGACCAGCTTCTCAAAACCACCTGATCAGAGGCCTTGCTGTTGGATGTAGTTTATCGTCTTACCCAGAATGGAGTGTGGTTTGTCAAACTACTCTGTCAACCATTGCAACATGCCAAGGATGAGACATATTACAGGCAAATGAACAGATATTAATGTAAAGGGCTTACAAGAAATTACAGTTGCAGTCAATTTGTACTAATACCTTTAGGGAAAGGTATGAATCCATCTATTGTCCCTCACCCTATTTTATGAGTAAAATAGTAGGGTGTACTGGGCCCTCTTGTATAGCAGGACAAATAGGAAAAACAACTCTGAATTGAAAAATGCAGAAAAAGCAAAAGGAAACTATTTTACTCACTTTCCTAATAACAATCCTGGCAATTCACAAACATTAAGAAAAGGAAGATGGAGAGGGCCATGACCATTAACTATGCTTGATAGCAACGTGATTATATTGGTTTAAAATAAAATTGTTATTTTTTTAAGTAAATTTCAAAAATAATATTTTAGATATTTGTATATAGATTTATTCAACCACATTTTGTTTCACTATCTTTTGCCATCTTTGAGGAAGGTTTCATGATTCCATCCTCCTAGAACTTGGCATCTTACTGGTGATGAACTGGCATAAATGGTTTTTAGAAATGAGAATTAGTTCTTGCCATTAAGAGAATCCTGCAGGGATTGAAATAAGTTGTGATCTGAAGTGGCAAGGGCAGGTGAGTTCAACAAATGTAGTAGGACATTCTAGCCAAGTTGTGCCAAATTCTGTTGGATCTGCAAAGAGATAGGTATTTACTTGGCCCCCACCCCACTGAGTCAGGTTGTGACACAAGGTCGGTTTTAGAAGTGGGGACCCGAGTGTTTTCACCCGGGACGCTGGTCATAGCTTGTCTGAGCTGGTCTAAGCTAGTCATAGCTGGTCTTAGCTTGTCCAAGCTGGTCAGAGCTGGTCATAGCTAGTCTTGGCTTGTCATAGCTGGTCCAGGCAGGAGCCGGTCCAAGCTAGTCGTAGCCATGATACTACCAGTGCAGGGATGAATCCCTACACCAGGCAAGTATCAAGTGATTGAATCTCAGCCAAAAGGCCGATAAAGTGAGCAATCCAAGAACAGATACTACACTTGGTATCTACTTGACCCCCCACCGAGTCAGGTTGTGACACAAGGTTGGTTTTTAACGTGGGGACCCGAGTGTTTTCCCCAGGGCCGCTGGTCTTTGCTGGTCTTAGCTTGTCCAAGTTGGTCAGAGCTAGTCAAAGCTGGTCTTGGCTGGTCTTAGCTGGTCATAGCTTGTCCAAGCTGGGCGGAGCAGGTCAAAGCTGGTCATAGCTAGACGTAGCCGTGATACTACCAGCGCAGGGACGAATCCCTGTGCCAGGCATGTATCAAGTGATACCAAAAGGCCAATCAAGCGAGCTATCTGAGAACAGATACTACACTTTGATCGGGATTTACTTGACCTCCCACAGGGTCAGGTTGTGACACAAGGTCAGGGTTTAATGTGGGAAGGGAGGGGGAATGGACCCGAGTTCTCACCCGGGCCGCAGTGCTTTGGCTTTAGCTGGTCTTAGCTTGTCCAAGCTGGTCTTTAGCTGGTCATAGCTAGTCTTAGCCGCGATACTACCAGCGCAGGGACGAATCCCTGCGACCGGCCTGTATCAGTGATCGCTCCCGGCCTAAAGGCGATCATTCAGCGAGTAATCTGCGAACAGATACTACACTTTGATCTTAGCCAAAAGGCTGAGAAGCGATAGGATCTGCAAAGAGATATGTGGTTTGGCATTGTCCTGATTGAAAATAATATTGTTCAATCAGCCAATTCTGGACACTCATCATTAATTACTGCTTTTAATTGGTTTGTTTGACAACAGTTCTTATTTGAATTTGATGTCTAATTTTGCAGAAAGTGATTCTAATACTCATAATGATTTTCTAATCTTACTGGATACACAACATCACTTTCTTTAGATGCAGACTGACCTTTGGTGTGTTCAACAGGTGGTCATTTTGTCTTTCCCAGGACCTTTTGTACTTCACATTGTTGTAAGCAATTGATTTTTCATCACTTGTGATCATTCTTTTAAAAATTCATTTTTGTTGCTTTTTAGCATCAAATTGCAGATAAGAATGTGGTCCATTGATTTTTTTTTCCATTAAGGGGTGAAGCACACAGACATCATAGTGAATCACATATAGTTTCCGAATGCCTTACAGCCCTTATACGTAATATGTGTAGTATCTCTGTAATGTCTTCTGTGATGTGACCTGGATTATTTATTTTCATTTTACCCATCAGCAATAACTGCAGACCTGTCAGAATATTCTTGGTCCTCCAGATCAAAATTTCCACTTCTGAACCTAGTGAACCCCTTATGAGCAGTACCCTTAGCTATGGCACCATCTCCATAAATGGCGCATATCTTTTTTGCTGCTTGTACAGTGCTCTCTCCTTTACAGAAGTAAAAGAACATCAAATGACAAAAATGTATCTTATTTCCCTGTTTTTACATTAACAAAAATCATTTAAAATTCGGATCCATGCACATTTCATATGAAAAGAGATGTTGATAGATCATCTTTAGAATATTTATATATGCTATACATTTCAGTCAGTTGTGAAACAATATCATGTTCCATGACAATTATTTGAAAAATTCTACAAACTCGTTTCAAGGCAATATTTTCTTCATCTTTTTTATTGCTTTTCAACATGTTTTAATCTGGATATTTCATAAATTAGTTTGAGACTCTAAAATATATTTGTATTATTTACTCATTTAACTGTGTCTTAAAAGATTACAACAATATTTAAGATGGGTGACATTTCATAAGTACAATGCAACTGCAAAATCTATTTAAAAATAATGTGGGGTCTGGAAATAATTCAAAACAAATATTGCTGTTTTATTTGTCAAGTTGAAAACAAAAGAAAATCCTATTCTTATTACATTATTAGAAGAGTCCACTACATAGTGATAATTTGTTCATCTCTGTGTAGTGAACATTTCAAAAGACATACAAGTTTTAGACAAAAATTTTGGGATATTGATTTATTATTATATATGCAAATTACTGTTAGTTTTAATAAGTTTCTCTGCATTTTATCATAGTATTTTCTGCCAATTTATTCTTCATCCATTAAACTGGAAATTTAAACAAAAACAATGATAAGAATTGTCAGTTAAAATTCTTTACTGCAGACATTTTGGGCCCAAACAACCATTTTTTATAGTCTTACAAGTGAACAAAATTGAAAATATTTTTGTTTCAAAACCATCTTTTTAAAAAGTAGTCTTTAGCATAACTTTTTTTCTGTTTGAGATAACTGTCTTACAGCTTCAAGTTTTATCAATTTTTTAAATATAGATTTGGAAAATGAAAGAAAAAAACTGTCAGTGAAAATCTTCAGAAATGTCAAAGTTGATACAATTTTTTTCTCAGTTGTTTAATCTTTACATTGACATTTTTAGATACAAAGTGAAATTTGTTTTTTCTTTCAAAATTTATAATTTTTACTGAAAGTTTTTCATCAGCCATCTTTTATTTTTAGGAGAGGGTGGGTAATGGTAATCTGCCCATCTTTATAACTTCAGAATTATAAACAGACAAAAAAGAAATGCGACAAATTATTGCTTGATAATCTTCTGCCATTTTTACCAAAGTCCGAGGAATTTTTTTGATTGAACCTTTTTAAAATATCTACGCTGGCATACCAGATTTAAAAGAGTTTTGGTAATTTAATCTGATTATCTTACACTGAACTCCATTTTTATTTCAGTTTTCTTAGTATCTTTGTGCGTGTGTGTGTATATATATATATATATATATATATATATATATATATATACACACATACACACACACAGCCACACATATATATACACACAGCCACACACACACACATATATATATACACTCACATATAAAGTCATACACATATATATACACACACACCCACATATATATATATATACACACACACACATATATATATATACACCCACGCACACACACCCACATATATATATACACCCACGCACACACACCCACATATATATATACACCCACGCACACACACCCACATATATATATACACCCACGCACACACACCCACATATATATATATATATATATATATATATATATATATATATATATATATATATATATACACACCCACACACATATATATATATCCACACACGCACAAATATATATAATATCCATTGACATCCGTAGATATACATATCTATCGATATACATACAAATCTATCGACATACATACATAGATATACATATCTATCATCATATACACACATATATATATATATATATATATATATATATATATATATGTGTGTATGTATATATGTATGTATGTGTATATATATATAAAATATCTATTGCTATGCTTACAAACACACCCACAAATATAGCACAATGTATTTATTATAACAGTGCATATAAATTACATAACAGAGAAATACAAAATTACCTCATGAGTATAGACTATTTCAACTAACGCCAAGTGCATCAACCTTATTCAACTCAAAACAGTGGACTATTCTCAATAATTTATCTTCAAATTTTTAAATGTTTAATATAATTATTTTCATTTTTATTCATTAATTTTTTAAATTTATTCTATCTTAATATAAACTATCTAATAATGATTTATTGTTGATCTTATTTTATCTTTTCTGTAAGCTTGTTTTGGTCATTTTTAGTGGTAAAATCTTTTTTTATATAATTAATAATTAAAAATTTCATTTTTTCAGTCCTCATTTAGTTACTTTATCTTTTTTATATAATTTAGGTTTTAAGGTTAATATCTTGGTTGAATTTGTGTAGCTTCTTTCCTTTTAAGACTTATCCCCTCCCCTTTACCACCAATTGGGCAACTGTCTTGTCTGCTGTGTTATGGGCTGACTCTGCATCAATTTTTCAACGGCTGTCTTCATTAAATATTATATTTTAAATCTCTAGTTCTGACACTGAACACAGTTGACAGTTTTGAGTTGAATAAGGCTGATGCATTCAGCGTTAGTTGAAATAGTCTATACTCATGAGGTAATTTTGGATTTCTCTATAAAAGGCCCGTCCTCTTTTTCTTTCTTTTTAATGTATACAGAAGTGTCATAAGCATAGGCCAGACAGAATATTTTGATTACACACACATAACCATCTTTCATTGATTCCCCCCCCCCTTTCATGTGTCTTTAAATGTCACAATGTTTTCTGTAGTCTATATATTTTAAATTAGGTCAGCAAGTCGAAAGTCAGTTGTTTCAACTGAAAATAACTTCTATTCGTCTCAATCTGAATTTAAAAAAAAAAAGTTCTCTATTACCCCCCTCCCTCTGAATGATTTCATAATCTTCTGTTCTACAATATCACATACGCTTTTTTCCTCTCTTTCTTTCTATGTCTTTATTTCCACCACCCTCTCAATATTATATATGCGTCGTTCTTTCCAATGTTTTTCCCGCACTTTCACGGATATACTTTTACATAAATTTTGTTATTTAAACCTGTAGAAATATTTTCTGTTTTCTTTTGGTTTTGAAGGTCTAATGAATTGGGGCTGTTTTTACGACCCTAATGAAATAAATTATTACCTCATGAAGTTTTAGTGTTTGTGCCTTTTATAATAATAATTATTGGTCTGTTTTTAACAGAGCTCTCCCTGGATTTATATCCTTTTGGAAATATCCATACTGATCACTAATATATATAATAAATAATAAATGTCACCCATCTTAAAATTCCTTTCCTTGACATATTGATAAACACAAATAATAACAAATTTACTATTTCGCCATATAAAAAACCTACTAGCATAAATTCATGTACACTTAACTACAAGAGCGAATGCTCATATTACTACAAAATAGCAATTATAAAAAATCTAATACACCGTGCAGAAACTAATTCATCCACAAAACAGATTTTTTACAGTGAACTAAAGAATATAAAACAAACACTTGTTAATAATAGTTTTCCAAACTATATAATTGATGAACAAATAAGATGCTTTCTTAGAAATCTCAATACTAAGCAAATAGTACATAATACTGCTTCTACTAATCTCAAACATATTAATCTCCTATATCGTAATCAAATGCATACTAATTATAAACAAGATGAAAATATACTAAAAAAATTAGTAAATACTAACATATCCACAACAGATCCTAGCAAAAGAATTAAGTTAATTAACAAAATAAACTATGAAATCTCCAAAAATATCCTTAAATGCCTATAATTAGTAACAGAAGTCATTGGTTCATACCAACGGCTTTCCATACTCAATACTCATCGGATTCACTCTCGCGTGGTCATGTGTGACGTCATGAGCTGTGGTGCGATTTTCGCTTTCAGCGTTTTATATGCACGTGTTTATCGTTGCTTGGAAATCATCCATGTAAACAAATAATACTATCATCAATTTCTTGTTCGTGTATTGCATAAATATATTGTGTAATTGTCATCTTTGATAATGGCTTATGTAAGCCGAAAGCTCAGATTGGATTAAATAAAAAAAAAAAAAAAAAAAAAAAAAGTATGTATCAATATTGTGATTTTGTTTCATTATTTAATGATAATGTTATTAAGATTATCAGACTATATGAAAAAAACTTACATAAAATATATAGACAACACTTATCTATATTATTTAATGAAACATGTATTAATATATATATATATATAGTGTTGGATTGATGTGAGTTTGTGACCTGGGTTTCATGCTATTTGCGATCGTCAGACAAACTGATTAATTTTTAAATTTTGGATTTATATATGGTTGCGTATATCAGTGTTTTTATGGAATTGGGAGGAATAATTGTCGTTGGGACACCACTCATACTTACACACACACACACACACATATATATATATATATATATATATATATATATATATATATATATATATATATATATATTTTCATTCTTGTCCTGTTAATTTTCTCTATTTTTTTTAATCAGTTCACTCCAAGCAAAGTTATAATGCCACTAAGATGCAAGAAGAGAGAAAGAGAATGAAAAAGATGGAACCAGAAATCCAGACATACACAGAAAACAAGGGATAAAATTGCTCAAAAAACAGAGAGGAGTTGTGTAGACGATAGGCAAACCTATCTCCTCCAACCCCATTATTCTAATTAGTATGAAAAAGCCTCCAACAACTTAATGAAGCCGAGTGCCAACACTGGATGGCTTCACAATACCTGACATGAAAAAAATGGACAACCAAATGATATATAGCAGAAGAGGTAAAGGAGTAGTGTAACTGTGGCAACCATGCGATGCAGACAGAAATGAATCCTTCTGGGGTTAGACAGTATTACACATCATCTCCATCCCATAGTTGTCTCAATACATCTTTGCCTATAATTTAATGCCATCCAGTAGATTGGAGAGGATAAAGACATCCAATGTAAAACTGCCCATTTTTTGGTGGGGTGGGGGTGGGTCTCTCACACACACACACACACACACACACACACACACACACACACACACACAAATTTTGTCCTTGGCAAAAATAAAAATAGTTAAATTTGGAAAAAAGACTTAAAAAATAATTAAATTATAAAAGTAAGGCTAAAATTGTAATTATTAGTAAGATTAAAATTGGTTTAATTACATCTGAAGAAGTTTGGAGAAGGAAAGTCAAAGAAATTATATTAAATTTTCTACTGGAAACAGAAAATTTATTAAAATTATAATAAAGTTGTCAATAGCAAAATCTTTGTGATAATTCATGTCATATTTACTGTGATATTTTTATCTAAGTCAGTAAAATAGAAAATATTTTTTTTGTCCCAAACTTCATTATCTTATCTTTTCATCAAATAACAATCCAACCAGTCTGATATCTTCAATTTTATTAATCAGTTAATGTAAAGTTCTTAATTAGTAAGAGAAAAAAGTAGATTCAATTTTTTTTTAAATGGTTAAAAAACATATCTCACTCACTGGCAAAAAATCATGAATTTGAGACAAGGAAGGTTCCTCAAAATAACTTTCAGACAAAACCAACAAAATTTAGTTGTTTTTGTTACTGCCAATTTTTTATTTCCCACGATGAGATGAAGTCTTCATAAAACTAAAATCTTATTACAGCATTCTAATTTGAGTAAATACCTCTGTATGGAAAAACTCTCACACTAGGCTCGGACCAAACATGTTGAATTTTATCAGGGAAGAAAAAAAGAAAAAGAAATGAAAGCTGCAGATCCTCAAAGCTGTGAAAAGAAATGCTTCATAAACTATTACTCTATAAGTTCTTTTATGTGCCATATCCTTTTAGGACATGAGTAATCATGACTCTCCACAACTTCCTATCCATTATAGCTCTCCTAAAATCTGCCCCCAGTCCTTGTTCTGCCATCCATTAACACAAATTTGTTAGGTAGGTAATTTGAGGTTTCCCTCTGTTTTTCTTGCTTTCAGTATGTCTTGTGAGCGTTAAATTCTCTGAGCCCTCTTTCCTCATAATGCATTAAAAAATTTAAATGGTTTCCTTCTGATTTTAATTGTATATTTTTTTTATTTCTATTGTCCATAAAGCTTCCTCATTGCTCACATGTTCTGTCCATAGTATTCTCGGTATCCTTCTGGAAAACCATAACTGTTGCCTCAAAATCTGCACGTCATCTGTGAGGAATATATATATATATATATATATATATATATATATATTTATATATATATATATATATATAGAGAGAGAGAGAGGGGGGGTGAGTGTCCAGCATTCAATGGACAATTTATATTACACATCTGTACAGCATTTGGTTTCTAACAAAATTTGATTTTTTTTTTAATTTCATAACTAAACCTTAAATATAATTTAAAATAACTACTAAATAATTATATATATATATATATAAAAAGGAAGAAATATAGTCTTAAGATGTGCTATATTTATGGGATAAAGTGCTCAATATCAGAGTTAGAGCGTGTGTAAATATAAAAGTGAACATAAAAGTCAACACTTAGAGACGACAGTCTGTTTCATGCTAGACATAATCGTCAGGCCACAACTAGCATGAAACAGACTTGCCTCTAAGTGTTGACTTCAACGTTCAATTTTTATATATATATATATATATATATATATATATATATATATATATATTATTTTTAATCTGATACTCATTACTTCAAATGTTATTATATACTCATTTGAAATATATATATATATATAGTAAAGGTAACAAATCTGTTGGTATATAATCCAAGTGGATCCTAGTAATATAAAATATTAAAACTGATTCACAAAAAGAGCTCAATGTATTTATTATTACAGAGCAAATAATTAATTAACAAACAAAATCCGAAATCACCTCATATTTCAGCAGACAAGAATATGGGTCGTCTGTCTGATCTCTTACCTCTGCCATCATGGTCAATGCACACACGTCCCATGCAAACTGCTCATGTGACTACAATCCTTACGTGACACTATGTGCAATGTAAAACATTTCCATCCAGGTAACGATGTCAATTGGTTCATAACTGATTTAAACAAGGAATACACAAGCCATGTTCGAAAATTATCTGAGGACGGAAAAAGCTAAGCAAGTTCTCAACGAGGGCATATTCCAACAGACCACATCCTCATACAAGCAGTTGAGGGCCTACCTGCTAAGAACCCATGGGAGTCAAATGACAAACTTTCAGCACCTCAGCCAAGCATGGGACCTGAAATGACGTGACAGCAAAAAGATAACCAATTTTGCAGGCCGTCTCGAGACCATGATCAGAGAATCAGCAGACCAATATGAAGGCAAAGTTTCAAATGGACAACCGCAACTCCAAAATGAGCGCTAACACGTTTTTTTTCTCTCATGGGCGTGATGCTCATAAGCACAAAGACTAAGGCCTGGGCTCCGAACATATACCCCCACCTTGCATATACAATGGACAGTCACTACTTGGTAGGGGGTATAGCAAGCGACACCCAATGCTACCTTGACAGCAACATGAAAAAACAACATTATCCTTAACATGAATGCAGATGTAATGTATGCTCAAAAACAGCAACCATATACAGAAATGAATGAAGGTGTTCATCAGAATCTTGCCGACCTGAAGTGTCAAATACAACAAATACACTGACAGATAAATCACCCGATGCATGGCAAGAACACCTCTATGAAAATGGTGCACAGGGAAATAACACTGAAACGGACACAGAAATGCATGCTCACAAACAACTCCAAGAACAGAGTCAACCATCCTGTCTGCAGAAACTACACGAGGGGCCTCACAGGTTACAAGCGCCAAAATTGCCCTTACTTCCACCCATCTCATGCTCAAGCACATGTTGCAACCATATACACAAACACACCCACAATGGCCACAGAACAACCTGAAGACACAAACCAACTTCATGAAATGGATTTTTGGCCAGGACAAGATGAGATGTGATGTGATGGCTCAGTCCACCCCAGTTCTGAATATTAACAAACACCATCACATCTTCAATTTCCAGCATCCATATTCGCACTGATCTCCTTTCGCAAAAATTATTGGCGATTTCACTTTCTCTGAGATATGCATGCTAGACTCAGGGTGCATCACGCATGTCATGCCTATCTTGCGCCTACCTGAGCAAGCAAGGAAACACGTGCAAACATCAAATACACACACAACTGATACTGGCGGTGATGTTTCCATCATTCGTGAAATAATCAGCAATACCATCATGGGCGATGCCAGCTCACCCACATTTCAAAACATGAATATACTGGTCACTAAAGTCACTATACTAATCCTTGCCACCAGAACATTTTATGTCATGATACGCTAACGTTATGCACCACATTGAGACATCACAGTTGAATTCCACCGAGCCTTGCCATCAGGTGATGTAACCCATACAGCCCCTCTGATCTCAGTCCCTAACCCGGAAACACCTCACACCTGCAACCCCATAATGGAGTCCAAACTGTCATAAGCCAGCCTATGGCAAAACTCCAGGTCAATATCCAGTCTTAGAGCAAAAACTGGACTGGCTTAGAAAAAACACAGGCATAGTCCTACCCGCTCATCCCAACCGTGATGCGCTAGAAGTCACAGCAGCCCTTCACATCAAATACACCACTATCATCAGTCATTAAGCTAGTACGCATACCCATTAATGGCCAGTCCTGCAGCCAAAGGAAACACCCAATCACGCAGGTGCTAGAAGCTGATGTTGATGTCGAAATTCAATGCATGGCCACTGAAGGGTTCATTTAACTCTGCTCAGGACCTAAAAAGGTTCAGCAGCCCTGTCTTTGCTGTCTGAAAAGAAAAACGGATGAATCTGCATAGTGGCCAATTTCAAGAAGACCCTCAACAAGGTACTCACAGATTTAGACCTGTATCTGATGCCCACAATCAACTCTATTTTTAACAAGATAGGTGAGAGAAATACTTTTCATCCATTGATCTTCACAGTGGATACTGGTAAATCCCTATTGACAAATGTGACTGCCACAAAACGACATTCACCTGGAAGAGTTGATGTTACTAATATACTTGCCTAGCTTTCATTCAAAGAAACTTGTGAAATCTTTTCTCAATGCACAACCGAGGCATTGACCACCGTCACTTCATAGGAGAACATCTCATCATATGTTGATGACAACCTCATACATGCCCAAAACTTTCATCACTATATCACCACACTGGAACAGCTATTCATCATTCTTCAAAAATTCGGACTGAAACTCTACCCCGAAAAGTGCACCTTTCTCATTTCAGAAGCCAAATTTCTCAGTCACATTGTCGACAGTGAAGGGTTCAGACTTGACCCAGAATACATTTGTGCCATTGTCGAGATGAAGCCACCCACAACAAGAAAGGAGCTGTACAGTCCCATAGGATGTCTCGTCTGGATACACCAATTTCTCGAGACTCGCCTTTACGAATGAAGCAAGACGGTTACATTTTCCCACTTGATGGCCTTTTTACATGAACTCAACAGGGCCAACAAACCATTCATTTGGACATAAAAGGCCAACATGGCTTTTGAGATGCTTATCATCACCATCAGTTATCTTATTTCCAGATTTCACTCAACCCTTCACACTCAGCACCAATGCTAGTGATGTCATGAGTGGTGCCATTCTTATGCAGGAAGCAGACAACAGATGAAAAAAGATCATAGGCTTCACTTCCCACACCTTCAGCTCAACAGAACTGGTTCACTACTGAATGTGAAGCATTCGCAATAAAATGGGCCATATCCAAATTTGATTACTTTCTGCACAGCTGCCCATTCATTATTTTCCCTGACCACTGTTCATTGATGATGTAATGGAATAACCAGTCACCCCCATGAATGATTACACTATAGGTAGTAAGTACCTATAAAGTCTACTGTCTACAAGAGAGAGGATGGACAGAGGAGGTGAGAGTGAGACGACACAAGCACTCTCTACTAGATTGACCTGTGTGTATAACTGTATCGTATTTCATATTGTACTTGTTGTGTACAATAAACCTGTCTTCTGTATCCACCTGGTGTTATGTGTTTATTCCCTTAGCACGGAATATAATAGTGTTGACGAGGATGTTTGAAACAAACTCACATGGATTATAACAATTGACATACCTTGACCAGCGTGAATTCAATAACACAAAAATTTGACGATGACAGCAAGAAATATCCAGCTATAAATTTGTCTTAGAATACATTGAGGGCAAATCCAATGTTTGGACTGACATGTTCAGTAGAGGGCACAGCCTAAAGAAAACAAACCTACCAGCCAATCCGACTGCAGCAGGAAAAACATTCAGACTTCAGAACTCGGAGATTCACATCTACGTCCCATCATGGTGTCACCGAGAAATCAAGGGTACACAATTGCTCCCTGTAACACACACATCACAGAACCTCAAACTTCACAGACAGGCCGTTGACGCATTTTTTGCCTGTTATGCCACCTCAACCATCCCACAGAGGAAGTATTCGACTACATCACAGCTGCACAAGCTTCCAATGATATGCTGGCTAAGATTATCAAAGCCCTACAAGCAGTGAACTCAGGTGAAGCATCTACAATCACCATCATGATTGATCCCAGTGACCACTGAGCAGCAATCTATCAAAAACACCTACCATCTAGAACCAGGGACAGCTGACCTGATGCTAAAAGACTCCCAAAATACAATCAAACTCATTGTACCATACAAGCTCCGAGCAAAATACTTACACCAAGCCCATGACGGCATCAACCACACTGGTATCACACCCACTTATCAAACTATTGGTGGGCGTTCAAAAACCGCAACATTACAGCATACATTGAATCCTGCAATACTTGCGCTGGACACAAAGGGAATTATGGCAAGTGTGCAAACTGGCTCAGTGGACATTTGCAAACGAGGTTGTATACACAGACTTTGTCATGATGCCACTCTCATAGGGCAAACGGTATATCTTAATAATTTTGGACTGCTTCAGCTGACATCTCACAGCCATTCCCTGCACCAGAGACAGTGCGATCAACACGGCTCGCAGATTCTACCTATTCTTCCTCTGCCACTAGGATATATCCTGTATTGGATCCTCTGACCATGGCACCCACTTCACAAGCGAAGTGGATAAGAATTTCTGCGAGATGACATCAGTCATGCAGCACCTTCACTGTCCTTGGTGTCCACAAAGTTCTGACAACATTGCACATTAAAGTACGGTTTCTATATGCTCTATGAAGACAGGAACTGTGAATGGACCAATGTTCTTGAATCTGTTATATCATCTATGAATGCCACCGCCAACAGCACAACTGGAATTTCACCACATTATGTCATTACTAGTCAGCACCCCAACATAAGTTTGCCCAAACTACCCAACCGGAACATTTCCAATGACAGTCCTGATGCTTACTGCATACTAATAAACTCTTTGCTGCAACAAGTTCACCAACATGTTGCCCTAGCAAACGACGAGGCCAACCACAAGATGAACAATAAGCTGAATCAGCTCATCTATAAAGATCCAATACAAGTTGGAGACAAGATCTTACTCTACAGACCTCATTCAGCCACAGTCCACATCTGCCTCGGACAGGAAGTTACCAAGTCATTAAGACAAATGACATGGTACTCCAAAATGCAAAGAGTCATGGTAAAACTAGTTGGGTCTATCGTGCTCAGGTATGTCGCCTTGTAACCTGGCCTGACCACCTTATTTATATGAACTTGCCCTTCCTCCACAGACTCTCCAAGTGACACCCAACTTGGCACTTCATCCTTTATCTGACAATCATGTAAACAATGAGGACCCCAGATCTAAGGCTCATGCACAATCATCTGTCCCAATATTCCAAAGAAGAAATCCCAAATAACAAACACATGGTCAGGTACCAAAACATTAAAAAAAAATAAATAGAAAAACACTACACCATACATACAATACACCAACCTAAGCATCACCACACCATACATATAACACATCAACTCATCCATGAATCAGAATAAGATCTAGGGAAGCCGTTATAATCTTTCGAAAACTACATCTTCTAATTCATGTTATACAAATTTCCACCACTGCCTGAATGTGAAGACTGAACTAAAAATTCCACCAACTGCACATCGGCTCTGCACATAGCTTCTGCTTTACTTTCACACTCAAAGAAAAATACAATCCAAAATTTTCACCCAATATCATCCACTCTCACCTAAAGAAACAAAATGAAAATTGGAGCTGATCTGAGAAAAGGACATAAGAAGCCCATCAAAGAGACATCTTCAGCAGTGAGCACAACAAGCAGGATTCACAATACTCATCAGAACATGACCTCACATCTTCAAAGACAACTGGCCAAAGGCAGTTGTCACACCCTCCCTCGCCTACTGTACACATCTGCAGATGACTTTTACAATTCTACTTATCTCTTTGTTTCAACGAGAGAGATTTACAGTAATTTACTATTTGTTGTATTTTTATGTTAATCGTTTATTTCTTAAACCTGCATCATTTCTTCTTTGTTCTGCCATCGTATACTTAATATAACAAGTGTGAGTTCAAACCCTGGGCTGGGTAGAAAATTCAGACTCAGTGGAAACAGAGATAGTAGTAACTATCAAAAAAAAAAACAAAAAAAAAAAAAATAAAAAAAAAAAAAATAAAATACCCTTAGACATGGGCAGTGAAACAAGAACAACCCACCCCAATCCAGAGTTCAGCTTCAAATACCTTAGATGTAACAGGCACCTGCACAAAAGCTGAAAACATTAGAATAACAACAAAGATGGGGATAACAGTCCAAAAATAAAAATTTTACTTACTGAAGAACAAGTATCTCACACAACTGTATGTGCCCACAGGTGGCAGCAGCATGGAGTGGAGTCCAAAGCTCACTATCACGAGCATTCACATCAGCACCATATTCCAACAACAGGGACAGCATTTCCTGGCTTTCATCAATACAGCACTGAAAAGTGAAAACAAATTAATATTGCAATAAGACTCAATAAAGTCAGAGTACAAGAGGGTGCTGAAAAGTTCTTGGCTCAATGCACTTACCACAATTTGAACAAAAATTGGAATTTAGTTTGGAATCTCTCTGGTCAGTTTTAGAACTTTTCACGACTCTTGTTGAAATCATCAAACCAGCTAAAGTTAGATTGTATCACAAAATTAATGTCTTCCAAGTGATCTTAATGCTGAATGTCCATAAAATCAATAAGAATATTTAGTTTTATTTCACATCAACAGCAATATAATGGTCAAAAATAAAGAACAGCATATTGTCTAAATCAAAGAATTAATAAAGAGATCCAAATTCATGACACACTAATAGTTATATAATGGTCATAAAATAATGAAAAGTATATCATCAAAACAAGGCCTGAACAAAATATGCCCTGTGCATATCATGGGGTCTGCGTGGGTTTTTCAAAATAGTAAATTTTTGTGTACATCAAAATAAATTCAGTGATTAATGAATGAAAAGTGTCTTGGGTAACACGATGAACTACATTCATGTCCTGGGTGAGACGATAAACTACATCATACAGCAAGACCTCTGATCAGGATGTTTTGAGGAGCATGGAACCACCTCTTAATTGCTGGTGTTCCCAGGTCCACCTTAACCTGGAGTGGTAGCATCTGTTAGGGTCTCAGCTATGGACAAATAGTTAACCCCCAAACTGGGGTCAAACCCCAAACTGGGGTCAAAATACTATGAAAGTGTAAAAATAGGTTTTAATACCAGCAATGAATTTTTTAAGAAAAAAATTATTACCAGCAATGCATTTTGGGAAAAAGAAGAATATTACCAGCATTAAAAATCTTGTCAGCATTAAGAAAAAAAACCCCATTGGGATTGATATGCTGTAAAACAAACCAAACCAAACCATGAATCAAAAATTCAACTTTATGGAAGCAGGACTTTATTCAACCAATATTCTGCTGTATTTATAATTCTTTTAACTCTCTCGAGGAAAAGAAAGAATTTTATCACCATCTCTCTCTATATATACATGTTTCCATCTCGCTCATATTGCAGTACAGACTGGGTTCTATAGCCTTGGATGGCAACTGGTCTAGGAGAAGATCAACTCTGAATTCAAAACCATTCGGCGTCTGCACCGGCATCCGGCGGCCTCTTGGTTACTCCTGCCTCTGCGTCTGTGGAAATTCTGCGGCAAGTAAGAGCATATCCCTCCCTCCACTGGGATAGCACGCGAGGTGTGAAGTTCAAACTCCCTTGTTACTCCGTTTCAAGAATTCGACGCCGTTGGAATCGGGAATGGCTGTCGCTCGTTCAGCATTGGCGACGGATCGCCGTGCTTGGTCGGCCTTCGTTCCGGACGCGGTGAATTCCTTGGAAGGAGCCAGATTAACCGATCCAGGGTGAATGCCGCAACATACATACATACATATTCAGTAATTTACTTTAAAAATTTACTCTTGTGGCCAATTTTCTGCAATCAATATGGTCCTTCACATTTTTTTATTTGTTTAAACCAAGAATACCAAAGAGATGCAAATTTATGACACATCAACAGTTATATAATGGTCATAATACAGCAAATGATATTTTTGTATTTAAAGCAAATTTTATAATTTTTTTTAACACAAATGTTAAACTAGGTAACCTTCACAAATTCACAATACCTAAGGTTGAAAATTGATTTTTTATAAATGAAAAAGTTTTCTTGAAGTTTTCATTTTATCTTTAATGGAATGCTAAAGAATTAAATTTGCTATTTCCAGTAAGAAAAATACTCTGATATATTTCAAACAGAAATAATATTGGTGGAATTGATTATTTTCAATAAGATATCTGATTAGTGTCCGTTTCCTTTTTTAGTTGTCTTTCATCACAATGTAATTCTGTATTAAAAAATCTTCCAAAAATAAAATATTCTTTTCTGAAACATTATTTGAGGAATATTAGCTGATTTAAAGTATAATTAATCTGATTTGAAAAGAAATCTTATTTACTTTATAATAACACAGAAATGTTTTTTTAAAACAAACAGTAATTGTACTTTTAGTTGACATTGCCATGTTTTATGTAACTGATGACAGATTGTTGTTCTACAGAGACTTTATCTGTAAAACATAATTTAAGAAAATGATGTGAGTGCCTTTTTTTTTATATAATTTTTAAATACTCATTAATCTTTGGTTTGATTTATGGCATATAAACTCCCAACGGTTATTTAATGCTGACAAGATTTTTTATTGCTGATAATATTTTTTTTCTTCAAAAATGTATTGCTGGTAATTTTGTTCTCCTTCAAAAATCAATTGTTGATAATATTTCTTTTTTTTCAAAAATGTATTTCTGGTAATTTTTTCTTCAAATATTCATTGCTGGTAATAATTTTTTACAAAATTGTATTGCTGGTATTAAAACCTATTTTTACACTTTCATAGTGTTTTGACCCCAGTTTAGGGGTTAACTATTTGTCCATAGCTGGGACCCTAACAGGTGCTACCACCCCGGATCAGGGTGGACCTGGGAACACCAACAATTAAGAAGTGGTTCCACGCTCTGCAAAACCTCCTGATCAGAGGCCTTGTTGTCGGACGTAGTTTATCGTCTTACCCAGGATGCTCATTAATCTTATAAATGTTGGAAAATATTCTCCATAATCTAATTTTAGGCATGTTGACTTTAAATTTATTATAGTCATTGCTCTTATTTTTTGATAATGTTGTGTATGATCAACTATACTTTCAAAAGTGGGCATGTTATATAATATTAAATAATATTTTATATACATAAAAAAATTAAAACTTATTTAAAAAATCTTGGTGTAAAATGATTTGCATTAAGCTTTTCAATTTTTGATTAGTAAATATAGTTTTAACTTAATAACGATATCACCTAACAACATTAAACTAATGTAGAATATTGAAAGATTTTTAAAGATTATTATAATAAATTATTATAATTAAAATTTAAAAAAATAAACAATTCTTTTAAAAATTCATTATTCATCAAAAAAAATTTTTTTTAAGAGAATAGTGTCCTTAATAAATTTTATTTACAAAAGCAATTAAAAGCTTTTCTAATTAAATAATATCAAATATATTTATTGCATTTTTTTATTTTATGATTTAGAGAAGATTTTTGAGAAATAAGTAATAGTTTTAAAAAAAAATACAAACTGATGCTTTACATTCTCAAGGACTACTACTTTTAACTAATAAAAAAAAATAAGTAAGTAGGGGGGTAACATGTAAAAAGAAAAAATAATTTTTACCAAGATTTTCTAAAACAAAAACTTTCAAAAATAATTTCATTCATTTGTGAATAAATTCTAAATGTCTAATTAAAATCTGATAATTATTTAATTTTTGCAAGAATTTCCAAATCAGTGAGGTTTTCATTGGGAAAAAAAAAGGTGCTAAAAGACATTTTCTTAATATTATGGTGACCACTAATGCAAAAAAAAAAAAATAAAAAAAAAATAAAAATTTTAAACAAAATTTTGAAAGGATTAAAAAATTTAATAAAATAATAAAAAATACTTTGGGTTTTCCTCTTAATAATAAACATTTTGACAATAAAACTGTTTTTATTAAGTTTGGGGCCTTTTTTTTTTGTCGGGCTATGCTGTTTTTTCAGCAAAAAAATTTGAGGTACCAATGCTGAACTGTCTTAACACCTAAACATGCCAGAGAATGAAGAGTTCTATGAGAGAAAGCAACTCCCCAGATATCCTATACTCCAAAATTAAATCAATCTTTTCTTTCAGGTAAATGCTTAGGCACATTGGTAACCTATTGCATCAGGAGATAATATAGTTGTCACTAACCAAATACTAAAGCATACATGTCCAGAATTAATCTATGTGAACCAGGAGACTATTTGATAGAAAAATGGAAGTATGATACCAAACTCATATTTTCATACAGCTTCCTATAAAAAGAAAAGGATGATGCCAAAAATTTGATGTTGAGAAACTTAAAAGAAGAAAGGAATGTCTTTCATCTTTCAGTTTTTAAAGAGATAAATTAACTTTTTAAATTATCAGCCATTTTATTGTTATACAAAATAAATAATAAATATAGGCAGTGAAATGTTGGACATGGTGAGTTCCAGAGGAGTTAAGATGACAACTCTAATATACATTGAGATACTGAAGGCACACATAAAGCCATAGTTAGAGAAGAATTCAGATACTTTCACAAATATTATTTTTTGCATGAAAAAATATTCATTACATTCAGCAATGAAAACTAATGCCTACCTGAATAATAACTGAGGATGTGTTTGGCTTGTTCAGCTAAACTTATCCTGACAGAAAACACATGGAACATTCTGAAGAGAAATGTTTATATTGGCACATAGCAAATTACTAACAAAGATGAACACAGGAATGCTATTCTGGATATATTTTGTTTTTTAACTGTTTGCCCAAAAGCCACTTAAAATAAGTAGTGACTGAATAAGATTGTTGAGAGGTTAAGATTGTAGCAATTAGAGAAGCATCCTCTTGGGAGTCTCTTCCACAAAATAGTGGTTCTTGGAGAAAACCTGTCTGAATGGAGCTTCCTTCTTACCAATGGAATACAAAGATGATGAGGATACCAATGTACATGGTATGGTAGGTCATAGACTGTGAAGGTCTAACTTGGTAGAAGAATGTAGTTCACCAGAATATTTGTCATGGAAATAGCAATAGTGAGAGGCTTGCAATACTTATATTTTATTTTTATTATAAGAGATTATAATAAAAACATATTGATATCACTACACAAAAGCTTTCATGTTTCAATACTTTGATTGTATTTCACTGACATATTTTCCGCAATCGTCACCAATGTTCCATCTAGGGTTCGGTTTATTGTGACAGGAAAAAAATAACTCACCCACCTCCACCCTCTGAGTTTACTTTTCTATTTAGTGTAGTTCTGACATACCCACAAGTCCATTTTTTAATTCTGACCTTTAACTTTTGGAAAAGTAATACTTTCTTTTTAATTTTCCTTAAAAATTGTTTAATCACCAGTTACTTAGCATCACAGTATTGAAACATGAAAGCTTTTGTTTAGTGATTTCAACTTGTTTTTATTATAATCTCTTATAATAAAAATAATAATATATTGCTCTACTTTGTCTTGAGTAATTTTTAAAAGTAAATGCTATGAACAGTGGAATTTTTACTCCATCTGCTCTTTCTCTCATTTGGATACATATGTATGCGTGTGTGTTTGTGTATATATATATATATTTGTGTATTTAGGCAGCAATCCGTCTTTCATGCACATTTCATTGAATGTGACAGACAAGGTGCTTTTATTTAGTTTTTTTATACAATTTCTCATGCGATCTAATAATTTTTTCCTTCTCAGATGATAAATTATATATTATCATCCGAAAAGAAAAAAATTATCAAATCACATGAGAAATTGTATAAAAACTAAATAAAAGCACCTTGTCTGTCGTATTCAATGAAATATATATATATAAATAAATAAATTAAGGAAGAAATAGGAAACATTTATAAATTTAATGTGTTTGGCTTTTATTTAAGCTTCATCAGAAATTTTTGGAAATTTCTTTTCCGAAAACTTTCTGATGAAGCTTAAATAAAAGTGAAACATGTTAAATTTATAAAGATATTTTTATTTTCCTACATATCCGCATAAACTGTGCCTTTTACTATACATAACCCTCTACCTCAAGTGACTCTAAGAATGTGTACAAGGTAAAAGCAAAAAAAAAAACAAACTCTTATTACAGAGTGTGTCACTTACCTGATGAAGTGCTGTCAAGCCATCTTCATTGGTTAAATTAGGGTCGACATTATGACTCACCATCAAACGAACTGAAAGTAAAAAAAAAAAGAAAAATAGTAATCTTAATCTGAATCATCTTACTAATAATATTTTATATGCTATGTCCCTTCAGAACATAGGTGATCATGGCTCTCTACAACTTCCTATCCTTTTTAACACTAAGCAATGTTTGTCTCCTTATTATACTATACAAGCTCATTTGTTAAATTACTTGTTCTTCTCTGAGCCTATTGCCTTCAATATGCCCTGTGAGCATCAGATTCTCCAAGCATTCTTTCCTCATTATGTATCAGAGAAATTTCCATTGTTGCTTCCCGATTTTAAATAGAAATGTCCTATTTGGACCCATTTTTATTAAAGGCGGCCTTGTACAATAGGCACTGCAACCAGAAATAAGCTTTTAAAAAATTTTTTTTCATAGTACTATAGATTATGCACTCCAGATCCTGAATACTGAAAAAGAAAAAAAAGCATTTCATGATCACAAGTCCTCTAACCCATTGAGGTCATAGGGGCACAACACATACTACAGCCATAGCAGCAGTGGTGTGTCTTGAGCAAGACCGTTTGACAGAGACCAACCCTCTCCAGGCTGGTTTGAATTCTGAGTTTTCCTTCTCCTAGACTGGTTATAGGATCCAATCTGTCCAGTTATTTTACCCATAGCTGTGGGGAAACCAATGGATTCATACCTTTCTCAAGGGTATTAGCACATAGGCATTTATTAAATTTGAAAAGTTAATGATGGGGGATCCAGTTCACTACGTAAATTCATTGTAAATTGATCTACTTATAAAATCTAAAACAAATAGTCTCATAGAATATAATTTTTTAAAAAGTAAAAATATTTTTCTTTTAAATTCATAATCTGCATTGCTTAACTGATGTCAATATACAGAAAATAAATCCAAAATGTTGTGTCTAGGGTATGCCCTGATATCTGCCGTAAAAACCAGTGAAATGGACACTGGACACACCCGTCATAGAAAAGTTAAATTTTACTCTAATGGAAAGACAGATAAAGAGATAGCGCTTCTTTTTTTTCGTTTTTTTTTTTTAAATAAATTAAAAAAATAGCAGATATATAAATATGTATATGTGGTGGGGATGATAATGTCTGTAGCTTGACATGTAATTCTTAATTTTCATCTGAAATCTTTATGTGTAATACACATATTTTTATAAACAACTTAAGATTCTGATCAGCACTCAGGTTACTTAAAAACAAAATGAAACAAAGAGAGAGAGAGAGAGAGTTGTCAGACAAATTCTTTCATTTGGCATCATAGACAATTTCGAAAACGAAGAGAATTTTCTCAACACACGACATCCTCCTCTGCCAGCAAATAAGGGATGTGCTTAAAAATGGTATGATACTAAATTGAAACCAGTGTGAAGTTGACACAAAGCCAAGAAAGTTTTCTAGATTTCTTGAAAATTAAAAGATGCCAAAAACCCAGATATTTCATAATCTGCCACACATTATTTGACAACGTCTGGAGAGGTTCCAAAAAACATTATGTGTGGACATACACCAGTCTTCTGGCTATCATTAACTTTTGGCAGTAAGCAGTTACAATGAATGACCCTTGAACTACACGTGCTCCAGACACTTGCTTTCTCAATATGCAGAAAGTCAAACGACACGTCAGACATTATGTATTCGAAAGATTTTACATCTCCCTGAAAAAATAAAATCATACTGAGATATTCATAAGATTTTTTTGTTTACTTTTAACATTATATAACATAAAATAAAAAAATATAATAACTGGTTGAGTTTCTCACCTATGATCAAGAATGTCCCTATATTTCCCCTATAATCAGGGATGTCCCTATATTTTACTGCACATTTTATAAAAGTTAGCAGTTACTAACTGTAAGTGTTTTCTATATAAGAGGATATTGAAGTCAACATCCAGCAGCAACATTCTGTTTTATGCTAAATGCAATCAACGGGCCATGTGTGTTTCTGCTCGACTATTTATATGTACAGGTCAGTGATGCATTGTGGGTATTCTATTGCATTGTGGGTTATTGATGTAATGGAATAAACTGTCACGCCCATGAGTGACTACACTATAGGTAGTAACTACCTATAAGTATCCGTAAGACAACAGACTACAGGGAGTCGAGCTGGGATCTGTTGAGTACAACTCAGACTTGAGCAAGAACTACCGACCTTCCAATAGTAGCACTCACTCCTGGATTGACTTGTGACAACCTTGTGCATAACTGTTACCTTTATTCTTATTGTACTGGTTATTACAATAAACCTTTTTTTATTTTATCCACTGTGTTTGTCAAGTATATATTCCTATTAGCACGGAATATAACAGTTACCTATTGTATTATTCTAACAGTTATTTTGGTAGGATGTAATAGTTATTTGTAAGAGGGCATTCACTCATGTTTTTTAAAAATCACCATCACAACGATTCCTGTTACAAATAAGTTTGTAATTCACTCTTGAGGATGATCTTGGAGTAGATAGAAAGTACTTGGGTAGTGTTATGTTTGCGTGAGTTCTGAGGACCGAGCAATGCATTTGTTGATTGGAAATAATTACCAAGAACGTTTTTAGGTTTACAGCATTTCATTAATCACTAGATAAACTGAGTTAATACTACTCTACAAAAGAATTAGTGAAATATGGAGAGACGTTGCCACACGTGTACTGTGTAGTCTGCCATCTTGGATCTCTCTCTGTGTATTGCCACACGTGACGTCTGACGTCGCGATGTCCAAAGCAAGTGGGATAACTCTTACAATACTTTGGAGTTATCTCCCTTTATGTTTCCTTCCAACAGGTAGGAAAAAAATATGGCGCCTTTCTGGATGAATTTCATCTTAATATCAAGAAACTGATTAGAGAACTGGAAAGGATCGTTATGAAAATAAATAGCCATGTCGATATTATTCAATGAAACGTGTGCGTGTGTGTAATATCTATCACCTCATCGTTAAGTATGACTATTACAAGACTCGATTGTCACTTATAAAGCAAAATGCCTATGTATGAAAGTGAAGAAAGACGTTGCACAGGGTCAATCCCACTCTTAGAAAGAAGAGCGTGTACCAAAGAAAGAGAATCAGTTAACATCATTGGATACTGCTAAGTGGCAGACATTACATCAGAGTTTTCCTTCTCCGGGTTGGATACATTAACAAAGGCTAAAACATAGCATACCATATGTCTGGACACCAACATTGGCATTTCTACATCCCAGTATCAGTACTAGGTGATCATTGATCCTATGAAATGATTCATCCGTTCTTTGACAGGTTTTGTTTTTTATCCTGTTGGGTATCTAACCACTGTTCTCACCAGAAAATCCAGGTGAGGAATTGGTTTAGTTGTTGATAACTATACAGTAGGTAGTACTGGGTTACTTAGTACCAGTAGCACTTATAAAGTAAATATATGATAAAAATAATTTCAAGTAATTCTATAAATTAATGGTTAAAGTGCTCAGTATCAGGGAGATAGAGTGTGTAAAATATTTCAGGCATGAATACAATCTTCAGGCTGTCATATATGTGAAATAAAAATAAAAGGGAAAACTTACTTTACTGGTACATTTCATCCTCTGATGGCAAATGTTAGGGTTTTATTTTGCAACAAGTACTAAAAATATTGTTAGGTTTTCAAAATTTTTCATCAGTAAGCAGGTTTTCCTTTTGTCTTTACAGATAAATTTTTATTTATAACCGTTTTTTTATTTTTTTTTTATTTACACATATATATGTAGGGGAAAATTACATGCTTTTTCTAATTATTTTTGATTACCCATCATTTCTTTTATAAATGATCCCGTTTTTAGTTTGTTGACCCCACCCCCATTTTCTTCCTCCTCTCTCTCGTCTTCCTCCACTCTCTCTCGTCTTCTCTTTTCTTCCTCCTCTCTCTCGTCTTTTCTTCCCCCATTCTCTCTCTCGTCTTTTCTTCCCCCATTCTCTCTCTCGTCTTTCCTTCCTCTCTCTCTCTCTCGTCTTCTCTTCCTCCTCTCTCTCTCTCTCGTCTTCTCTTCCTCCTCTCTCTCTCTCTCGTCTTCTCTTCCTCCTCTCTCTCTCTCTCGTCTTCTCTTTTCTTCCTCCTCTCTCTCGTCTTCTCTTTTCTTCCTCCTCTCTCTCGTCTTCTCTTTTCTTCCTCCTCTCTCTCGTCTTCTCTTTTCTTCCTCCTCTCTCTCGTCTTCTCTTTTCTTCCTCCTCTCTCTCGTCTTCTCTTTTCTTCCTCCTCTCTCTCGTCTTCTCTTTTCTTCCTCCTCTCTCTCGTCTTCTCTTTTCTTCCTCCTCTCTCTCGTCTTCTCTTTTCTTCCTCCTCTCTCTCGTCTTCTCTTTTCTTCCTCCTCTCTCTCGTCTTCTCTTTTCTTCCTCCTCTCTCTCGTCTTCTCTTTTCTTCCTCCTCTCTCTCGTCTTCTCTTTTCTTCCTCCTCTCTCTCGTCTTCTCTTTTCTTCCTCCTCTCTCTCGTCTTCTCTTTTCTTCCTCCTCTCTCTCGTCTTCTCTTTTCTTCCTCCTCTCTCTCGTCTTCTCTTTTCTTCCTCCTCTCTCTCGTCTTCTCTTTTCTTCCTCCTCTCTCTCGTCTTCTCTTTTCTTCCTCCTCTCTCTCGTCTTCTCTTTTCTTCCTCCTCTCTCTCGTCTTCTCTTTTCTTCCTCCTCTCTCTCGTCTTCTCTTTTCTTCCTCCTCTCTCTCGTCTTCTCTTTTCTTCCTCCTCTCTCTCGTCTTCTCTTTTCTTCCTCCTCTCTCTCGTCTTCTCTTTTCTTCCTCCTCTCTCTCGTCTTCTCTTTTCTTCCTCCTCTCTCTCGTCTTCTCTTTTCTTCTTCCTCCTCTCTCGTCTTCTCTTTTCTTCCTCCTCTCTCGTCTTCTCTTTTCTTCCTCCTCTCTCTCTCTCGTCTTCTTTTCTTCCTCCTCTCTCTCTCTCGTCTTCTCTTTTCTTCCTCCTCTCTCTCTCTCGTCTTCTCTTTTCTTCCTCCTCTCTCTCTCTCGTCTTCTCTTTTCTTCCTCCTCTCTCTCTCTCTCTCGTCTTCTCTTTTCTTCCTCCTCTCTCTCTCTCTCTCTCGTCTTCTCTTTTCTTCCTCCTCTCTCTCTCTCGTCTTCTCTTTTCTTCCTCCTCTCTCTCTCTCGTCTTCTCTTTTCTTCCTCCTCTCTCTCTCTCGTCTTCTCTTTTCTTCCTCCTCTCTCTCTCTCGTCTTCTCTTTTCTTCCTCCTCTCTCTCTCTCTCGTCTTCTCTTTTCTTCCTCCTCTCTCTCTCTCTCGTCTTCTCTTTTCTTCCTCCTCTCTCTCTCGTCTTCTCTTTTCTTCCTCCTCTCTCTCTCGTCTTCTCTTTTCTTCCTCTCTCTCTCTCATCTTCTCTTTTCTTCCTCTCTCTCTCGTCTTCTCTTTTCTTCCTCCTCTCTCTCGTCTTCTCTTTTCTTCCTCCTCTCTCTCTCTCTCTCTCTTCTCTTTTCTTCCTCCTCTCTCTCTCTCTCTCTCTTCTTCTCTTTTCTTCCTCCTCTCTCTCTCTCTCGTCTTCTCTTTTCTTCCTCCTCTCTCTCTCGTCTTCTCTTTTCTTCCTCCTCTCTCTCTCTCGTCTTCTCTTTTCTTCCTCCTCTCTCGTCTTCTCTTTTCTTCCTCCTCTCTCGTCTTCTCTTTTCTTCCTCCTCTCTCGTCTTCTCTTTTCTTCCTCCTCTCTCGTCTTCTCTTTTCTTCCTCCTCTCTCGTCTTCTCTTTTCTTCCTCCTCTCTCGTCTTCTCTTTTCTTCCTCCTCTCTCGTCTTCTCTTTTCTTCCTCCTCTCTCTCTCTCTCTCGTCTTCTTTTCTTCCTCCTCTCTCTCTCTCTCGTCTTCTTTTCTTCCTCCTCTCTCTCTCTCTCGTCTTCTTTTCTTCCTCCTCTCTCTCTCTCTCGTCTTCTTTTCTTCCTCCTCTCTCTCTCTCGTCTTCTTTTCTTCCTCCTCTCTCTCTCTCGTCTTCTTTTCTTCCTCCTCTCTCTCGTCTTCTTTTCTTCCTCCTCTCTCTCTCTCGTCTTCTTTTCTTCCTCCTCTCTCTCTCTCCTCTTCTCTTTTCTTCCTCTCTCTCTCGTCTTCTCTTTTCTTCCTCTCTCTCTCTCGTCTTCTCTTTTCTTCCTCTCTCTCTCTCGTCTTCTCTTTTCTTCCTCTCTCTCTTGTCTTCTCTTTTCATGTATACATAATGTTAGTAAATGCTAACCAGATAAAAAATAATATTACCAGCAATACATTTTTGAAAAAAAAAAAAATATTACCAGCAATACATTTTTTGAAAAAAATATTACCAGAAATAGATTTTTGACAAAACAAAATATTACCATATAAAATATTAAATATTCTGTAGTTATAGGTAAGGACCCATAACAATAACTCATTGCGGTTGATATGCCAGAAAACAAAACAAACTAAACTCGCATTGTCGTTAACTTACAACCTAAGCAATTTACAACAGTTTAACTTTATGATCATGAATTGGTATGTCTGGTCATTTGGTCACATAAGTGTTTTGCAGTTTGGTGTCTGCCAACTTCTGCCCCAACTCCCGCCAATGCCAGCATTCACTTGCATGCCTCCTGCTCAGTGATAGGGCATCCTCCATACAACACACTTTCCCCGAGTCAATTTGTGTCTTTTAAAGTTCAAAAAAAAAAAAAAAAACAAACTCCAAGGAAGATAAAAAAAAAGAATTCAGACAACAAGCTCACTATGTTTGTGAAAAAAAAAAAAAAAAATAACTCCACCGGTTACCACCCCTACCGGACTGTCCCAGCTGATGACATTGACAAGCAACAACCAAGCACCAGCAGCTGATAGTGATGGTTTGCATTTGTATGTATTTTGGTAGGTTTCACAAATAAAATGTTTTGTTTTTTTGCACCTGTATTTTTTTTATGTTTAGCAAATATTAACCCACCTGTACTGTAGTATTCAGTGTTTGACTTAAACCTGACAGACGTAAAAATAAGAATCAAAACAATTAGTAAAGAGACAATACAAATGATATCAAACCTAAAGAAACTTTTAAAAACTATAAAAGTACAATAATGCCCAAATCAAGATAAAAAGATTGCAAGGTTAATTACAATCGGATTGGTTACAACTGACAGGTCATAACCGATCATGATCGTTAGTTGAAAATTTTTATATATATATATATATATATACACACAAACACTGGGCATAACAGCAAATGTTTATGTTTTTAGTGTTATAGGGATGTTTTATTTTCAGAACACAGTCAGCACATTGTGGCCGTGTTCGTGGTTAATATTGAATGTTGGCTTTTTTATTATTAAGGCTTCCATTATTTTTAATCATTTTTTTTACATGTGAATGAGGTTATTATGTTTGTATTTTCTACTAGTATGTTTCGGATGGATTATGGTAAGTTTGTGTGTGTGTTTCAATGGGTTCTAATGGAGTTGTGGTCGGATAGGTATAACGTAAATCGTCTGGATAGGCATGTAGTAGTGTGGCCGATGTAATATAAGGAAGCCCTGTACCACCCCAACCTTATCATTAATGAACAACAACATACGGACATATAATCACAAAAAAGTTACGTAAATTATACCAAGGAAACATTCTACTACACA
Source organism: Acanthosepion esculentum (assembly GCA_964036315.1). Taxonomy (NCBI): domain Eukaryota; kingdom Metazoa; phylum Mollusca; class Cephalopoda; order Sepiida; family Sepiidae; genus Acanthosepion; species Acanthosepion esculentum. The sequence goes on along the minus strand of OZ038485.1, from coordinate 111,119,879 downwards.
ACAGCAACGATAAATATATAAACCTATCTAGTCAAAAATTAACAGATGGCCAAAAAGAATTCTTAAATTTAGGGCCAAATTGCCATCTCCAACTTAAATTTGAACTCTTTACAAAGAAGACCGAAATTGAAATTCTACACAAACCGCTATTCCAACTCGAGGCGCATGGAGACATAACAGAACCGAGAGACCTCCTCAAGGCCGAAGATTTGAAAAACCGCTCCCTCAAAACAAACTACAATATCTTAACAACTGAACTAAAAATCGCCGCAAAAGAACTAAAAAACAATCCTAACATTGTCATCAGACGAGTCGACAAAGCTAATACATATGTAATTTTAATTGGGTGTATGGGTTGTGTGTATGTTTTTAGAGTTATAGAGATGTTTTATTTACCGAACACGGTTAGCACATTGTGGCCGTGTTCGTAGTTAATATTATTAAATGTTGGCTTTTTCTTTTTTATTATTAATGCTTCAATTATTTTTAATTTTATTTTTGACATGTGGATGAGGTTATTATGTTTGTATTTTCTACTAGTATATTTCGGATGGAGTCTGGTAAGTTTGTGTATGTGTTTAAATGGATTCTAATAGGGCTGTGGTCAGATAGGTTTAACGTAAGGCGTCTGGATAGGCATGTAGTTGAGTGACTGATATAATTATTTATGAATTCAGTTTGATCAGGAACAGTTTCTTAAGAGACATTTGAACTCATAGATAATATTCGTTCATTGTAATTTTGATTTTGCTGGTGTGTTGCTATTTTTGAGGATAACGTTAGCTGTTTTAAATTTTTTGTAGTAGATAATTTGATTTTTTTATTTCGGTCAACATACATACAATGCACACACTCAATTAAACTGAACGGATAAAATCATCCTTGATAATGGCTAAAAGTATAGCCAAAAGTGCTCCAAATTATAGAACATTTGGACAGTTTCTAAACACTGTGTCCAAAAAAGAAAACACTTGTTCGAACACAAGAAAAATTAAAAAGTTTAATCATAGTACCTAGTCTGTCATTTTTAATGAAACATGCATAAAGGATTGCTGCCTAAATACACAATTGCATTATGTATATATATATATATATATATATATATATATGATTGAATAAGGGACAAGTAAGAAACTATAAATTTATCATTTTTCAATATTTATCTGGCTCTATCAGAATTTTTTGGGACTGGAATAATATGGAGATTTTTTTATTTTTTTTTATTTTTTTTACAAATATGCCATGTATAATGGCACTCTGATTTACTAAAAAGAAATAAAAAAAATAAAGAACTCAAAAGGAAAACCAAAAAACTAAAACCCAAATTATCCGACTTCCAAGCAGAAAAACTGAAGACCTTTGTGTGGAGAATTACAAAAAAGAAATGAAGACTTGTCTGTGAAAGAGAAAACAGTAGGTCGATCAAGGCAAGGGGGCCACAGAAGATCCGGAGCGAGAGCAGATAGGAATGAAAAATGAAAGGATGTGGAGAAGGGAAGTGGATAGATCAAGGCAACTGGAGATGTCGATTGACGCTACACTTAAACCGTTGGAGATTGTATTTGTCAGGGAAACAGTAATAGGGAAGGGAGTTCCATAGGCGAGATGTGCGAGACATGAAGCTATTGGAGTAGAAGAGATGTCTACATGTAACAGTTTCCACGGTGTAGGGGTAGGAGCGGGATGCCAGCCTCGTGGGGCGTTTAAATTCACGAGGCAAAGGGGACAAACGAACAGAGTAGGGCCGAGGATGGAGTCTTGAGGAAAACCTGAGTTAGCGGGATAGGATCTGGAGATGAATCCACTAAGAACAACCTTCAGATCCCGGTTTGACAGGAATTATTGTATTAGGTGAAACAATCGACCTGTGATACCATAACCCTGGAGCTTGCGGAGAAGGCCGGCATGCCAGACTCTATCGAATGCTTTGGAGATGTTAAGAGCCACGGCATGAGCTTCACCGTTGTTATGGATAGCTTGGTAGACAAATCCATATATATATATCAAAAGCAAGGAAATATTCAGGCCCAAGAACCACACCCGCTTATGGAAAGATGGTTGTATGGACTTGATTGATACCATTTCAAGAATTTTTAAATGAACCTCTGAATTTGAAACCTTACTCAAAAAATTACATATGTAAAAATTCAGATATAAATGTAATATATCTGTAAAAACAATATAAGTAAAAGACAAAAGGATTATTTCAAGAATGCTATACTTATTAAGAGAGAAAATAACTTGTTCTTGAGAGTTCAGTTATCAATTCTTACAAAAATGTTAACTTATGCCCTGGACTTTTTGAATATGTCCTTTCTTAAAAGAAATACTCCTTTCCTAAGTCAACATATATGACCATAAAATTAAAAAAAATATTTAAAATAAATTAATAAATGATTAAACAAACTAAAATTAAATAATCACATTAAAAAATGAAAAAATAAAAATAGATATTCAACAACAACATTTACACGTTTTCATTTATTAAGCAATAAATTATGTCACTTAGTGGCCTCCAAAGTTTAACTTTCCTTACATCTAGCTTTAAGAATACTTTACAGAGGTCTCAAATTTTAAATTTGAAAACTTAATATTTTTCTGTCACTTTACTTCTGTGTATAAATACAATTTACAAAATAAAATTTTTGATATCTGCCTTGATAAAGATCTGCAGGGGGATGAAAAGGATAGGTAAAGAAAGATTCGTCTTTTTAAACATAAAAGTGGACAAGCATAAAACAAACTGTTGCCACTTAATGTTGACCTCAGTGTGCACTATATATATATATATATATATATATATGTTTTGAACAATAAAAAATATTAAAAAATTTAAATTTTCAGACACACTGGGTTGTATAGTAATATTTTTTTTGTTTTATTATTTCATTTAAGTTCCTTGACTAGTTTCTGCCAGCATGGGCATCATCAGGAGAAAAAGAATCCCTGCTTGTTAGTAGCCCCGAACTACAGGTGTGAATGACTGTTTCTGAAGAAAGTGAACCTTATCAGTAGTTTTCATTTGTTTTTTATTGTTAATTTTGGTCAGTCTTTGTGTTGGTCAAACAGCCTCCTCCAAATTGTTTTTAAGATAGAGGATGGGAGATTCCTGACTTTCAGAATTCCTTTCGTGGTCATTTTGCCAGTTTATTGGTTGCTGGGAATAGCATGTGCGTGTTAAGTGTATATTACCTTTTAGTTCTTTGAGAGTGTGTGGGATGTGTATATATTTGTGTAAGTGTGTGCATAAGACCTCAACACCTCTACAAGCAAGTCTGTCTTGTGTGGGTGAGAAATGTGGGTAGGGCTTGAGTTTTATATATATATATATATATATATATATATATATTATATTTTTTGTTTTAAAAATATGATTCCTTCGCTACATAAGAGTTCTCATGTTTCAAAAGCGTGAGCTGAGACCCCTAATATAATTTTTGAAATTATGTTGAGTTAAGGTGTCTGGTCACGCTTCCTCGTCAAGCGAGAATTTGGGAATAAGCTATCTTTTGGTTAGCGCGTGTTTATAAGTGTGGTCTCTTGGAACATTAGTTGTTATGGAAACGGCTACATATATATATATATGTATATATATATTTCTGTAGTTCACTGCTACTAACAAGCAGAATTTTTTTTTTTGTCCTGATGATGGCCATGTTGGCCGAAACTAGTCAGTTAATCTAACTGAAATAATAAAAACGAAAAAATATACAACCCAGTGTGTCTGAAGATTTTAATTTTTTAATATTTTTTATTGTTCAAAACATGTATGTATGTATATATATATATATATATATATATATATATAGAAGACAATAGGAAATCTGTAATAGTTGCCAACGTATTTCGTCCAATGTGGACTTTTTCAAGGTAAAAACAAAATGAATTTATTAAACAAAGTAACTCATAGTAACAAAACAAAATGTCCTTAGCAACTGGAAGAATTTAGAGAACACTATTTTCATACTGTTAACTGAAAAATATGTCAATTACTGTCACGTGTGGAGATATGGTTTTTATTGCTTTTTGACCTCCTTGGTCATTTTGAAAAAGTCCACATTGGACGAAACGCGTCGGCAACTATTACAGTTTTCCTATTGTCTTTTCCATTTATAAATATTGTCTTTTTCTACAGGTTAACTCTGAAAAATTTTTCATATATATATATATATATATATATATATATTACATGAATCATTCATACAAAAAACAGATAGTGAAGTTAATGATATAAATGGCAAGAATCACTCTCGCAAACAATTTTTAATAAAATACATTAACCTCGAACTTGTAAATGAATGTTATGATCCCTGTTTATAAATTCCAGTTGTATAAGGTCTTTTTTTACTACAAGCTTTCGATTGTGCATACAATCATCCTCAGGTATGGAAATAGATATTTCTTTTTTACATCCAGGTAATAACAGGACAACGAAAGTTAAGATGTACTCCGAAATATGTTTTTTAGAAATATGTTATTGTTAACTGTGAGAAATTTTGGAGCGTGCGGTCGCAATGCTGAGGTTGAATTTTTTTTTGAAATTTTATATAGTAATATGAGAATTCTTTTGTAGAGGTAGGTTTTTTTTTCAGTCAATGTGGCATGAACTAAATTGTTATAGATAGATAGAGAGAGTGAGAGAGAGAAAATGTGAAAATTCTATTTGATCCAGTTTGTCAAAATATAAATTTAAGAAACTCTGCATTTCTTCCAATGTTTAATTATAATCGACATTTGTTTGTGTTTCATTATCTCCTCCCTACAAATATACCATTCCATCAATAAGAACATTATTTAATCTGAAGAAGTCGTTTTGAAGGACGAAACATGTCACATAGGGTTTATCCATTTTATCATTCAATTATCCACCATGAATCTGATATACAGAGATATTTTTGTTTACTATTAGTTCAACCAATACAAGGCACAAGGGCCTCTCAAGGTAGAGGATTATTGAGTGATAAGAGAAAGAGGAATTGAGAAAGGCATACTATGAGGACATGTAAGATAGATAGTGGTTGACCCTGGACTTAAAGAGACCGAGATTGTATTTATTGGGGAATCATCCTCTTGGGAGTTTGTTCCACAAAGTAACAGTTCTGGGGAATAAGCTCTCTGCATGTAACTAGCTCCTTACTGAGCTATTGAGAGAGAGGTCAGAGAGTACTTGTCATCAAGTACTTTGGAGGTACAATTATACACTGCAGTATCATCTATATATATATATATATATATATATATATATATATATATATATATATATATATATATAGAGAGAGAGAGAGAGAGAGAGAGAGATAGATAGATATAGATATAGATATGTATCCCATATGTCACCTGCATGTGCATTCGCAAATCTAAATTATACATGATAGATTGTTTGTTTGTTTAACCAGCATATCGACCTTTGTTGTGTCATTTAATGCTGAAAAGGTTTTTCTTTCTTCTTTTTCAAAATAGTATAGCTGGTAATATTGTTTTTTCAAAAAAGTATAGCTGGTAATATTGTTTTTTCAAAAAAGTATAGCTGGTAATATTGTTTTTTCAAAAAAGTATAGCTGGTAATATTGTTTTTTCAAAAAAGTATAGCTGGTAATATTGTTTTTTCAAAAAAGTATAGCTGGTAATATTGTTTTTCAAAAAAAGTATAGCTGGTAATAATATTTTTCAAAAAAAGTATAGCTGGTAATAATATTTTTTTTTCAAAAAGAAATGTGCTGGAAAAGACCTGGAAGTTCACTATTTACCCATAGCTGCGACCACAACAGGTGCTACCACCCCAGGTCAAGGTGGACCTGGGAACACCAGCAATTAAGAGGTGGTTCCATGCTTCCTCAAAACCTCCTGATCAGAGGCCTTGCTGCTGGATGCAGTTTAACGTCGTACCCAGGACGATTTATACACGAATGCATACACAAGGATCTACATAATATGCGTGGGGGGGGACAGTGAAAACCAAACTACATACATTCCACCATCACCGATCAGATACTGAACTACCACCAGTCATGATGAATGGATGCCCCCCCCCCACGACCACCACCAAGAAGGCTCTGTGCCTTGAGTGATTATTGGGCCTTAAACTCACCCCAGACCTCAAGTGGAACTTGCACATATGATACGTCGCTAAAGATGCAGGAAAAAATGGTCAGTTCCCTGTACTGTTTCATTGAGTGCCAGACTCCCTGTGCTATGCTCTACCTTTACAAGAGTCAGATCAGGCGTCAAGTACCATTGTCATGTTTGGGCAAATGCTTCCCAGTTCTCAATTTCCAGTCTCGACAGAGACTAAAAACAACTCCGCGTCCTTGTAAATGACAAATTATTTTCTACCCTGAAACCCCTTCTCTCACGGCTCTATTGAAAGTGCTCAGACAAACCAGTTTCCTTGGTTCTGCCAGTTGTAAACTTCATGGCTAAGACCTGCTATGCCACATATATTGCAGTGAATCAACCTCATTTTCTGTGTAGTCTAATGGTGAAAAGTTCTACTCAAGCAGCTTCTTCCTGGGAACTGCTGCTCTGTGGAACTGACTCCCAAGAGGGTGTTTCCCTGATCACTACATTCTTAACCTGTTCAAGTCTAGAGTTAACCATTATCTTCCCCTACATATGCACATGTACTGTGCCTCTTACTCTGTAACCCTCAATCTGCATTATGGAACTGGCATCCAAGAGGCTGCTTCCCCAATCACTACAATCTTGACCTGTTCAAGTCTAGGGTTAACCGTTATCTTCCTCACCTATCCACATAAACTGTGCTTCTTAAGCTGTAAGCCTCTACCTCATGTGTCCCTTGCCCCCCAGGCATTGTATAGGGTGGAGCTTAATGTAACAAAAAAAAAAAAAAAAAAAAAAAAAAAAAAAAAATTGCTTGATAGGTCCATCTGAAAATTTTCGTCTCCATTTTGAATATCTCAGAAAGCAATAATCAATCAGGAGATTTGCATGTCGGACAAAAAGTCTCCCTCTCAAGACCTGCCATGCCGTGTATCCTGCAACGAATCCTCACCATTCCCTTCATATTTCATTAATAAGAAGGAAGTCCCATTCAAACAGCTTCTAATACAAGGCCCAAGGTTAAGATTACAGTGATTGAGGAAGCACCCTCCTGGGAATCTATCCAATAAAGTAGTGGTTCTTGGGAACTGACTCCCGAGATGATGCTTCCCCAATTACTGTAATCTATGATGTAGGAAAGATAATTGTTGTCAACAATTATCTTTCCTACATCTCATAACCTGCACTTCTTACCTCCCTTTCTTACATCCATGCCGGAAGCTCATTTACTTTGAGTGGCTCTTAGGCCTTGTATTTAATGATCAATTATAAAGTAACCGCAAAAGTCTTTGCTGTTTTTTATATCATGTGGGAAGAAGTGATCATTGATATGCAAATGAGTGAATCACATGCCAGGAAAGAGGTCAGGTTAGAGGCATTGCTCTTGACCAAAAGAAGAATCAGCAATATTATTAACCCTGATCTGGTAACTCAGCTTCAGTTACTTGCCCACTGCTGTAAGATTGACTTTCTAATTTTTTTATAAATACTTTTATGGTAATTGTTCGGATGAACTCTTCGCTATGGTACCTAGACTGTATGAATTTAAGCACAATACTAGACTGAAAGCAAGATCTCATCAATTTACAGTTGAGCTTGCTAGATGCAGTTGTAACTTCTATGCTAACAGTTTCTTATCTCGCACTTCTTGCTTGTGGAACTCCCTCCCGGCTCCAGGCTTTCCGGCCAACATTAATCTGCAAAAATCTGTCCTCCTAATTGCTCTTTTCTCTTTCTCCTCATTACTAACGTTTTCTGTTCCAAATTCTTCTACACCCTGTAATCCCTTTTGTGTTGTGGCTGTACAGTTTTAATTGGGGTGATACCAATTAAAAAAGGAAAAAGAAAGAGATTAGGGAAAAAAAAATAAGAGACATGGAAATAAATATGTGAGGTCCCAAGAGAAGTAACTCGAAGAGGACTAAGGCACCATTGCCCTAGGTAGGCTATTTTTTTTCATTAAAACTAAAAAAAATAGACACTTTCCTAAGTGACTTTGTATATATACTCACTCACACACACACACACACACACACACTGATAATGCTTGCCATGTATGCACACAGATAAAACTTTTGTAGACACAGAAACACATACATTGCTAATGCTGGCATCTGCACACAAACTGATAAAGCTGGCATACCACTCCAACAGGCATACACTGATAAAACCTGTAAGCCCTCACAAACATAAAACCTGGGTGCCTGCCTGTGTGTGCACACACACACACACACAAAGCTTGTGTATGTGCACACACTCATGCATACAAATAAAGCCTGCTTGCCATGCCCACCAACATACAGAAAAATCCTATGTGCACCCCAACATGCACACAGAAAAAGCCTGTGTGACCACAAGCACACACAAAGCCAGTATGCTTACATACACACACATTTTAATGCCTGTACATATGCATACACACAGATAATGCCTGCATGCTTTTGCACACTGAAAATACGAAAAAGTTTGTGAGGAAAAAGAGTTAAGTAAAGAAACAAAATTTTACTTTTGTTCATATCAGATTTTGACTAATTATTTTTGTAACTTGTCTCTCTCGTTCAACTTTCAAAATAAACCAGAAACATACCCAAGAATTTCTACTACTCGTCCTGTCCAAATTAAGTGTTGGACCAATAAATATCAATTATTTGTGTACAATATTTTGCATGCTATGAAACTCTGCAAGTGATGAATGTTAATTATCATATTTCCTGGCATCAAAATCTTATTGGTTTCCAAAATGCACCAAGAATTTGAAGCCAGATTCTATCTTTGTAGAATCTTCAACCTGAAAGATATTGAGAAGAGTGCCTTGGTTTATTTTAGGAAAACATTTTATGGCTGATGTCATCAAATACTGACGTGACTACACATACCTTCGCCAATGTCAGTGAATTTCACAAAATTTCAATTTAAAAAAAGAAAAAATGCCAGAGGAAATAATTTACTAAGCAGTGCACTGATCTCACAATGTGGTAAGCAAACTAAGAGAGAAAAGGAAACATTTGAAGGTAATGTTAATACAAGCTATTTCCTTTTTCAACCCTTTTTTTAAATTTTTTTTTATCTCAAGGCAAATTTGAACCTAGACGTAAACTTTCATGGCACAATTATGATGTATATAAAAAAACGTTTTTATGATTTATTTATTAATGCAAACAAAACAACTTATTATAATTTTTAATAAAACATAACAATTAAAATTTTAAAAACCTTATATTCATTTTGTCTTTCTAGCTATTATAATGTAACATTTAATGCGATATCTGAGCACTATTTGCATTATTCGGACAATGGTCCTCATCTTTGTTGACATATTTATTACAACGTTTCGGCCGTTGTACACTCCAGCCTTCTTCAGATGGTTTGACTATCGAACTGAACCCTTTATTTTGCTCACTGGGGTAGACTGTTCTAGTTCCACGTGTCATGTTTTAATGGATGTCAATTATCAGTTATCTCCTGTTAATTTCCCTCTCCAAGTTCTCCACTGCCTTAACTGGGTATTGAACTCACACTCTTTGGGTCCTGTCACTGGATCTAACCAATGCCTTTATCCACTGAGCCATGTGTCCAGTGCAGTGGAGAACTTTCAGAGGGAAAATTAACAGGAGATAACTGATAACTGACATCCATTAAAACATGGCACGTGGAACTAGAACAGTCTACCCCAGTGAGCGAAATAAAGGGTTCAGTTTGACATTCCAACCACCTGAAGAAGGCCGGAGTGTACAATGACCGAAATGTTGTAATAAATATGGTAACAAAGATGAGGACAATAGTCCAAATAATGTAAATAGTATATATTATACCTCATCTCAGAAATATAGAGAGATAGTGATAGAATTTACTCCTGAAACCTATTAAAAATTCTGACACCTGATCAAAAAACTAAGGGAGATAAATATGACAGCTAAACTCATAGCTAGTTTATATATCAAATCCTTATTTACTGATGTACTTGTTAACAAATATTTGAATTTCCTAAAAAAACAAAAAACAAAAAAACATTTTGTACAATCAAAAGTTTTGCCTTTAATAACACTCTTCCTCCATAAATATCTTCTTTTATGTGCCGTGTCCCCTCGGGACATTGGTGATCATGGCTCTCCATAATTTCCTTTTTTTTTGTAGCTTTTAATAAATCTTGTCATTTTATTATCTCTTCTAAATCCTAGTGAGTTTTAAACATTTTTACAGTGTGCTCCAAAAGCCAAGGCATTCAATTTTAAGAGCAAATACATTATTGCCTGAAAATCTTTTGTAAGAAAGAAACTCAAAGCGTTTTGTAGTGTTATATTTATGTCTTGAGAGTGCTCACACCATTGATTACTGAGGTTGTCCTTTTTTTCAGTTTGTAATAACAATTCTGGTATCAGTGGAATAATCAGAGTTCCAAACTTGACATTTGTATATAAAAAGAATGTATACGATTGAGTGATTTGTTTTTTTATGGTTTATCAACCTTTTGCAAGTTATTAAAAGCTAGAAAATATTTGAATGTTTTGGAAATTATAATGATTTTGTGTCTGCCCCGGTATATCTTGATAAGAGAAAAAAGATCATTCAGGCTTTCAGTAATGGTACCAACATTCATACTCTGGCTTCCATCTTCAAAGTCCATTCAAGAACCATCAAGAGGGCAATAGTCCAAATAATGTAAATTTGGTACATAATACCTCATCTCAGAAATATAGACAGATACTGAGATATCTGAGCTTGACATTTATTTTTTAGAATATCTTCTTTTCAAGACAGAATTTTCGACAGGCACACTCGTCTTTCAAGGATTCTAGCTGTGATTCATTTTTTTTTTTTTTAATATTGTCTATTGCAGTAAAGCTTGTTTCACAAACTTATTGTGCATTGGATTTCTTTTGAAAATAATTAATGACCTTTAAAAATTTTCACAGCACACCCATGATCCTCTTGTGGTACACCATATGCAATGACACACCAGCTGAAAATCACTGCCTTATAAGGAAACAGCATTCATTCACCAACCATGCAGTGTCACTTTTGTTGATACTTATAAAATCTTTCTTTTAAAACTATTTTCAGGAAAATAGGTTTCTCAAATCCAGTAACTGTGTTTACACTATTTACATGCAGACTATTGTCCTCTCCTTTGTTGTTGCTATCCCGTTTCGACCATTATGACCTCCAGCCTTCATCAGGTGTATATCAATCCTGGTAACCTACAGGAAATTTGAAAATAAACCCTTTATTTAATCTACAGGGGTATACTGTTCTTGTTCCAATGCCCATGTCTAGGGATATCTCAACTCGTTCTTATTTTTAGTACCACTCAGTTATTGCTTGTCCTGTTTCTAGTAAGTCCAAGTACACACTGCCCAGCCCAGAGATTGAACTCACAATTAGTATAAACCAATGCTTTAATCCAGTAGGCTATTGTCCTGTAGCTACGTAAATTAAATAAAGGGTTCATTTCAGAATTCCCTGTAGGTTACCTGGACTGATACACATCTGATGAAGGCTGAAAGGCACAACAGTTGAAACGTTGTGATAACAACAAAGATGAGGACAATAGTCCAAATGTAAATAGTGTAAATAATGACTCCTCATCCTCATCCAAGGAAATTAATTCCCTGTAGGCTACCCCGCTTGATATGCACCTGAGGAAGACTGGAGAACACAACAGCTGAAACATGATGATGAAAACAGCAAAGATGAAGGCATCAGTCCACAACATAAATAGTGTAAATAATGAAAACTCCTCATCCCAGAAATTCAGTTCAGTATCTGTTATTGTGCTTTCTATTATTGATGAGGGTTTCCTTCCTAACCTTTTCTTTGAAGTAGTGTGAAACATCAACATCTTGATTATGTCATTATTTCTCTTCGAGTTGCAGGTGATAGCCATTTTAGTTGTTGCAGCTGTTGAAAGTCCTGAAGTGATTTGGTGTCTGTTATTAGATATAGATCTTTGTGATTCTGTAGCGCTAGTCCATGACGTTTGAAGGAAACGTCCTTACTATGACCCCACAGGTTTCATTTGCTTGAAATCATTTTTAACCATTGAGAAAGTGGTTGTATACAGCAGGCAGTTTAGACAAGTTTGGCACCAGACATAATGTCCATATAAAAGTCTCAATCTGACGAGGTTATTTACAAACAAGACTTGAGATTTTAGGTTAATGTTTTGATTTTGTATCTGTTTACAAGGTTGGGAAAAACAGCCCCTAGCACTGTCTATGGTCCATTTCATTTATCTCCCGTGTGAAATGATAAGCATCTTTATTAGCTCTTCCATATATTCCAATACCCTTTTCTCAAACACAGGTTTGTCTCTCATTCAAGCCTGAGGATGCTTACTATAAAGAGATAAGTAGCTAAACAGCTTTTCCTCTTATCATTTTTTTTAATCATTTCACCCCAAGCAAGGCAGTAAAACCACAAAGACACAGATTAGAGTGTTATGAGAAAAAAACACTATTAAGGCGAGAGAACAAAAAAAGAACAAGAATTAAGAAAACAGTAGGTAACTATTGACATTGATCTTCAGAAATTTAAATTCAAAGTTTACTGAAAAAGCAGAAAGCTGGGAGGGACTTCTATAATCGAGACGAGCGAAAGAAACTGCCAGCATAGAACTTACAGTTACATCGAGACATTTCAACTGTAAAAGGATGAGACCATGTAAATTTGAATAAAACAAAAACAAGATTAAAAAAGAAACATGCAAGAAATTTAAATTTCTACCATTTCCATAATTTGGCTGGCATTTTCATTTTTGATTGATGCATTTTTTACAAGTTATCAACCTTTTGCAGGTTACTTAAAGCCAGAAAATATTCTTACATAGCTGGAGGAGAAGAAGTGGATTCATACCTTTCCCAAGGGTATTAGTGTATGTGAATATAACGAACCCAACTGGAATTGAAACTCGACTCTCCAATTAAAAATTCCGAGCCATTATCCATTACACTAACTGCACAGCCAATGTTACAGCACCTGGTATATCCAAGTAGTTACTCAACTAAGTACTGACCAGGCTTAATAATGCTTAATTTTGGTGATCATATAGAAACTGGGGTTGCAATGCAATGTGGCTGTAAGCTTATTTTTTTTTGTACGATGTTTCAGCTGATACTTTTTTGAGAATTCTTCAACAGTGAATATCGAATCTGTTAATCCTTGAAATATCGTGCAGTTAGCTTGTTTTTTTTTCTCTGATTCTCACCTGTATTTTCTATTAGGAAACAAGTTATAATATGAGAATTTTTTAATCAACACACAAATATTTGACTCTAAAATCTGTTATCCTCTATTTAGTTAACAAAATACATACAAAAAAAGATGAAAAACACACTGGGTGAAAACAACAAAGATAAGAATAGTCAACGAGAAGAAATTATTGCTTTTGATTTAACAAAATATCAACACCTTATGCGTCATTTAATGTTGAAATTTAATTTTCTTGGGAGCGTTGAAGTAATAAAAATATAATGTATGTTATTCTGCTTTCACAATTGAATACATGGTAGATGATACTCAGCTTCTGTGCAGGTACATGTTTGTGTGGAAATAATTACTAGAGGTGGTGACGTATGTTTTATGTCATAATTTTGTTGAATGTATATTTTGGAATACAGTTTGATTCTTGAAGAAACTGTAGGATATTATACATGAAAGAGTATTTTCACATTGGTTGTTCAGTTGGTTGATTTTGTTCGGTTTTTCACCTTCTATGGGTTATTTAATGCCAAAATCTAAATATTTTGTACGCAATTTTATGCTTTCAACTACAGATATTTTATACATAATTATATACTTTCAGAGTTTTCAGGTATGTTTTTTAGATGCACGTTTTGTAGATCATAAAATGTATTGTCAACAATTTTACTATAAACATTTATTTTTATATTTTTTTTAGTATTGCATTGATTGTCAAGGGTAATTTTTAAGCCACAAGCATTTGACTGCATGAAACTGCAGCCTGTCAACAAACCCGGTGTCTGGTCTGAGCTGAAATGCAACAATAGCAGTGAGCTGGATGATCTCTTTAAAAATGAAGAGGAGACTTGACGCTACAAAAATATGGTTCTACAGAAGGATGCTGAGGATACTATGGACCAAACAGTTTTGGGGAAAATGGAAACTAAACAGGAACTAATACTTAACAGCAGGAAGAGACAGTGAGGTTACTAGGGTGTAAAATGAGGAAGGAGGGCTTGGAAAATATGATACACAAGGGACTGACAGAGAGCAAGAAGGACAGGGGAAAACAGTGCATAGTGTGAGCTTGTATAAATGGATGACAGAACAGGGTTTAGAAAAAAAACAGAAAGACAATGTTTAAGAGCTACAAAGGACAAGAAGTTGTGGAGAGCTATGATTACCCACATCCTGAGCAGACACAGTACATAAAGAAGATATGTATGGGTTTTATTTAAACTAAGTGACACCAGAATCTTCACTGTTAATTTACAATGCAAGTAGGCTATCCATACTTGAAAGGTTGATGCGAAAATCTTTGTCTATTCTGTTTTCTTCCTGCAAGGAAATCTTTTAGTTTGAATCTGGCCTCATTGCTAAGTTATTTCTATGTTTCTCTGTAGTGGCAGTAGTTTTAGTCAAACTGAAGTACAAACCAAGATTTTAAATGCTGTTAATATTTAGAAGACTGATGCAACACAATCTTCCTTCTCTAGTTACCCCCACAATTCGATCTTGTATCAAACTAAACTAAGGTTAGTAAATATATTGAGACCTGATTCATGGTTGAGATAGTTGTGCTTTTCTCCCACTGGTATCAGAAATTTTGTTTAGGTCAGAATAAAGATTTGTATTATGGATACCATTCCCAAAAGAAGACAGGTTGGTCCTTGCCAACTGGAAAAACAATCTTCCTAATTCTTAATGGTCTTGTGCCAGAAAAAAAAAAAAAACTTATCTGAAGAAACAGATAATATAGGGCTAAAGTGAAAATATTTTGCTAGGAAGAGAAATATTTTATGTTAACTGTTAAAAAAAAAAAGAAAGTTCTTTGCTATTTTTTGTGCTATTTTTCAGAATTCTTTTTTTAGTTAAACTAGGGACATTAAAAAAAGAAAAAAAGCTTCACTTCTTACATTAGGTTTTCATGCCCCAAATTTTTATCATAAGTTAATGGAAAAAGTGCGTGCATTTCCTTTTCCAATTCAGTTCGGTGTTAACTCACCCGAAACCGTTTCCTCTGCAGCATCCACTTTCATCAAAATTTTCTATGACTACCTCTGTCCCAAAACAGTTGCTACATTTAGTTTACAAAATGTGCAGGCAAATGTAACTATTATGGGACAGAGATTGAAGTACTTTTATTTATTTATTTTTTTTTTAAATGAAGGGTACTATTCTGAAATCCTATTTTGATAAGCAAGAAGAAAAATCTAACAATTTTTAGAGAAGTTTGTAGAGCATGACTGGCAGGAAAAGGGGGAGGAAGAAGATGGATACTATTTTCTCCTTCTTTTTAATGTTCTTTCCCAGCAAATTGAAAATGTGTTTGGAGTCGGTGGAAGGGGCAAGAATGAAGTGATAATTTCTGGTTAAAGCATCAAATATTTTCAGAATCTCTATCATGTGAATCTTTATTCATAAAAGCAGTTTTCCCAGTTTGAGAAGTCATTAGGCATCCTTGTCAGGCAGACAGATATGTCATTGTGGATAGAAATATATTCATGTGAGAAATATATATGACTAATAGCTATGAATGCATGTATACCAAGTGGACTAATAAACAGTGTTCCAATAACTTGAATAGATTTTAAATGTGAATTAAATTTAAGCGTCTAATGATTTTTTTTCTTTTTCTTTCAGATTTGGCAGACATTTGGGCAATATTATTTTTCATGCATAATTGTCATAACTTCAATAACATGATCCAATAGAGAAATAAATAAATTTTCACCAATAACACTGATTTATTTACTGCTGACTTTGATCCGTCTTAATGAAACACCCTTATATATAATCAGTCTTAATGAAACAACTTTATAATCTATTTAATAAAACACCCTTTACATACACATACATAATAAGGCATATTGATGAGATCGAGGAGCAACTATGCAGAGACCTTATCAAAAATTCTGACCATCGAGTGGAGATGTGCCGTCGAAGCATTGGCAGACATTTGGGTGATATTATTTTTCACACATAATTGCCATGACTTAAATAACATGATCCGATAGAGAAATAAATAAATTTTCACCAATAACACTGATTTATTTACTGCTGATTTTGATCTGTCTTAATGAAACACCATATTATATATATATATATATATATATATAGATATGTGTATGTATATGAAGAAATATAGTCTTAAAGTGTGCTATATTTATGGGATAAAGTGCTCAATATCAGAGATTGAGTGTGTGTAAATATAAAAGTGAACATAGAAGTCAACACTTAGAGGCGACAGTGTTTCATCTTAGATACAATCGTCAGGCAACGGTTGCCTAACGATTACATCTAGCATGAAACAGACTGTCGCCTCTAAATGCTGACTTCTATGTTCACTTTTATATATATATATATATATATATATATATATATATATGAAGAAATATAGTCTTAAAGTGTGCTATATTTATGTGATAAAGTGCTCTGAGATAGAGCGTGTGTAAATATAAAAGTGGACATGGAAGTCAGCACTTAGAGGCGACAGTCTGTTTCATGCTAGTGCAATCGTCAGGCAACTAGTGCTGTTATTTTTCTCGGCTATTTATATATAAGGGTCAGTGGTGCATTATGGGTAGTCTATTTTGGCGGTTACTTTTACCGGAAGTCGCTTATTTGTTTATTTATTTATGTCAAATTATTTTGCTTGTTTTTTTGTTTGTTTTTTTTTAATTTTATTTTTAATCTTATATATTTATTTATTTATTTTTTTTATTTTGATCAGTGTTTTTTTGTTAACGTAGTAAAAATTTGTTTATATAGCTTATTGTTGGTAGTCTATTATGGCGGTCATTTACCGGAAGTCAGATGTTTGCTTATTTATTTGGGTCAAATTGTTTTGCTTGTTTTTATTTATTTTTATTTTTTATCTTATATATTTGTTTATTTGTCATTGATTAAATCTATTTGTTGAATTTTGGGGTGGGATGTTGTGGTTTGTTCTTACTATTATTTTGGTCGGAACAGTTTTTAATTTATCTATTTGGGTTGATTATCTTTATTTGTTTTTTCTAAACGGCTAGTTTATCGTAATCAGTTGTTAGTTTATTTATATATTTGGATGTATTTAGATCAATTTATTATACTTGTTGTTATTTATTTGTTACACTATATATTTTTGGCTTTCGATTTTTAAGTAACGTAGTATATTATCTTTTATTAATTTTTTTATTTTTTATCATTATATAACAATTTTAACTTTCGTCCGTTCTTTTGTTTTGATTTTATTTCGCATATTCTAACCGGTATGGTTTTGTAATTTGTTTGGAGTAATTTATTTTGCTTATTTTATTGTTGTTTTGTTTGTTTATATATTTATTTATTTTTCTATTTTAAGTTACGTTTATTGAGTGATTAGTGGGTTAATGCATTTTAAAAATTTTGTTAGTGAAGGCATTTCGTCATTTTATATCATTAACTTTACTAATTTACTTTTTGTATGAATGATTAATTGTAATATAAATTGAACTGCACCACATACATACATATATATATATATATATATATATAGTGGACTCTCCCATCGTATTTGACGTATGAGGGTCAAGCAGCTCAGTTCCTAGTAACCGACAGCAGACACCGGCACATATGATTTGATTATAGTGGTGAAGTGTTTGTGCAAAACCAACCACACTTTTTGAAGGGCCAAATACAGAGACCTGGTGCACTATGTGCCACAATGTCCCCAAACAACTCTCAAGTTTTGAATTCGCAGAGTTGTCCTAGACCAGTTATCATCCAAGAATCGAGTATGTCCTGCTATTTACCCATAGCTGGAGGGAGAAGAGGATTAATACTTTTCCCAAGGGTATTAGCATGTAAGTGAATTTAATGCATTCGACTGGGATTTGAACTTGGCTCTCTGATTCCTCAATCAGAACCACTATCCACTACTCCACCATGCCTCCTATATATATATATATATATATATATATATATATATATATATATATATATATATATATGATGAAAATGTGGAAAAGACAAAGCAAAATCCGAATATGTGAGTTTACTGTTTTTTTATTTTGTTTTTGTTTTTGTTATTCTGTCGACGTCAGACGTTTCGGTCAAATAGACCTTCTTCAGGACATGGTTAATGGAGACATATTTATAATAGATTTAAGTTAGATGAAGAGACGATATATACAGGACTGGTCAGAAACAGAAAAACTGAAATTCTAAAGTCAGAGTATTCTTTCTTGGAGTCAGATACGCTGGCGTCACGTGGGCGGCGCTACGAAAACCTGCTCCTAAGTGGAAAGTGGGGGGGACCTATTTAAAACTATAGCTTATCAGTACGTTTGTCAAGCATTAATCTTGCTAGAAAGCTTGATATATTAAAGAAACCTTGTCGGGTGTTTATTGTGTGTGAGGTGGCTATCATGCCAGCCTCGTAAATCTGCCTAAGGTTTATCATACCGTCGGATCTACATCCACACATTTGCTTACACATACATATATATATATATAATTATTATATCAAAAATATTCAAAGTTCATAATACTTACTGGAGACTAATGCAGAGTTTCATGCTAAGAATGTATATAAATGAATGTATATCTGACATGTGTATATATTTGTTTAAAAATGTGCATATTTATAAAAGCAAATTGCATAGAAAATTGTCTTAATTTCATTCCACTCATTGTGCATGTGAGGATAAAAAATAAATTTTATAAATACCACATGAAAAAGAAAAATACAAGTCTCACTCCTTTCATACATGTGTGAGTTTGAACCGAAATGCAACCATCTTGTGAGAGAAATTCTGTCCTTGATTGCTGTTTCATGCACAGTTCGAATGTAGTACTCATGGCGAATGGGCACTATCACATGGTGAAATAACATAAGGCACCTTTAAAGAGGGTTTCATATA
The DNA here is from genome assembly GCA_964036315.1 of Acanthosepion esculentum. NCBI lineage: Eukaryota > Metazoa > Mollusca > Cephalopoda > Sepiida > Sepiidae > Acanthosepion > Acanthosepion esculentum. Next base: position 111,100,755 of record OZ038485.1, on the reverse strand, counting down.
CAACACATGTTCAAATATGGCTTCATCTTCAATTTCTTCACCATGCAATGCTGATTCCTATGTTCACACTGTTTCTCTCTCTCTTTCATATATATATATATATATATATATATATATATATATATATATATATATATATATATATGTATGTATGTACACATTTGTGTATTTTATATATCAGAGCACTCTCAGCTATTTTATTAGCCTTTATTCTCTTAGGCAGTCATCTTTAATGAAACACATAATTATTATGTTTATTTTAATACCTATACTCGACTGGTATAAAAAAAAAACAATACATAGTACAATTTTCAAATAAAAATATATTTAAACAAACTGGTATCTGGGGAAAAAATTAAAAAAAAAAAGAAAAGACAAAAAACATCTAAGTTGGTGGGAAACAAAAAAAAGAAAAACAAACAAACAAAAAAAAAGGCACCCAACACGGTAATGCCTAGCCAAAAGAAAAAACCCAATCGAGTAAAATAAGAAAAGATGTAAAGTGCTCAATACACAAAGTAGAGTAAGGTTTACCCTGAAGATCCATTTAGATGAAGCCTAGGTAGGTAGGTAGTTTTTAGCTCACTAGGATTTTATATTTTTATATATATATATATATATATATATATATATGGATTAAATTATATAAGTTTGCATCCCCCATAATTTACCTTGGTTCTCAGTTAGCTTCACATATATATGTATATATATATATATATATATATATATATATATTTAAGAACGATATATTATATATATATATATATATATATATATATATATGAGCATTCTTAAATTTAAAAATTCTGTAAAAATAATATTTTTTATTTCTGTTTATAAATATTTGTTGCAAAATAAAATCTTTACATTTGCCTTGATAAAATCCATCAAAGGACAAAATGTATCAGCACCTCTCTCTCTCTCTCTCTATATATATATATATATATATATATATATATATATATATATATATATATATATATATATATATAAATAAACAGGTGTAGCAGCAAAATTGTCCAATTGTTAGATTAAGTTTCTGAACTGTTGTATCTTAGAAATGATTAAAGATATCTTACTGGAATTCTCCAAGTTTTTTTATCACACTATTGGACTCTACTTTGAACAATAAGAATGTATTGAGCCCTAAGTTGAAATGATGATCCCTCTTGCTGTTGTGATCTCCTGATCCAGTTTTCCTCTCTACTGTTCCCTCTTTTTTAAACTTATTCACAGTTCTCTTGATGGTTCTTGAATGGACTTTGAAGATTGAAGCCAGAATATGAATGTTGGTACCATTACTGAAAGCCTGAATGATCTTTTTTCTCTTATCAAGATATAGCGGGGCAGACACAAAATCATTCTAATTTCCAAAACATTCAAATATTTTCTAGCTTTTAATAACTTGCAAAAGGTTGATAAACCATAAAAAAACAAATCACTCAATCGTATACATTCTTTTTATATACAAATGTCAAGTTTGGAACTCTGATTATTCCACTGATACCAGAATTGTTATTACAAACTGAAAAAAAGGACAACCTCAGTAATCAATGGTGTGAGCACTCTCAAGACATAAATATAACACTACAAAACGCTTTGAGTTTCTTTCTTACAAAAGATTTTCAGGCAATAATGTATTTGCTATTAAAATTGAATGCCTTGGCTTTTGGAGCACACTGTAAAAATGTTTAAAACTCACTAGGATTTAGAAGAGATAATAAAATGACAAAATTTATTAAAAGCTACAAAAAAAAAAAAGGAAATTCTGGTGTGCCATGATCACCAATGTCCTGGGGGGACACGGCACATAGAAGAAGATATTTATGGAGGAAGAGTGTTATTAAAGGCAAAACTTTTGATTGTACAAAATGTTTTTTTTTTAGGAAATTCAAATATTTGGTAACAAGTACATCAGTAAATAAGGATTTGATATATAAACTAGCTATGAGTTTAGCTGTCATATTTATCTCCCTTAGTTTTTTGATCAGGTGTCAGAATTTTTAATAGGTTTCATGAGTAAATTCTATCGGTATCTGTCTATATTTCTGAGATGAGGTATAATGTACACTATTTACATTATTTGGACTATTGTCCTCATCTTTGTCACCATATTTATTACAATGTTTCAACTGTTGTATGCTCCGGCCTTCTTCAGGTGGTTGGAATGTCGAACTGAACCCTTTATTTCGCTCACTGGGGTAGACTGTTCTAGCTGTTCCACTGTGCCATGTGTCCTTGAGGACACATGGCACAGTGGATAAAGGTGTTGGTTAGATCCAGTGAAAGGACCCAAAGAGTGTGAGTTCAATACCCGGTTAAGGTAGTGGAGAACTTTCAGAGGGGAATTAACAGGAGATAACTGATAACTGACATCCATTAAAACATGACACGTGGAACTAGAACAGTCTGCCCCAGTGAGTGAAATAAAGGGTTCAGTTTGACATTCCAACCACCTGAAGAACGCCTAAGTGTACAACGGCCGAAACGTTGTAATAAATATGACGACAAAGATGAGGACAATAGTCTGAATAATGGAAATAGTGTAAATTCTATCATTGTTCAATGTTGTTCATCTTAATTTCAACCTCAATTAATATTATTTTGCAGAGTGGCCAGTTTTTTTTTGGAAATCGACAAGGCCAACAACTTTTTGGTATCTCCTTGTATAAATCCACTTAGACAGAATGAATGAAATCAGTTGATAAACATTAATAATGAATATGAACCTTGGAAATATGGGCAATGCAAGTTACTCTTGCTAGTCCTTTACAATATTTTTATTGCATGCTACAAGCGGATTGAATGAGTCACATGAAGAACATTTTATTCAGGATAATTCAACAAATCTGGATTGATTCATATGCTTTTCTACAGTACCGCTTATGATAATGAATATGAACCTTGGAAATATGGGCAATGCAAGTTACTCTTGCTAGTCCTTTACAATATTTTTATTGCATGCTACAAGCAGATTGAATGAGTCACATGAAGAGCATTTTATTCAGGATAATTCAACAAATCTGGATTGATTCATATGCTTTTCTACAGTACTGCTTATCATAAAACCATTCGGGACTTACTTTCAAAAGTATAGGAAAGAGGGTGAACAAACAGATGAAGGGAAGCAGAACTTTCATTTCATTGGACACTTTGCCATTTCATCAGGTGGAAATCTAGATTACTGAATAAATTGATTGATTGATTTTAGCTCCCCTTTCATCTTCCACCAATCTAACAGGTAGAAGGAAGAGGAAAAAGAAGAGAAAAAAAAAAAGAAAAAAAATTGTTCAATTTTCCAAATTCCATATTTCTGCACCACCCAGCCTGCTACTCAAATCTCTTTGACACCCCATCAGACAGCCTTAGATAAAAAAGAAAAAGAAAATAAATGAATAAAAAGATATTGATCTTCTCTTCAGACTTCCAAACCTGGGAATAAAATGTCAGAATTACATAATCTTGCCAGTTGAAACTTTTTTTTTTTTTATTTTCAGAAACCTATAGGAAAGAATTTAAATTTTCTGTGTGTGGGCCTTACGAGATTGTCTACACCCAGTGGTGGAATCCTACTGGTTCACACAAAGTGTCTCTTAAAGTTATAAAAGCTTAGCAAATGTCCTAAAGTATTATAAAAGCTCAGCGAACGTCCTAAAGTATTATAAAAGCTCAGCGAACGTCCTAAAGTATTATAAAAGCTCAGCGAACGTCCTAAAGTATTATAAAAGCTCAGCGAACGTCCTAAAGTATTATAAAAGCTCAGCGAACGTCCTAAAGTATTATAAAAGCTCAGCGAACGTCCTAAAGTATTATAAAAGCTCAGCGAACGTCCTAAAGTATTATAAAAGCTCAGCGAACTTCATAAAATTATAAAAGCTTAGTGATCTGGTTGATGGATTATCTGAAAAAAATCTTTTGTATTAATAACTGATGGTCTAGGTAAAATGTTAGTTACGCTAGCTAATGCCTAGTGAAAATCTAATACACACATCCCCCCTAACATTTTGAAGTTAAAAATATGGTAAATCTTCTAGTCATAAATTTAATAGATCTTTCATTGGATCTTTGGCACTGGAGCGAATCAGTTCAAATGTGGCTTATAAACTATAACACAGCTGATGACACTAGAATCAAAAAGCTTTATACTTCTGAATAGAAATATGATGAGAACAGAATTTCAATCTTGAAATATCTTAATAAATAAATGTTTTCTATTATGAAAATGGTTTAATTCTTTATATTATAAAGTGATTTGCTGCCATTCTCAGATCAAAAAGAAAATGAGCAGGTTTGTTTCCTGGAGATTACCTGCCTTTATAGAACCAGTTCCTAGAAATTTAGGATGCTACCACGGTCTACACCTAACAAAAATTCCATAACTGATAATTTACTGGAAGTTATTGTGCTTAAAGTGAGCAGATTTTGTAAATAAAGTTCTCAGTATTAAGAAATAGGGTATTAAATAATGAAACGATAGATGAAAAGTTCAAAGACTTCTCTTTGAACTTAGAACAAAGATTTCTCAAATATTCAGGCCAGTAGCTGAAAATAAAGAAGTATACTGTTTAATAAATAAATCCACTAAAAAAACAAAACAAAACACACGTGTATATATATATATATATATATATATATATATATATATATATATATATATATATTTCAGAATGGTTTTTGTACTCATGCACGGATGTAGTGTTCCTCACTCCATTCATAAAAAAAATTAATTTTCAGATAACACAATAATTTGTCTTTGACAATAATGGATACTATAAAATTCATTTTATTATAAACAATACCCTGATGATGACATGAATATGTCAAAAGGACTTGGTAATAAAACAAATATGCTTCAGAAATATTATTGCTATTAGTGTTTGAGGATCTGATTACATCCATAATGTTTTTGGAAGTGTTTGTGATTATTTTAAGATTATTTAGATGGAAGAGGTTGTTCTAGATAGGGAACTGTGACAGAGTTATTTGGTAGTATTATGCATCTGTTTTCATGTAATTTATTATTACAGATTATGTTGTTATTTTTGTTTCTGTTGTATATTTTGTATGCCTTTCTTCTTGCATTGTAGATGAAATGATATGGGTATTGCTGGTTTTTGAAAGTGTTTTCTATATGTTGCTTCTTTTGGCAAATATTAGGGGCTGCAGATTCTTAATGCTCTCAGATAGAAACCTACAACCATTCCAGATTTAATTTTAGAAGAGTGGTTTGAGTAGAAATAATATTTCTGAAGCAGGCATTTATAAAATAAATTGCCAAAATTGTTCCTACCAATATATTGGGGAAACAAGCAGAAATTTAAAAAACACATTGATGAGACCTCACAAAAAACAACTTAACTAATGCACTAGTAATACATAGAAATAAATTCAACCACAATTTTGATTTTAAAACTGCTACACTCATAAAAAAAAATACCTCAGAAGGAAAATCCTTGAGAGTGCTGCCATTGAATATTATCCAAATATTAATCTATGCCCAGGTTTTTTCCCAATATCACCTTTCCTAACAGAATTACTACTCTCCCAAGCCAACATACACAACTATATCAAGAAATCAAAAGAAAATGGCTGAATCTGTCAACACAACAATAAAAACAATATTTCTACACATGAAAGTACCTGATGTAATTTTCAGTTGACAATATAATTACAATAGCATTTTCTAAATTCTTCTAGTTGCTAAGGCCATATTGTTTTGTTTTTAATAGTTACTTTCTTTTCAATAAATTCATTTTGTTTTTGCTTTGAAAAAGTCCATATTAAATGAAATGTGTTGGCTAATAATACAGTTTTCCTACTGTCTGTTACCTTTATACATATTGTTTTTCTACAGGTTAACACTGAGAAATTTTTCATATATATATATATATATATATGAAAAATTTCTGAGGAAAGATCTAGGTGGTCTGAAATATTAAATAAATAAATATATACAAAAACACAGAAATAAATACTTTCATAAAAAAACACCCAATTTTGTTTCATTTATTTTATCCAGATATTATATACATATCAAGAAAGTATACGTGGCCTCTCATTATGCTATATAAATATATATATATATATATATATATATATATATATTTAATTATTTATTTAGCTGGATTGACATCAATCCAACTAAATATGTTAGCTCTATAACTGATATTAAGCACTTTCCACTAAGTACCACACATATATTACATATATATACATACACATTTCATACATACATAATATATAAATAATATATATAATAAATTGCATATATATATATATATATATATATATATATATATTCCACACACACATACATACATAATATATAAATAAATAATATATATAATAAATTGCATATAGTACTGTCTGTGAGTGACATAATTTAGCTCTTGAAAATACATTTCAATTGAGCACTGTTGAGTGATAAGCTAATTCTATAAACAACAGCCACCTGCACTAATGCAAAGCTCTTCAGTAAAATGAATGGAGCACTTTGGCTGATTGGCATTTGTTTACATTTGTAAAAACAATACGCTAGATTTAGTTGTGTAACTCTACCGAGTGAAGATAGTTCTGGCTGACACAAAATTAGTTGTGTTTCAATCCTGGCTTGAGGAATTCGGAAATCTAGTCGCACTGAGGAGCTGTGATACAGCGAAACAGTACTGTCTGTGAATGACATAATAAATATATATATATATATATATATATACATACACATTTCACACACACATACATACATAATATATAAATATATAAATAATATAATAAATTGCATATATATATATATATATATATATATCACACACATACATAATATATAAATAATACATTAAATTGCATATATATATATATATCACACACATACATAATATATAAATAATATATTAAATTGCATATATATATATATATATATATATATCACACACATACATAATATATAAATAATATATTAAATTGCATATATATATATCACACACATACATAATATATAAATAATATATTAAATTGCATATATATATATATATATATATATATATATATAATCACACACATACATAATATATAAATAATATATTAAATTGCATATATATATATATCACACACATACATAATATATAATATATTAAATTGCATATATATATATATATATATATCACATACATACATAAATAATATATTAAATTGCATATATATGTGTATATATATATATATATATCACATACATACATAAATAATATATTAAATTGCATATATATGTGTATATATATATATATATATCACATACATACATAAATAATATATTAAATTGCATATATATATGTGTATATATATATATACACATACATACATACATAATATATAAATAATAAATTTCATATATATATATATATATATATACATACATAATATATAATATAATAAATTGCATATATATATATATATATATATATATATATATATATATATATATATATATATATACACATTTCACAAACACATACATACATACATACACACACACACATATATATATATATAACTTTAAAAATTAGGAGGTCAGATAGAACATGCGACATTGGTTTTGACCTCACAGTCTCAGGCTAATTCTATTAATTGACCATCCAATGCTTTATTTCTTAGAAAAACCCACAAAGAATGCTACATTATTATTATTATTGTTCAAAAATAAATAAACAAACGCCTGATGGTCACATGCATAATGTTGAATGTAGTAGAAAGGAGTGGGGGGTAAGGAGGAGGAGGAAGAAGAAAAAAAGGAGGAGAAAAGTGAAGAGAATAAGAGAAAAGAAGAAAACAAATGTATCATAAATGTGAAAAGAAAAGTAAGTAACGTAAATCTAAGGAAGGATGGGGGGAAGCAAACATATTGTAAAAATAACAGAGGAATTTTAAAAAAAACATTTTTTTATTTGGCCTCATATTCATATAATAAAAATTTTTTGATATGAAAGCAAGGACTTAAGATTTCAGATCTCTGGTTGAAAAGGTTTTTTTTTAATCTGGAAATGTCATAATCACTAATTTCTCATGTTGACAAAGATAGCAAATGTGGGTATGATTGGTGTATGGATTTCCCTTTTTTAAAGTTTTCCACCTTACAAACGGGTCCCTGTTGTTTTAATTCTCTTAGATTCCACTTATAGCTAGCAAGTTTGGTAGAGTATTTAAGATTTGCTAGCTTAAAAGATCTATGATTATACCATCTATGCTTAAAAGAACCTTCAGTACCACCTATATATATTTTATTTTGACCATTAATATCAGTTACTTCTGCTTTATAAATTATGTTTTCTTTTTTACAAGCTCCACTTAATGGGCATCTATCCTTATTTCTGCAGTTGCATAAACAACTAGTGTTATTTTGCTGCATGTTGGTTTTGAGATTTCTGGTATTTTGTCTATTTATTATAGCTTCTAATTTACTAGTGCAACTGTAACTTAATTTACCTGTATTGTTATTGGATGTCTTACGTAACTCTAAATAATTTAACTATAAGTTAAAAGGGTTGTTAAACCAAACAATATTTTTTCTTTTCCTCAAATTGTTCTTTGCATGGTGTTTAATTTGTTGAGGTTTAAATTCTAGTTTGGTTTTGTGGCCCTCTACCTTTAAGTTCATATTCTTTTTGTTTTTCTTCAAAATTCGTTCTACAAGAAGAGTTTCTGGATAACCTAGACTCTATTCCTTTGGGGATAGGTTTAATCATATTCAGGTGGCGGTTGGGTCCAATATTTACATATTTTAACTTTGTGCTAGGTTTCATGTACGGAGAGACACTGCCAGTATGAAGGTTCAATTCTACATCCAGATAGTTAACAATTTTTTTTATTTATATTGACTTCTATTTCAAAGCTGAGGCTTTTAAAGAGCTTGAAAAGCGCTTTTTTTAATGGTGTCTTTATTTCTTCTGTGTTTTGGTGCTATCGTCAGGCCGTCATCCCTATATAGACCATGATTGTCCATATCAATGATCTTATTAATTTCATATAATATAATATATGTAGGCCTATTCAGAAATCTCAGCACCATCAAATGAACCTTGTGGTACATCAAATCCATCTTTTTTTGATTTTTTTAATCCAGGTTGCTCCATTCTGGAATAAAATGCATTTGCAGCAACGTAAAATTATTTCCGTTTGGCCAGGTGTTATGTTTACAAAGCCTTTGGTGAAATGTAAAGCCTCCAGTAGACCTTTTTTCAAATGGTAAAAGTTCTTAATGTCATATTTTATTAATACATATTTATTTTTATTGTTGATCTTGTGGAACCAAGAAATGCACTCCCTTGCGTCCTTTCATTGATTGTCTTGCATGGCAATTCTTAGTGAGTCACTTATTTTTTTTTCCAAATTTCTTGGCTTATTTTGCCCAATTCAGTTTTAGTTGGGTTTATAAGACGAAAAGAAGGGTTATTTGGGAATTCTTCCTTGTGGTCCTTTACAGTTAGAAATGCTTGCTTACAGCAAATTATGTGGAGCCTGTCACTTATCCCTAGTTTGGTAGTCAGATTTTTGCCTCCTCGTTTATATTTCTGATGTACGATTCTGGTGCTTTTTTGTAAATTTTTGTTATTTTTTTGTTTATTTTTTTCCTGTAAGCTTCCAGGTTTATGGTGTAAATATCTTTAGTTTTGTCTGACTCAACTCTGACCATCAGTCTTTCATGTATTAACTCTTCCTCCTATATTTTTGGGCATTTTCATTTACAGTGTATTTTGTTTACGCTTTCATCTACCATGTTAACCGACACACTCTTACATACGTTATGTTTTATGCGTATTAATTCGGTATCACTCAAATATTTGTGAACGCACAACTATTATTATTTCTTCGAGTGCAGGACAAATATTCAACATTCACAGATCAAATCATAATG
>OZ038485.1:111058354-111088354 GCA_964036315.1 Acanthosepion esculentum | reverse complement strand
TGAAATGTGCATGAAAGAAGAATTGCTTCCTACATACACACATACCAGGTTCTTCAGCCTGGGTTGCAACCAGCCTAAGAGAAGGATGACACTGAATTAAAAACCTGCTACACAAACGATCACCAGTCAGTCTGAGCATTTTTATCACAGTAAGTCATGTTCAGAGAGTGTATTTATGTTGTGCATGAGGCTATTACGACAATCTCTCAATGTCACAAGAACTTTCTTACAATTTAATCAGCTCCTGAAAGAACCAAGCATCAGTTAATTTAAGAAAGTGGTCATGACCAGAAATGATTAGATAGTGATCATCTATATATTTGTCTATCGATCTATGTTGTGGAGTACCAGAGCACCCCACAAGATGGACTAATCTAAAAAGATAAATAGCACGCTCTGTTGCTGTGGAAGTTGAACAAAACTAAGGTGAAATTCAGGATTAACTGGTATAGACTGTATTCTCGACTGTTAGTACCGTATTATTCTTCGGTATAAATTACTACTACTTTTCATATGTGTATCGACTTATCCATTTCACAACATTTAGTAATGCGGGATTCAAAATTTACAATGGACACCAACATTTGACAACAAAAAATTTGAAGCAATACCAGCATGGACTGAGGACTAAAGTGTAAAAATTTATAGTCATATACCAAGAAATTATTTGGCAACTACTCAACCTTGGATTAATTCCAAGTCAGATGTGTAAAAACAAGTAAGAATTTTGTCTGGTTGCTCAGTTAAAGAAACATTGAGGATTTTAAAGAAGTAATGTTGGAATTCATGAGAATCCAGCAGAAACAAACTGAAGAGTTGGAGGAATGATGACGTTTGGACCAGGAATGCTTTGAGAAACAAAACGAACGGTTGGAGGAATGACAACATTTGGACCAGGAATACTTTGAGAAATAAAACGAACGGTTCAAAAAAATGTTTGAATTGTTAGGGTTAAAAAAAGCAAAAAGAGCAAGGCAATACAAATTCTTTTTCTCAGGATTTGATAATAAATTCAATTGGAAAATTATAGTCCTAAAGAGGAGGTAACTTTTGCAGAGTATTTTTGCCATTATGAAGTGATCTTTCAAAAAGATTGCACTACATGGTTGGACAAAAAGAAAATACATCTGTTGCTCAGAAAATTTGGTCCAAGTGAACATGAAATGCATGCGAATTACATACTTCTGAGAAAGCTTGGTGAAGGGTCTTTTGAGGAAACTGTCTTAATTCTGGAAAAAATTTGTGGGGAGAAAAGCTCTATTTTCAACACGATGGCAATGTTTAAACCTTAAAAAGAAAAGTGGGGAAGACTTTTTGACTTTTGCTGGGATTGTCAATAGAGAGCGTGAGAAGTCTAAACATATCAGTAATAAGTTATTTCGGCTTAAAGTGCTTGATTTTTGTACAAGGTCTGATGGCTCCAGAAGATGCAAAGTTCAGAATGATAATTTTGTCGAAATGAGAACAAAATCCAAAAATCAGTCTACAAATGGTCACAGAAGAATGTGAACAAATAGAAAATCTTTGACATGGCAAAAATAGAGGAATGTAAAGTGTCAAATATTCATACAGTTAAGCAAAGACAACAAAGAAAATGTTGCCCAAAAAATAAATCGTTATTATGGCTGTGGGTAAATTCATTATTACAAGGAACATCCATTTAGGTAAAAAAAAAGAAAAAAGAATGCTTTAATTTTGGCAAAAAGAGACAAGCATATGCACTGCAGAAAATCCCAAAGGAAATGAAGTCAAAAATGAAAAGACAGTTAATTTGAATGGAAATCAATGGAAGGAAAATGATAAGAAAGTTTGTGAATGTACAGATGAACAAGAAAAATTGTTTGGAAACAATTACTCTCTGCCGATTTCGGAAGACAAATTCGCAAAATTGAATGGTGGCAGACTGTTCTCAAAACTGGATTTGTGTACCTCCAGATTCCTGTTGACAAAGAACGTGCAAAGTATATAAATATACATAAGGATTTGTATAGATTCAACCTACTGCCATTCGGCTTAAAAGTTGCACCGGGCACTTTCCAACGAATTATGGATACGTTATTGAATGACATGGACTTTGCAATGGCCTACCTTGATGGCATCTTAATTAAGAGTGAAAGCTGAGAACAACATGCTGAACGCGTTAAAAAAGTTATTGAAAAATAAAACAATATGGCTTAAAACTTAGTTTATCTCAACTGAATTTTTTTTATCTAACATTACAAACTGTGAAGTTTTTTTTATCTAACATTAAATATTTGGGACAAGTTATAGATGCAAAAGGCAGGAAACCAGACCCATTGAGATTGAGTGTGATAAGAAACATGCCACCCCCAACAAATGTTTCAGCACTACAAGCATTCTTGGGTCTAGCAAATTACTAGGGTAATTTTATCCCAAATATGCACATACAAACAAATTGTTAAAAAAGATTCCAAATGGTACTGGAGTTCAGATAGTCAGAGTGCTTTTAAGGAAATTAAAACAATATTAACATCAGACTTAAATTTGGTGCATTGCAATCCAAATAAGAATATTATTGTTGCAAGTGACACTAGTAATTTGGGCTTAGGAGCTGTAATATTATACAAAGAAAACAACTATTTAATTTTGTCTCTATAAAGATTACACATAAGACAAGGACCCTTAGTGCCAGCTGAAAAAGGATACAGTCAAATTAAAATAGAGGCTTTAGGGATAATTTTTGCAGTAAAAAAGATTTATACATGGAAGGAGTTGTATGCTTCTAACAAATCATCGACCATTATTTTCTATTTTTGCTTCCAAAAATTGGATTCCTACACATACAGCAAATCAACTTTGGAGATGGGGAACAATATTATTAAATTATAATTTTAAGATGGAGTTCCTTCTGTCAAAGAGGTTGGTTCATGCAGATGGGTTATCCAGACTAATCTCCAAACTATGTGATCCATTAGAGGAAATTGTGATAGCAGCATTAAGAATAGAAATGGAAATAAAAAGCTTGCTATGCAACACCATATGGGAATAATCTATAACGTTCAAGGAAATGATGAGGATCAAAGAAAAAATAGACAAGTATATCACAGAGAAAATGAAGCAAATTAGTAGCCAACATGACAAAAAGAATGATGGTGAAACTTTTTTTTTCTATCTGTGATGGAATAGTAACATAAAGTGAAAGTGTGGTAATAAAAAAGAATACTTGAAGATTTTCATACTGGACACCCCGGAATATCAAGGATGAAAGATTTAATGAGAATTTATGTTTTTTGGCCGAATATGGACAAAGATATAAAGAAAATGGCAGCAAAGGAAACACTGGTGAAATTTAACCCTTGGCTAAAGACAGACAAACCTTGGCAAAGGCTGCCTATTGATTTTTGCAGGTCCATTAAATAGGCAATACTATTTGATTGTGGTTGACAGTTTTTCAAAATCACCAGAGGTGATAAAATTTAAAAACCTTATGTTAAAATTTTTTCATGTACTTTCTGCAAGATTCAGTGTTATGGATACAAATGTGTTGGACAATGACATGCAATTTGGAACAGAAGAGTTAAAAGATTTCTGTAATTTTTTTTCAATTTCAGTATATCTGACTACCATACCATATCAACCACAATCTAATGGCCAAACAGTAGGATTTGTGGATACTTTCAAGTGAGCATTGAAGAAATTGAGACAGAAATGAATCCACTGATGTGATACAATTCTTAAGAGTATATCAGGCGACAGTGAACCCAAGTACAAATTTAGGGTTGACACCAGCAGAATTAATGTTCACGATGAAAATAAATGGATGGGAGATGTTTGAGGAAGCGAAACAGGAAATTATCAGGGATTATACAAATAAACCAAAAAAGACAAAAATACAACTTCCAGAGGAAGTAGTAAATTGAAAAAAGGGGGATAATGTAAAGTACCAAAGCACCCCCTCAAGACGACTGATCTAAAAAGATAAATAGGCTGCTCTCTTACTGAGAGAGTGGAAGTGAACAGAACTGAGCACACCCCTCCACTATATGTACTTATCTAAAAGGATAAATAGGCTGCTCTCTTACTGAGAGAGTGGAAGTTGAACAGAACTGAGCACCCCCCTCCACGATATGTACTTATCTAAAAGGATAAATAGGCTGCTCTCTTACCGAGAGAGTGGAAGTGAACAGAACTGAGGTCATGTTCACAATTAACTGTAATTCCAGTAGACGGTGTTCTCAACTGTTAGCGCTGTATTATTCTTCGGAATAAAGCACTACTTTTATATATGTATCAACTTATCACTTTTCATGATACATCATGATACATGATACATCATGATACATCAGTGTGGACATGTGTAAGGAGCCTGTCCAGAAAGTATCCAGCCATTACATCTTTCTTAAGAACTAGTAGTGTGTTTTTTTTTTATGTAAAGCCGCTCAGCAGGTGACCTTACAGCCGACAGGGTTATTTGGTTGGCAATCAGACACCAATGGCCGAGCTTGTGTATGATGCAACCATTGTATTCTTTGCATCTTGTGCCAATTTGGTGTCGAACAAAGCATCATGAAAGTCTATAGACGGGAGAGAGGAAGTGAGATGGAAGAGATGGCGAGGGAAGAGAGAGATGGAAGAGATGGCGTGGAGAGAGAGAGAGATGGAGGAGGTGGGAGAGAGAGAGAGAGATGGAGGAGGTGGGAGAGAGAGAGAGGGATGGAGGAGGTGGGAGAGAGAGAGAGAGGGATGGAGGAGGTGGGAGAGAGAGAGAGAGGGATGGAGGAGGTGGGAGAGAGAGGGATGGAGGAGGTGGGAGAGAGAGGGATGGAGGAGGTGGGAGAGAGAGAGGGATGGAGGAGGTGGGAGAGAGAGAGGGATGGAGGAGGTGAGAGAGAGAGAGGGATGGAGGAGGTGGGAGAGAGAGAGGGATGGAGGAGGTGGGAGAGAGAGAGGGATGGAGGAGGTGGGAGAGAGAGAGAGATGGAGGAGGTGGGAGAGAGAGAGATGGAGGAGGTGGGAGAGAGAGAGATGGAGGAGGTGGGAGAGAGAGAGATGGAGGAGGTGGGAGAGAGAGAGAGATGGAGGAGGTGGGAGAGAGAGAGATGGAGGAGGTGGGAGAGAGAGAGATGGAGGAGGTGGGAGAGAGAGAGATGGAGGAGGTGGGAGAGAGAGAGATGGAGGAGGTGGGAGAGAGAGAGATGGAGGAGGTGGGAGAGAGAGAGATGGAGGAGGTGGGAGTGATATGGAAAAATTGAAAAATTCTTTATCAACAAATCATATTATCTGAATGTGCATGCTATTTCCTCAAACTAAATCTCAACATACATGCATTCAAATTATTCCACACATTTTTGAATTAACCCCTCATACTCTGTAACAATTGTGGGTTATACTAGGGTCATTCAATAAATAAGGCGAATTTTTCGGTATAAGGACTTCTAATACAGATAGAAGCTTACTCTTTTATATTTTTTTTTGTTTTACTTCTTTTTCACATGGATTTAATTTCTTTTGCAGATTAAAAAAAAAACTTTGAGAGTTTTGGCGATTAACAAAGATGGCCGACCAAGAAGCATGCTCCAGGATTGAACAGCGGTCAGTTATCAAGTTTTTGGTTGCTGAAGGGTGCAAACCAGTTGAAATTCATAGGAGAACGTCAACTGTGTATGTTGCCACATGTTTCAGCCAAAATAATGTCTACAAGTGGGCTAAATTTTTTAAATAATGACGGAGCAGTGTTGAGGATGAAGACAGGCCTGCGAGGCCTACAGAAGTGAGGTCTCCTGAGGTGATCGAATCAGTCAATGACCTCATTCAGTCTGACAGAAGGGTGACAGTGGATGACATTGCAAGGACTTTGAGCTTATCTGTTGGGACAAACGCAGGGGTCATCAGTCAGAAGGAGTCATCTTGCATCATGACAACACAAGGCCTCACACAGCAGCCCAAACGGTGCAGACCATCAACAAGCTGGACTGGGAACTGCTCCCTCATCTCTCTTACAGCCCAGACCTTTGCCCTTCAGACTTTCACCTGTTTGGTCACTTGAAAGCGTTCATGAGAGGCATGAAGTTTAAAAGTGACGATGAAGTCAAAAGTGTTGTCAGTGAATGGCTGAGACATCAGTCCAAAGATTTTTGCGCTGAGGGAATACGGAAGCTTGTGCACAGATGGGAAATGTGTGTGACAGTGCTGGGAGACTACGTTGAAAAATAAAAAAAAAAGTAAGCTTCTATCTGTATTAGAAGTCCTTATACCGAAAAATTCACCTTATTTATTGAATAACCCTCGTATATAAGTAATTATATTAATTCAGAACAAAGAGTTAACTGTCTCTAAGTGGAAAGAGATAGTAACACTTCAATTTATATATTGTCACAAAGAAGTCCTCATCATGGAGTCACCGTTTTCCCCAATGATTTCCCAAAACTACATTGACCCCACCTACCTTTTTTTAAGATCTTACCCTATGCCGCACACTGTTCCAGCCTTATGTCTGGTATAGATATAAATACCTTCATTTTTAAGATCTAAGGGCCTTCAACCTCTGTTTTACCAGAAAGACATGAAATTCTGTTTGGTCACATGCACCCAATTAAATCATCTATTAATTTTGCTGGATGTCCTGGTAACCCATCCACAGAGTGGGTACAAAGAAAGCAACATAGGCAGAGTTGTATATAAATTTGGATTCTTAGAAAGAATTAGTCTGTTCACTTCATGTCACAAGTAGTGATCCCATGAAACTGGATGAAGAATTTAGACACATTAAGCTAAGCAAAGTATTAAGAGACAGGAAAATTTAACTAAAGAACAAAGAAAATAGTGCTCAACTGCCATGTAATGTGAGTCATTCTATATAGCAGTAAATGCTGGAGAATTTCTACAGATGAAGAGGAAGTTTGAGGAAAATTGCAAAGAGTTTGTGTGTGTGTTATCCTCCCAGCACAGTTGCCATTCTTTTTTTTTTTATTATATTTCTTAGTTACTTCCTTAAAGCTGGTGTATGAGATTTCGGTCATTGCATTTACATCCATATTTAAAGCTGATTTGGCTGTTAGGTCTGCTTTATTGTTACCTTCAACTCCAGTGTGGCTAGGAATCCACTATTATATAATGTCTTTATGCTTGCAAATAGTGCTCATTTTACATAATAGTTTGATGAGTGGGTGGTTTGATTTTTTTATCTTCATATCCATTAGGACGGATAGTGAGTCCAAGAAAAGTAAGAAGTTTTTTTTGTTTGCTCTGTGTAGCTCTATTGGGCCAACCTATAGTAATAAGAAATTAATCTTCTATAAAACCTGATGTTGATTTTTCAATTGATATATAAAATTAAGTGAATCCTGCCATGGCTTGAATGTCTGTCTAGAAGATAAAATCAAAAGCATTGATACATATGTAGTGACTATTTCAAAGTTAAAAGATTTATACATACTAGGTTCTTTATTACTGTAAACATTATTTTAGTGGATCATGCATTTCAGCAGACATTACCAACTTTTTCACACAGTAAAATTAATGTTCACTGGTCTAGACAATAGAAAATTTCATTAAAGTAAACTTCTTAGCAAATGAGAATGCCATGGACTGAACAGCTGAACAATCAGGAAGTTTTAAGGAAAATAGGAATGAAAAGGACATTTTTGATTAGGATCAAAAAGAGTTAAAATTTCATAATGAGAAAAAGACAGCTTGGAGAATTTGATACTCACAAGACATATTAAAGGCATGTATAAAAGCAGTATGAACATAGCTATCAACACTGGATAATGACAGTCTGTTTCATACTTAGATAAAACCATCATGGCCTGAAGATTGTGTTTAAGCAGCAAACAGATTGTCATCATTCAGTGTTGATATTTATGTCCACAGTTTATATTTACATACATTCTGGCTCAGGAGTAATTTTCTCCCATGAATAGCATATCTAAAACATTATATTTATCATATGTATGAGGTGCATTCAAAAAGTATCAAACTCTTTATTTTTGCTGCCAAAATTAATGCCGCATAGGCAAAATCCTTTGGGTGGGAGGTGACTCCTCCCTTCCTGCACATGTGTGACAATTTTCCTGCTAGTAGGCTACATCAGTTGCAGCTGTTATGCCAAGAATGTGGACAGAACAAGCTGAGAGATTGCATCATGTTTTGCCAAAAAGCTTGGTGATACTGAAGCTCAAACCATCGAGAAGATTCAGCCTTTGGCAATGAACCCAGGGGCAAAATTCAGATCAAGGTGTGGTACGACTACTTCAAACATGTCTGCACCTCAGTGGAGAGCAAGGCGCAATCACGCAGGCCATTCACAAGTCAAAACTAGGAGTTTATTGAGAAGGTCATCGAAGACTGTCGTGTAATAATCCAGAAAATTGCTCATCAAGTGGGAATAAGAACAGGATCAGTGCATTCCATTTTAATGGAGGATTTGCGTATGCGGAGAGTGTCGGCAAAATTTGACCACTCATTTCACCCAAGCTCTCCTGGTCAAGAACAACACACCACTTGTTCGGCAGGCTCCCTACTTGCCTGACTTTTATATCACATGACTTCTGTCTCTTCCCCAATCTGAAAACCATACTGAAAGGGAAGTGATTTGTCATGAGAGGAAATTATGACAAAAGCATCCAATTGTATTTTTTCCTGCCAAAATACTGTGTGGGCAAAATACTGTGGGTTGGAGATGGCGCGCCCCCCTCCCCCCGCTTCCTGCACATGCATGAAAATGTTTGCACTGATAAGGCACATCGGTTGGCCAAATGCATCGAGCAGAGATATTACCAAAACCTTGGGCAGGTCTTTGGTGATGATGCCATGGGCAAAATGCAGATCAGGGAGTGATTATCTAAGTGTAGCTTAGATGTGCCACAAGGCTGAAAGTGCGGGACATCTCATGAGGATTGAACTCACTATCCAATAATAATTAACTCAGCAAGACAAGCATGCTCACTATTACACCACATCGAGTGCCATACAACCACTTCAAATATGACCTCAACTCAGTGGACAGCGAGGCATGTTCAGAAGCTGAAAAAAGAAACCGAAGGTTTCGTGAATAGTCATGGAAGACTGTCGTGTAATAATCCAGAAAATTGCTCATCAAGTGGGAATAAATACAGGATGAGTGCATTCCATTTTAATGGAGGATTTGTGTATGCGGAGAGTGTCGGCAAAATTTGACCACCCATTCCGCCCACATAATCCAAGCTTTCTTGGTCAAGAACAGCACACCACTTATTCAACAAGCTCCCGACTTAGTACCATATAACTTCTGGCCCTTCCAATCTGAAAACAACAATGAAAGGGAAGCAATTTGAGTCATGATAGGGAATTATGAGAAAAACATTGGCACAGTCCCACAGCATTCCAGGGAAGGTTTTCCAGTGGTATTGCCATCAGTGGTAGAACCGCAGGGAGAAATGTGTGAACTCCGAAGGAGAGTATTTTGAAGATGAAAGGGAAGCAATTTGAGTCATGATAGGGAATTATGAGAAAAACATTGGCACAGTCCCACAGCATTCCAGGGAAGGTTTTCCAGTGGTATTGCCATCAGTGGTAGAACCGCAGGGAGAAATGTGTGAACTCCGAAGGAGAGTATTTTGAAGGTGATTAAATAAAATTTGTGAAATGTAGAAAATTGATGTTTTCTTTTGATTAAAAGTCATAATTTTTTAACACACCTTGCATACATATACTATCATATATCAAAGGCAGTTATTAATTAAATTGCCAAGATTAAAACTAATGTAAATTATTACCTATGTTGTATGGGGAGGCACGGTGGAGTAATGGATTGCGACTCGGATTGAGGAATCGGAGAGCCGGGTTCAGATTCCAGTCAAACGCAATAAAATGGTACATTCACTTATGTGCTAATACCCTTGGGAAAGGTATGAATCCTGTTCTTCTTCCCCCAGCTATGGTTAAATAGCAGGACAGACCGGGTTCTATAGCCTTGGATGGCAACTGGTCTACCGCAGAAAGAAATGGCAACCTACTGCGAGAAAAAAATCTGCCTCGTCGGTCATGTATCAAAAGATACATGATAGCCTAAGCATGTATCACGCATGGTATATAAATGACTGATGTTGTATATTACTCTCATTCTTAGATATTCCAATTAGAATAAAGTAACAATTCTGAAAGTCAATGATAGCTTCACAAGACTAATTCTAATTATATTTTCAGGACTAAAATTTCAGAGACTGAAAGATTTTTATGAATTACAATTTAAAGGTTTACATGAATAAAGACACTTAAAACAATAGTGACATCATATGTAAGGTCAGAGCGAAAAACAAAAATGTGAAGAATCATACAATTTGGGTTGGTGAAAAACCACTCACCTTCTTCAACATCATTCCGAGCAGCAGCTTCCAAAATTTTGATATTATCTACAAAATCCACTGAGCCCTTTTTGTGACGCTTGGAGGGGCGTTTCATGTTGTTCAGGTGAGTATTTTTCCTCTTCTTACTGGACTCTTTATCAATTTTCTTTTCATAATGATTGTACTGTTTCAACTGGTAGGCACGGCGTTTTTTGGCATGCTTCAGCCTCTCCGCTGGGGTCATCTTCTCCACCAAGTTGATTTCAGCAACCAAATCAGCATGATCCATGGCTTCTCGGATTTTCTTTCACAGGTTTTTTTTCTCAAAGAATAAATGTTAAAAAAATATTGTGCCAAATGCGTTGGTGGTGAGAAGAAATTTCAGAAATGGTGGATGTGTTATGTTTTCCTTTATTTTACTGTTGTTGTGGGACACGGTAAATGTGTTGATGACAAGCAATCCAAGACTTAAAAAAAACGTTTAAGATGAACAATCAATCCAAAACTCTTTATTGTCAGTCATATTTTAAATAGATGAGATGCAGATGAAAAAAATATTTTTGTTTTTTGTGTGTGTGGGTGAGATGAGACAAGACTGGTTGGTGCCAGTAGGTCAGCTATTTACCAAATTGTTGACCAACGCTGGTTAGCAGGTCTTTTGTGAGAATGGATATGAATTCCATCCATTGGTCGATAGCGAAGACAATAATGTGGAGGTGAGACATTGGCTTTATTTAATGCCATGCTACGTGTATAGTCAGTTGACAGTTTAAAAATGGCCGAAGAATAACCAGCGGATCTGCAAAGAGAAAGGAAAAAAATGCTTTAATGTATGGGAAATCCAAAGGGCTTGTTTTGCAGAACAAGATGATGTTGTCAGTGGGATAATCCTGGAGATAAAAAAAATCATATATATATATATATATATACAATATGCGAACAAATACATATATTTGTGTATATATCTACATTAACATACCTTTATATTTGAAGATGTTAAAAAGTTCTCAGCCCAATGAAGAATCTCCTATTCACCAAACAAAAAAAAAGTTAAAAAATCTGATGTCTAATTATCTAGTCAAATTTGTAGAAGTGAGTTGAGTTTCAGCACCTCTTCATACATACACACACATATATATATATATATATATATACATACACACAGGGTGCAGCTGGTATTTGAGGACATACAGATTTAAGATTAATACTGCTTCCCACTAACTTCTAATGATTTTATTTTTCTGAAATCAAGAATGGCAAACCTTATAAGAAATGAAATGAAAAGGCATCCTGTGATTGTGGCATTAAAGGCTGATCATAACGATTTAGATATTGCACGTTTTCTCAGAGTTGCAAGAATGGATGGCTGACCATTTGTACAATCACATCACACCCAACATTTGTCCTCCTAACTCTCCAGATCTCAATCCACTAGACTATTATGTGTGGAGCATTGCTGAGAAGGAGGTTAATAAACAGCCTCATAACACCAAAGACTCTCTTAAAGCTGCAATAGTTAGAGTAGGGTCTGACATAAATAAGGACAAATTAATCAGAACTTGCAGCCGATTTTGACATCGTGTAGAGACAATTATTGATGCTAGTAGTAATTTTATTGAATAAAATTAAATAATAGTTAGCTAAATTTCATGTTTACTTGTTTGTCATCAAATATAATTATATTCATTTGTTCAGCAAGTTTTTTTACTAATCCATAAAATCTGTCCTCAAATACCAGCCACACCCTGTATATATATATATATATATATATATATATATATATATATATATATATATATATATATATATACACACACACACACATATATATATATATATATAAGCAATTCCTATATGTATTTTTTATATATCATATTTATTTGCATTGATGTGAGTTTATGACCCTGGGTTTCATATCCTTTGCGATCATCAGTTTACTGATGATCGCAAACTCACATCAATGCAAATAAATATTTTATATATATATATATATATATATATATATATATATATATATATATACACACACACACAGACAGACAGACAGAGTAAGAAAAAAAGCTGAAGCTTAAAATACGAAATAAACTGAGAGCTCAAGGACAAAGTCAACAAAGCATGAATATAATTATTAATTAAATAATACCAAAATCCAAAACTCAAAGTTCCATGTAATAAGAATGACAAAGTCATTTTTGTAGAATAGCCATCTAGATTGTTTCAGTTCCTGATGATTGTTATTACATGAAAGTCTGAGTTGCGGATTTTGGTATTATTGAATTAATAATAATATATATATATATATATATATATATATATATATATATATATATATATATATAAGCAATTCATTGTTTTAATTTGTCATTATTCCTTATTATGATAAACTTATTAATGGGCATATGTTTTTGCAGAGACATTTATAATGACACAGTTACAAAAAAACAAAACAAAAACACCCTCCCCACTGCAAAAAAAAAACAAACAGAAATATGTATCTGTTATATGTGACTTGAAATGCTGAACCAGAATTTGCTCATATGATAAGAGTAGCTTTATTTCCCACCCAACATTATTCTGGTAATTGATATTTCAACTTATAGTAAGCTAAAACTTAACAGACAATTATTTTCTTTTTTTCTTTTTTTTCTCTAGGAGTAGATAGGTCTACCTCTCACCTGATCCATACACTTCTCTCTTCATTTGGACATCCCTTGTTTCCTGTTTAGGGAGGAGTTTCCAGTTCCCTTCTTCTTCTTAGCCCTTAATAATAGTGGTTGTCAAGAATTTTTGGTGGTATGACTGGATGGTGGCTACTTCTTTTCATAATGAGTGTACCAGGGTGGCAGTATTCTGGTTACTGCATCTGACTGGTAATTAAGAGCCCAAACTTTTGAGTACCATCTAGAGAGGCTGCTCTGATCAAAAGTTGCAGAATACTGAGCTTCTTGTAGTGCCATGTTTTGCATGGAATGCTCTCCCTGCAAGCACTTTTGGTGGACAACCCTATACTGCAGTATGCACCAATTTCCAGCTAGCATGTATTACCTAAGACGACCAACAGCTACTATTATTCTTGGCTGTTTCTTACTCTAAATAACACACCATGACAACAAAATAAGCAACCAACAAAATACGACTAAACCATCTCAACTAAAAATACTTAAACCTTTCTTTCTACAAACTTCCTGGTATTCATACCAAATTCTGCAGTGTGGAATCGTGCCTCTTGGAACACTCTCTGAACATCCTGGTTCTCTGCGAAACTAATCTTAATTCTTCAATCCCTTCCTCCGAATTCTCGGTTTCTGGCTATTTTCTTCTCTTTAGGAAGGTCTCTAATGCACAGCTTTGGTGTTTATGTTTGGGAACGTCTCCCACTGGCTATAGAGTTCTATCGAGAATCTCCAGGTCATTCTAACATGTGCCTGACTTTCTCTACTAAATTCAGTCAACTATCTCTTCTTTCTCAATTGTTCCCCTTCCTCTCATGACTGTTGCATGCTAGATAGTATTTTTGATATTACAGATCAGACCCTCACTCTCTACACCCATTTATATATCTTTGTGTTCTGCTTAATCACTGTTATGGACCTCAATCCAGACCTTGAACTGATCACTCTCAAACTCTCAATCAAGTAGTAGACTTCCCTACGTTTCTTCAGTAATCCTTACGGGCACATTCCTTGATAGTCTGTCTATATTTCTGAGATGAGGTATCATGTACAGTATTTACATTAGTCGGACTATTGTCCTCATCTTTGTCGCCATATTTGTCACAACATTTCGGCCGTTGTACGCTCCGGCCTTCTTCAGGTGGTTGGAATTTCGAACCGAACTCTTTATTTCGATCACTGGGGTAGACTGTTCTAGTTCCACGAGCCATGTTTGATGGATGTCAGTTATCAGTTATCTCCTGCTGATTTTCAATACCCGGTTAAGGCAGTGGAGAACTTTCAGAGGGAAAATCAGCAGGAGATAACTGACATCCATCAAACATGGCTCGTGGAACTAGAACAGTCTACCCCAGTGATCGAAATAAAGGGTTCGGTTCGAAATTCCAACCACCTGAAGAAGGCCGGAGCGTACAATGGCCGAAACGTTGTGACAAATATGGCGACAAAGATGAGGACAATAGTCCGACTAATGTAAATACTGTACATTCCTTGATGTCTTCCTTATTTCCAACACTGACTCATGTCATGCTCTGCAGCTCTGTCATCTTGGCAACTCCTTGTTGAAAATTGCACTCTTTGTAGATAATATTTAAAATAAAACAAAATTAATAAATAAGGGAATAGTTATTTCCCTTGGACATTTGTTTTTCAAGTTGTAGAGGGTGCATGGACCTTTTTTCTTTTATCAATCTTCCCTCCTTTTTCCTCAGTTGTTGTAAGAGAGCCATGCTGAATAAATAGATTAATTACCATGTTCTAAAACCATAACAATGTCTTGTTTGTTATTGCTTCTTGTATGATTGTTCTGTCACAACTTAATGGAGGACATTTTTTATTCAATCATTCATTCATTCATTCATTAAGTTATAATGTGGTGCTCCCACTGACTATGTTTTTTTCAACATTCTGATCATGTCATGATGTCTGCAGATATCTCTTTCTACTTTTCCATCAGTCACAAACTTCCTATTAACACAATATTTATTATTAGCACACTGATTGGGACTCATTCCGTGACTTCCTTCACTTTGTCCCTTGGATTGATATTTTTTAATCATCCTGTTCATAAAAGTGCTACTGGGGTCTCTTCCTGAGTGAAAGCTGGCATCAAAGCTCTTGTTCCAGGAAAGGAAATACCAAGTGAAACCACAATCATCTTCTAGGTTCTTATCTGCCTGCCTAACCACTATAGCCCACAGGAATACCAGAGAAACAGATCTGATTGTAACAGATCTCGCCTTGTCATTGTTCATAATGATTGCAAGCATGTTCTCAAAGAAGTGAAGTTACTGTTTGCTGAAAAAAATGAGACACCATATAGCCTCTCGCAAATTTGGATAGAGATGACTGACGGATCTGTAAGAGTGTGCTGAACAATAACAAATCATCAGCTCCTCCTCTCTTCAATTAGTTTGAAGTTTTGACATCTACTGCAGATAAGGTAGAGTGCTTTGCCAGAAAGTTCTCTTTCAACTCCACCTTCGATTCATCTGCAGTACCGCTGCCAAATTTTCCTCCTAGAGCAGAGGCTACTGAGTGATAGCATAAACCTGTCACTGCTGTCAGACATCATCTCTGAATTAGATCCTCATAAAGCAAGCAAAGGTGATTGGATCTCTGCTGTTGTCCTAAAGAAATGTGCTCCTGAGCTGGCTCCTGTTCTCTTCAAACATTACAACAAATGCCTTGCTGCTTCCTGCTTTCCAGCTTGTTAGAACTCACCCTCTGTAGTTCCTGTTTTTAGGAACTCTGTAGAACCTTCTGACCCCTCAAATTATCGCCCTATTAGTCTCCTATCTCTTTTCAGCAAAGTACCCAAGGCTCTAATGCTGAATTGGTTAAGTATCTTACTTCACATGACCAACTTTTGGACAAACAATATGACTTATATTTTGTCATCACTTGTCTATCAAATTCTAGATAGAACAGTGAAGCTTTGACTGTGGCTTCAGATATCTCAAAGATATTTGACAGGGTTTGGCATTCTGACCTTCTATGCAAACTCCAGAGCTACAGTTTCACGTCATTTGTTTATGCTTAGATATGCTTTGAGTAGATAGGATCATTCGAGGGAAATCATGGAAGATTGTAGTTTAAAAGCAGTAAAATTGACCTTGCTAACCAGATGCTCCTCTGTAACTAAACTGGATCTCTGCTGTTGTCCTAAAGAAAATGTTAGAAAAAACATCAGGTTATATTACGGTTCCATGTAGTATCCAGGTTCGATTCCTGTTGGAGGACACACATTTTCTATGAAAATTTCTCAGACGTTCAGGCCCGTAAATCTTGTTAATACTATTTATTATAAACATAGCATTTACTTAAATATTTGTGTATATATAAATAACATATAACAATAAAATATATTAAAATAATTGTCAGGCTTAGTCCATTTCGTAGTGTGTGATGTCATTTGTTTATGTTAAGATACATTGTACAGTCTTCATCATCATTTCAAACTCATCCTTTCTCAATTCTAGCATTTTGGGCACAGTTGGAAGTGTTCCTATTATTAAGGGAATGTCTGGTCTTCATATCTTTTGGCTCCCAGGCAAGGTCCTATTTTTTTAT
Source organism: Acanthosepion esculentum (assembly GCA_964036315.1). Classification (NCBI taxonomy): domain Eukaryota; kingdom Metazoa; phylum Mollusca; class Cephalopoda; order Sepiida; family Sepiidae; genus Acanthosepion; species Acanthosepion esculentum. The sequence goes on along the minus strand of OZ038485.1, from coordinate 111,071,823 downwards.
TTTTTTTTTTTTCAAGTTCTCACTTGCCTTCACATTATAAAATTATGAAAGAAATTTCATGTCAGGAATATTTTGAGCTGATTTTAGTAGAACTGTTATCTAGATTCAGTGTAACCCGGATATAAGAGAATTGTCGGGACCGGATAAGAAGTCTCTTATATCCGGGTTTGGTCTATTTTGTTTAGGTAAGTATGGCTCTAATTTGGGACCAGAGAAGATCTCTCTTATATCCGGGTTTCTTATATCCGGGTTACACTGTAATTTCAATTCCTATTCCCATTTAAAAACTAATTACAATTTTTCTTTGTAAATGTTCTTATCATGGAATGATTATTGCTTCTTTATAATGTATCTATTTTCCCCTGGCAAGTTTTTAATATTTTCCAAGATAGTTTCTGTTTGACTGGGCTCGGCTGGTTTGTAAAACTACTTTTTTTTTTTGTGATATTCTTTTCATGTTTACAATGACTACATCTGATCTTGCAGCTTAGAACTGGTTGATCCATTTGAATTTCAAAATCCGATACAATTTTATTTATTCTATCCTCCTTGTTGGTATAATATTATTATTGGATTTTTTTTATCAAATATTAACATTTTTTTTTTTTTTCAAGAAAATTGCAATATAAAAAAATTTAAGCACTGTATTAAAAAAAAAAAAAAATGAAATAAAAAAATCATCAACACATCAGAGGATATTTTTGAAAAAAAAAATATTGTCATTAATGAAATAAATAATTTTTTTAAAACAAAACAAATTGAAAAATAATTTTTTTTTTAGTCACCAAACCTGTTCGGGGGAAGAAAAAAAAAACTTTAAGATTCATAGTGAGAAACCTCCTACTTGAATTCCTGAGCAAAGAAAAGGTCAGAAAGCATGACGCCATTTGATAAATCAAATCAATTGAATAAATTCTTGTCAAGCGGACATAAATAAACTAGAACAAGACAGAGAGAAAGTTGAAAAATATGAAGAGTGAGAGAAGAAGGAAACAACAAAGGACAGAGAGGGAGAGAGAGAGAAATATAGGAAAGAGAGGGACTGAACGTGGGGGGCAAAAAAAAAAAAAAAAAAAAATGGGGAAAAAAAATGTAAAACAAATAAACAACAAAAAGCGAGAGAAAGAGAGAGAGAGGATCCACCACAAAAAATGTGATTGACAGAGAAGCCAAAATTAAAAACTAAAAAAAAAATGTCTGGTTGACAAGAGATGGAAGCCCTAAATAAAATGGAGGTGGAAACACACACACACACACACACACACACACACATACATACATACACAAAATAAAAATAAAGAAAAGAAAAGAAAGAGAGAAACTTGAAAAATTGTGGAGTTAAAGAAAAACAAAAATTATAGGTGAGACTCGATTAAATTACTCGTGTCACAGCATTTTTCTTTGTGGGTCAGAGGCAAATTACCTTTTTCACACAAAACAGAGTGCGTGTATATGTGCGGGATGACTGATTTAATGCTACTGTAAGTGGGTTCAAACCCATCAGAAAATAAACACAAAAACTTAACCCCATGATAGATTAGAATAAATTTAGTACATGTAAATATCTTAACTTTTTGTTTACATAAAAATGAAAGATCCTAGCCCCGCCACCTATCAGTTCAGTTATTAGTGATACTAGTTTTCCTGAAATGACCACTTTACATTGAGCACGAAAAAGAAATATTTACAATAAAAGCTAAGAATTTTAAAGACATTTTCGGCATCAATAGAAGCAAGTCCAGACATGTCTTAAACCAAACATATTCCTTATTTGTTTACCGCATGCTCAATGCGGTAAACAAGGTCCGAAACTGCAAAAATAAACAAATATTAATTAGATTATTTACATTTGGACTCATATTTCTTATTTATTACTAACATTTCGGTCATTGTGTTTTCAGGCCTTCTTCAGGTGTCTATTGAAATGGGTAACCTTCAGACATCTGGAAAAGGCTGGAAGGACCAACAGCTGAAATGGGATAACAACAACAAACGTCAAAATATTAGTCAAAACATAAATAAGGATAAATTCTCATTCTAGAAATCCAGACAGAAAACCATTTTACATCCAAGATTGCATAACTGAATGCTTGATAGATTCATTTTTTATGTCTTGTCAACCCTTTGTAGGTTATTTAAAGTCAGAAAATATTTTAAGATGGTAAGAGTTTTTTTTGTCTGTTGAGTGATACAAGCCTTACTAATTAACCTATAGCTGGGATGGAAGAGGTGGATTTATACCTTTCCCAAGGCTATTTGTAAATATAAAAAAACAACAACAGGAATTAGAACTTGGCACTCTGATTAACAGTACCAAACCCTTATCCATTACACCACCCACACATCCAAGCTTACAGCACCTGATATTCCTAAATGGTCATTCATCTAGATAATTCGATGGTTAAACTTCACACATTTTTTCTTTACAGCTAAAAAATATTTACTTTTTACACAAACTTAGCCTCATCATTTCAAAAGTCAATCATTAACTATCCGCTTTATCCTCATAATCTACACACCTCTCATTCAGTAACTCACTACCTTGTATTGGGCTAAAAAAAAAAATAATAACTATTATAATTAGTGGGCAAGAATAAATACAAGTTGAAACCTAGTCTATGTATGATAGATTCAAATGAAGTGCATCCTGGGCATGATGATAAACTACATCCACATCCTGGGTAAGACGATAAACTACATCCAACAGCAAGAGGCTTTGGGGAGCATGGAACCTTCTCTTAATTGCTGGCATTCTCAGGTCTACCTTGACCCTAGTGGTAGCACCTGTTAGGGTCCCAGCTATGGACAAATAGTTAACCCCAAACTGTGGTGAAAACACTATGGAAGAGTAAAAATAAGAAATTGAAGAAAAAATTTATTACCAGCAATAGATTTTTGAAAAAAATATATTACCAGAAATACATTTTTTGAAAAAAATATTACCAGAAATACATTTTTTGAAAAAAATATTACCAGAAATACATTTTTTGAAAAAAATATTACCAGAAATACATTTTTTGAAAAAAATATTACCAGAAATACATTTTTTGAAAAAAATATTACCAGAAACACATTTTTTGAAAAAAATATTACCAGAAATACATTTTTGAAGAAAAAAAATATTACCAGAAATACATTTTTGAAGAAAAAAATATTACCAGAAATACATTTTTGAAGAAAAAAATATTACCAGAAATACATTTTTGAAGAAAAAAATATTACCAACAATAAAAATCTTGTTAGCATTAAATAACCCATTAAGGTTGATATGCCATAAAACTAACCAAACTAAACCAATCAAATGAATTGATGTTGTGGAGAGCCATGATTGCCTATTTCCTGTAAGGAACTGGTACATAAGAAAGGTAAAACTGACATACAGCCATGATATCCATTTCCTTTTTTCCCTTATCACCAGAATTAGCTGTGTAATCAGTCAAGGGACGGATCCAACCTGTGATATTAAAATCTTTTTCTCCGACTTGAAATGCTTGAATTACTCGTCTTTGTTAATAACAGAAACGTTTTGTTTGCACAGAAACTCACATTCTTGCATTTATATGTGGACTCCCATTTCTGCGCCTATACTGGTGGTGGGGTTAAAAACTTCTAAGCCTTACCAAGAAGATATTAAAAAAAAAAAAAAATAAAATCTAACATTTGGTCATTTAGTCCAATTTTGAGAAAGGGTGCAGACCAAAAACTTTTCAGCACCAACCTTTCTATGTTCGGACATGCAGTCATTTTTATATTTCCATAAAAACCCTGTCCCTTAGTACAGAAAGTATGAAAATAACTAATATCACGCTTGCAGAAAGAAACAATATTTGATTAATTGACAATGCAAAGAAAAATCCTGTCATGTTGGCAAGGCAGACACCTGCAGTAAAAACAGGATTACATGACAAAGTAAGCAAAAAGACCAGATGTTTTTCTAAAATATTTTTTTTGGGGATACAATTTTATGTTTGCAATATTGCAGTCAGGAAAAAAGAATGCTCTTCAGGTGGATTTCATCATGGAATTACAAATATTCAAAATATTGAAGCTCTTCTTTCACAGGATAGTTTAGGAATAACACATGCGAGCTTTTAATGGGGACACTTTAGAAATAACACCTGCAGGCTTTTAACAGGGGACACTTTAGAAATAACACCTGCGGGCTTTTAACAGGGGACACTTTAGAAATAACACCTGCGGGCTTTTAACAGAGGACACTTTAGAAATAACACCTGCGGCCTTTTAACAGGGGACACTTTAGAAATAACATCTGCGGGCTTTTAACGGGGACACTTTAGAAATAACACCTGCGGGCTTTTAACAGAGGACACTTTAGAAATAACACCTGCGGGCTTTTAACAGAGGACACTTTAGAAATAACACCTGCTGGCTTTTAACGGGGACACTTTAGAAATAACACTTGCAGGCTTTTAACAGGGACACTTTCCATTTAACTTTTAACTGGAGAGAGAGGAGACAGATTCATACCTTTCACATGGGTATTTGTGAGAAAGTTAAAGTAACAAAACATAACTGATATTTGAACACAGCCTTCTGATTTCTCTTGCAGTATCACTAACCAATACCCTATCTGTCTATCCTAAGTATGAATATATTTTTAGAAGATTGGTTTATTTTCAGTTTTATTTGAAGTATACATTAAGCAAAACTGAAAAATATGAAAAAAATATAGAAAAAAAAGCATTTTTAACAATCTTAATAGAAACAACCCACTTTGACATCAATAATAGTTTGATATTAAAGTAATAATATACAAAACAAATTTACATACATTCTGACTCTGACAATCAGCACTTTTCTCCCAAAAAGATAACATACCTTAATATATATATATATATATATATATATATATATATATATATATATATATATATATATATATATATATATATATATATATATATACACACACACACACACAATCAAACATAGGTAAAGATGGCTTATGGCCATATCACATTGAAACACTGGCCTTTGTACAATCACTGAAGTTAAGCAATATTCAGACTGCTCAGTACCAAGATGGGTAACCGTTTGGGAATACCAGGTACTGCAAGGGATAATGGCTCAGAATTGTTAATCGGGGAGGAGAACTCCAATTCTAATCAGGTTCATTATATTCACTTTTACACAAATACCCTAGAGAAAAATATGAATCCATCTCTTCTACCCCTAGCTATGGATTAATTAGTAACACTTGTATCACCAAATCATTGTTATATCAAAAAAATTCTTAAAATCTAAAAATATTTTCTGGCTTATCAACCTTTTTCTGCAAAACGGTGATATGCCGTAGAAACCAAATAAATCAATCAATCACTAAATTAACCAGTTTGCATATAAAAAAACAAAACAAAAACAGAAGAGTTTTTAAAAATTTATCTGTACTTTATTCTTATTTAAAAATGTCAAGTTCGAAACTGCTTACATCATTGACAGCCAATTATGAAAAAGGAGAAAAATGGTAGTATATCGTTACCAATGATAAATCTTTAAAAAAAAAAAATGAAAAAGTCAGGGATCAATTCAACACTGTATTTATATTATGAACAGGACCCTCTTTTTAAAATGATAAAAAAAAATATAAATGTCACATGTAAAGGAAGGTCTACTGAATCTGAATCTACAAAAAATATTTTTAAAAAAACCCGAAGAAAACAAGTTAATTTAGGTGACTGATTTGTTTTTTATGGCTTATCAACCCTTTGCAGGTTATTTAAAGCCAGAAGATATTTTTTAGATTTTAAGAATTTTTTTTTTGTATAATAATGATTTTGTGATACAAGTGTTACTAATTAATCCATAGCTATGGGGAAAAAGAGATGGATTCATACTTTACCCAGGGTTATTTGTGAATAAGTGAATATAACAAACCTGATTAGAATTTGAACTCTCCTCTTTGATTAACAATTATGAGCCATTGTCCATTACACTAGCCATACATCCACAGTTACAGCACCTGGTATTCCTAAGCAGTCTCTTATCTAGGTAATGACTAATCTTGAGGAGTTAGTTTTAAATAGTGCCCAAAACTTATATTTCATCCTTTCCCATACAGTAGGTTCAATCTTCAATGAAGCTGAAGAGAAACTTAAGTCATTTATGTACATGGAAAATAAAATTGTAAATAATGGCAAGAATAAAAAAAAAAAAATGGTCGAGTGAATATTAGTTATATCTATCAATGGAATGCAATCTGGTGTTGAAATTGTAAAATTCAATGCAAGATAAACAGAGTGATTCACGAGGTGCTAATTAAATTTCACTTCCTATCTTTTGAATGAAATATCAAAGAACTAAATTACCATTGTCTGGAATTATTAAAATTTTCAAAATTCTCTGGTGCCCTGAAAACTAATTATGGTATCCGATATGGGAATCACTGGAAATGTTTTCACAAGCTTGAAATAATCATTTTTATATTTTTCCTTAAATATCGTACATAAAATAAAAAAAAAAATCTGTCTGAATTTTCTGCGAGTTATTTACACTATATATATTTAGACTATGACCTTCAACTTTGTTGTTGTTATTTTTTTTTTTTTTTTAAGCTTATCACCCCAAGCAAGGCTGGAAGCCACTAGCACGCAAGGGGTTACAGAAGGTTTGGAGGAAGAGCAGATAGGAGTGGTAAAGGAGAGGATGTGGAGAAAGATAGTGGATCGATCAAGGCAAGGGGGTTACAGAAGATTTGGAGCGAGAGCAGATAGGAATGAAAGGTGAAAGGATGTGGAGAAGGGAAGTGGATAGATCAAGGCAACTGGAGATGTCGATTGACGTTACACTTAAATAGTTGGAGATTGTATTTGTCAGGGAAACAGGAATAAGGAAGGGAGTTCCACAGGCGAGATGTGCGAGACATGAAGCTATTGGAGTAGAAGAGACGTCTACATCTAAGAGTTTCAACGGTGAAGGGGTGGGAACGGGATGCCAGCCTCGTAGGACGTTTAAATTCATGAGGCCTAGGAATCAGCGAAAGCAGCTCCTTGGAGCAATTACCGTGAAAGTACTTGTAAAAAAGACAGAGCGAGGCAACATCGCGTCTGTGAGAGAGCGACTGCAGACAAGATGACAGATCAGGGCCAATTACATTGCATATCCGTCTCTGGATCTTATCAAGAACCCTGAGGCAAACAGTAGGGGCTCCAGACCATATATGGCAGCAATACTCCATGCAAGGGCGAATGGTTGATTTATAGATTTGGAGGATCGATTCCGGGGAGAAAAATTTCCTGGCTCGGAACAGGGAGCCAATTTTCCTTGCGGTGGATGATGCAATTGACTCGATGTATTTGTTCCATCTCAGATCAGCGGACAGCGTGAGACCGAGCAGCCGCAGAGAGGAGCTCTCGAGAAGTTGGTCTTCAGACATTCTAATGGGAGGCAGGGATGGATCCTTGTGGTGGTTAATAGAGAGCAGTTTCATTTCGGTTGTTGTTCTCTCTGGCCTTCATCAGGCGTACATTGATTTGGTTAACCTACAGGAAATTCCAAGCTGAACCCTTTATTTAATCTCTAATCTAATCTGTAGACTGTTCTCGTTCTACTTGAAAGCAATCTTCAGGACTGAAGATTATAATCAAGCATGAAAGAAAACGTTGCCACTCGGTATTGACCTCAGTGTCCACTTTTATATTTTTATATCTATACTCTATTATGAGAAACAAGAGATATGATTATCTGCCCCTGGCAGTTTAACGTTAGCCAATCAGCTTACAGTTGCTGATTGGCATGCTTTTCTACCTCTTTTTGAAGAACACCCACTCTTGGTAAGACCTATGAAATGAACACTTGCAGAACCAGCAACAGACTCCGTAGATGACGAAAATGTCGACTCTTTTTCTGCAGATAAGTTTGGTTGCAAACGTCATTAAGTTTGCAAGAACTCATTTGTAATATTGTTTAATACAACTTGTATAAATCAGAGATCAGTCGTGTTCCATTCTTTATTTATTATGGCATCTATATCCACCAAGTGGGGATCTTATATGGAACCCACTTCAATTCCCCATACTATCTCTGATATTGAGCACTTTTAACAATTACTGTAGTATACCATAAAACTATATTTTTATCATACGTGTGTGTTAGACAAATAGAGGCTAAGTGGGTGACAAAATGGAAGAAAATACCTTAACCGCTGTGTTTTGTCTCAAGAAGAGTCTTTTTTGAAAAATAACAACGGCATTGTTAGAATCAGTCATATATAAAAAATGGACAAAATGGGGGGGGGGCAGAAGATATAATACTAGCTGGATTGATTTTTACATCAAAACATTAAAAGATACAAAAACACTTAGCTTTAAATTTAATTTAACTTGATGTCTGCTCCCGTCTATATTTCTGAAATGATGTATTGTAACTATTTACATTGCTTGGACTGTTGTCCTCGTCTTTATTGTCACATTCACAGTCTATATTTCTGAAATGATGTATTGTAACTATTTACATTGCTTGGACTGTTGTCCTCGTCTTTATTGTCACATTCACAGTCTATATTTCTGAAATGATGTATTGTAACTATTTACATTGCTTGGACTGTTGTCCTCGTCTTTATTGTCATATTCACAGTCTATATTTCTGAAATGATGTATTGTAACTATTTACATTGCTTGGACTGTTGTCCTCGTCTTTATTGTCACATTCACAGTCTATATTTCTGAAATGATATATTGTAACTATTTACATTGTTTGGACTGTTGTCCTCGGATTTATTGTCATATTCACAGTCTATATTTCTGAAATGATGTATTGTAACTATTTACATTGCTTGGACTGTTCTCCTCGTCTTTATTGTCATATTCACAGTCTATATTTCTGAAATGATGTATTGTAACTATTTACATTGCTTGGACTGTTGTCCTCGTCTTTATTGTCATATTCACAGTCTATATTTCTGAAATGATGTATTGTAACTATTTACATTGCTTGGACTGTTGTCCTCGTCTTTATTGTCATATTCACAGTCTATATTTCTGAAATGATGTATTGTAACTATTTACATTGTTTGGACTGTTGTCCTCGTCCTTATTGTCATATTCACAACATTTGATGTATTGAGAGATTTATCTGAGCTGATTGGATTCATTTTTTTTATTGCTTTTATTATTAGTTTTATCATTATTGTTTTTTAGTCAACCACATGCCATAATTTTGAGTAGAATTAAATACTAATTTTGTGAGAAAGGGAGATATGTTGTATGATACTGGATGGAAATTTATTGCAAAGAATTCCCAGATTAGTACAATTTCAATATATTTTCACCTTTAATTAAAACTGTATTCTTTAAGCAATTGCTAGGTCAGCCTATAAGAAAGTTGATTCTCTGTATTGTGCAAGACAATTTTTCTCTCCAGAATCTATCCTACATATCTATAAGTCTACCATTCATCCATACTTAAAATATAGCTGTTACATATCGTCTGGTGCTCCCGTTATTTATCTAGAGATCCTTGATAATGTCCAAAGAAGAATCAGCAATATTATTGATCCTGATCTGGCATCTCAGCTTCAGTCACTTTCCTACTGCAGCCTCTCTCTGCCTTTTCTATGATTAAAAAAAAAAAATTATGGTTCAACCTATTGAACAACTAATGCATTGGTAGTATTATTTTTTTTCTCTGAAAGATCCCTTTTCTGTCCATGTAATCTTTTAGCTACATTTTTAAATCTTGGACCTATGTATTTTTGGAATATTTGTGGCTATTTATTTTGCAAATTCCTGTTCCAGGTTTTATGTTACTATTTTGTTTTGTTTTAATGATATCTCTTATTGTTTTCTTATGTAGATATAACAAATGTTACATTAAGTTTAAAGAAATTCTTCTCAGTTGTAGCCATGATTGAGGTGGCAGGTAGAAAGATGGTCTTATTTTTATTAAGGTTATATTCTTTTTTTGTTTTGCTGGATTGACAGTTTAGATTAAAAGCGAAAATAACTTATTATGGCCAAAATGTATTGAAAGTGCAATAATTTCTGAAACCTTTATAATAAATGTACATCACGGATCACTGAACCTTTTCCATCTTCAAAAAATTACTGCTGAAAAACAGTAGATAATTTCTAATGTTTTTAATTTTGGATTCTCATGTTCCCAAAAATGCCAATTTTCAACATGATCTTGTCTACTACAATGAAAAAAATCCAGTTCTTGATAATGACTAAGCCAGTAGAAAGACTTGAATAAAAACAGAACAAAGCATGAACAATGGAGACAATTCTGTTTATCCACAATTCTGATTCAGAACAATATCTTATTAAATGAGAAACAGATTGAATTTGGTTGAATTTGACAACCCATGTCTAGAAAGTCAGAAATTAAAATGGTTACATTATTTACATTATTCGGACTATTGTCTTCATCTTTGTTGCCATATTTATTACAACATTTCGGCCATTGTACGCTCCAGCCTTCTTCAGGTGGTTGGAATGTCGAACTGAACACTTTATGTCACTCACTGGGGTAGACTGTTCTAGTTCCACGTGCCATGTTTAATGGATGTCAGTTATCAGTTACCTCCTGTTAATTCCTCTCTGAAAGTTCTCCACTGCCTTAACCGGGTATTGAACTCACACTCTTTGGGTCCTGTCACTGGATCTAACTAACGCCTTTATCCACTGTGCCATGTGTCCAACCATCTGAAGAAGGCCGGAGTGTACAACGGCCGAAACGTTGTAATAAATATGGTGACAAAGATGAGGACAATAGTCCGAATAATATAAATTGTGTACATAATACCTCATCTCAGAAATATAGACAGATACTGAAGGGTGATAGAAATGGCGACAAAGATGAGGACAATAGTCCGAATAATGTAAATAATGTACATAATACCTCATCTCAGAAATATAGACAGATACTGAAAGGTGATAAAAATGGCGACAAAGATGAGGACAATAGTCCGAATAATGTAAATTGTGTACATAATACCTCATCTCAGAAATATAGACAGATACTGAAGGGTGATAAATATGGCGACAAAGATGAGAACAATAGTCCAAATAATGTAAATTGTGTACATAATACCTCATCTCAGAAATATAAACAGATAAAATGGTTACAATTGAAAGAAAAGAAGAAAAAGAGAAATACTTAAGGAGCGAGTGTAAAGTGAAAAAAAAACAAAAAACAAATAACCATGACATTCTGCACAGACAGGTGCAGACATATACAATAAAAAAAAAACTTGCACCAATGAAAAGTGCATATTAAAATAAAAAAAATAAGCATAAGCAATCAATTGCTGATAACCTAAGATGAGTGGATATAGTGATTCCTGGAGGATCAATCTCCGAAACTCTGGAGTCGTAATGTTGAAGGTAACATCAATCAGCTAAGTGACAAACTTTTTACAGGTATTAAGTATATATATTTTAGGATATTACACTGACAGCATGTCCAAAATTGCTGCACAATTGCAGTCGTGTTTCGATGCATATCAATGCATCTCATCAGGTGATTGGAAATTACAATCGACTGATGAGATGCATTGATAGGCATCAAATTGCAACTGCAATTGTGCAGCAATTTTGGACATGCTTTCGGCGTAATATCCTAAAATAAATAATATTGCTCTTCTTTGTATTGAGCCCTCTTTTAAATTTAATGTTACGAACGTTGGAATTGTACTCTATTCATTCTCATCTCACCTAGTGATATATATATATATATATATATATACTTTTGAATGGAGGATTGTGTTTAAGCATGAAACAGACTGTTGCAGCTGGTTTTTGACCACAATGGCCACTTTTATATTTACATATGCTCTATCCCTGATATTGAGCACCTTAACCCATAAATATAGTATATCTTAAAACTATATTTTTATCCTTATATATAATATCAATACCAAAATCTGCTACTCACATTTTAATGTAATAACAAACATCAGGTGGATCAAAAATTACCAGGACTGTTAATGTGTGTTCGATGTGGTTTTCACCGCAAGTTTGCAAATGGCTGCCGTAAGGACATGACAGAGCCCGATTTTTGAGTTTGGACTCAGGTTCCAAAAAAAAAAAAAAAATCGATAATCAAAAAAATCTGCTTACAGAAGGAATGATCGCATTTCAACCAAATTTGACACCCTCTTAGAGTCCACCATTAGAAGTGTTGTCGAGAATTTCATGACCATGGACCCCTAAACAGCGTTGAAAATCGATAAAACCCAAAAACCGATATGAGGAGATTGCGCCTGAACTGCATGTCGGTTTTTAGCAAAAAACGACCGGATTTATGAGGAGGCCATTGAGAGTCATCATGTGATGTTTCAACTCTGAGTGCCCCCAAACAGAGTGAAAATTGACAATCGGTCAACCCGTAAAAATGTTTTTCCGGTTGGGTATTTCCTAAATGCAGATTAATTTAAGGTCACACTATGCGCGGGAAGAAACAGGTCAGTGCGTGCAGTGGAAGAAAACATTTGACCTCAAATTCTGGAATGGATGCAGGGCCATTGAAATTCGTCTTTTTTATCCCTGCTACCAGGTCTGACTTTGAGCCACAAATGACATATTCGACTTTGTCAACACTTTTGCTTTAATCGTCGCATCTTACCAAAATAAGCACTTCCTTTATTCGCATCTTTACTGAAAAAAAACCCACATATGTGCTGAGTGAAAATGGTTCCACCCTCAGCAGTCCATTTTCCAATTCTTTAAACCTTTTCCCCTAGCCCAGGCCACATCCCAGACCTGACAAGGAGTTTTTGCGCTAAAACAGCAGGGCTTCCTCCCAATCCATTTCAAAGCTAATGCTGACAAACGGTTAACAGCTTTTCATTGTCACACAAACTAAATGAGCAAATGCTTCATTGCAGCTCCTTGCATTCTCATCGCCAGCATCACGTGCGTTAGAGCCAAGCTGCATATGCAGCAGGCAACTTGCCCCCGTTTATGGACAAGCCTTGTGCGTGCGTGAATGCGCGCCAGCATCTTCCATTTTGTGTGAGCTCATTCATTGGTCTAAGTCATAGCCATTGTCTAGGCTACACCAATCAATGATAAGTCACGCTCCCTTTAAATACCTTCAGCGCGGCTGCATTCGCAATCACGTCTTGATTTGATCGCCATTAACGCATCTGTCCTTGGATTAATTGATAGCTTCCTGCTACTGCAAGTTACCTATTTGCTTAAACGTTTGCATTACCCATTTTATTTCTGCGTGCTGCCTCTACTGCGCAGCCCAGTCCATCTTAGCGTTCCATACCTATTTCTACCTTTTCGTAGTTCAGTTTTGCTATTAGACAGTTAACTGCTGTCGCAAGTTACTTCTCTTCTGCCATTACTATGCAGTCCAGTACACCTCAGTGTTTCAATACTTTTTAACGTTCAACGCTTCAAAGTTTTGGTTGCGTAACCTCTTCCTATAGTGACGTTTTCGTGCTGCCAGAAAGCACAGCCCATAGCTAGGAGAAGCTTTTTCCATACCACTCCACTGCATTT
>OZ038485.1:110997605-111045105 GCA_964036315.1 Acanthosepion esculentum | reverse complement strand
GAACTGTTAATTTGTAGAACAGACTCCTGAGAGGATGCTTCCCCAATCACTACAATCTTAATGTCTCAAAGTTTAGGGCTAACTTTTATCTATCCCACATATCTTCATAATAAGCACTTCTTGTTTCCTCCTTCTACATTCTGACAACAATCATTCAGAAACACTCTAGCTTGAATGAATCTTGGGCCTTGTACTGGATGAACAATACTTCGACCCCAACAGTTTCTTTTCTAGCACCTCCCACCTGTGGAACTCCAGTTTCATTGCTTCCCTGATGACTTCGATCTTTAAAAATTTAAATGCAATGTCAGTCACCATCTTCGGTCTTTTTGAACCATGTCCAGCTATTATCCTTTCCTCTGTCTCCATTATACTCGGTCATTTTCTCCCACATTCACTCTCTGTAACCCCTATGTACCAGTGACATTTCCACCTTCATTGGTGTGAAATGATTAAAAAAAAAAAAAAAAGAAGAAGAAGAAAAAGAAAGAAAGAAAGATCCCCGCCAAAACCAGTGGTTAAATCCATTGGTTGAAGTAATCCAGTGACTTGACCCAAAGAGCTGTGAGTTCAATACCTGGCCAAAGCAGAGGTGAACAAAAACTTGGAGAGTTGAGTTACTAAAGGGAAATAACTGAAACCGAGATATCCAGAAAAGGCATGGCATGTGGATCTAGAACAATTAGTAGTTTGTTCCATACCTGGCTACAGAGTTGAGTTACTAAAGGGAAATAACTGCAACTGAGATATCCAGAAAAGGCATGGCATGTGGATCTAGAACAATTAGTAGTTTGTTCCATACCTGGCTACAGAGTTGAGTTACTAAAGGGAAATAACTGAAACTGAGATATCCAGAAAAGGCATGGCATGTGGATCTAGAACAATCTACCTTACAGGACAAAATAAAGGGTTTGGTTTGAAATTCCAACGTATATCACCTGAAGAATGCCAGAGCATACAACAGCTGAAATGTTTTAAATATGACAATAAAGATGTGGACAACAGTTTGAACAATGTAAATAGTTATGATACCTCATCTTAGAAATATAAACAGAAGTTAGAAAAAAAAGTTTTTCCTTCTCCTCAAATAAAATGGGATACTTAATGTTGTAATGGGGGTTAAATGTTGATATATTGTGTAATGGAAATTACCCACTTATTATATGTATTTGCAGTTGATAGAAAACTCCTTTTCTTTTTTATATTGAAAATGAAAGAATAAAAATGTACAATGATATAAACAACAATAATGGCTTGAGACATGTTGACATTAATAACAAGAATTTGTATTTTTCTTTTTTGTTATGTGAATTACAGATATTGGTATGGTGTGTGTGCTACAAATGTTATCAGTGTTACTGTTTCTTTAAAAGTTTGTGCTTACACCCTTGTGCAAATTAATTGAAACAAAATAATTCCATTATTATTTACTACTTCTACACAATTTTATATATACATATATATATATATATATATATATATATATATATATATATGTGTATGTATGTATTGTAGCCTACCTACGGACGATAATGGTTATGTCCCCATTCGCATAAATAGAGTAGTAAATACTGTATGTTGGTCTACAGTTGAAGATACATTGTGGAATTCACTTGACTCACTTATAGTAGTTGACTACTACTTCTACATGCCGCTGGCAAATCTTATATGTGTTGTTCATGTCCTATGTATTAACATTCATTAACAACCTTCATGTGATTCTATTCAGTAACCTTGCCTAGGTAACAACAATATGCATCTGTATACTGTGACAATATGGCAGTTGAGAATCACTGGTCTAATGAATGTTAATCTGTAAAAATTGTTAAAAAATAATAATAATAATAAATCTTTCTTATACAATGTCCGACAGAAATACCTCCCACATTTTAAACTGTCACCTGTATGATGCCAGTTAACCTCAGCAAGTGGTAATGGTATTTTCATCTAGCTAATGTCATACCATTTTGTTTCAGCACTATCATGGCTTGGACAGGTGAACACTGTACATTTGCTGTTAAAACATTTCTTTAAGACAGGTGAATCTGTCATTGCAATCCAGAGTTTTTTTTTAATGTTTATTTCATGTTATGTGGGAATGATGGTGTCCTGGATAGAAAATCAGTATTGCTATGGGTTAAAAATTTCAGGAACAAAGGTTCAGCACTTAATAGAAAGTCACTTGGAGGGCTAATAAGTGCTTGAACTTCCAGTTCATGGAAAAACTTTAGAAATTGTCTACAACAGAGTATGGCAAATCGAGGTCACCATTTGGATTGGTTTGGTTGATTTTCTTTAGTCACATATCAACCTCTATGGGTTAATTTAATGCTGAAATGTAAATATGTTGAACAATTTTCTGGCTTCAACTAAATATATCTTGAATGGAATTGTAAACCTCTAAAATATCAAGATGAAAGATAAAATTTTAAGATAAAATGTATTGTTGGTAATTTTTTATATAAAAATAAATTACTGGTGTTTTTATACTTTTATAGTGTTTTGTTTTTGTTTGGAGGTTCACCATTTGCCCATAGCTCGGACCCTGGCATGTGCTACCACCTTGGGTCAGGGTGAACCTGGGAACAACAACCACTGTTGCAAAGTGATTGCACACTCCTCAAAACCTCCAGTCTCCCAATCAGAGAACATACCCAAGGCTAATATCTAAATGTGTGTCTGTATATGTGATATCAGGAGGCACGGTGGAGTAATGGATAGGGGCTCGGATTGAGGAATCGGAGAGCCGAGTTCAAATTCCAGTTGAATTCATTACATTCACTTATGTGCTAATACCCTTGGGAAAGGTATAAATCCTCCTCTTCTCTCCGCAGCTATGGAGAAATAGCAGGACAGACCGGGTTCTATAGCCTTGGATGGCAATTGGTCTACCGCAGAACGAAATGGCAACTTACTGCGAGGAAAAAAAATCTGCCTCGTCAGTCATGTATCAAAAGATACATGATCGCCTAAGCGTGTATCACGTATGACACATAACTGACTAATATGTGATACCACCCCAGGGTGGACCTGGGAACAATGGCAATTAAGAGATCCACTATTTGGAGGTGATCATTTTAAGAATGAAATGAATAAAATTTGTAACTATTTGTTTAAACAACAGTGAAATATTTTTTAACAGTTAATTTGGTCTTTTTGTTACCCTTTAAAATGTGGGAGGTATTTCTGCCAGACGCTGTAGTTTATATGTGGACCAGTCCATTTAAGTTGTGCCAGAAATCCTGCTGTCGCATGACCCCTTGCAGGCTGTACTGCTATGAAAATTCACAAAATGACAATATAAATGATAATAATAAAGGATCTGCATGTATAGCTCAGAGGTAGAAGAGGATGGTAAAAAGGTTACCATTTGTCTTTGAAGACTTTAGAGGGTCAGCTAATGAAAAAGAAATGTCATTATAGATTTAAATTCAGTGTTTTGATTTCTCATGAATTAAAAATTTATTTTCTCACAGTCATTTGGAAGAAACACAAACAATTCTCCCAAGCAAACTTAGATTGTTATTTCTAGCAGCGGAAACTTTAAACAAGACAACTGAGAGATAATAAAATAAATATGGCTTTTTTGCTTTTTATAATCTAATGTCTCTCTTTCCCATAATAGTAATTATATTTGCATATACATTTCATACACTGAACATCACAATTAAAAAGACAGACGCATCACCATTCAATTATTTGGCTTAGGAACAATTCAGTTATTCTTTGAGACTAATATCCTTATCTTTCTTGTTTTTTTAGCAGTATTTCAAGTTCCAGTGGCAGGAATTTATTCCTGAATTCATAAGATGAGATGTTATCAATATTTGTTGCTTCTTTTGGACGGGCAGCATCTTTGTCAGTACAACATTTTAGCTGCTGTAGCTTCAAGTACTTTTCATCATTATCTATCTATATTTCTGAGATGAGTGTATTATGCACACTATTCACATTATTCAGACTATTGTCCTCATCTTTGTCGCCATATTTATTACAACGTTTCGGCCGTTGTACGCTCGGAACTTATTCAGGTGGTTGGAATGTCGAACTGAACACTTTATTTCGCTCACTGGGGTAGACTGTTCTAGTTCCATGTGCCATGTTTAATGGATATCAGTTATCAATTATCTCCTGTCAATTCCCCTCTGAAAGTTCTCCACTGCCTTAACCAGGTACTGAACTCACACTCTTTGGGTCCTGTCACTGGATCTAACCAACGCCTTTATCCACTGTGTCCTTGAGGATTGCTTGCTTGTTTGGGGTTTTATGGCATATCAACCACTATGGGTTATTTAATGCCAGATCCAGTTTCCACATATTTACTAAATATATATACTTTGCAAACGTAATTTAAGGATAACGTTAGCAACATCATTGTTTCAAAAACGTATAGCTGGCAACATCATTGTTCCGAAAACGTATAGCTGGCAACATCATTGTTCCGAAAACGTATAGCTGGCAACATCATTGTTTCAAGACCTGGAAGTTCACTATTTTCTCATAAAGGGACCCCAACAGGTGCTATCACCCCGGGTCAGGGTGGACCTGGGAACACCAGCAATTAAGAGGTGGTTCCACGCTGTGTCCTTGAGGAACATGGCACATGGAACTAGAAAAGTCTACCCCAGTGAGCGAAATAAAGGGTTCAGTTTGACATTCCAACCACCTGACAAAAGCTGGAGTGTACAACGGCTGAAACGTTGTAAAAAATATGGTGATAAAGATGAGGACAGTAGTCCGAATAATGTAAATAGTGCTTTTCATCATATTACAAAACAACAAAGATGAGGATGCTCATAAAACGGTAATAAAAAAAAAACTTAGTGTGTATATATGTATCACTTTAAACATTGTTTTTAGTGGATACTCTTATTTAAGTAGGGGCTCAGTTTATTAAACTAAATGGTATATCTCTCTGTCCCGAGGGACATGGGTTCAAGACACTCCTGTTAAAGAGTGCTAATTTTTCTTTAGCAAGATTTCTTGAATATCCAGGCCAGTAGGTGAAAATTAAACAGTGTTTAATAAATAAACTCTAAAATGAGCATGCACTAAAAATAACATTTAAAGTGTTACATATCTGTCAGATTAATTTATATATATATATATATATATATATATATATATATATATATATATATATATAAAGAAAACAAAGTTGAAAATGCAACTGGAATCTTTAAGAATATTTATTTACAGCAACTATACCAGTTTCACACTTCTGTGATTTTCAAAATTTAAACTGACATGGAGACATCTCATGACATAGCCACACATCTCTCCATTTCAATTACACATTTGAAAATCATGGAACTGTGAAACCAGCAAAGTTCCTCTAAATAAATATTCTTAAAGATGACAGTTGCATTTTCAACTTCTTTTTCTTAGATTTTTACCAATGTGGGACACATAAAAAAAAATGACTTTATATATAGGTCAACACTGAGAAGCAGCAGTCTGTTTCATAGTTGTACACAATCTTCAGGCTATCATACCCATAAAATAAATAGACTCATAAATACCGGATACCTTAAAATTATATATTTTTATCACATTATTTATTTCTAAAAAAATTAACTGAACAGATATGGGCTTTTGAGAAAAATAATGAAGTGTAAAGGAGATGTGTTTTCCTTAAATGGGGTAAAAAGAGCCTTACTTACACTGAAATCCTTCGTGGCTGAGTCGTAAAACATGACAGATCAAATGCCAGTTCCCCCTACAAAAATGCAGGTTTGACCCCTGCTGGAGAACACATTTTTTTTTTAAACTAAGATTTCTCAACTACACAGGCTGATAAATGAAATACATACATGCAGTTTAATAAATAAAAATAGGGTATTTTTTTCAAAGAAGATGTACCCATTTTAATAATGTTTGAAGTAAAACACACACACACACACACATATATATTTTAAGACATTTTTTATGTTTATACATTCTTTTTATAGATACAAATATTTAAGTAAATGCTCTGTTTATAATAAACAGTATTAACGACATTTACCGGCTTGAATGTCCGAGAAATTTTCATAGAAAATATGCGTCCTCCGACAGAAATCGAACCTGTATCCTATACGGAACTATCATATAGCATGATTTTCTCTCATACATTCATATCTGCTCAATGCGTATACAAATGACATCACACACATTTTCTATGAAAATGACTAACTCTAGACTTGATCCTAAACAAAATGAAACAAAACAAAAATCAGGTGAGAACAATAAAAAAAAAAAAAAAAAAAAAAAAAGATATAATAAATCTACCTAATGGTAAAATTAGCCATTTCCACAGAGCCGACATTTGGAATTCACTGGCCGAACCGTTTTACGGCCAGTTGAAATTTACTGAATCTTTTTCTTAAAACAGCTTCTCAAGTCAAAAAGATTTCATGCCTGACAACATAGGTATTCATAGTTGGAATCTTGAACAAAAACTTACTGGCATTAGCCAAGGTAGTTTAAATTAATATTAGCTCAAGCCCCAGGAAGGAGATGAAGTTGTTACTTGTTGTCCCCAAAAGAGGAAGTGCTGAGGAGTCTTGAGCAATTATTGAATGGCTTCCCACATTAAACTCTGACCGTGTGTCATATTCTGTAACAATATGGGCTTGTGGATAAATACCTACTAAACACTTCAAATATCTTAGTGTATGGATTAGGTATAACAAATTTAGTTGAGTAGAAGGGAATTGAATACAGGATAGACTGCATCAGAGATACAAAACATAAATATTTGTTGGAAAATATTAATCATTTTATTAAATAGCTTTGTCAGATCTAGACTCTCATGTGGATGTCACGCATGACATCCAGAAATGTCTAAAATATCAGCTATAACTGTTTCTCAGATCAAGGATTAAAAAATGGTTTCAAGTGAATAAATCACTGCCGACAATCCTTCATCAGACCAGTATTTCTCAACCTTTTTCACCCTTGAATAATTGTTGAAATAGTTTTCATATCACCCCCCCCCCCCAAATAAAAATTATTATTAATATCTTTTTTATATTTTTATCATATTTCATGTGGTAAACATACAGTGCTGTTCGATAAAAGTGACTTACCTGATTTTTTGTTTACTCAATGTTCTCTTCTCCAATGAATCGAAAGTTGAGCTAAATTCAAAGGATAAGTGATCTAAAATCCGCTTTGAAAGCTCTTTGAATTTAGCAGTAAGTACTGTCAAGCATCCGTTCAGTATAATGTTCTGGGGATGCTTTTCTTTTCATGGAACTGATTTCTTAAAACCTATTAAAAAGACCCTCAGGAGCGAGCAGTACAAAAGAATTTTAGACTCTTGTCTGCTCCCTTCTGCTGAAATGCTGCAAATTGACCCCACCAAGCTCATTATTATGCAGGATAATGCTCCCTGTCACAAATCAAAATTGATGAAGGAATACTTTGATGAGAAGCAGGTGAGTGTTATGACATGGCCACCCCAATCTCCTGACCTGAACCCCATGGAAAACTTATGGAGCATTATAAAATACAGGCTCTTGAGAAAGCAGTTGAGCAACAAAGAGGATTTGATTGTGAATTTCATATCCGAATGGAATTCAATGTTTGGAGATGAGATTTGCCAGAACCTAATCAAGTCAATACCAAAAAGGGTTGAAAAGGTTATTCAAAATAAAGGAGGACCCATAGATTATTAATTATTTCGAACTATATTACCTATTATAAATAAATTATACCTCTATTATTCTTTATTTAAAGTTGTTCGGTTATGTTTCTATTGATTACTAGTTGCAGGAAATAAGTGAGTCACTTTTTTTGCACAGAGTTTTTCCTTAAATCTCATTTATATCCAAAATTATAATTGTCAATAGAAAACCTTAGGGTGAGTAAACTTTTTCACTAGGTTGTCAGGAAGGGGTCTTTATATTAGTAAGATTAAAAATTAGTTTGACCCCCAAAATAATAGGCGAAAAAATTTTTAAGGAAAAAAAAATCAGGTGAGTCACTTTTATCGAACAGCACTGTATATGGACACTGTGCTTGTCTCCTGCACTTGAATGAGTCACTCAATGATACACAAATCCACCACATACAGGTCCTGTTCACTAACTAGTAAAGTCAGTTTCACACTGTCACCATATAGACATTGCTAAATACAGTCCCTATGATTGCTATAATTTTAAGTAGTACAAGAGGTTGCAGCCTTCATTACAAAAACCAAGGATTTTTCCAATGACATGAATAGTAAAATTATTAATATAAAATTAAACAAAACTTATTAAAGATTGCAATAACCTATTTATCACTGTTGCAGAACATCGAGTGACCTCTTGCCTAACCCTAGTGAAATGTGAAATGGCCCAAGAACAAAAATATCACTTGAAGACTTTCAACAGCAACAACAAGAAAAATAACATTTGTTTTACTTTGTTTTACAGCATATCAACTTCAATGGGTTTATTTAATGCCGAAAACTTTTATTCCTGGTAATATGTTGTTCTGTCAAAAATCTATTTCTGGCAATATATTTTTTTTTTTTAAATTTATTGCTGGTAATATTTTTTTTTTTTAATTTATTGATGGTAAGTCTTTTTGTCTTCAAAAATTTATTTCTGGTAATAATTTTTTTTACAATGTATTTCTGGTATTAAAGCCTATTTTTAAACTTTCATAATGCTTTTTACCTCAGTTTTGGGGTTAACTATTTATCCATAGCTGGGACCCTAACAGGTGCTACCACCCCAGGTCAGGGTGAACCTGTGAACACCAGCAATTAAGAGATGGTTCCACGTTCCTCAAAACCTCCTGATCAGAGGCTTTGCTATTAGACGTAGTTTATCGTCTTACCCTGGATGCGGACGTAGTTTAGCGTCATACCCAGGACGAGAAAAATAATGATATAATCAAAATGTCAGTCTTCCACACTACCAGTCGTCTTGAGTATGATGATAAACTACATCCGGCAGCAAGTTCTCTGATCAGGAGATTTGAGCATTTAAGAAGTGTGGAACCACCTCTTAATTGCTGTTGTTCCTAGGTCCATCCTGACCCAGGGTGGTAGCACCTGTTAGGGTCCTAGCTATGGGCAAATAGTGAACCACCAAAATAAAAAAAAAATACCATAAAAGTATAAAAATAACAGCAATTTATTTTTATATAAAAAAATACAGACAATTTTAAAGCAAAATGACCAGTAATACATTTTATCTGTAATTGAAGCCATAAAATTGTCTTCAAAATGTTTAGATTTCAGCATTTAAATAACCCATAGAGGTTGATATGGTGCTAAACAAAATCAAACACCTAAAAAGAAAGAAGACTCTCCTGACATTAATCCATATAACATCCTACAATGTCTTAAAGAAATCAAACTGTATTCCGAAATAGAACATTAACAAAACTACAACATAAAACACACATATCAGGGCCTCTAATAATTAGGTCCACAGAAATGTATATCCACAAATGTTGAGCATCATCTACCATGTATTCACTTGTGAAAGCAGAATAACATAGATCATATTCTTATTACTTCAAAGCTCCAAAAAAAGTTAAAATTCATTGATAGAAGCTGGAAAAAATCATTATTGCCATTATCTTGTGAAAACTGAATATACACCAATTGCTTCTGAGGAAGCCATTCCAAATGCTCCCCAAAATGGCCATAGAGTGGTTTGGCTAAAACATTGGGCTCACAAAAATTTAAAAATTAAACAACTCTAGAAAAGAAAGCAAATATCTTTTGACAATTTAAAGAAATAAACTACAAGCAAGACACCTTAACAGGATTTATTTTAAATAATTGAGTATTTCAGATTTGAGACAATTAGATTTGATTCAATTTAAACTCAAGAAAAAAGTAGAAGCAAAAATAGTTCATTTTTTTTTCTAAAAGATTTCCACTTTTGGATAGGTTGATTTAATTTTATCTAACCATAAACCATTTTCTCCTTTTTACGCATTCTTTTCAAACCAGATGGCATAAGCAATACACTATTAGACATTTACAAAATATTTTTTTTCTTTTTTCTATTTGCAAAGTGTTCATTCATGGTTTTGTCATTCCTATTAATGGCTGTCTAATAGCAGCATCGCCTTGTGGTATGAAAAGGAGAGAAAAATGGGCTGAGCAAAAGTGGGGGGGGTAATGAAGCTGGAGAAACAGTTCAGTAGATTTTGGCGCCAGTTCGTCTGAAACTGTTCAGTTTTCTGGGAAGTAGTTTGTTTTCTTTTATGAAGAGGTGCTTGAGTGACAGAGACGCTGGAAAAATATTGGGTGGCGACTGGTCAAGTAAGAAGCAGAAAAACAGGCAAGAATAAATTCAAATTAACTTTATATTTCACCTACATATTTAATTACAGAAAGTCAATAACAAAAGTAACCAACTATTACCGAATATAGTAGTACTATCCTCATTAGTTTTGTCTTAACTTTCAGCTGATCATGGAATCAATGGGAAGGGTCATTTGCAATGATGTTGATCTCTTTTTGGAATCAATGGGAAGGGCTATTTGCAATGATGTTGATCTCTTTTTGGAATCAATGGGAAGGGCTATTTGCAATGATGTTGATCCCTTTTTGGAATCAATAGGAAGGGCCATTTGCAATGGTGTTGATCCCTTTTTTAAATCAATGGGAAGGGCCATTTGCAATGGTGTTGATCCCTTTTTGAAATCAATGAGAAGCAAAGATTTCTAGTTTCAATTTGGGTTTATGGTTTATTTTAAAAATTAAAAAAAAAATAAAAGCAGAGATTAAGCACATAATTAATTTGGCTTGAAAAGTTAATCCTCTTTATCTTGGTGTATTTTTTTCTTTACTATGATCTTCTTAAAATTAATATATAATTTGGCATAACTTTGGATTCATCATTTCCTGCCCATTAAAAAAAGGTGTACGAAATGCATTTTAATCTTTGAATTAATTATCCACATTAAAACGGTTTTAATGAAACAAAAACCATATCAGAACCAGGAACTCTGGAACAAAAATATGGCAGGAAGCAAAATAAACATGAAAGTAACTTTTTATTTTATTTGTTTTATTGTTTAGAATTAAAGTAACTATCGTTATACGGACTTATTTTGTCATAAATATACTTTTTTATGATTATAGGTAGATTAACATTTACAATATCTAACAACAATGGATTAAATTTATTGAATTTAATAATGACATTAACTTTGCATAACAACATTCTTAATTAATGATTTTTCATTAGTTTTGTAATATAAAATATTGCATTTGTTCCTATGTTTTTTTTAATGGCAAACTAAACTAAAATTCAACATACTTATTTTAAAATAGTCTTTAGAAAGAAAAACAAATTACTCAAAAATATTAAATTTTATCATCAATATATTTGATGTTATGAATAACAATATCATAGAGAAAAATATTAAGTTAACTTTATGTAACAAATAATAGCATTTTTAAATAAATTTTTCTGTGTAAAAACAGAAAGAAAGAAGTCATTGGAAAAAAAGTCTATTAAAAATTCAACATATAAAACATTATTAAAATTAACTTACTTGGGTGAGACTTTGTAACATTTGTAATAAGACTAAAAAAATAGGATTAAATTATTTCTTTAGAATCAAGTAAAATGAAATATGTTACATTTTGGTATAAAAAATGTGTTATAAATTTAATAAAAACTTGCCTAGTTAAACCAAGTAAATAGCAATTATAATGCCTTGCTGTGGAGCATGGTGCTCTTTGCTAAAGGCCAAGTCAAAATGCATCACTTGGCCAGACCTGGAGGCCTATTTAAATGTTACCATTCCACTGAGAGCAAAAAATTTTATTTTTCGTTGTGGCTTCCAGTAGTTCACTGCTGTAGTCGGTTTAAGAAATTGAAAGAAAAAAGTAGAGATGAAGCGCATATTTAATTTGACCCGAAATATGTTATACGCATTTTAATCTTTGAATTAATTATCCATGTTAAAACAGTTTTAATGAAACAATAACCATATTGGAACTAAGAATTCTGAAACAAAATAAACATGAAAGTAAATTATTTATTTTATTGTTTAGAAATCAAGTAAATATTGTTATACTGACTTAATTTGTCATAAATATATTATTTTATGATTATAGAAATAAAATAAAAATTAACTCCTAAGAATGTATGGTTTAGCAGCAGGATTAGGGTTAATGTTTTGTACATTTCATTTACAATATCGAAAAATATCAGATTAAATTTATTGAATTTAATAATGACATTAACTTTGCGTAACAACATTCTTAATAAATGATTTTTCATTAATTTTGTAGTATAAAATATTGCATTTGTTCCTATGTTTTTTGAATGGCAAACATATAACACTTTTTTTTACAAAATAACTTTTAGAAAGTAAAATACAAATTACTCATAAAAGATTAAATTTTATCGCCAATATATTTGTTGCTATGAACAACAACATCACAGAGAAAAATCTTTATGCACCAAATAATAGCATTTTTAAATAAATTTCAATTAAAAAAAAAGAATTGAAGAAAGAAGTCTATTAAAGCTAAAACAAAGCATTATTAAAATTAACTTTCTTCGAAGAGACTTTGTAACATTCATAATGAGAAAGACGAGAAAAAAATCAGATTAATAAATTAGATTTTTTAAATTGAGTAAAATTAAAATGTTACATTTCGGATAAGAAGCGTGGTAAAAATTTAACATACTTTTTGCATTTGTTAGAAAGAAAAATAAAAATTACACAAAAATAAAGTTGATCACCAATGTATTTGCTTTTATGAATGAAAATTTCATAGAGAAGGATATTAGCTTTATGTGAAAAAGGTTAAATTAACTTCCAAGTAACAAGACCAGGTTTAATAAATTAAATTTCTTTAGTGAATTTTACACAAAAAAAAATGTTTGCCATTGCAATGAAAACCTAAAATATCAAGTCCGAAAGAAATAAAATGAATAAATCTCATCCTTACTTCAATTAAATAGGCTAAAGTTATTCCAAATGGAAAAGGCATTAACTCCTTAGGCCGATAACAACAGCAAACTATCGCAAATCCAAACCAAAACTAAAGATTTCCGCTCCCAGTGGAACAACGAGATTTGAGATAGGCCTCCACTTCTGGCAATGACTTGCATAATGACTTGGCCTTAAATAAAGATTGGCATGTGTTGATCTCTTTTTGGAATCAAAGGGAAAGGCAATTTGCAATAGAGTTGATCCTTTTTTTGGAATCAACAAGAAGGGCCATTTGCAATGGAGTTGATCCCTTTTTTGGAATCAATAGGAAATGGCCATTTGCTATAGTGTTGATCCCTTTTTTGGGATCAATGGGAAAAGGCCTCAAGGATACATGGCACAGTGGATAAAGGCGTTGGTTAGATGCAGTGACAGGACCCAAAGAATGTAAGTTCAATACCTGATTAAGGCAGTGGAGAACTTGCAGAGGGGAATTAACAGGAGATAACTGATAACTGACATCCATTAAACATGGCACGTGGAACTAGAACAGTCTACCCCAGTGAGCGACATAAAGTGTTCAGTTTGACATTCCAACCACCTGAAGAAGTTCCGGAGCGTACAACGGCCGAAATGTTGTAATAAATATGGCGACAAAGATGAGGAAAATAGCCTGAATAATGTAAATAGCGTACATAATACCTCATCTCAGAAATATAGACAGATACAAAAGGTTATTTGCTATTGAGTTGATCCTTTTTGGAATAAATAGGAAATATGAATACAACCACCTGCTAAATGTAAGGCTGGAAGAACATGCAAAAGGCATGAGACAGTGAAATCAAGCATGGCAAATCATGCTTGGAGGGAAAAAGGTGGTCACCAACCATTGTGGAATTAACAGAAAGAGACACTGAAGTGTAAAATATCTTAAGGAATCAGTGCATATTATAGGTTATGGCAGCCTCCTCAGCAGGCATAGGATAGAAATAAATACAGTATAGGAGCCATTAATAATGGAAAAGAAATTACAGCAAGTCCTCGACAGTAGTAGTAGTAGTAGTAATAGTAGTGAAAGAGAAACCAAACTGAATGCAGTCAAGCATGACAACAACAGCTTTGTCAGTAGCAGGCAGGAATAAATAATTAGATTTAAGGCTCCAAGTTCTAAACTCTGGATTGTCCCATGGGGCAACAGCCTAGTGGATTAAAGTCTTGGTTTATCAATTTGGTGACATTGTGAGTTCAATCTTTGGATATTGCACACTTAGACTTAAGTAGAAACAGTGCAAGTCATAAATGAGTGATAATGAATAAGAACAAGACTTGATATCCCTTGATATAGATAATCTACACTCTTTGAGTAAATAAAGTTTTTAATTCTCTGAAGATTACTTGGAGTGATAAACACCCAAAAGCTGAAGGGAAAAACAACTGAAATATTATGACAACAATAACAAAGATGAAGGCAAGGGTCAGAATGTAAATAACGATAACACCTCAGCCCAGAAAGAGAGACAAAAAAGCTATGTATAATATTTCATCAAGATAATGATAAACTGCATGTTTAGTGACCAGGAAAAAAAATTGGTCCAACATGCCATTGTTTTTCCCAATGATTGTATCTTTTCATTATCAATTATTCTTGCTGTGGAGTGCTTTTCTTTGAAACTTTGACTATTGAAGTCACAAGAAGACATAACAAATGGTTTAGATATAAAAATCACCACTCTTCACAATGAGTAGTTAGTTCTGTTTTTTGGTGTTACAGAACACAGTAGTGACTGTAGGCAAATGATAAAACTCAAACAAAAATACTTTACAGAATCCTTATTATGAAAGTCCTTGGAATATTGCTAAAAGGCTTCTTGAATAATTCTTTAAGAAAAAAATAAAAACGTTCTGTGAGGTTTGAATAATGAAATTGCCTGGAAGATGGCAGAAGATACAGAAACAAATAAATATAAGGGACGCTGAAACAGGGGTCAGAAACCTATGGCGCACGTGCCACACATAGCACACCAAGCAATTTCCAATGGTACACAGCTGCACATGACACCACAAAGTCCGAACCAATATCTACTACAATGCAAAGAAGATATTTAGCAGTTTCAAAACTGCTTACTCATCGGACTCCTATTAATTCTTTTCTTTTTATACGCCATGTCCTTTCAGGATGTAGGTGATCATGGCTCTCCACCTCCCTATATACTTTAAAAAGAAACTTTTAAAAACAGTTTATTTCTATTAATGGGGTTTACATATTATTATATAAAATATATTGTAGAACAGGTATATTGACCTTGACTTGTATAAAAATACGTATGCTGTTGGCACACTGAATGATTTTAAAACCCTAAGTCAGCACATCGTCTGCAAAAGGTTGCCAACCCCTGTGCTGAAAGCTTTCTGGCCGATTCACTTCAGAAATTTTGATCCATCATCGGGACTTTTTTTTTTTTTTTTAAAATAGAGATTCTTTGTCAAGTCAAGAGCTGTTCAGTACTCATTCCTTCACCAATGTAAAGTGTATAGAAGCTTGAATAGAGTCCACATGGTCATGATGGATCTTTACATCCTCTTTGGATGGATGGATGGATAGATGGCCACTCATATCCAAGGTTGCTCGTCTGCTAGGGCGGCTAACTAATCCCTGTTGCAGACACCTGCTCAGGCATATTTGTTTTTGTTCATTGCCCACAGAGCCCACTTGTGGTTTATACGGCAACTATGCTGAGCAGACCTTAGTTACAGTTTCTGGGAGAGAGCATGTTATCTAGCATGAACACGAATCTGAACAAGGCCAGCACGCTCAAACCCTTGGTCATGATGACTTGTAACTTTGTGCTAGGACAAACCATTGATGCCTCCCAAAGGGTTCTGTCTATACAATTTCCCTCCCAAGGCTTGGGTCAACCTGTAGTCTTGTTTTCAGGTACTTTCCATAGGTACCCTATGCTGAGATCACCTCCTTCAGACCGATAATATCAAGAAGTCACCTTGCTGACAAATCAACCATGGTGAGATTCAGACCTGGGTTTTATGGTCAGAAAATGAACATTCTGACCACAGGATAAACGTATCACCCACATTCCTAATGTTGGCTTCACTGGTTCATTGCAAGTCATCAACAATGATCCAAGAAAGATCAAAGAGGATTTAAGTGATATTACTTACATCTCCCAGTGTAATAACAATTCATCCTGGATTGTTTCTTGTACTTGGACCAGGATGAGAATCTTCAGTATATCTGACCCTATATCTACCATAAATTTTCCTTTATCATTAAATAAGGAACATGTCGGTAATGGTTTATAGTTTATTTAGTTTAACGGCATATCAACCTCAAAGGGTTATTTAATGCCGACAAGATTTTTCATATACGTTTGTATGAATAGAATATGTATTCTTTGTAAGGAATCATTTTGTAGATCAGGTTTCATTGACATATTTTGTAAAGACAGATTTTGTTGAGAGTCAAATGTATTGCTGGAAATAATTTTTCCTTCCAAAATAGGTTACAAAACCATGTAAGTAAGCAGATTTAATAAACTGTTTTTTTTTATATTTTCCTTTAGAGCCCAATTTCTTTAATGAAATTTATGATGTTGCTTAGTTTGGTATTCTCAAATAGATCCTTTAAGTTACCCGATTAATAGAGTTTGATTCGGGTTTGCTGGAAGTTACAGCAATTTAGCAGAATGGAACACATTGGTAAACCTTTATAAATGTAACAAGGCTTTCCTGCTTTTTCTTTATTTAAGCATAAGCATGCTACTAGGTTGGCATCTCTGTCCCACCGTTTCACTGTTGAAACTGTTAAATATCGTTGTCTCTTCGACTCCAATAGCTTCATATCTTCCACTTCCTGTGTGTGGAACTCCTTTCCTTTTACTAGGGTAGAAAGCTAATGCTTGCTGCAGTGTCCAATCAAGCACATTTTTGTGTTTTTTCCGACAAGTTTTCACTGCAACTACAATGAGCCAACCTCAGTTACACTTTCTAGACGACGACACACAATCTGGTATTATCTGCAACTGAACAACGCTCACACTCTCAGTCACAAGGACTTGTGATTTTGTGCATGCACAAACAAGAGCAGCTTCTAAACAATGCTGTTTACCCAATTTCAATCACAAGGCTTGAGTTAACTTGTGGCAAAATTTTTAGGTGCTTCTCAATGTCATATGCTGGGATTGTTTCCCCGAGACGAATATTCTAAATAAGTAATAAAAACTCACGTCTAATGGTCACCGTTTAG
The DNA here is from genome assembly GCA_964036315.1 of Acanthosepion esculentum. Lineage (NCBI taxonomy): Eukaryota > Metazoa > Mollusca > Cephalopoda > Sepiida > Sepiidae > Acanthosepion > Acanthosepion esculentum. The sequence continues at coordinate 111,027,953 of OZ038485.1, read as the reverse complement.
TCGCACGTTTATATATATCTTTACACTATTGTTCAGCCAATACAAAGCCCAAGAGCCACTCAAGGTAGAGTGTTACTGAAAGAGGTTTCTTGTAAGGGTGAAAAGAAAAGACATCAGAAGTGTGTGCAAATTATGGGGATATGTGAGATAGATAATGGTTGACCCTAGACTTAAGGAGATGAAAATCAAGATATATATGTATTAATTAGTTCATATATGCATACATACATTTTTGGTGTGCAACTATAGTTTTGCTGGGTGGTGTACCCAGTTCGTCCAGTATGCGTATATGTACTCATTAATAGATATCTTTGTTCTGTATAACTGCATTGAGCACTATTGTGTTTACACCTCATGCATAAATTTAATGATTATTTATTTGCTTGACTGCGTATGCACACCAACACACACATGTACATGACTGCTTATACATGGCCCGTTTCATTTATCCACTCTACAACTATATATATATATATATTAGGTCATCCCATAAGTTCTGTCAGAATTTTAACTTTTTGTTAAAATGAACGAAATTTAAAGAGTATTTTATAATGTCTAATGGAGCTGAACATTATTTTTATGTTTAGATGCATTTAAACTGATCAAATTTTATTTCAGAGAACAATAAAATTAAATTTTGTTTGATTAAAACCCTGCTAACATGGAAGTACCCAAGAATCATTTGAGGCACATAATGCTTTATGAAAGGAAACTCAGCAGCCGAAGCAGCTAGAAACATTCACTCAGTTTATGGAGAGGAATGTGTGAATGAAAGAACTTGCAGAAGATGATTTGCAAAATTCAGAGTTGGAGATTTCACCCTTGAAGATGAAGATCAAACCGGACATCCAGTTGAGTTTGATGAAAAGCTTCTTGAAGCAGCCCTTGCTTTATCAGTTGAGGAATTGGCAGAGGTTCTCAGTTCAAACCATACAACTGTTCATCGTCATCTTCAACAACTTGGAAAAGTTCCTAAACTTGGAAAATGGGTGCCTCATGAATTGTCTGAAAACAACCTCAAATTCCGAGTTGACATCTGCTCTTCTCTCCATTCTCACCAACTTGTTTCACCTTTTTTGGATAGACTTGTGACTGGCGACGAAAAATGGATCTTTTATCGAAATGTTAAGCGTCGTAGACAGTAAAGGGGAAGGACCCCAGCTACAGCCGAGAAGAGAACTTCATGGGCAAAAGGTTCTTCTTTCAATCTGGTGGGATTGCCAAGGAATAATCCACTTTGAATTCTTACCACCTAATGCAACAATTAATGCTCAAATATACTGTCAGCAATTAGAGCGTTTGAACCAAGCTTTGAGAAAAAAAAGACCTGCTCTAGTGAATCGAAAACAGGTGATGTTTCATCAGGACAATGCGCGACCACACACAGCAAGAATCACATCACAAAAGATTGAAGAACTTGGTTGCGAGAAAATTCCTCATCCAACTTATTCTCCCGACCTTGCTCCTTCAGACTACCATTTGTTTCGTAGCTTACAGAATCATTTGGAAGAAACAGCTTTTGTAACACAGGAAGAGGTTAAAACTGACATTTGTGAGTTCTTCGAATCAAAGCCAAAAGAATTTTACAGTAATGGAATTAGTAAGCTTGTTAATAGATGGAAGGAAGTCATAGATAATCAGGGAAAATACATTGTTGATTGAATCTGTAATTAAATGTAATATTTGGTCACTTGTTTTCTTTATTCAAAATTCTGACAGAACTTATGGGGTGACCTGATATATATATGCATGTTAGTAAGATAAAGAATCTGAACATAGACCATATTAAATTTGTTCTATCTTAGTGTTTGATGGGGGAACAGGTCGAAAGCATGCATAAATGTTAGAAAATAAGAATGGTATCTAATAATAAATCTACTCTTCAAGGCCTTCTTACCCAAGCCGATCCTTTTTGAGAGAAAAAAAAACATTTATATCATACTTTGCAGTTGTGGTAAGGTATATGATAGGGGACGAAAGAAGGCATCATCTTAAAGTTTGACTTGATAACAGAAAACTATTTACATTATTCGGACTATTGTCCTCATCTTTGTCACCATATTTATTATTACGTTTCGGCCGTTGTACACTCCAGCCTTCTTCAGGTGGTTGGAATGTCAAACGGAACTCTTTATTTCACTCACTGGGGTAGACTGTTCTAGTTCTACGTGCCATGTTTAATGGATGTCAGTTATCAGTTATCGCCTGTTAATTCCCCTCTGCAAGTTCTCCACTGCCTTAACCGGGTATTGAACTCACACTCTTTGGGTCTTGTCACTGGATCTAACTAACGCCTTTATCCACTGTGCCATGTGTCTCTGAGGACAAGGAGAAGAGGAAGGCCGGAGCATATAACGGCCGAAACATTGTAATAAATATGGCGACGAAGATGAAGACAACAGTCCAAATAATGTAAATAGTGTTCATAATACCTCATCTCAGAAATATAGACAGATATTGATAACAGAAGGAAGCAATATTTGAAGGCAAGATGGAAAATTTGTTATCGTGGACCATATCCCATATTATTTTATAAATTTAAAATTCCCAGTGTGTCTCCTTCATGCACATGTGTATTTACATCAACATAAATGAACCTAGTCTGAAGAAGTCCTAAGAGCTGAAACACGTTACACAAAAACTTTTTCCACTTTGTCATTCATCTTTCCTAATCCTAGTTCTGTACATTTTGTTTCCATTTTCTCTAAAAATACATTCTTGCACACAGGTTCAGTAAATGGCATTCTCAGTATCCTTCTGTAGATCCGCATTTCTGTTGCCTCAAGTCTCTTCATCTGTTAGAAGATTGTCCCACATTCACTGCTATATGTATTCTTATCACAATGATGTTCATCCTGTACAAAGCTAAAGAGCCACTCAAGGTAGAGGATTACAGAGCAAGAGGCACCACCCCAAGCATGGTGATAATGCCACCAAGATGCAAGAGGGCCACCAAAAGTGAAAAAAAGATTTTATAGGGGACCAGAAACCCAATTTTAAACAGGAAACAAGAGATAAACCTCTACTCTTGTTCAAAAGACCAGGGAGGAGTGTGAACTGGATGATAGGCAAACTGAGGAGGACTAATATCATACATTTCAGTACTTTTTTTCTTTGTTTCTAACAAAGTTTTCCAGTTTCTTAATACTTTGCTTGGCTTTTGGAAGGCACTTTTTGCTATCCTAATACGCCTTTGAATATCAGCGTCTCATTTTCCATCCACTGTTAAAAGAGTTCCTAGATATTTAAATGTCTCTACTTGCTTGAATTTTGGTATCTCCAATTTGTAATCTGCATGTTTGCGTGTTCCTTTTGCTGACAACCATATTTTGAAAATGCAATATCATTGTTAACATAATTGATAATTTTTAAAATACTAGAATATTTTTGCAACATGCTGATGCATGTTTAAATCCTCACAATACTTAGTATTGTTGAAGTTATTGGTGACAGTTGAAATATTTAATGTTTAAACCCTCACAATACTTAGTATTGTTGAAGTTATTGCTGACAGTTGAAATATTTAATGTTTAAATCCTCACAATACTTAGTATTGTTGAAGTTATTGCTGACAGTTGAAATATTTAATGTTTAAATCCTCACAATATTTAGTATTGTTGAAGTTATTGCGGACAGTTTTTTGTTGAAATTTTTACAAAATCTACATTTCATTCAACTTTACAAACCAATCAACGAAATATAAAACTTAAAGAAAAAGATATGCAAAAAAAACAATTGCATTTTTATTAAATAAGTATGTGTTATCTTAATCATTAAATTATTTTTAAAATAGTGGGAGTATTTTGTATGTTAAATAAAAAAAAGGTTTTTAATTTAAAAAAAACAAAAAACAATGAAAATTTATTGTACTAAGCTACGACTTCCTGTAAAACCAACTGTACTTTGTAACCCTTACCTGTTTTGGTTTCGATTGGTCACTGTATGGCTATTTTAGAGGGTGTGATGGATGGACAGACTAACAGAAGTCACAGAATTATATATATATATATATATATATATATATATATATATATATATATATATATATATCTCGAGAGCGCGAGAGATAGATAAGCCATTATTTTTTTAAAATTATGTTGTAAGCAATCAGAATTAAATATGTATAAAAAGAGATGCAAAAAACAATTACATTTTTACTAAATAAATTTTTGTTTTAATCAATAAATTGTTTTAAAGATAGGAGTATATTGTATATTAAATAATAAAACTTTTAATTTTTTCAAAAAAAAAATAAATGAAAATGTTTTTGTACTAAGCTCCACAAGCATGTATAAATTGTACCCACTTACCTAGCTGTAATTCTGTCCAAAATTTGGTTTTGATTGGTCAAGAAATGGCTATTTTAGAGGGTGAGACAGACTAACAGAAATCTCAGAATTTTATATATAGAAAATCATATCTTCAAAGAAATAGAGAATGCCATAATAATACCAGATCTGATGGTATATACCATCACCATTTATCTTAAATATTACACTATGACAGATAAACATTAGCCTACCAAATATCTCAACTCCCCATACAAGATATGATAAATATGTTTCTGCCATATTTTAGGGAGAAAAAAGGGGCTCTTACATGCCACCAATTATGCTTATTCTTTAAAATGGTACACCAGTAACAAACTATGTAAAAATAAAACAAAGTTAAAAAATATGAACAGGAAATAGTGATGATTAATTTTTTTTTTTTTTCATGCACCTTGGATGCATTTCTCTACAGCTTCCTATCCTTTGCAGGTCTAAGAAATGTCTGTTCACTCATCATCCCTTTCAATCCATTTATATGAACTCATTAGGTAGGTTACTGGCTACTTTCCCCCCTGCCCCTATTGAGTAGTGTAATGGATAGTGGCTCAGAATTAGAAACTAGAGAACAGAGTTCAAATTCTGATTGAGTTTGTTACATTCACTTACATGCAAATATCTTTGAGAAAAGTATGAATCCATCTATTCCCCCCAAGATATGGGTTAAATAGGACTATACCTGGGAAAATCATACTCCAAAAAATTGTTAATGCAATATTCACTCAGAGTCTGTCTATATTTCCGAGATGAGGTATTATGTACAGTATTTACATTAGTCGGACTATTGTCCTCATCTTTGTTGCCATATTTGTCACAACGTTTCGGCCGTTGTACGCTCCGGCCTTCTTCAGGTGGTTGGAACACATGGCACAGTGGATAAAGGCGTTGGTTAGATCCAGTGATAGACCCAAAGAGTGTGAGTTCAATACCCGGTTAAGGCAGTGGAGAACTTTCAGAGGGTAAATTAGCAGGAGATAACTGATAACTGACATCCATCAAACATGGCTCATGGAACTAGAACAGTCTACCCCAGTGATCGAAATAAAGGGTTCAGTTCGAAATTCCAACCACCTGAAGAAGGCCGGAGCGTACAACGGCCGAAACGTTGTGACAAATATGGCGACAAAGATGAGGACAATAGTCCGACTAATGTAAATACTGTACAATATTCTCTCATAAAAAAAAGATTAATTCTTACAATATGAAATATGTTTCAACTTTAAATAAACCACAAAGGGTTGATAAGACATAAAAATAAATCAATCAGTACCTTCAGTATACCTTGTGAGTGTGAAATTCAACAAGCACACTTTCCTCAACTCAGAAATTTAACCTGTTTCTTTCTGATTCTAAGTATAAGTGGTCCTTTTTGGTTCCATTTTCCTGAAAACTTCCTTACTGATCACATGTTCTGTCTATAGTAGTATTCTAAAAACATCTATCATCCATCCTTTCATCTGGGTGAAAACTATCCAGCATTGTCATATAGGACGACCGATATTAAATAGCAGTTCAACCTTTTGTTTTCAATGGTGATTAAACTTTTATTTGCAAACGAAGCAATATACATACAAGAAAAAAAGGGGCAAAAATTTTCCACTTGAGTGAGTAAATAAAACGCGATTGGTTTTTTTTTTAGTCGTGATGAGCAGCAATGAACAATAGATTTTTTAAAAAAGGCAAAAAAAGAAATTATCAAAATCAATCAATATTTTAATTTCAGATTTAAAAGCCATCAAATGCCAAATGAAACGTGCAAAAATTGGTATTGGGGAAAATAACTCAGGCAGAAAATGAGAAATTTATTACAAAAAAAAAAAAAATTGATGTTTTCTCTTAATAGATTTCATAATCAGTTTTGTTATTGTCGTTCGCAAGGTTTTTAGCAGATCCATTCTTCAACAAAGAAAAAAAAAATGGTGCAAATTAAAAAAAAATAAATAAATAAAATAAAAATTGTACTCCTGTCCCATACCTGGAGAGCTCAATTTCATAAACACCACCCAGGATAATAAGGTTACCAAATCTGTTATTGATTGATTCTAGACTATTTGTCACAGCCTCTATTTTTATCTTGTTTTTTCCTTATACATATTGTGATTGCCAGCCATTTATGCTTGATGCCAAGTCACTTTGTATTTAGAGAATTTACATGATTTGCAAATAAATAAAGAAACTTTCAAGTAACATTTAATATAGCTGGAGTTATCACCCTTGAAGAGTCAGCTCATCCAGGGTCAGCATAAGAGCCAAATGCATATTATGATGTTGCAAATTGGAATAGAGATTGTTTTATTTACAAACTTAGAACACTTTAATGTTTTCAGTCTAAAAAGCCATCAAACATCAACTGAAGTGTGCAAAAATAAATCTGGCAGAAAATGAGAAAGTTATCACCAGAAAATGAAAACTTTTTCTTTTTTTTTTTACTCGATTTAACAAATGATTTTGTTGCTTTGATTCACAAGGTTTCGAGCCAACTCATTCTTCAACCATTGAGGCTTACAACTGGCCCAATCTTCAACCATTAAGGTTTCCAACTGACCCATTCTATATAAAATTGTGGCAATTATATACATAAACAAAAAGAGTAACTTTTAATATGCTGAACAAAGTAGGTGTCGAGGAACTCTCAGATATAATTTTGAATCTCTTACGTCCTTAGGTTATCTATCAGTATTTACATATATATATATATATATATATATATATATATATAAAATGAAATGAAGAGGTTATAATGGTTCCAATGAGAGAAAAGTGTGTATATTAAAAAGAAGAGAGGTACTGCAAACTTTTTTGGTTGTAATGTGGGTTTTTAAAAACCCACATTACAACCAAAAAAGTTTGCGATACCTCTCTTCTTTTCAATATATATATATATATATATATATATATATATATATATATATATATATATATATATATATATATATGTATGTATGTATGTATGTATGTATATGTGTGTATATATATATATATATATATATATATATATATATATATTCAGTTAAGATATTAATGGAAATTTATTTTTCCTACTTTTTTTTTTTTTATTTACCTGAAAGAAAGGAATCTTTTCTCTTTTTTTTCCATGGTATACACCAAATAACAGCTAAAGAATGGGCAGATCAAGACATTCTGTTAATAACAAGAAGAAATGTAAAGAACCATCTTGAGGAAAAAAATAATAATAATGCCACAATGTTTACTGCCACATGATAAAATATGTTTTGTAGCAAGGTACATATTGCCACTTATACGTATATATGTCCATTACAGTTTTTATTCAAGATAATAGAAATAGCTATGGCAACCTGCAAGACTTTTCTACCCTGTGGCATTGAGTAGAGAATTTATTTTGCACATCTGTATGTTGCACTATTCAAGATGATAGTAAATGTATTTCAAATAAAAAATATTCATGCCAGATAAATTGAGATTTTGTTGCATTCTGTGTTGCCACTGGCTTCAGCCCTTCAGACAGTAAAGCCACTTCATAGAGTGTATCAATGAAAGTTTTTTTTTTCTGATTCATTCTATTATACAAGGAAGACAGACACAGTAGCATGAATTCTAAGAGGTAGTGGGAGGAAGAACCTCAGAGGAGAACCTGTCAACTCATTAGCTTAGTATTCTGCCATGTGTGGCCTAGCCTAGCCTCTCTGGAAAATGTGGGTGCAGAAAGCATGTTGACTCTTCAAAATTCTTGTGTTTCTTTGTCATCTTTGTGTGGATTTGGTCTTATATCCAAAACTTAGACAAAGGCAATCTATCACTGTCAGAATTCCATGCTTACAAAATATTCTGACCAATCACTCACCATTCTGGCCCAGGCTCCACATTCTGTAACAAATCATTTTCATTAACAAAACTGCTCATTTGCCACTACGCCTGATTAGAATGTTTCCCTTCACATTACTGTTGCATCCTTAAAGAAGTTTACAAACAGACAAATGTGGTACTTGAGTGAAAGGAACCACAATACGGGCATAGATGAAAGAAAGAGAGATTTATTGTAAAAGAGAATACACTACTGAAAGATAGGGAATCTGTTAGCAAGTTAGTAATTTCCAAAGCAAAGATATCTCCTCACATGGTCAGATATGGCACAAGGCCGAATTTAATGTGGGGTATCCGAGCCCATAGACTCGGACAAAAATTTCGCCATATAAAACAGGGTCGGGTTTGCTGTTTCCCAAGACGAGACTCTGCCCTTCGACATAGCCTCATCTGGGGATCCTCTCCGCCGCCCACAGGCAGAGAATTTGATCAGCACAGCTGGAGACAAATCTCCAACTCTAGACTAATTCCCAAAGCAAGCCCCCAGGTATATCATATGCTTACTATATATATCTAGTGATGTAGTCAGGCAATAGGGAGTGTGGGACATTCCATTACAATAATTACATTGAGGACTATGAAGTAATCACAGACCTATTAAGCCATTTTGACATTCCGAGAGAAAGGATTTTCAGTGATACATTTTTAAAGGCATTTTCATTCACTTTAATTATACTACTTTTAGATAAACCATTTGAATATGACAACAAAAGAATGGATCAGTAAAAAAATAAATCTGATAAATCTTTCATCTTCTAGGCTATCATCTCGTGAAACAAAAAAGAAAAACAAAACATACTTATCCCTAGATATGGAAACCAAGAGGAGATTTACCCATATAGATTAAAGAAAAGGATCAGTTCAAAATTCCCTAAAGATTAACCAAGATTGAGAGATGCCGGAAGAAGGTTAAAGGTCATAACAACCAAAATATTTAGATAACAACAAAGACATCAGTAATTAATTTCAAATCCAAATAAGGATCTATGATGTTATCCATCCTAACCTGGCATCTTGACTTTTGTATCCTTAAAGAACAGACAGACAGACAAAGGTTGTACTCGAGTGAAAGGAACAGCAACACGGGTATATATGAAAGAAAGAGAGGTTTACAGTAAAAGAGAATACACTACTGAAAGACAGGAAATCAGGTGGCAGGCTAGTAATTCCCAAAGCAAGCCCCCAGGTATATCCTGTGCTTACTATATACAGATTTGTGTGCACTTTAAAAAATTTATAACTATTTGTACTTGCGATAGAAATAATCTGTAAAAAAAGTTATAAAGTTTAATGTACCTAGTTTTAAGTATAGCTAAAATAACTAATGTGATTTCAGGCATTACTGTAAATCAGTTGGCAAATGTTTTCCATGATCTGCAAAATCGTATTACCCTTTGTATTGTTAATGATGGAGGACATGTGGAAACTTAAATAAAATTACAATAAAACCTTAAAAAATATAGATTTACTTCTTTCTAATCCTTTTTACAAATTATTTCTATCGCAAATACAAATAAAGTTATAAATTTTTAAAATGCACACGAACATTATGGACACCCTATATATCTGCTGATATAATCAGTCCACGTAGGTGATAGGGAGTGTGGGGCATTCCATTACAACACCTCCACCTGAGCAAATTTTCCCATGAGATTTTGCTCAATGCCTCTTCTTTTTGGGGTCAGGATATAATTGTTTGACTTTTTCCTCTTTCTAGTACTTTTCTGTCTCACCAGCACAAAAATGTCTTCAGACTCTTTCCCCACCATCTTTTCTATAAATATTTTTGTGGCAATTGTTTCAGTGAGTTCTCTTTGGTACTTTGACCACATAAATTTAAGCATGCTACTAGATTGGTTATTAGGTCTCATCATTTTACAGTTGAAATTCCATGTAAAATCTTCAAAACTTTAAATGCAATGTCAGTCACCATCTTCTGTCTTCCTGAAGACACTGTCTTTTCTTTGTCTTTTCTCCTCCCTGAAGACTTCTCATTGACTTTCATGGTTAGTAACCCCTTGCCTCTTAGTGGCATTATCAGCGTGCTTGAGGGGAAAGGATGAGGAAAAAAAAAAAAAATAAATCCTTGTTCAGTTCTAATATTTGTGATTAATTCTATTCTTTACATATCAGAGAAAATGTAAAAAAAAGCAGATTTATTCATGAAAGTGCATATTTACTTATCACAATGTTATCTTTAAATATAACCATGACCTTCTCATATGTAAAAGGCTTACATGACGCATTTGGTAGAGGAGGTCCCTATTAAACAAGGAAAAAATAATAATAAATATTGCTTTATTATTCACTATATCATATCCAAGTATTTTACAAAAAATTAGGACTGATTACATATTTCAAGCTCATTTTAAGTTTATAGATAGATAGTTTTTTTTGTTTAACCAGCATATCAACCTTCGTTGGGCCATTTAATGCTGAAAAGGGTTTTTTTTTTCCAAAAAAAGTATAGTTGGTAATATTGTTTTTTCAAAAAAGTATAGCTGGTAATATTGTTTTTTCAAAAAAGTATAGCTGGTAATATTGTTTTTCAAAAAAGTATAGCTGGTAATATTGTTTTTCAAAAAAGTATAGCTGGTAATATTGTTTTTCAAAAAAGTATAGCTGGTTAGGTTTATAGTCTGTAACCATGCAAAAAGATAAGGTAACATAAACCATAGATTTGTTTGTGGAATATTATTATTGTTACATAATTATAGTGAAATCATTAAGGTTTTTTGTCAAAAGCATTTTATTTTTGGTCGTACATTAATTTAAAATATTCCTTTTTACAGGCTTTATTTTTGAAATGGAATAATATCATTCTAAATTTCAGAGTTTTGCTATTGCCCACCAAATTGACTGGAAGAAAGCGATATAAAAATAACAATGGAAAAGAGAGGTAACAAATTGTAAATGAAATAGCTCCAGTTTGTTCAACTTAAGAAACTTAGCATTGCAGCCAAAGTTTTCTAAAATGTTGCCAATAACAAAGGAGAAAATGAAATATCTAAGAGATTCGACTGAATTGATGGCAATAAATTCAGTGAATTATTATAGAAATTTTATTAAAAATTAGAAATAAACTAATGCAACAAACAAAATAGCAATTTTGATGAACATGATGAAATAATGAACTACACCACCTAAATATCTAACAAATTGAATATAGCATCAAAATACATATCATTTTTATTTATTTGTTCTGTAACTAAATATTAGGTTGGTGCAAAAATAATATCGTTTTTGACGTTCAACTTCATGTGAGAAAACAACATTATTTTTGCACCAACCTAATACATAATTATCAACAATGTTTCTGTAAAATTTGATATTTCCTGTAATAAATATTATTATTGTTATTATTTTACTTAAGTGTAGGATAGTCCTATATTTACAATTCCTTACAGCTAACCATGAAAAGAAATCTTGATCCAAACTGCCTAAAACCTTTAAGTGTGTATTGTCGCAAAATTATCAAATATTGACTACACCCACTCCTCTACCAAACGTCATATATTTTAGAATTTCACTGGAAACACCTTTCAGTTGTCCTTAAGTGATCTCATTTATTAACCAAACTACAAAGACTGGTCAGAGAACCAAGATCTATTGAGTGAACAAAGGTTTTATAAGATTTTCTCAGGAAAAACATTCTGAACATATTTATATCTTATAAAAAAAAAAGTGAGGTTATTTTGAAACCAAACTGTCCCCAAATGTTACAGAGACCGTATATTAATTGATCGATTCATTTTCTACGGCTTATGAAGCCTTTGAAGGTTATTTAAAACCAGAAAATATTTTCAGATTGTAGGAGTTTTTCTTTTCTTTTGACATATTAATGATTTCGTGATACAAGTCTTACTAGTTAACTCATAGCAGGAGGGAGAAGACGTGGATAAATACCTTTTGCAAAGGCATTTCGAGCATAAGTGAATATAACGAACCCAACTTGAATTAGATCTCAGCTCTCCGATTAATAATTCCGAGGCCTTGTTCATTACACCACGCATGCATCCAAACTTACAGCACCTCGTATTTCCAAGTGGTCACCCATCTATGTACTGACCAGGCTCAATGTTGCTTAACTTCGGTGATTGTACAGGAACCAATGTTTCAACATGATATGGCCATAATCCAAACTGTATAAAGAAATCAATTGATTGTATGTAAAATTACATTATCTAGAAAGTAGTGGCATTTTTTTTTTTTTTACAGAGATTTTAATGTTCAGGTGACTGACTGATTTTTTTTATGGCTTATCAACCCTTTGTTAGTTATTTAAAGCCAAAACATCTTTTGGATTGTAGAAGGTTGCTTATAGTATCAAGTCATCCCCCCCCCACCATCTACTAATCATGCTAAAGATTGCTTAAATTTGGTGAGCAAACGAGAACCAGTGTTTTCAGCATGATTTGACCATAGGCTTATTGTTCAGACGAGCTCTATTTTTTTTTTTAAAACACTTTCATTTCCTCACTATTCTATTTGTAAGTAGTAAGTTCCATGACAACAGCTTTTTTTTCAAGAACTGCGACTTTGTGGAACGAACTCCCATTTGGAGACTTTCATGAATGAACATTACAAGCTTAACCTCTTCAAATCAAGGGTCAGTAGTTATCTATCCTCCTTATCTTCATAATCCCCACTTCCACCTTGTCATTCATTCATATCAGTCGCCTCAATCGTCATAACTATGTTAACAGTATCCTCTACCTTAAGTGGCTCTCAAACCAGGTATTGTGTGAATTTTAGAATTTAAAAAAAAAAAGAAAAAAAAAAAAGACTTTTTTATGCCCAAAACAAACAGTACATATGATAAAGTGGATGTTATACCATTTTCTCAAGTTCTTCATTTACAAAATGCTAATTTTTTTATTCTTCATTCTACAGGTTGTTGTTAACTGATGGGTTTGTGATATTTTTCTTTGAGTTCAAATGGACGCAATGCCAGTTAAAAAAAAAAATTGGGACATTTATTGGTTCCAAACTGAAAAAATCCTCCCTCAAATTCATAGACAAATCCTACAGATGCATGCTGGGATTTCTTCTTAGCCCATAAAAATGGATAATTCTTGGTCTGACTGTATCCCTTTTGCATATGAACACTGTTTCTTTTTTGCTGCCTTATAATTGCTTTATTTTCCTATTGTCTTATAGCTGCCTTGTCTTCCATTCTTCATTTCTTTTATTATCTTGCTCTGTTCTTTTAATTATCCTTATTGCTGTTATTGGGAATTTCATCAACAGCACTTAAAAATGCCTGCTTATTCAACAGAATTAGTTCAACACTTTGTTAACAATCGATTCTTATCCAAATGGTTCCGCATTGGTTTAACAGGTTTCAGTTAAGGATGAGATCACGGAATCAATCAATGCATGAAGCATTTCAAGAATTCATTGACTCAGAGATTTCATTTAGATTCTTTTTCTTTTTGTTTCCATCATCTTTGTTATTAAATATTCCCCACTGTAATAATAGAAGATCTGCCAAGAATGGTGAAATGTTGTAAGAACCTGGACGTAAATTTACTGTGGATGAACAAACAATTAAAGCATTAAGCATTTTTTCTTAGTTGTTTTCGATTTTAATTAGAGTAGCATTTTTTTTTATCCCAAAATTATGGCCAGTCTCATCATGGTGAACAGCTAATGAATTTTGTGTGTCTCGTTTCTTAAAATTTGTGTTCGCATAATCTTTTATGTAAACTTCTTGAGGTTTCTCCAATATATTCTTTCCAGCAATCCTTGCAGGTGATACAGTAAATTCCTCGTTCCAGTTATGGCTTGTTTTGTATACAAAACATAACCCAGAACACATTTTTAAAAAAAATTTTTTCAAAATTTAAAATTCCCAGCATCTCGTTCATGCACGTGTAGTAGTTAAAATGTAGTTAGTAGGTAAAATTTATATATATATATATATATATATAAATATAAATAAAAAATGGGATTTACAGGTTCTTTCTTAATGACTGATTGCTTGCAGGTTATTTAGAAAATATTTTTAGATTGTAAGAATTTTTTTTTAAGATAATAATGGCTTAGTAATACAAGTCTTACTAATTAACCCATAGCTGGGGGGAGAATAGGTGGAGTCATACCTTTCCAAAGGTATTTTGCATGTAAGTAACAAACACAATGGGAATTTAAACCCAGCTCTCCAATTAACAATTCCCAAACATTATCCATTGCAAATCCACATTTACAGCTAATGTTTACTCAGATGCTATAAATGACCAGTTCTTGTGTACAAATACACAACCATACATACAGAAAACATATTAGAATGTAGGTTCTATTATTTATTATTTTATTCTATGTTTTTGTTGTGCATTGTGTTTAAGCCATCTGGGTTAAAAAAAATGTATTTTGATGTTAAATCCATTTTATCTTCCAGCTTCTTGCTTTCCTATGATCTTCAAAAATTTAAATGCAATGGTAAACATTATTTGCTGATTCCTTCAGACCTGATCTCCTTAAGGATTTTTCTCAGATTCTTTCACTCTCAGTAACCCCTTGGATCTTAGTAGTTTTATCACTTTGCATGGGGTGAAAACTCTCCTAGAATTAAAAACTTATTTAAAGCTGACCATCTGATCTCCAAAGCCCCATTGTAAACTTACCACAGCATTTTCTTACTACATATTTTTTAAACATTGAAAATATCAAATATTTATGGATATATTGTAGAATATTTAAATTAAATTTATTTAATCTTCTGTCATCTTCAATCATCATCTTCTGTCTCTTTGAATCCTTGTACTTTTTACTGTCCTTTCTCCTTGGTAATGTTTCTCAGTTTTTTCACTCTCAGTAAGTTTTATCACCTTGCTTGGAGTAAAAAAAAAAAAAATCTACTTGTAAGGTTATTTTTATTTATAAAAAAACTTTGCAAGATGTGATATACAAATCTACATATCAGTCTAAGGGTGTTTTTTTTTTTACTGAATGATCGAGTTTTTTTATGGCTCATCAACCCTTTGTTATTATTTAAAGTTGAAAAAGATCTTAGATTGTAAGAATTTTTTTTTTTTTTTTTTGCTAGTGAATATTAATTTTTATAAGAATAACAATTTGTCCAGATACATGTCCTACTATTTAACCCATAGCTGGGGGAAGAGATAGATTCATACCTTACCCAAGGGCATTTGCATATAAGTAAATGCAACAATCGTGACTGGAACTGAAACTCTGATTTGATTTCTCAACCTAAGCTGCTATCCAGTCTAATAGTGGGTAAATGGATTTAAAAAAATGTAAAAAATTGAATCAATGAAACAATTAAAAGTTGCTTATCGACTTATAAAATCCTTACTTACATTATTTACATTCAGACTAACATCCTCTTCTTTGTTGTTACTATCAAATTTCAGCTGTTGTGCATTACGGCCTTTTTCAGATGTCTGTCAATCCAGGTTTATTTTGGTTTGGTTGATTTTGCTTAGCGGCATATCAACATCTCTATAGGTTATTTAATGCCAAAATCTAAATATCTTGAATGCAATTGTATACCTTCAACTATAGATAAAAATGTAATGTTGGTAAATTTTACCATAAATAGGCATTGTTGGTAATTTTTTTTTAATACATAAAAATGTATTGTTGGTAATTTTTTTTTAATACATAAAAATGTATTGCTGGCATTTTTACTATAAAAATGTATTTTTATACTTTCAAAGTGTTGTTTTTGGATTCACCATTTGTCCATAGCTGTGACCTTAACAAGTACTACTACTTCGGGTCAGGGTACCCCTGGGAACAGCAACAATTAAGAGGTAGTTCCAGGGTCTTCAAAACCTCCAATCTTCCAATTAGAAGCCTTGCTTCTGGATGTAATCAATCCAGGTTTCCTTCAGGGAATTTTAAATTTAACCCTTTATATAATCAATGGAGCAGATTGTTCTCATTCCACTGTCTATGTATAGGGATATCTCATCTTGTTCTTTTTTAGTACTACTCAGTTTTATTTCTTATTCAAATTATTTTTCCACATTCAATTTTTCAAAATAAATTCTTTTCTTTTTTATTATGTTTTTTTTTTTTTATTTAAGCTGTAAAATACAGAAACAATACACAAAACAATATATAACAAGAAAATTAAAAGATGCATCTGTAATATTTTAAATGTGGTGTTTGAAAACCCGAGAGTACTAATAAAGGGTTAATTTATTTTTGCTTATACAAAGGGCTTAAAACTCTACTTGGATTCAGGTGTGTATATAGAGTCTGTGACATAAATATATAAAATTCAGCAATTTTAATTAAAAATATTGATTTGGTTTGTTTTACGGCTTATCAACCTCAATGGTTTATTTAATGCTGACAAGACTTTTTTTGCTGGTAATTTTTTTTCCCCCAAAAATGTATTGCTGGTAATCCCCCTCCCCCAATGTATTGCTAGTAATAATTCCCCTCCCCCAAAAAAGTGTATTGTTGGTAATATATTTTTTTCCCAAAAGTGTATAGCTGATAATTTTTTTTTTCCCAAAAGTGTATAGCTGATAATATTTTTTTTTTCCCCAAAAAATGTATAGCTGATAATATTTTTTGTTTTTCCAAAAATTGTATTATTAGTATTAAAACCTATTTTTACACTTTCATAGTGATTTGGCCCAAGTTTAGGGATTAACTATTTGCCCATAGCTGGGACCTTAACAGGTGCTACCACCACAGGTGGCTCCACACTCCACAAAACCACCTGACCAGAGGCCTTGCTGCTGGATGTAGTTTATATTGGGGAGAAAAAAAATTGTATTTTTATTAAAAATGAAAAATAGTGATTTTAAAAATAAATAATTTTTAGTGTTTGTAAAAAGGAACTGTCAAGTTTGTTTTGTTTTTTTTTATAACAAGAAATAGACTCATTGAAGCAGTAAAAGGTTTTGAAATCAACAGCAGTGTTAGGAAAGAAATTTAAAATAAGAATTGACATATCAAAAAAGAAAAAAAAAATTTAAATCAGGGAATTTCTAGTGTAACTCTTTATTTACTGGAACAAATTGTTCTAATTCTGATGACCGTGTCTAGGGATTTAATGTCTAGTTCTTATTTAGTACAGCTCAGTTATTGCTTAGTATGTTTTCAACGAGTCAGTCTATACCATTCGCACCAGGGATTGAACACACAATTACTATACTGCCACATTCATGAACTTACCGGGCTATTATATATATATATATATATATATTTCTTGTCCAAAGTAACTAATAGCAACGGCGAGAATAGAAACATAAACAATAATATTAATATTTTTTATAAAAATCAGATTAACGATAACTACAAACAGGATGAATGCCGAATGAATAACATTATAAAAAAATACATAGCACCAGTTGATAAAATTAGATTAATTATTTATTATAAAAAATTTAAAACTTGTAACCTTATAGTTAAAAATAATAATTCACCTCCTACAACAAAATTAAATAGAGCAAATATTATTTACGAATTCAAATGTCCATTAAGGAATTGTATTCCTCAAGAATCAACTTTCGTAAATAATTATATAGGCCACACTACAAATCGTTTAACACGCAGATTAACCCTACACCTTTCTGACAATAACTCAATTAGATCTCATTTAAATATTCATGGAGACCTACCGGACACTATTCGGAATATACTTGTTGACAACACTAATATAATAGCATCATCCACTTGCAAAAAAAGGCTAAAAATAATGGAAGCCTTACTTATAAAATTAAACAAACCAACCCTTAATAATATTAACTTTGAACATGGACATAATATCTTGACTGTGTTTTGAAACAAAAAAAAATGAATCACTTTATAAAACACACACAAACTATTTCTAATTCTAACAGTTGAAATACAATCCTTGATAATGGCTAAAAGTATAGCCGAAAGCGCTCGGAAAAGAACATTCGGACAATTTTTATATAATTTATCCTCTGAAAAGAAAAACTTTATTAGATCGCACGAGAAATTATATAAAAAACTAAATAAAAGCACCTTGTCAGTCGTTTTTAATGAAATGTGCTTGAAAGAAGGATTGCTGCCTAAATACACAAATATATATATATATATATATATATATATATATATAAAGAGAGAGAGAGAGATTGAGTCACTGTCAGTCAGTGTGTGTTTATCTAAAATCTAAAAATAAACACGCTAAAATTCACCTTCATTCCTGCCGTGCGCTGATGGCTTAGTGGGAGAAGTTCCGACTGACGCAAATTCAGTCAAGTTTCGATCCTAGCTAGAGGCAACCGGACCTCTAGCCACACTGATGAGCTGTGAAACAGCGAAACAGTCTGTCTGTGGATGACAAAAATATTAGCTCCTGAAAAATTAATTTCGGTTGAGCCCTCTGGTTTGAGGTGTGAATTTGTAAACAGTGACTATTTAAGCTAATACTGCAAGACTCTTCAACAGAATTGAGTCACTCTCGGTCACTGTGTGTTTATCTGAATCTAAAAATAAACACGCTAAAATTCACCCTCATCCCATACCGTACGCTGACGGCTTAGTGGGAGAAGTTCGGACTGACGCAAATTCAGTCGGGTTTCGATCCTAGCTAGAGGCAACCGGACGTCTAGCCACACTGATGAGCTGTGAAACAGCGAAACAGTCTGTCTGTGAATGACAAAAAAAAAAAAAAAATATATATATATATATATTTTTATATATATATATATATATATATAAAAGACTCAATATCTCTAGACATGAACAGTGAAAGGAGAACAATCTACACGATAGATTAAATAGTGTTAAGCTTTAAATTCCTTTAAGGTTACATAAATTGACAGACACGTTAGCCTAAGGCATGCTGATGGAAAGCAAAAAAAGATTCTCTAAAACAATTGAAAATTAAAATAAAAGATAAATTTTTAGATACTGAATGCAAAAATAAACAATGATGACACACTGATTTATGTTGAGTCATTGTTAAAACATGATAAATTAACTTGAATCAAAATGATGGGATGTTATATAACTTTTAATACCAGACGAACTGGTTTTTAAAAAGTTTTTTTTTTATATACAAATTCTTTCTTTAAATTTCTCGCCTACCACTGCTGTTGATTTCAAAGGTTTTACTGCTTCAATGATTCGCTTACTTTCCTGTTATAAAAGAATTTCTCATGGAAAAATTAAATCTTACTCATATGATAAATATAATAACCTATTTTAACTTGAAATTATTGAATTTTATTTATTTGTATACGACAGATCGAAGATAAGAGGGACAAAGGAAAGAAACGCATTATCTACTTAGTGAGCTTGCGCAGATGGATATTATAACAAGGGTTAGGACAAATAACAAAAAGACAAAATTTATTAAGAGCTACGAAGCAAATTGTGGAGAGCCATGATGGCCTATGTCCTGAAGGGACATGACACACAAAAAGTCCCAGACTCTGTATACCCCTAAAGTCAAGTAGAATTTTAAGTCAAGCACTTCAATGTGGTGTAATGGTTAGCAAACTTGTCTTGCTAGATTAATTACAACTGAGTAATGAGTTCGATCCTCACTGGGTGCTCCACACTTTCGGCCTTGTGCCACATCTAAGCTACACTTAGAAAATCATCAAGTATAATTTTAAGCCATTTTTAGAAACAAAAATAAACTAAGTAATTAACTCTCTATTAGTAATGCAAGGCATTGTCACAGCATTAGTACCGTTGAGTTTTCAAACACTTCCTATTTAAAATACTAGCAGGCATGCTCTTGCTTAGCAAAGTAAGATATATTCACTACTGGAAATCTTTGAAAAAAAAATTTTAAATGAATATTTCATTCATAAATTGGTTTGTTATAGTTAAGGAAAGTTTTACAAATAGATGCCAACTTGTTGAAGCCCAAGTAAAGTGCAAATTTCAAACACTTTTCTGCACAGTATAAGACAATATTCCTAAACAGAACTATTTTTGAGATGAAAATCAAAACAATCCTCAAATAAAAGAACAGTAATTAAGGACAGTTAATTAATGAAAAACTTTTTACAATCAATATGTGAATTAGTTAAACCTGAAGGGTGATAGTGCTTCAAAGTATAAATAATACAGATATTGAGCATTTAGTGTCTAAATTATTATAAAGTTGTTTGTAACACATTTATTTATCATCTTTCAGTTGCATTTCTCTCAGGGATGATGCCATCAAAGGACAGAGTCGCAACTGAGGAAAATTATACTGAGAGAGGTGCCAGCTCTGGGGAACAGCTGGCCGAGGCTGCACCCTCTCATTGCACTAGAGAGTGGGATGGTGCTCGCACTGAGGTCAGCAGAACTGGTGGTTGCAGTGGTTTGTGGAATTTTTGTTCCTAGCCTGCGTCTATGCACTTGGGTTTTCCACATTAAACTGACCTTGTGTCACAACACTACTTCATGGGGTGTTTAAGTAAATTACTATAAAGTAGAGCTTAAATGCCGCCCAATTGGGCAGCTTTTAAGCTAGCTGTAATTTTGGATACAAAAGGAAAATAAGAGTTACTCCCCTTGAACAAGGAAAGCCACGATAATGGCTATTGTAATATATTAATATATATTTTTAACCTAACATAATCAGGCAACCCTGAATATGAGCTTAACGAAAATCGTTTCCCGCACCTAACTTTTTTTAGGGCTTTTGAGTGAGCTCTGAATCACTGAAATTGGACCAGTGGGAGCAGAGGAGTTGCTTGGACACACACATGCACAAACATGCTGTACTTTATATAAAACATTACAGATAAATCATTTAATTTTTTTGTTACATATTTTTTTAAATATTGTTTGTTTTTATAGGTAAAATGAAAATAAAAAAACAAAAGATTTTACTTTGAAAAATTAAATTAAAAAGGCCAATATTAAAAAATTAATCTGCACGTTTCAAAAGTTCAAAAATGTGTTCTGTTTTCAATAAGCAAATGAAACTACTTGTAATTTGTACAAACATTATATCTAAAAGCATAAAACTCCTTGCAGGTACTTGATAAAAGGTATTCAAAGAGCTACTTATCTAATCACAAAAATTTGATTTGCTACTTGCTAAATATTGCAGAAAAACTTTTTGTTGGCTATTCAAATACCCCACAGTACTCATGAAGGGTTTAAAAAAAAAAAAAAGAAAAAAAAAAAGAAGACAATTAAAAATTATACAAAAAATTTAAAATTATACAAGGATTGTCAGACAGGTGTATTTGAAAACCCATATTTGGAATTTTTCTACTTGAGAACTAAAACAAGTCATTAACTTGGGCTACAATTGAGAATTCAATTCAAAATTTCATAACAATGGCCTTGAAAATCTAACGTCATTCATTACCTATAAGCTCACTTACAGAATCCTGTATTCTGGTATGAGGTTCAGATGAACCTCACTCTTTATTTCCATCAGTTCAGGCATTTATAACTAGAACTCCCCATGTTGCATTCATGAAGTCAAATCACCCATATTTTCTCTATATTCCAATTCTAAGAAGAAAGTTTTACTCCAACATCTTCCCCAACCCCTGCAAGAATTGTTAGCTTGTGGAACAGACTTCAACATGGATGCTTACCTGAATACTACAATCTTAACCCCTTCAAGTCAAGGGTCAATCATTATCCTCACTTCCTTCTACCTCCTCCTGCATTCATATCACTCACCTCATTCAGTAACCCTCTGCACTGAGTGGCTCTTCAGCCTTGTATTGAGTGATCTTTAGTTAAAAAAAAAAAAATTAATGAGTAAGATTAAAATAAATTAAATTCGGATAAATACTCAATCTCACAACAATAATCCTACAATATTTGATATTATGCAAGATCCTTCTCCCCTCTCCAGATAAGTACATCTGGGGACTTATATGCGAAGTTGCAGCATCTGGAAGGTGAATGTCGACTCAGATGCTGTAGATTGCCATTGAGTGTATCTTGGCTTACTCTACAATACCGCAATATATCAGTTTTGATGAACAAGAGTTCAACAAGTCAGTTGAGAATTGCACCTGGATTGTTACCACCCAAGAGTGCTCAGTCTGCCTTGTTATTTAACCCATAACTGGAGGAAGATGGATTCATGCCTTTTGACAAAAGGATTATTATATATATATGTGCGTGTGTAAGTCTACCATTCATACATGCTTTGAATATTGCTGCCACATATGGTTTGGTGCTCCTGCTATATATTTAGAAGTCCTTGATAAAATCACAAAAAGAATCTGCAATGTTAGTGGTCCTGACCTGGCATCTCAGCTTCAGTGCCTTCCCCACTGCTGTAACACAGCTTCCCTGTGCCTTTTCTACAAATATTTTTATGGTAACTGTTCGTATGAACTTTCCTCTATGGCACCTAAACTTTATGAATTTAATCGCAGTACTAGACTGGCAACAATGTTGCATCATTTCACAGTTGGATTGGCTAGAAGTAATCCTAAGTTACATTTCTCACTTGTGGACTGCTTTTTGGCTTCTTGCTTTCCAATCAATTTTGATCTTCAAGAATTTAAATGCAATGTCAATCCTTATCTATTGTCTTCTCAATTCCTCTTGTTTTACTGCTCCTGCTCCTTAATATTTTTCTTTCACACTTGTCTTTATTGCCTTGCTTGGGGTGAGATTATATATATATATATATATATATATATATATATATATATATATATATATATATATATATATATCTATCTCAAGGCATAAAAAACAATTTTTTTTATTAAAGGCCATGATAGATTTAAAATAAAAACACCAGTCAACCGGTTTCGTCCCCTCTCATCAGAACTGTTAACGGGGAATAGAAATTAGGAAGAAAATGTCTGTCATGGATGACATGAATAAATGGGCAGGGAAGAAAGAGAAAAAAAAGAAAAAAATTTGTGTGTGTATATATATATATATATATATATATATATATATATATATATATATATATATATATATATAATAAAAGTAATACCACCAAAAGATGCTAGAGACACAGCACAGCAAGCCCAAGCAAACAGTCCCTTTGTTTGCAAAGAGACAGTCGCCTGGACCTGATGTACAGAGTCTCCAACACCTTGAGATGGAATACTCAGTGTGCCCTGGCCAAAACAGAAAACCAGGTCACACTGAAATCCAACGCACAAGTAGGATTATTTATGAAATGATCTGCAATCGACGACCCATATGTATTCCGAATGGAATCGTCCAACGAAAAATTTTTATTCAATATTTTCAATATTGGTTATATATATATATATATATATATATATATATATATATATATATATATAACCAATTAGATATAATGTTCACTTTCTGTCCATGAGACCTGAGGGGGGCAAATCTCAGCATGATCAAGTTATCAGGGAGGTTTACTTGATTAATTCGGATTGGTGAGGCAATTTTGGAAAGTGCCTGAAAACCATATCATGGGTTAACCAAAACTTTGTAAGGGAGAATTGGGTAGATGGGACCGTTTGGAAGCCATCACTTGTTGTCCAAGCATCAAGTCATGTGTCATCATGACCAATGGTTTATTCAAAAAATTAAGCATGCTAGATAATGCACTCCCAGAAACTGTATCTCGGTTGAGTAACCAGCTAAAAGTTTCATTAAAATCTGACAATTGTTTCAATTTTGCAATAATTTGCAAATATACGTATCTTTCACCATAAAAAGACGCTCAAATTTCCCCATACTGATTTATGGTCCCCTGTTAACACGAAAAAATACAAAATTCTTAACCAAAATTTCAAAAGGTTCTAAAAAGGATTAAAGAACTTTGTTTAATATTCAAAAAATCCTTTGATCTTTCGTTTTAATAACAAAGATTTTGACAGTAAAATTTTGTTTTTTATTAAGTTTGAAGCGTTTTTTTCATTGTAATTGTATATGCTCATTTTTTAGTGAATCTTTATATATATATATATATATATATATATATATATATATATATATATATATATCTATATCTACCAAGAATTTCTAAAAAAGAAACATTTAAAAAATAATTTAATTCCTTTCTGAATAAGTCCTGAAAGTTTCATATAAAATCTCCAAATTATCTGATTTTTGCAAGAATTTCCAAATCAATGGAAAATAGTCACGCTTCTAAAAAGAATTTTAAAAAATTCCTTTGATCTTTCCTCTTAATAATAACACAAAGATTTTGACAATAAAACTTTGTTTTTATTAAGTTAGGGACATTTTTTTCATTATGTATGCTAATTTTTTAGCAAATCTTTGAAGGTACATAGTTTTCAGGAACTGATCTTTTTCTTCTAAACTTGAATCTTATGGAGATATTTTTAGTAATTCTAAAATGCTAATTCATGACAGGTATCTATTCGATCACTCGTCCCCTTCTAAAATTTGTAAAGGTATGTCCACTTCTTCAAAATATGACACAAGATCAAAAAGGAACCCACATGCATCCTTGGGTAGAGACAACAATTATCTAGTTTGCATTTTTGGCATGCTACAAGCATCAGGAAATGTCCCGACTATCCCTCTATGTGAAATGTAATTGTACAACATGAGGGAATGTGTACGCAACATGGTACTTTTACAGGAGACAGGAAAAGTTATGAAAAATGAACAAGTTTTATTTTGTCAATGGATGTTAAACCTTCTTTTAATTTTTAACTTTCAAAACTTATTCACAAATGAATACGATTATTTTAGAAACATTTTTTTTTATTATTTATCCGTTACCCTCCACATATTTAATTTTAAAAAAATTGAGAAATTCATTTTGTAGTGCTTAATGTTTATATTAGCTATAAGGACAAGTCCTTGGAGAATTGAAGACATCAAATTTTCGGGGCAAACAGCACCAGGTCTTACAGAAAATCTGCCCTGGATCATAAAATAAAAATGCTGTATGCGATAGGCAACAATAAACTACAGAAGAACTCAAAATTGATCACTGAATTTAAGTATTGCATTAATATTTAAGCCTTACCTTTTAAAAAGTTCAACAATAATTCTTCTGCTGCCACTTAATTTAAAGATAATTTGATGTACATAGGTCCTTACTTTCTGCATAAACAATTATTTTTAATTCATAGGTGACATTTGCAATTAATTTCGATTCATCCCAAATTTATTTTGAAGTTATAAAAATTGTTATCAGACAAAAAAAATTTGTTGAAAAAATATCACATACATAATAAATATATATATATATATATATATATATATATATATATATATATAGATAGATAGATAGATATTATCTCACTGAAAACAATCACAGGAATAGAAATTTGAGAATCCAAAATTTCAGTAATCTGGGTCCAGATCCAGCCTGGAATGTTTTTAATTTGCTCACAGAATCAGCCCAATTCTAAAATGGTATGATATTTTGGTCTATGGTCTATCAGACTAAAGTTGAAAAGTGTGACACACTGACATTCACATTTATTTAGACAAGAAAGATGCTTGTTGAGTAAATGTGTGAAAATCAAAGTAAAACTATAAACCCAAAGTACTTAAAATCTAATTAAATATTGGATTACTTAAAATATTTTCCTAAATTTAAAAAATTACTGGATAATAAAAAATCTATATAAATAAAGTGTTCAAGTTGTATTAGTCAAGTAATTTTTACAGTTATGCACCCTTTACTTTTAGCTATTGATAAATATGTCAACAACTCATAAAAACACCCACCTCCATGTTAAAAATGCTTTACTGCAGTATTTTAAAAGTAATAGTTTTAATTCAAATTAATTAAACATTAAATCAGTTAATCTTCCTCAATGTTTCAAAAAAGTATATTTTATTTTTTAATGATTTTTTTTAATAAAGAGAATTATGTTGCGTTGACAGATTTGTTAATATGGCCGATTTTAACGATTAAAAAAAACATTACAATCAATTTAAATTCGGTTTGAAATACAGAAAAGTATTTTGCTTATTGGAAATATTAAATTTTGGAATTAAAGCTAAAATAAATACTTCAAGTATGATTTTTATTTTTTCACTTAACGCTCGATTTGTTTTTTGGACTTGGAGGTAAACTTTTAAACTTGCAAATAGGCAAGAGAGACACTAATTTGGAGAAAGGTTTAACTTTACCTGGTGAATATAGACAATCAATAATGAAATTATCACGTCAAATTTTAAGGGTTGTTTTACGTCAGCATACATTGCCAATGTTTTTAAGTAGTACTTTTTGCTAGTGTAAAAAAAAAACGAAAATTTGAACAAATAATCTGTTCTCATCATAAATTGACTGCAAGTATTTCTTTTCTAAAGTAATTTTTTTTCTTTAATATCTGGTTTCATTTTATTAGAACAAATTTTTTTTAAGTCCAACGAAAGTTAATCTTAAATTGACATTTATTTGTGTATGTGTATATACAAGCACCCTTTTTTTTCTGTACGTAAACGAAATATTGGCAACTAGAGTTATCGCCCTTTACAAAAAAAAAATGTGGGTGGAGTTAAGAAATACCTAAAATCATTTTTCACTTAATTAAAAAATTAACTTATGTAAAAGCTGGTCTACGTAGAAAGCGAAATTGGTGACAGTCCTAACAACATGAATAAATTTATTGAGATTTCATACAAGTAACTAGAACTGAACAGATTAATTTTTTTTTTTTTAACTCATCATGAGGTTGAAAAATAAGATGAGTTTTTAAACTAAAACACTCACATCACAACTATACGACGAACGTTATTGTCATTTTAAAACTAAACAGTGTAAAAAAACAAAACAAAAATAACATAAGATTTTCGAATGTTTTTTTTTAACTTTCGTAATGTTTTCCAAATCTAAGAGAGAAAAACAAAAGAGGAAAAAAAGAGAAAAACCATGAAAACGAAAAGAAACAGTAAAAAAAACTGACAAAAAGAACGAAAAAAAAACGAAAAAAAAAAAACTATTTCACATAAATAAAAAATTACATAATTGTGAAGAATGGTAAATAATCAATTTCCCTTTCTTTGAGAATGGATGCATCTCAAGCCAAAAGTAAAGCATTCGTTCTTAAAAAAAAAAAAAAAAAAGTTTATAAAAAAAACTAATTTTTTTTATACCAATAATTTTTTTACCACACTACAAAAAAACAAACAAAAGATTAAAAAAAAAACTACATCTAGAAGACACTGATCATAATATCAGTAAAGACTTCGTAAGAAATTGCATATTTTCAAGACGAAACTCACCTGCAAAAAACTTATCTACCTGGAAGCTAATTAAGTATCTAATTAATACATTATTTGAATGTATGTATTTGTAAAGTAAAAAAAGTAAATATTCTGTGCGAGATTAGATAAATAAAAACAAGCCATGATAAGTAAAAAAAAAAAAAAAATAATAATAATAATCGAAGAGTCTTCTTACCTGTGGAATAAGCAAAGAAGAAATATAGGAAGTTACAGGTAAGCTACGACAACAACTTTCACAGGTACTTGGTGTCGACATGTTGAGGAAGAGAAGAAGAAGAAAGAAGAAAAGGGAAGATAAAGAAAGGCAATAGGAAAATAATGTAAACGAGGGAAAACCCGGTGTGAATGAAAAATGAAAATTATTACAAGAAAGGTTGGAAAGGAACCTGTTAGGAATGACAGAACAGAAAAACGAGGAGAAGGAGGAATAAAAAAAAGTTTTTTTTTTGTTTTTTTTTTTACTAGAGAGGAAAAAGAAGGAAAATAAGAAAAAACGTTTTATTAAGAAGCTAAGACTGATTATTATTATTAATAATAGCCAGAGAGCGGAGGAAGTGTAAGAAGGAAAGAGTCAATACTTAGAAATTACCGTATTGAGGGAGAAAGAAACGTCTTTTTAAACAGGAGACGCAATGAAACAGAAAAAAATGAACATTACTTTTTCTTCTAATTCACACAAACGAAATTAGAGATTTTTTTTTTTTTTTTACTTAAAGTAATAAAGTAAAAACTACGTTTAAAATGCTCTGAAAACATTTCTCCTATGGGATTAAAAAAAAAATTAAGGTTAAATTGCTTGACAGATCAAAAGTTGTCAGCTGCGAGAAGTGAACTTACACTAAAAAAAAACTCCCAAAAAACATACTTACGTAGTTTGAATTAGCCAATTTTTTTCAACACTCCCAAAATAAGAAAAAAAAAAAAGTTTGAAAGGTTTGTTCCATTTTCTTTAAATTAAATCGCTCTGTTTATTTATGCTTTACCGCCTTTCAATTAATTAACCATTACTTTTTTTATTACACAAAAAACACTACTCACTAGATAGAGGATTTCTTTTCTTTCTTTTTTTGTCGATATCGATTTTTGTCTGTCGGTGTTCATTGTGAGTATTGATCGACCGTTTTTATGAAAAATTATTAAACAATAGTAACCTATACTAGTCAGGCAATTCTTTCAGGTGTCCTTAAGCAGCTTTTTCTTTTTTTTTTTTTTTTTTTTAAATAATAAGACTTCTTTGTATCGAACTTAGTTACACTAAACAAGTTTTACTGTTTTACACTCGTACATCGCACCAAATAACTCTTTCTCTTAAACGCAAGCAACTGTGTAAAAAGTTGTGAGTTCTAAGTAAAAAAAAAAAGCTTATTAAAAAGAAACATAGCCACAAAAATAGCAAATTTTAATTTTTATAAGTCTAAAAAGTATTTTAAAAAGCCTCGTAAAAGAAAGTTTAAAAAACAAAACAAATTAAAAATGTAGGTAGACACTGTAAAAAAGTAAAACTTTAAAAATATAAAAGTAAAACCACTTTTTGCGAGGAAGAGGAAATGTACACTTTTAAAGAGAAATGTACACTCTTAAAATTTTAAAGTCTACATTTCTTCTTCCTCGCCAAAAAAAAAAAAAGTGTTTTTTTTTTTTTAATTTATAGCAGAAAGTGCTTTCTAGTAAATAGGCTTACCGCACGTCTCGGTTCAGCCGGGTCTGTCCCGGTGTCCGCTACAGATATCATCATATTAATTATAACTCATCTATAAAGTACCACAAACAAATTTTTTTTTAAACCTTTCTAGATAAATTTGTCAACGAGAAAAGACCATTTAGAAAACATATCGGGAAACTGACCAAATTTTGATTTGAAACAAAATTAAATAAACCAGTGATCTTGAAAAAGAAGGCGAAACTTAGAAGAATAATAATTAATAATAATTTGCCCCATTTTTTTTTTGTATGTGTGTGACCGCCCACATAAGGCAGGTAACCCAACTCCGTTAGAAGGTAAAAGTAAAAATAACTACAGGTAACACACACACTCGTTACAATAATGAGGATTTAAACTGAAATAAAAAAGTATGTAAGTTTTTATCCACACGTATAGTATACAATCTACTCAACAGTTTTCCCCTAACTTTTTACACCTTTTTTATACTACAGTACACATACATACCTTCGTTGGAGCTTTACGAGTATTCTACCATTAATCCAAAATACTGATACCACCAAAATGTGATAAGAAATGGGAAAAATGAATAAATAAAAACTTACACTTAAACTGGAAAACTACTAAGTAACACTAAGACGAGGTGGTCAGACGACTCTGCGTAAATAAAATACAGAATCATAGGTCAGTAGGTTGATAGAGGAACGAGGGAAAAAAAAAATGTTAACTCAAACTGAGTTTTGTCACAAAAATCTTTATGTGAGGAAGAAAATTGAGCGTTATTTTAAATCATTTTTTTTTTTTTTAGTTGACTAAGGAAACACAGTTTAATTAGTAATAATAATAATAAAAAGTCTGGTTGTTGCGAAAGAAAAGTCAGAAAAAAGAATTTCTTCTGTAACAATAACATTAAACAACTATTATTAACGAACCTCATCTATCCAGCGCAGAGGTTCTGATCTTTAAACGGATTCCTTTTAAAAATAAGACTTCTTTTCAGTTAAAGTTCAAGCTCTCTTGTTGAATTATTAAAATAAATCTACTTTAAAAATTTGACTGAATAAGTGTTCCATATGTTTTTGTACAGTACACCCAGTGCATTGTTTTTACTTTCTTTATAAAAGTTTTCAGCCCAACCAAGCAATGTTTCAGATTGTGAGAGAGAAGTGGGCCAGGCCGAAAATATTTCAGCACACCGTCGTATTCTATACATTTACTATTTAAAAGAAGAATAACTAACTTCTTTTTCTATTTGTGTCAGAAATGGATGTGACGAATTAATAAGCTTAGCTTAGATGTGGCACAAAGCCGAAAATGTGGGGCACCCAGTGAGGATTGAACTCACTACTCAGTCGTAACTGATCTAGTGAGACAAACTTGCTAACCATTTATTTACACAACGTTGAAGTGGCCAAAAGT
>OZ038485.1:110972605-110992605 GCA_964036315.1 Acanthosepion esculentum | reverse complement strand
TTGTTATCTACGCATGTGCGTATATATGTATCTGTGGTTGTTTATATGTGTGTATATACATATGTACATATGTTTGTGCATGTGCGTTGTTTGTTGGTATGTATATGTGTATATGCATATATGTATATGGGTATATTTGTATGCGTATATATGTATTTGTGGGTATGTGTCTGTGCTTGTATATGTATATTTATATTTGTATATATGTGGGTGTTTTATTTGTATGCTTGTGAGCATAATTTGTTTGCACATGTGAGTTTGGTTGTTTGTATTTATGTATATGTATGTGTGTGTATATATGTCTTTTTTTCTTTGCTTTGTAGCCTGATATTTGTATATCTTATATATGCATGTATATGCACTTCTTACTTTTATTTGATCCTCTACTTATATACATGTTTGTTTTGATGATTGGTTTATGTAGATTTATTAGTGCATTTATGCTTAAGTTTTCCTGAGTTTGATTATTCGTATATTTGTGTGTGTGTGTGTGTGTGATTGCTTGTATATGCTTTTACCTGTATATATATATATATGTCTGACATAATTTTCTTTTGCATGGGTTTTTTTTATATGTATGTTTGTCTTCTTTTTTCTTCTTTATTTTTATTTTTTGGAATTTTTCCTTCCTCTATTTCCTGTGTGAATATACGTCCTCGTCTTTGCGTGCTCATATATTTGCTTATATATACGTGTTTGTGTATTATGATGTGAATGTGTTTGCCCTGTCATTTAAAAATTCCCTTCCCTACCTACCTCCTTATTTGAAATCTGACTTCCATGTATCAAATACGTGTAGTGATCGGAGATACTTTTTTCATCAGTGTCAAACTTAACGGATAAAATGGCACTTTGCTGAGAACAATACCATACATTTTTTCTCCTAGTTTCATTTCTGAATAATCTTAAAATAATATTAAACTTTTTTGCTCAGTTAACTTTAGAATTTTAAATTTAAATGTTAACTTAAAATTTAATTTTTATATTGATTTCTAATTTAATCTAATCTTAACTTTAATGCACTAATAGATTGTACTTAGGGTATATTGTCATGTTATTTTGAATTACCATATATTTGTATTCTGATTGGTCATCATAGGTTACTTAATATAGTTTCCCCTACTGAGGGGATTTGGTTGGCTTTTGAACTCTTAAAAACATTTATTTTCCATTCAACATCATCACTTGACAAGACACCAGAAGTGTCAAAACAAAATTACAAATTTTGTAGTGATTTTATAACATGCATATGTTATAAATTTATTTATATATGGGCACTCTCCTAGATCCTTTCACACAAACTTGGGTGTTCCCCAAGGCACTATCCTGAGTGCTACACTGTTTCTGATCTTCATCAATGATCTTCCTGATGTCATCAGTTCCAAACTAGGCATTTATGCAGATGACACTACCATTTACTCCTGTCTCAATAGCTGACAAAGCTAACCTGGCCAGTGTTCTTGAAAGTGAAAGTGGGGTAGTGTTGAGGAAATATGATATCAGTCAGTAGTCTGATCCAATGTTTAATGTACAATAAATTACTAACCCAATGTTTAATGTAAAATAAATTAAACTCAAAATTCACATAGACATATAACCAAACACACAGTTGAGATAGATACAAATGTTATTTAAAAAAACACATCTGGCTAAAGAT
Organism: Acanthosepion esculentum; assembly: GCA_964036315.1. Classification (NCBI taxonomy): domain Eukaryota; kingdom Metazoa; phylum Mollusca; class Cephalopoda; order Sepiida; family Sepiidae; genus Acanthosepion; species Acanthosepion esculentum. Next base: position 110,990,948 of record OZ038485.1, on the reverse strand, counting down.
TTAAAAAAATTATATATTTTAGAGTAGAAGAATCATTTCAGAATTTAAGTTATACTTGCAAACAGGTGTAGGGAGATGGCCTTGTCTATATTATCAGAAATACTATCTCACATGAGGAAGGGGAAAAGAAAGAAAGAAGAGATAGCTGACTGAGTTTAGTAGAGAGGGATGGAGACACATGTAAGAATGGTCTGGAGATTCAAGAGAGAGTTCCCTCGCCAGCAGGAGATGTTCACGGACATAAACTCCCAGGGCATGCATATGGACATTAGAGCTTCTTCCTAAAGAGTTGAACATAGCCAGAAATCGAGAAATCAGAGAAGGCGATTGAAGAATTAAAATTAGCTTCACAGAGAGATAGGATGTCCGGAGACTTTTCAAAGAGGAACGATTCAACACTGCAGAAGTTGGAATACCATGAATGTTGGAGAAAGAAAGGTTGAGGAGTTTAGGTTTTTTGTTGAGCTGGTTTAGTTTTATATAATTATTTTTTTTTTTTTAGTTTTTTTTTAAGCTTTTCACCCCAAGCAAGGCTGGAAGCCACTACCATGCAAGGGGTTACAGAAGGTTTGGAGGAAGAGCAGATAGGAGTGGCAGAGGAAAGGATGTGGAGAAAGATAGTGGATCGATCAAGGTAAGGGGGTTACAGAAGATTTGGAGCAAGAGCAGATAAGAATGAAAGGGGAAAGGATGTGGAGAAGTTGCTTATAGTCATGTTGTGTTATTTTGTTAAAGAAAAGACCTCGGGTATTAGAAGCAGTTGCTCATCTAATGTAACATGTATGGAAATTATTAATATAAAATATAAATCTGCACTCCAGATTTTTCAAATATCTCCTTTCCTAAAAGAATTACTCCTTCCCAAGTCAACATACATGACTATAAAAATTAAAAGAAAACTGTTAAATTCACAACTTCATGTTATTTAAAATTTTAACGCATAAATTAATCCCAAACTAAAATAATTTAAATATTAATTTGCATAAAAAAATTCAAACTCTTTTACTCATTTATAGACATTAAATTATGTCACTTAGCATCCTCCATAACTTATGCAAACTTTTCAGTTAACCTGATGAATATTTATGAGCGTTTCTTAAATCTATGAATAAAGTCTCTCAGAGGATGAAACATGTCGGCTAAGATAAGTTTTCCTTTTGTCATTAAAAGTTTTCTTTTTTATCTTTATATATATATATATATATATATGTGTGTGTGTGTGTGTGTCTATATCTAAATGTTTGTAAATGTGTGTGTGTGTGTGTCTATATCTAAATGTTTGTAAATGTATGTATGTGTATCTATATTTAAATGTTTGTAAATGTATATATATATATATATATTTATAGATGTGTTTATGTGTGTGTGCATTTATATATATTGTGAATTTAGGCAGCAAGCCTTCATTTATACATTTTTCATTAAAAATGACAGACAAGGTACTATGATTAAACTTTTTATTTAGTTTTTCTTGTATTCGAACAAGTATTTCATTTTTGGACACAGAGTGTGTAGAAACTGCCCAAATGTTCTATAATTCCAAGCGCTTTCAGCTATACTTTCAGCCATTATCAAGGATAATTTTATTTTTGCTTTTTAATTGGGTGTGTGGGTTGTGTGTATGTTTTTAGTGGTATAGAGATGTTTTTAATTTCCGAACACAGCACATTGTGGCTGTGTTCGTAGTTAATATTATTAAATGTTGGCGTTTTCTTTTTTATTATTAAGGATTCCATTATTTTTAATCTTTTTTACATATGGATGAGGTTATTATGTTTGTATTTTCTACTAGTATGTTTCAGATATATATATTAGGAACATATCTTATTTTGTTAAGATTGCACCCACCAAAAATAAATCCTGGTAGCACTTCTAGTTCTCTCTGTGTAGGTCAAATAAATCCAGAGAGAAAATGCATCCTTTTCTTATATCCTTTTCCATTTTTGTGTACTTGCACAATTCATTTTCGATCTATATCCACAGGTGAATTGCTACCATTTAAAATTCTGGATTATTATGATATCTTTCACAAATAAATCAAGCTTTCCTAACAGTTCACATAAGTCTTTGTGTTAGGCCTAATCAAATGCCTTAGTTCTGTCTATAAAATATAGGCATTCTATATTTGCATTGCTCTCATAGTATTTAAATCATAAAGATGACATTTTTTGTTACAGTGACTTGAACAAAACCACACTGTTCTTGAAATCTTAAATGATTGCCATAAAAATCTAACAAAATTTCATTAAACTAAGCTTATCCCAACAATTCAAGGAAGTGATCAGTAAAGATCGAATTCATTATATCAAAAGTAGTTGATAAAAAGTAGCTTTGCTATTTGAAATAATTTCTGTTTCTATGTATTTTTCCAAATTACTTTACTATCAATATGCCCTGTATTTATTTCCTGGTTTGGCAGATGACCTGAAAGAAAGCTGGCAAGTATAATCGCTGAAATGTGATAATATAAAACAAAGTGAAACTGAAAATATGTTGCTTACCTTTTAAAAACTCTGACTTAATTTGTTTCAATACTGCTTAAAATGATTTAAATATTGTCTAATGATTGTGGAACATTGGTTTTTCTATTGTATTTTAGTCTCATGAATTTACAGTTGAATTGGGTAGGTACAACTGTGAGTTCTACAATAACAAAAATAGGAAATTGGAGAAAGTCATGAGCACCCAAGTCTTGAAGGGGTATGGCATATAAAAGATATTGTTAAAGGTGTAAATGAATTGTCCACAGTTTGCGTGAGTTCTTGTTAAAGTTTCACACTTTTGACTGGCTCTAGTTATTATCAAGAAAGAAATTAGATGATATCTCCATATTTAATCAAGACAACTTACAATAAAATGTCAATTATGATTCTGGAATAGACATTTTAAAATGGATTGAAATTTTCAGAATTCAAAATCCAATAACTATACATGCTTGAAAGCTGAAAATTTTCAGATTAAAAATTTGATATTTGTTTTAAATACTAAGTTATATCTTTCTTAATTCTAAATTATAACTTAATTAAATTTTTACGTTGGGAACCACTCAGTCGGGATATCATATTTTATCCATAATTTGTGACAAAAAGAGGCCTTTATTTTGTCTGAAATTGAATAATTAAATAAAATATATTTTAATAATGCATCCTCTAAAATTTGAATCTCATTTATTCATTTTGCCAAAACTAAATTTATATGGATTTTAAAATTTTTTTCTTTGCAAACACTACAATGTAATATGTAACAATACTGAGGACTGGTGTAAGGCTCTCATGCCACACCCTGCCAAATCTATGATATAGTGTCCCCACTCTACTACATCTCAATATTCATAAGGTAGTATTCATAGAAAAAAGAAATCTTATTGCAACCTAATTATGTACAATAATGTATCATATGCAATATAGGCGAACAATTCAACTAGAAAAATTGAAAATAAATACAATGTATCTAAATACAAATTAGAGACATTTCATGATAGATCATTCCATCTTAAATAAATCAACAATGTTTTGCGGTAATTTTTAACATCAACTTGAGATTTTTCTTATTAAAAAAGTTGAGTAAATTAATATATTCAACATTATGGATAAAAATAATAAATTTCATATAGTATTTTTCCAAGTCTTAGCCTAAGCAAAACAAATTCATAGATTTGAATGAAAAAAAGACTCCAGACATAAATATCTGCAAAGATTTTTCATCCTTTAATAGTCAGATGTACTTAGGTTAATTTGTAATGTATATAAATGTAGGTAGAAAAAAGCAAATGTTGGTAAGATAAAGCACAACCTGGAGCCCCCAATCAGGCTTGCCCCCCAATCCAATCAGAGATTTGGGGTAGTACATGCTGGCCCTGGCTAGATGTAACTGTAACTTCTATATTAACAGTTTCTTTTCTCACACTTCTCACTCGTGGAACTCTCTTTCCAGCCAAATTTGATCTTCAAAAATCTAAATGCAATGTCAACCATCATCTAATGTCTTTTTAATTACGCATCTATTGTTTTCAGTCCTTAATAGTGTTTCTCTTTTTTCCTTATTCTTTCCAACTCAGTAACCCCTTGTGACTTAGTGGCTTTACTGCCTTATTTGGGGTGAAATGATTTTTTAAAAAATATCATTATTGTCTTATAAATTCTTAATACTGATTTATGATTATTACCCTTAGGTAATTTATTAAAAGTGGCATTTATTTTTTGAGGGAATTTTCTGACTACTGCTGATCTTATTAAAACCACCCAGTCTATTATTTACACACTTTTCCTGCACCAGACCTCTAACAGGAAACAGCAATTATTACAGTTGGTTCAAGTTCTTACTTGCATACTTTCATGATTGTTTAATAAGTTGTATAAACAAATTGTTTTATTTTTTAGGTTTAACAACAACCTTATCTCGGGATTTCTTGAACTTTTAGGTAAGATGATAATGCACAAATGTACTTTACATTTTTATTGGAATTATACAAGTCGAAATTTAATCTATGAAATCTTTTTTTAATTAAGTTGTGCTAGAGTTTCTTTGCATGTTGCTATCTTATCAAAAAGTGCAAGAAGATTCAGGACAATGTTGATCGATTGATTTGTTTTATGGCTTATCCTATGAGTACAATGTTACCCTCTTCAAGTCTAAGGTTGATTATCATCTTTCTTACAGATCCTCATAAACTGTACTTCTTACTTCCTCTTCTTATGCTCATGAAACAACATCATTCACTAACCCTCTACTTGAATGGCTCTTGAGCCTTGTGTTGGATAAATATTATTAAAAAAAATACAAAAAAAAACAAATTACTTCTTGGGAAAGATAGAGGAATGGTTTCCTCTTGCCTTCTCCATGGCTTTTAAAATTCTAAATTTACCTTTCCTTAGATTAGTTACCACCCAAGGCTAGAGAGACTAGTCTACCCTGCTGTTTAACCATAACCAGTTGAGTGGTCCTTGGGCCTTTTATTAGGTCAACTAACAGTAAATATATATATATATATATATATATATATATATATATATATATATAAAACCTATATATATATGTTGAATTCATTTCTTTAGAAAACATTCACTTAGCAACCCTTACTGTTACATATGTGTTGTAATGAAGAGAAGGTTACTGAATCGAATAATCAAATGAAGGTTGGTAATGAATGATAATACTTAGGACAAGAACGACATATATAAGATTCGCTAGCAGCACATAAAAATAGTAGTCAACTGCTAGAAGTGAGTCAAGTGAATTCCACAATGAACCTGCAACTGCAGACCAACATACAGTATTTACTACTGTATTTATGTGAATGGGGACATACCCATTATCATCTGTAGGTATACTACAACAATATGTTTGCACCAATTTATAAATGTAACATGGATGTGTGGCCCGGAGGTTAGAGTTTTGCTTTCCAACTATGAAACCAAGGTTCAATTCTCACTAGATTTGTCAGGAAGATGACTTCAGGAAGGTGATCTCAGCATGTGGTATCATTGAAAAGTGTCTGACAATGAAACCATGTATCAACCTGAGCCTTGTGAGTGAAATTGTGTATATGGAACTGTTTGCTAATGGTTGTGCTAGCATGAAAGGACAAGTCATCGTTAAGGCTTGAGCATACTGGCCCTGTACACATTGTTGATCAGGCCAAATGATGCACTCTTTCCCAGAAACTTTAATTAAATTCTGCTCAGCAGAGTTGCAGTATAAACCATAGGTAGACACAGTGGATGTTGAACAATTGTAAATGCGCATGTGTCTGTATTAGGAATTGGCTAGCTACCCTACCAGATAGGCATATTCAGATACAAGTGGCCAGCCTTTATAAACAACAATTTTTCACATTTACATTATTTGAACTATTGTCCTCATCTTTGTCGCCATATTTATCACAACGTTTCGGCCGTTGTATGCTCTGGCCTTCTTCAGGTGGTTGGAATGTCGAACTGAACCCTTTATTTTGCTCACTAGAGTAGAATGTTCTAGTTCGAAGTGCCATGTCTGATTGATGTCAGTTGTCAGTTATCTCCTGTTAATTCCCCTCTCCAAATTCTCCACCACCTTAACTAGGTATTGAACTCACAGCTCTTTGGGTCCTGTCATTGGATCTAACTAACACCTTTATCCACTGTGCCATGGAGAAGGCCGGAGCGTACAACTGCCGAAACGTTGTTATAAATATAGCGACAAAGATGAGGACAATAGTCCAAATAATGTAAATAGTGTACATAATACCACATCTCAGAAATATAGACAGATAATAATTTTAGTCATAATAGAAAAGAGGCCATTACTTTACAGCCACAGAAAATATTGGATATGTATGTTGGCATAAGATATTAGACATGTATGCGAATATAAAACATTGGACATGTATGTAGATAAAAAACATTGGACATGTATGTCAATATAAAACATTGGACATGCATGTAGGTATAAAACATTGGACATGTATGTCAATATAAGACATTGGACATGTATGTCAATATAAGACATTGGACATGTATGTCAATATAAAACATTGGACATGCATGTAGGTATAAAACATTGGACATGTATGTCAATATAAGACATTGGACATGCATGTAGGTATAAAACATTGGACATGTATGTCAATATAAGACATTGGACATGTATGTCAATATAAGACATTGGACATGTATGTCAATATAAAACATTGGACATGTATGTCAATATAAAACATTGGACATGCATGTAGGTATAAAACATTGGACATGTATGTCAATATAAGACATTGGACATGTATGTCAATATAAGACATTGGACATGTATGTCAATATAAGACATTCAATATAAAACATTGGACATGCATGCAAATATAAAACATTGGACATGTATGTAGATATAAAACATTGGACATTTATGTAGATAAAAAAACACTGCGCATGTATATCGATATAAAAAATTGGGAATGTATGTTAATGTAAAATATATGACACATATGTCGATATATGACAAGGTTTCCAAGAAATGCTGACAAACTTTGTACATTGAAAACTAAATAATGTTAATGATATATATTTTTGCAAGAGAAATAAATTATAATCAATATCAGCAAAAATAGATTTTGTAATTGAACAATAAACAAACAAGATATGCATGAGGATGAAAACAGTTTTCCATGCTTGAACAATTATGTCTTTCTGAACATTTTAAATGAGAGCAATAAATGCAAATATATGAAAAAGCATTTCATAACAAAAAAGAAACAATTAATACAAAAACAAAGAGGGCTAACAAAAAAGCAAAGTAATACCAAAATATAATAATGGTTAAAAACAACTAAACTGGTTTATTGCTCCTCCCTTGTCAGAGCAGAAATCAAAGACAAAAAATATGCACAGCAACTAAAAAAATAATACAACCCCAGTCTAATATTATAGACAAACAAAAAAACATTAAATGCTAATTACCTTTAAGCCCACCAACCACTCTTGCTGACAAAGAGATGGTTGGTTGGACTTAATGTATATTGATTCCAAAGGAAGAGAATGATATGAAAGGAAAAAAGAGAGAAACATGTGAAAGGAGAGAGAAAAAAGGATGTGAAACAAAAGAAAGAGAAAGATGTGAAAGGAGAGAGAGTGAAGAATGTGAAAGGAGAGAGAGAGAGAGTGAAGAATATGAAAGGAGAGAGAGAGAGAGAAGGATGTGAAAGGAGAGAAAGAAGGATGTGAAACAAAAGAAAGAGAAAAGAGAGAGAGAGTGAGGGATGTGAAAGAAGTGAGAAAGAGAGAGAAGGATGTGAAAGAGAGAGAGAGAGAGAGTGAAGAATGTGAAAGAAGTGACAAAGAGAGAAGGATGTGAAAGAAGTGAGAGAGAGAAGGATGTGAAAGGAGAGAGAGAGAGAGTGGAGAATGTGAAAGAAGTGAGAGAGAGAGAGAGAAGGATGTGAAAGGAGAGAGAGTGAAAGATGTGAAAGGAGAGAGAGTGAAAGATGTGAAAGGAGAGAGAGTGAAAGATGTGAAAGGAGAGAGAGTGAAAGATGTGAAAGGAGAGAGAGATGGATGTGAAAGGATCGAGAGAGAGAGAGAGATGGATGTGAAAGGATCGAGAGAGAAGGATGTGAAAAGAAAGAGTGAAGGATGTGAAAGGGGAAAGAGAAAGCAGGCATAAAAGGAGAGAGAGAGAAACAGAATGAAGTGAAATGAGAAAAAGAGAGGGATAGAAAGAACATAGAGAATAAGGCAGAGAGGGATTGAAACGGACAGAAACGTGAACAGAAAGAGAGATAGTGATACAAAAAGATTGAACAAAAAACAAAATTAAATTTCACATAGTTTTTGCTATTTCTTTTCCAAGACATTATAATAAAAAAGCACTTACATGTCCCAGCTGTGACTATATTGTCAATATGATAAATTATTTGTTTATTAAACTCTTCCCCACAACACCATCGATGAAATGACAGCAAAATAATCATTTTGTTCCCTGCAAATCAATTTGTTTCTTCAATGAAAGTTTTTTGACTCAAATACAGCCCCGAGCAGAACAAGACTTAATGAGTAATTAGAAGTTTGCACCTTAATTGAACCACAACAAGGTTTAACAACAGTGATAGAAATTAATTAAAAATATTTCTTTATTTGATTTTCTTGGTTATTTACAAATCTTTCATGAGGTTTGACTACCAAAGTGGATTATGAACATTTCCTACTACATTAGATTATTTCCTTTATCTCAGTCTTTATGACATGTGCTTTCAAGTAGTTAATTATCATGTTCCTTAACATGGAATTGCAGATTTATTCAAACAAAATAAATTATAAAAAAAATGTCAATTATACAATCAAAATATTCCCCTTTGCCCTCAAGTCACTGATTTCACAATTCACTCATTCTAATTCAAAAGAATTATTCAAAAATCTAATTGAAGACTTCTTTAAGTTAATCCTGGTTTAAAAAGTTGCTTTGAAGGGATTGTTTTGGCACTTGAGTAAATGGTCATCTATAGCAATGAGTTTAGGTGAAGAGGCTGGATGAAATAACGTCTATACTTAATTGATTCAGCTTGAGTAATATTTATTTTGCAATATGAAAATTGATGTATCATGTACCAAAATGCTATGTTTTTCTATTTACCAAACTTGGCATTTTTGGTTTTGAATGTAAATTTCCATGGAGTTTATTTTGAAAAATTTTCACTTGATGTTTCAGCTTCTCCTCCACATCCAGCCATTGGACAGATCTTCTTCAGTTTTTATACTGTAGGATGGTCATAAGTAATAATGGCATCCCAGATTTCCAGGAACGAACTCTATAAAGGCAGGTAATTGCTAGGAAGCTATTCTGCTTATTTTCTTTTCAATCTGTTTCAATGGAAACAAATCACTTTATAGTATTAAAAAGAATTAAGCCCTTTTGATAATACAAAACATTTATTTATCAAGATATTTCCAGATTGAAATTCTATTCTCATCAGTATGATACTTTTTGACCCTAGTGTCATCAGCTGTGTTATGGTTTCTTAGCCACATTCGAACTGAATCGTGGCAGTCCCAAAGATCCAATGAAAAACCTATCAAAATTATGACTAGAAGATTTGCCACATTTTTAATTTCAAAATGGTAGGGGGCGCATATGTCTATTAGAGTTTCACATGGTCAAATGGCGTGGTACAATATTGTCCAGGGCCCAGTAAATCATGGTTCAATGCTCAGTACAACATATCCACGTCCTGGTAGCACATGGTCCACAGCCCCGTACCATATGGTGGATGGCCCGGTACAATATAGTCCAGGTAACTCATGCTCCACAGTCCAGTAGAACATGTCCACAGCCTGGTAACACATGTTACAGTGCCTTGATCACATGGTTGGTGAGCCAATACAATATAATCCATGGCCTGGTAGAAGGTGCCCATAGCCCAATAGCATGTGGCCCACAGCTCAGTATCATATAGATGATGTCTCAATACAATATAGTCCAGTTTCTGGTAACTCATAGTCCGGGGCCCAATAAAACATGTCCATGGCCTGATAGCACATGGTACACAACCTTGACCACATGGTCCAGGGTCCTGTAATTCATGGTTCACAGCTTAATGGAACATGTCTATGGCCTGTTAGCACTAACATTTTACCTAGACTATTGGCTATTAATATATAAGATGACTTTTGGATAATCCAACAACCGGTTTAGTAAACTTTTATAATTTTAAGAAATTTGCTTAGCTTTTATAAGTTTAAGAATCAGTTTGTGCGAACCAGTAGGATTCCACCACTGAGTATAGACAATCTCGTAAAGCCCACACACGGAGAATTTAAATTCTTTGCTATAGGTTTTGAAAAAAAAAAGGTTCAACTGGGAAGATTATTTCATTCTGATATTTTATTCCCAGGTTTGGAGATCTGAAGAGAAGGTCAATTTCAAATTTATGACTAGAACATTTGCCACATTTTTAACTTGCCAGTAGGAAATCAACTGATTACCTATGATTTGTAAAACAAGAACACTTCTTCCAAGACTCTTGAACTGGAGTAGAGGTTTATCCCTTGTTCCCAGTTTAGGATCAGGTTTCTGATTCCTTCTAAAGTCTATTTCAACTGTATACTTCTAACGTCTCTACCTGAACTCTGAAATTTTATTTACTAATTATTTTTCTTCAAGACTAGTAAATAAATTTTCTTTTCATCCAGTTCACACACTTTTGGACAGAAATAAATATACCTGGTTTCTGTTTAGGATTGGGTTTCCAGTTTCTTCTAAACTCTTCTCATTTTCCTTTACCCCAAGTAAGCCCTTGCATCTGAGTGGGATTATCACCTTGCTTGGAGATATCTGAACAGCCCAGCATAAAGGTAAGGATTTGCTTAAAAAAAGGGTATAATGACAACTGAAAGATTCCTTTTTACTGTGATGTTGATGGAATAATCTATACTGACCTCTCACCCCTCCGGTATAATCCACTTTACACCAAAAATCACCTATCAACCAATCAACACTCTAGTTTCAGCAAGCGAGACTTCTCATTGGCTTAGAACTGTAACAAGTTCATGCGAAAATGTCTTTTCGCGCCCAGCACTCTGAAGCCTATTTTCTTGACCAAAAACTCTATAAATAGAAGAATCTGAATCAACTCAAGCAGTCAGAGTTTCACCCCTGGAGAGATGCCAAACTAATCTACGCAAGTCAAAACCTTGACCAACTACACTTTTACCGCGCAAACTTCTCTGACTTAGCAAACAACAACCACGCTCTCTCAGGAACAATTTCTAGCAATTACTTACAATACTTAAAAAGTGATATTTACTCACTACTAAATAAGTCTTCGTAAACAATCAATCAAACATCCAAACAACTAAAGGTACACAACTCCTACCAATTTTTAACAATAACTTAAACAGACTTACGCACACACACTATAGATTGAACTCGCACAAAGGACATTTTTGTACATAACCAAATACTTAGTTTAAGTTTACGAACAAATCTTAATAACAGCTTCACACACGCTGAAACTTCACAAAAATACTCTACACAATGTAATTCAACCATCCTCATTTATCCAAAAATATTCAACCCAATTGTATATGTCAATTGTATATAAATCAATGTTATTGTTACACTTTTAATTATGTTTGTCTTCATTCTGAATTTTCTTGCATGATTTCTTTTCAATATTCCTTTTATCTCTTAATTTGTTGTGGACGAATGTTTAAGAACACCGACATCATAAATCCTTCTGATAACTAAAAATACATTCACCAGTCTGCAACAATGTCAAGATCAAGTTACAAGAAAATTAATTATATATATATATATATATATATATATATATATATATATATATATATGTGTGCGTGTGGTCTGACAATTGTGTTTAAGCATGAAACATTGTCACTGCTGGGTGTTGACCTCAATGTTCTCTTATTTAGTTGTGTAACTCTACCGAGTGAAGATACCTCTGACTGACACCAAATTAGTTGTGTTTCAATCCTGGCTTGATGCATTCGGAAGTCTAGTCGCACTGAGGAGCTGTGATACAGAGAAACAGTACTGTCTGTGAATGACACACATATATATATATATATATATATATATATATGAATGAATTAAATAATTAAGAAAGAGACAATCTTGATATGAATGTAAGACATATATGGCTTACATCCATATCAAACTGAAACACCAGTTTTTGTTTGATCACCAAAGTTGAGCAACGCCTGGCTAGTACTTAAATAGATAACTACTTGGGGTTACTAGGTCCTGTGTGCTTGAATATGTGGGTGGTGTGATGAATAATAGCTTGGAATTGGAAATCAGAAAGCCAAGTTCCAATTCCAGTAGGGTTTGTTATATTCACTGAGATTCAAATGCCCTTGGGAAAGGTATGAATCCATGTCTTCTTTCTTGAACTATAGGAAAATAGCAAGACAGACTGGACTCTATAGCCTTGGTTGGCAACCAATTTAGGAGAAGGAAAACTCTGAATTCAAACCAGTCTGGAGACAGCTGACAAAGACTGGATGATGATCTTATCGTAGCCAATAGCCAACATATGACGAGGAAATGGAAAACATGCAATTGACCACTTTAAAAAAATTCACTTGTAAGTTCAATAAAAACTTGGAATTTACTGAACCCGCATCCGCATATATATATATATATATGACAAAAATATAGTTTTAAAGTATTCTATATTTATGAGTAAAAGTGCTCAATATTAGGGATAGAGCATCAATAAATATAAAAGTGGACATTGAGGTCAACACCCAGTAGGAACAGTCTGTTTCATGCTTGAATGCAATCTTCAGGCCATGTGTGTTGTGTTGTGTTATATGCTGGTCAGTGGGGCATTGTGGGTAGCAAGGTCAGGTATTTTTGTTTTATTGTATTATCCTAGGGGTTATTGGGTAGGCAGTAATGGTTATATTTCAAATCATTCTAAAGGCTATTGAATATGAATAATTGTAGATCTGAATGCAGTTATTTGTAGCTATTGTACAGGGTGGTCTTAAAGTCTTGTTGCCCTTACATAATATAATTTTCAATTTCAATGCTCTGTGGGATATTATCAAGGGGGCGGGGGGGGTCATATGAACGATACCAGAATACCCATCGGTTGAAGGATGCTGTTCAGAGAGCCTTTGCAACAATCAACAAAGCACAGCCTCATAAAATATCACACAGGACATGGCACTGCATCATTTTGTGCCACAAAAATGACAGTATTCATACAAACCTACTCGATGTGTGACAGTGTCAATGAAAGTGAATAAACTGAATCCAGTACATGTGCTTTGTATTATAGTATTACTTGTTCTTCTATTGTTCTCATTACTTTTTGGTAGGGGTGACAAAACTTTCGGACCACCCTGTATAGTGTTGTTTGTTAATTCATTATTTATTATTGATTACTTAGTATTTGTATTTACTTGTTAATTATTTGATGTTGTTTATTATTATTAGATTTACTTGTGTTTATTTATGGATGTATAGGTTATTAATTTGTTTCTTATTTACATAATTTGTTAATTTATTTTATTTGGTTATTTAGTATTTTTATTTTATTTTACTTATTTTTTCTTTTGGTGTTTTCCTTTTATGTGTCATGTCCATTTCAGGATGTGGGTGATCATGGCTCTCCAATTTTCTGTCCTTTGTCACTCTTGATAAACTTTGTCTTTTTATTATCTCTCCTAAATTTTATTTCCACCGTCAAGCTTGCTAGGTAGGTTATACATTGTTTTCCTTTGTCCGTTTTGCCTTCAATTTTTCCTATCAGTATCGAATTTTCTAAACTCTCATTCCTCATTATGTGTCTTTGGTTATCTTGTTTAGTTTAAAGTATTCGCTTTGTCTAAAGTATGTTACATTATCCATGCTAAATGTAGTGCATATATAACAAGGCAACTTGTTATTGGAAGAAATCGTAGTTTTTAAATTTCAAGACAATGATTTGGAATGGATTGGTGTGTGTTATTGAAGTTTATTAATTTTCCCCAGATAGGAATATTTGTTGAGAGCCTGTGTTTTTTTATTTCATTTTTGAAACATATATCAGCCGAATATGTTTTGGTTATGGAGCAGTGGCTCTGAATGAAATGGTGTAAAAGCAAAACATAGGCTTTAGTCTTTTAACTCTGACTTTAAACAGTGGAAGTTAAACAAAGTTTAAACAATTGAGCTATTTTGGCATGTGAACAGTTTGATATGTGGGCAGAGAACTATGTATAAATTCAGCTTGAGGATACACAGGAGACAGACTGGGAGGACAGAGAAAGATCAGTCATCAGACACACATGCAGTTGCACACTTGCAGAAGGAAGGAGCCCAATATTCACTTGGATTGAACCCTGCTGAAAACGTAGACTGAGATTCCAAGTTGCTGCCTTCTGATCTTTTTGTGTTAATAGATGCCAAATATATCTGATTGTAAATTATTTTATTCACCTTCATTAAATCATCTATATTTAACCGAAACCTGTATTATCATTTCTTAGGTGAGAGCTTGACTTTATTTCCAGCCAGTCCAGTCATCAACAAGAAGTTTACCACAACTTATTGATTAAAAGAAGAAAGACAACTTTCTTTGTCAGTAAGAATCACAACACTTGAAGAATCAAGACTGGACAATAGACGACTTATACTGGCACCAATCCCTAAACCATTTTGGAAGCTGTGTATATCCTTATCCCATAGCCATGTGAAGATTGAGATATCAGAACAAGTGGGGTTCACACTGAGCAGCTGCACATGGACAAAAAAATGAGTCTAGACCTATCGGGCAGAGGAGACATATACAGGAAGAAAGGGGGTTATACACATATTTGTCTTGTTCATGATATTTTACAAGGTTTTCATAATTTTATATATATATATATATATATATATATATATATATGAAGAAATATAGTCTTAAAGTGTGCTATATTTATGGGATAAAGTACTCAATATCAGAGATAGAGCGTGTGTAAATATAAAAGTGAATATAGGAGTCAACACTTAGAGGCGACAGTCTGTTTCATTCTGGATGCAATCATCAGGCCTGATGATTGCATCTAGCATGAAACAGACTGTCGCATTTATATATATATATATGATAGATAGATAGATAGATAGGATTAGTACATAGTACAAATACAAAATTTATCACTTCACTTATTGATGTTATATCCAGGGATGAGTTTAGCCTAAGATAGGGACAGGTTAAAATAGCCTTGGTTCACTCCTTAAAAATGAGGGCACTGTGCCAATTTTTTGGGAATTTGCAAAATTTGTTTTTTATATGTAAATATAATATTAACAAAAATCTTTAAAAAATTGATAAACATAAATAAAAAACCTTTTTATTGACAAATTAACATAGATTGCATTGGAACATTTTCAAAAAACAGAAATCAAACATTACATTAGCTCAGAATATGTTGTGGAAAGAATGAGATTGTTGTATTACTGTATAAAGCTTTTTTCAGCATAAAATCAAAATAACTATTGAAACAAAAAAAAAAAAAATGTACAGTAAATATTAAAACGATCCTTTACTTTCCAACATGAATATTAATTAGTAATTTCTCATAGATAAAAAAATATTTTCACGACTACTTTTTCTCGCCTGGAATTCAGAACTTCCTCTACTCAAGCGATTTTTCAGAATCGAAAAAGATTAATTTTCTATTATTTTAGTTGGGGAGGGGTCCTGTTTACAATATTAATACGTCAAACTGATTCCAGTTTTTTTGACATACATGTATAGCGTAGTTTTCTTTCCTTTTAGAGGGGATCAGTCTATTTAAGTATTACTGTTTTAAAATGAAATGTATTATTACTAATGTGTGTGTATACACATGACATTCCCTTTTAGCATCCCACTACCACTTTCTTATCAATGTCGAATTTCATACAATTTTGTGCAAAATGTGGATCAGAGAGCCTACTCAGCTTAGTAAATATTTTCAGGAAATACCAGCTTCTAATTGGTCAATAAACACACAAGTAGGCATTGCAATCCACCCACATACAAATATTTTTCCAACGCGTGACCAAGTTTTCCCACAATTTTCTGTGAGCCTGTCACATGATTACATTAATTATAAATAGCAGACACAAGCTTGCTGCTTTCTCTTCTCTTCCTGCACTATAAATACTGGGCAACTTCTTGCCTTGTTCTTTTTCTACTTTGCATTTCAGCAGGCGCATTTAAAAATGTAATCTCTTGTAGAAATCTGCGTTTTACCCACTTATGGGAAAACGCCAGGAAACACACATACACGTCCGTACGAACATTCACCAAAATACAAACTCTTTACGTTCACACACAAACACAAATGTTGATGTCTTTGTCACTTGTAAAGTTTGTTGTTTAATACATATATTTGCTGACATATATATATATCAGTCTTGTTTGTTTTCTTTACATCTTTGGTTGAACTCAATTTGAGTCTGGAATTTTCTTGTAGTTCTAGCAGGAAATAAACAGCACATGTTTCTAGTTCAACAACGTTCAAACCCACTCGGTCCACTACACCTTTCATTTCCGATAGACATAAATGTTGCAAGATTGAAATAAACTTGTGACATTTGTTGAATTGCTTTTCATTTACCTCTTTTCTTTGAAAATATATCTGCATAGGTCTCTAGTCAAATTTTTTCTTGGAAAATCTCACCCGCCTAAAAAAAACAAACAAACTAGAAACCGGCCAGGTTGAGGAAAAGAAGCACTTAAGTTGCAAAATAAAATTTCTTTCTGCAACGTAATGTGACCGTCTTGCATAAAGTAAATGTAAAGGGGGGAAAATACATTTTCTCTCCCTTATAATTACATCAGGGATCACTCGGTAACAAAGTCATGTGATTCCTCTAACTATAAAAAGTTAGAAAAAAATAAAAACTTTTAGTTAGTAAGAATCAAACAACCCATGCTAAGTACATTGCTCTTCTTATCTCGCCTGAACTGTCAAATTCTCCACAAATCCCCCAGGCCACCTTATTAAGAAAAACGTAATATTTTTCGTTCATAATTTACGAAAAAAAAATTGAAATAAAAGGCAAAAATTGCTGTGGATGTGGCTTGTTTTTTTAAGGGAATCTCAGATTTGAATTTCTAAAAATTATAAAAGTTTACCGAACCAGCTGTTGGATTAACCAAAAACAATCTTATAATACCCAATAGTCTAGGTAAAATGTTAGTGCTAACAGGACTAGGACATGTGCCATCAGACCATGAATTACTGGGCCATGGACAATGTGGTCAGGGCTGTGTACCATGTGCTACCTTGGTGCCATGGTCAGCATATCGACACGACAGGAGATACCAGCAACTGACTGCTTATTATTCTTGTTTTTATTTTTATAATAAGTTAAAAAATAATTTATGCACTTTTTATTGGTGTAAGGTTGATTTTATTTTCTTTCATTGTGTGTGTGTCTGTGTGTGTGTGTGTGTGCATGCATCTATATGCATACGTGAAGAATGTTGTAGTTATTTCTCTTCATACTCTCTCTATTTCTATATCTCTTTCTTTCTCTTCATACTCTCTTTTTATTAACATACTGAAATTCACTACTAAGAAATGTCTATTTTAGAATCCCTTTGTTATTTCTGTCTGAATTTCTGGGATGAGAACTTATCATTATTTACTCTGTTTATATTCAAACTACTGTCCTCATCATTGTTGTTGCTATCACGTTTCAGCCATTGTGCACTCAGGCCTTCATCAGGTTTACATCAATCCAGGTAACCTACAGAAAATTGTTATTTTCATTATTCAGATGTGTCAAGATACATTTTCAGCAGCACCGGTCATGTACAATATGTGGGGAGGGTTCACAGAAAAGGTAGCATGATTCATTTCCAAAACTTAAGAAATTTTCTTCACCCTTTCTTGGTTGGGCTGAGAACTTTCCAGTACAGTTTGTAAATGTATTATATCAATTAACAGCGACAAAGAGTAAGAAAATAAATTTCATTTTTCTCCTGATAATTTTCCAAGGAAAAATATCATCTGTGAAATTATGTTTTCAAAGTACACAATTTTTTTCCCAGACATTATTAATAAAAGAGAAATTATTACCTAATTATAGCCTCCAGTGTAACTAAACAGTTACAAATGGTGATTGTTACTCTAAAAGATACTTTGGTAAAATAGGAAAATGGTAAAATTCATCCTTTTTCAGTGATAAACAAAGAAGTTTTGACTTAAAAAAACTTCCTCTGATTCCAATAAGTACACATACTGAATCTGACATCCATAGAATTAAGAAATTGGAAAATTTCATTAGAAACAAAGAAAAGAGTGTTGATCTGTTATATAATATCAATCCTCCAAAATAAAGTGTATATATATATATATATATATATATATATATATATATATATATATATATACAC
>OZ038485.1:110945105-110967605 GCA_964036315.1 Acanthosepion esculentum | reverse complement strand
AATTTCAAGTTTGTAACTGGTGAAAATAAAATAAAATAAAATACTTTACAGCAAGTCATTGTTAACTCAAAAATGCTGTTTCATCTTCATAAATGCCAAACGACCAGCTTTCCCCAGAGAGATAAGTGAAGCCGCTTAAGATTAAGAGATTTGTCAACTAAAACAACAGCTTCTCCAGGTCAAGATGCTTGTATTTCATTTTCACTTGTAAACTGTGAGTCATAACATTTGCGACAAGTTTTACTAAAAAGGAGGCACGGTGGAGTAATGGATAGCAGCTCAGATTGAGGAATTGGAGAGCCGAGTTCGAATTCCAGTCTGATCCATTATATTCACTTATGTGTTAATACCCTTAGAAAAGGTATGAATCCTCTTCAGGGCAGACTGGGCTCTAAAGCCTTGGGTGGCAACCAGTCTAGAAGAAGGTAAATCTGAATTCAAAACTGGCCTGGAGATGCTTGGGCTCTGCTATGCTATGCTATCTTGCCTAAGAAGCACCACTTCTACTGCGGCTGCAGTACATGTGGTGTCTCTACGACTCTGATGGGTCACAAGATTCACGATTGAGTAAAATTTCTCTAACCATCATTTGTCGATTTCAGTGCAAATTTCAAGCAATAAGACTATGACGTAAAGCTTGGAACAGTTGTGCAATATCAATGCTCCTATATATCAGTGAATGATGGATGACTTCCTCACAGATGAAGAAGATACTTAAGGCAACAAAGATGTGGTTCTACAGAAGGATGCTGAGAATACCATAGATGGAGCATGTTAGCAATGACAAAGTTTTAAAGAAAATGGAAATGAAAAGGACACATACTAAGAATCCGGAAAAAAAGATACATAATGAGGAAAGAAGTCATAGCAAATTCAACACTCACAAGACATATTGATGACAAAAGGGGAAGAGGGGAACTGTCAGTAACCTACTGAACAGAATTGTGTAAATGGATAACAGATCAGGGAGTGGGAGAGATAGTAAAAAGACAAATATTTCTAAGAGCTATGAAGGACAGGGAGTTGTGGAGAGCCATAATCACCTGAACAAATCTTGGAAGTGTTTTAACAGATAACAAAAAATGTGATACCAAAACATGAACTTGCACTGGAATAGTGAAAGGTGTCTCCTGAAAATGCATTAAGAAATATTTTTTACAGCTTATCAACCCTTTACAGTCTATTTAAAGCCAGAAGGTATTTTTATATTGTAAGATTGCGGGGAGATGATGATGATTTAGTGATATGTCTTACTAATTAACCCATAGCTCTGGAAGAAGAGCTAGATTCATAACTTTTCCCAAGGGTATATGCTCATAAGTGAATATAATGAACCCAACTGGAATTGGAACTCGGCTCTACAATTAACCATTATTCATTACACCATTCATACATCCAATCTTACGACACCAGATATTCCCAAGCTGTCACCATTTAGGAACTGACCAGGCTCGATGTTGCTTAACCAGTGATTGTATGAGAACCTGTGTTTCAGCATGATGTGGCTGTAAGCCCTATTAAGGAAAATTTAATGAGAAACAAAGAAAGGAGTATTGAATTGATGTGCGACTAACCCTAACGCATCAATTCCCTCCTCTGATTTCTTGATTCCCGGCTACTTTCCTCTCTTTAGAAAGGACTCTAAAATCCACATGCATGGCCTGGGACTTTATGTCCACGATCATCTCCCTCTGGCTAGAGAACTCTCTCTTGAATCTCGATTCAAGTTTGTACACTCAAGCAGTATATGTTTAACTGTGAATCTTTTTTGGCATGTAGTACATATTGGGGATTCTTTGCCCTCCAGTAAATGATGGTGGGTGATGTAGGTGTGGCCTACATGAAGGCGGGTCAACACAACTTGTTCTCTTAACTGGGGTAGGAAATGGCTTGTAAACTTTCATGCCTCCAAAACAAAACTGCTCTCATTTACCCACCATAGAGAAACCTCCCTGCCTCCTATCAGCATGGCTGAGGCTCAGCTCTACAAAAGCATCTCTCTGCGCCTTCTTGGTTTCACGTTTTCCACTGACCTGAGGTGGAACTATATTGAATCAGAAGCTTCATCTACCATAAGGAAAGTTTGTGTCACGCCAGAAGGTTTTACTCATCTAAGTCCATTCTTCAAATCTACCATTCATCCTTGCATTAAATACTGTTGCTATATATGGTCTGGTGCCCCTGCTGTTCATCTTGAGGTTCTCGACAAAATCCAAATCTGGATATACAATGTGATAGGTTCTGACTTGGCATCTTGACTCCAGTCATTTTCTCACAGATGTGATGTGGCTTCCCTCTGTTTTTTCTACAAATATTTTCATGGCAACTGCTCTGACAAGCTACTTTCACTGATACCCCAACTGCATGAATTTAAGGTTTAATACTATGTTGGCATCTCGGTCCCACCATTTCACTGTCAAAACAGTTAAATGTAACCACCTCTTCTACATCTTCTCTCGCACTTCCCGACAGTAGAACTCCCTTCCTCTTACTTGCTTCAGTTATAATCTTCAAATATTCAAATGTAATGTCGATTGACATCTTCTGTTGCCTTGATCTTAATCTCTCTTTATTCTTTCCTACCCCCCCCCCCCTTACTCTTATTCTCACTCTCCGTAACCCGTTGTGTGCTAGTGGCACTCCTGCCATGTTTGGAGTGAAATGCTTAAAAAAAAAAAAATCAGTCTTCCAATATGGCAGTGAGTGGTGGACAATTTCTTCACAGATCAGGCCACAGAAATGTGGCTCTACAGAAGGATGTTGAGAATCCCATGGACAGACCATGTGAGCAACAAGGTAGTTCTAAGGAAAATAGAAGTAAAAAGGACACTTATACTTAGTATCAGAGAGAAACAGATGAAATTTCTGAGAAACATGATGAGAAAAAAAAATTAGGGAACTTGACACTTACAGGACATGTTAAACACAAGAGGAAATGAAGGAAGCAGTGAGTAACCTATCGAACAAGCTTGTGTAAAAAAGATGGCAGAACAGGGAGTGGGAGTAATAGTAAAAAAAAACACTGCTAAGAGCTACAAAGGAACGGCAGTTGTGGAGAGCCATAATCACCCATGTCCTGAAGGGATACAACACATAAAAGAACAAGACTATGAAAAGATACATCCACATAAATCAATTTACATACACCTTTACTGTTGTAAAAATGTATATATATATATATATTGCAGATTTAAATTTTATTACAGTTATTGAAATTACATTTATTTACATGTTCTTGTTTGATTATAACACTGACTAATGCAAATTTTCTTGTTTACTTGTCAAATTTTACTTTAATAATAATAAAAATTCAAATAACTCATCCAATGGTTACATAATTACCACATTATCTCGTAGATTAATTTACCATTTATCTGATAATAGCTCTATTAAATCACACATCTCCAACCAAAGCAACAGCTTATAGATAATATAAATATATTATGCTGTATAAATGGTAAAAACGTGACTACAAATATTGTAAGCATTAACGATAAAAAATAAATGACCTAACATTAGTAAAATCTTATTCAATGGAGGAAAAACATTAAATATATTTAAAAAAAAAAAATGTATCACAAACACATGATAATGTGACATTTTAAACTAGCACATAATATAACATAAAATAATTATAAAACTCTCAGCACATATTTAATAAAATAATCTTTCTTTAACAAACTGACAAAGATGAGAGTACTCAGGAGATTCAGATGAGGCGGAAAATGGAGTATTCTGTCATATTAGAGTAGGAGACACTTAGTTCTCATTTTTCAGTCTCGATAGAGTCCTTGTGCGTGACAAATTACTTTCATCCTGCAACCATTCTCTTACAGATAAAAATGTCACTAGCCTCTCACCGCTACTTACATGGAAAGTGCTCAGATGAACTACATTCCTTAGTTCTGATCTTCATGGCTAGACTCACCATGCTACACGCATTGTAGTAAACCCCCCTCATTTCTTCTGTATTCCATTGGTGAGAGTAAGTTCCATTTTGCAACTTCTTCCTGCAAACCACTGCTCTGTGGAACTGACTCCCAAGAGGATATTTTCCAAACCACTACAATCTTAACCTGTTTAAGTCTTGGTTTATCTTGTACAGAGAGAACCTCATTGTAAAAAAACACGTTTTGTTAAATTAAATGGACAAGGTCTTGATAATTTAAAAAAATATATTTTCCAATCTCTGAATGAGATATTGTATAATCGGATTAAAATTATGAATAAAATATTCAAAGTTCATGGTTTTCTTCTTGTCTTGTTCAAGTATTTTCAACTTACTCAGTCATGGGTGTTGTATGCAAGTATATTTATTTCTCAGGTGTTATAAATACTGTACCCAATGTTATGAAATACAGCTATAAGTATATATAAGTGAAAAAACATTATATATATATATATTAGTGAAAATACATTATATATATATATATTAGTGAAAATACATTATATATATATATATATATATATATATATATATATATATATATATATATTAGTGAAAATACATTATATAAAATGTGGAAAAGACAAAGCAAAATCTGAATATGTGAGTTTACTGTTTTTTTATTTTGTTTTTGTTTTTGTTATTCTGTCGACGTCAGACGTTTCGGTCAAATAGACCTTCCTCAGGACATGGTTAATGGAGACATATTTATATTAGATTTAAGTTAGATGAAGAGACGATATATACAGGACTGGTCAGAAACAGAAAAACTGAAATTCTGAAGAAGGTCTATTTGACCGAAACGTCTGACGTCGACAGAATAACAAAATCAAAAACAAAATAAAAACAGTAAACTCACATATTCAGATTTTGCTTTGTCTTTTCCACATTTTCATCATACCGTCGGATCTACATCCACACATTTGCTTACATATATATATATATATATATATATTAGTGAGTATATATATATATATATTAGTGAATATATATATATATATATATATATTAGTGAATATATATATATATATATATATTAGTGAATATATATATATATATATATATTAGTGAATATATATATATATATATATATTAGTGAATATATATATATATATATATATTAGTGAATATATATATATATATATATATTAGTGAATATATATATATATATATATATATATATATATATATATATTAGTGAATATATATATATATATATATATATATATATTAGTGAATATATATATATATATATATATATATATATATTAGTGAATATATATATATATATATATATATATATATATATATTAGTGAATATATATATATATATATATATATATATATATATATATTAGTGAATATATATATATATATATATATATATATATATTAGTGAATATATATATATATATATATATATATATATATATATTAGTGAATATATATATATATATATATATATATATATATATATTAGTGAATATATATATATATATATATATATATATTAGTGAATATATATATATATATATATATGTATATATATATTAGTGAATATATATATATATATATATGTATATATATATTAGTGAATATATATATATATATATATATATATATATATATATATTAGTGAATATATATATATATATATATATATATATATATTAGTGAATATATATATATATATATATATATATTAGTGAATATATATATATATATATATATATATTAGTGAATATATATATATATATATATATATATATATATATATATATTAGTGAATATATATATATATATATATATATATATATATATATATATATTAGTGAATATATATATATATATATATATATATATTAGTGAATATATATATATATATATATATATATATTAGTGAATATATATATATATATATATATATATTAGTGAATATATATATATATATATATATATATATATTAGTGAATATATATATATATATATATATATATATTAGTGAATATATATATATATATATATATATATATTAGTGAATATATATATATATATATATATATATATATATAGTGAATATATATATATATATATATATATATTAGTGAATATATATATATATATATATATATATATATTAGTGAATATATATATATATATATATATATATATATTAGTGAATATATATATATATATATATATATATATATATATATATATATATTAGTGAATATATATATATATATATATATATATATATATATATATATATTAGTGAATATATATATATATATATATATATTAGTGAATATATATATATATATATATATATTAGTGAATATATATATATATATATATATATTAGTGAATATATATATATATATATATTAGTGAATATATATATATATATATATATATAGTGAATATATATATATATATATATATATTAGTGAATATATATATATATATATATATATTAGTGAATATATATATATATATATATATATTAGTGAATATAATATATATATATATATATTAGTGAATATATATATATATATATATATATTAGTGAATATATATATATATATATATATATTAGTGAATATATATATATATATATATATTAGTGAATATATATATATATATATATATATTAGTGAATATATATATATATATATATTAGTGAATATATATATATATATATATTAGTGAATATATATATAAGTGAATATATATATATATATATTAGTGAATATATATATATATATATATATATTAGTGAATATATATATATATATATATTAGTGAATATATATATAAGTGAATATATATATATATATATATATATATATATATAAGTGAATATATATGTATATATATATATATAAGTGAATATATATATATATATATATATATATATAGTGAATATATATATATATATATATATATATATAAGTGAATATATATATATATATATATATATATATAAGTGAATATATATATATATATATATATATATAAGTGAATATATATATATATATATATATATATATAAGTGAATATATATATATATATATATATATATATATATATAAGTGAATATATATATATATATATATATATATAAGTGAATATATATATATATATATATATATATATATATATATAAGTGAATATATATATATATATATATATATATATATATATAAGTGAATATATATATATATATATATATATATAAGTGAATATATATATATATATATATATATATATAAGTGAATATATATATATATATATATATATATATAAGTGAATATATATATATATATATATATATATAAGTGAATATATATATATATATATATATATATAAGTGAATATATATATATATATATATATATATAAGTGAATATATATATATATATATATATATATAAGTGAATATATATATATATATATATATATATAAGTGAATATATATATATATATATATATATATATAAGTGAATATATATATATATATATATATATATATATATATATATATATATATATATATATAAGTGAATATATATATATATATATATATATATATATAGTGAATATATATATATATATATATATATATATATATAAGTGAATATATATATATATATATATATATATATAAGTGAATATATATATATATATATATATATATATAAGTGAATATATATATATATATATATATATATAAGTGAATATATATATATATATATATATATATAAGTGAATATATATATATATATATATATATATATATATATATATATATATATAAGTGAATATATATATATATATATATATATATATATATATATATATATATATATATAAGTGAATATATATATATATATATATATATATAAGTGAATATATATATATATATATATATATATATATATATATATATAAGTGAATATATATATATATATATATATATATATATAAGTGATATATATATATATATATATATATAAGTGAATATATATATATATATATATATATATATAAGTGAATATATATATATATATATATAAGTGAATATATATATATATATTAGTGAATATATATATATATATTAGTGAATATATATATATATATATATATATATTAGTGAGTGTATATATATATATATATATATATATATATATATTAGTGAATATATATATATATATATATATATATATATATATATATATATATTAGTGAATATATATATATATATATATATATATATATATATATATATTAGTGAATATATATATATATATATATATATATATATATATATATATATTAGTGAATATATATATATATATATATATATATATATATATTAGTGAATATATATATATATATATATATATATATATATATATTAGTGAATATATATATATATATATATATATATATATATATATATATATTAGTGAATATATATATATATATATATATATATTAGTGAATATATATATATATATATATATATATATATATTAGTGAATATATATATATATATATATATATATATATATATTAGTGAATATATATATATATATATATATATATATTAGTGAATATATATATATATATATATATATATATTAGTGAATATATATATATATATATATATATATATATATATTAGTGAATATATATATATATATATATATATATATATATTAGTGAATATATATATATATATATATATATATATATATATTAGTGAATATATATATATATATATATATATATATATATATTAGTGAATATATATATATATATATATATATATATATTAGTGAATATATATATATATATATATATATATATATATATTAGTGAATATATATATATATATATATATTAGTGAATATATATATATATATATATATATATATTAGTGAATATATATATATATATATATATATATATATATATATATTAGTGAATATATATATATATATATATATATATTAGTGAATATATATATATATATATATATATATATATTAGTGAATATATATATATATATATATATATATATTAGTGAATATATATATATATATTAGTGAATATATATATATATATATATATATATATATATATATTAGTGAATATATATATATATATATATATATATATATTAGTGAATATATATATATATATATATATATATATATTAGTGAATATATATATATATATATATATATATATATTAGTGAATATATATATATATATATATATATATATATATAGTGAATATATATATATATATATATATATATATATATATATTAGTGAATATATATATATATATATATATATATATATTAGTGAATATATATATATATATATATATATATTAGTGAATATATATATATATATATATATATATATTAGTGAATATATATATATATATATATATATATTAGTGAATATATATATATATATATATATATATTAGTGAATATATATATATATATATATATATATTAGTGAATATATATATTAGTGAATATATATATATATATATATATATATTAGTGAATATATATATATATATATATATATATATTAGTGAATATATATATATATATATATATATATATTAGTGAATATATATATATATATATATATTAGTGAATATATATATATATATATATTAGTGAATATATATATATATATATATATATATATTAGTGAATATATATATATATATATATATATATATTAGTGAATATATATATATATATATATATATATATTAGTGAATATATATATATATATATATATTAGTGAATATATATATATATATATATATATATATTAGTGAATATATATATATATATATATATATTAGTGAATATATATATATATATATATATATTAGTGAATATATATATATATATATATATATATATTAGTGAATATATATATATATATATATATATATTAGTGAATATATATATATATATATATATATATTAGTGAATATATATATATATATATATATTAGTGAATATATATATATATATATATATATATTAGTGAATATATATATATATATATATATATTAGTGAATATATATATATATATATATATATTAGTGAATATATATATATATTAGTGAATATATATATATATATATATATATTAGTGAATATATATATGTGAATATATATATATATATATATATATATATATATATATATATATATATATATATATTAGTGAGTGAATATATATATATATATATATATTAGTGAATATACATAGTATCCAATATCAGTAACACTACTCAGAGTTTCCCACAGCTAATGCAATCTTCAGATGTGGATTCCCCACACCTGAAGATTGCATTAACTGTATGAAACTCTGAGTAATGTTAGTGACGTTGGATACTATGTATATTCACTAATATATATATATATATATATATATATATATATATATATATATATATATATGTATATATATATTTAAATGAATTTTTTTTTAATCTGACATTATTTCTTATTACTATCAATGTTATTTTCATACCTGATTTTATTTTTCATAAACTATGAATTTCATATCAATTAGACTAGATCAAGAACTTTTACGAAATAAACATTGTTTCTCCTAACAACAAACTAGCATCTCTCTTTTCATCAGGAAAACCATTCCTATAGACAAAGTCTGCTACTATTAATTTGGCCATAGGAGAACATCTCGATAGGGCAAAATTCAAATTACCTATTTAAAGCACAAACATCTCTCGTTGAGATATCCATGGATCTGGATCTGCCTGCTTTTTGCGTTTGAAACATAAACAATAGTAACTTTTTGAACAGATTTTTTAATCCAACATTCCTTATAATGATAAACATTAATTTTAGTGCGTACATCTTTGATTTGCTGTACCTGAATTGTATTATTCTTAAGTAGGTACATCTTTCATTTGCTAGACTCGTTGTTATTAATTTTCACTGTTTAAAAAAAATAAAATCATGGGTAGTTACTCCAAAGCACATAACCACCATAAACAACCTTTATGACTTGCAAATGTTTTGATCTGACATTCCTTAAGTTAGAAGTTTCATGAATATTGGTTATAATAATTTAGCTGTTGGCAGCAGAACTTTTGAGACACCATATTTCTCTCGCTATTTGTATTGGCTTGGCCTTCATAAACAAATAACTAAAAAGATCTTCCATTTTTGATGCAGGCCTGCTGATAGCTGATAAGAACAATACAAGACCAAGAAAGGGTTTAAGCATTAAGCCGTGGATCTTTAATTAATTTCTTAATTACTACTTTATTTAATTTTCAATAAAGCTCAAATATGAACATTTAGTTTCTTCTCTGCAATAGAGTTCTTCAGTTTGTTTTTTCGTTTTTTTTTTTTCACCAAGGGAGATAACTTTGAAAATTTAACGTTTTTCTATCAACAACATTATCAATATTATTATGATACGCTAGTCTTTCATTAATGCTGGTATATTCTCAGGTGCCTAGTATAGAGGTGGGGGGTCTTGATTTTTCTCAAGATGCAATAAATGGGGTCTTAATAAAAGAGAGGGTGTAAAATCATTTAATGATTTTAAAAGTGTAAAATTAATAAGCATGGTTATCGCCCCCACCCACCACCACCACCATCTAAGAGTATGCTATGCTTTTGTTATTAGGTTGGTTCAAAAATAATGTCGTTTTTTGACGTTCAACTTCATGTGAGAAAACGACATTATTTTTGCACCAACCTAATATATCTCCCAATATCTAATGATATAGGTCTAGGTATTTCCATGATGTCAATCAATGGTGGTGCCACTTACCATGACCTTTATATACTGCCATACCATGTTTTCCTATCTACAACATCATCATTATCATCATACTCCTGTCATCTTTTGTTAATACCTGTACACTTTCAGGTGCCTAAGGGGTCTTAATGATTTAAATAACCTGAAAGTGTCAAATTTGGCATCTTGACTCCTCAAGGTTATATTGAAGGCAAGAGGTACAGAGGAAAACAAGCTTGTGAAAATGGTTGGAAGAACAGGGTTTAGGAGAGATAGCAAAATGACAAAATTTACTACAAGCTACATAGGACAGGAAATTGTGGAGAGCCACGATTGCCCATGCCCTGAAGGGACACAGTCCATAGAAGAAAACGAACAAGAAATTCATTATTTCTTGTAAATCTTCTTTTTTTTTCAGCTTCATATTAAGAAATTGAAAATCTTTTTTTCTTTTTTTTTTTTCAACTTGCTTCCTTCCTATTCACCCTGGAAGTGCGATACTCCATGTGGCAAAGATTCTGGTTTTACACTCACTTATCACCCCTGAGCCTTCCTCATCACCTGCCCCAAATACCTCAACTCGGTACACCTCAAAAATTTAACCAATCCCCAAAATACCAAAACAGCATAACAGATAAACTTAGCTATCTTTTCAAGAATGCCTTTCCTTTAAAAAATGTCTTCGTTTATTAGAAAAGGTCTAAATAGCAACTCATATCCACTGGTTTTAAAATTGTGCTATATATATATATATATATATATAAAGTCAAAATGTGTAGACACTAAAAATACAGTACACAATGAAAGGTATATGAAATATATCCAAAAACAGAATATATATGTAAAAAGAGTTAGACAGCAGTGAAGTCTAAGTACTGTTTATATATATATATATATATATATATATATATATATATATATATATATAGAGAGAGAGAGAGAGAGAGAGAGAGAGAGAGTGAGGCAAATGTTACACACCATAGGTGCTAATTTGGACAGCATATATAACAAATATCTAGTAAATAAAATTTTCATGTGTAATTATACTTTTAATAAATTATCTCCATGGTGTGTATCTTTCACCTCACCCTGTGTGTATGTGTGCATATATATATATATATATATATATATATATATATATATATATATATATATATATATATACACACATATAGGGTGAGGCAAATGTCACACACCATACTTTTGCCTCACCCTGTGTGTATGTGTGTGTGTGTGTGTGTGTGTGTGTGTATATATATATATATATATATATATATATACACACACACACATTGTGAGGTAAAAGTTACACACCATAGGGATAATTTATTAAAAGTATAATTACACATGAAAATTTTATTTACTAGATATTTGTTATATATGCTGTTCAAATTAGCACCTATGGTGTGTAAAATTTGCCTCACCCTATATATATATATATAGTTTATGAAAAACTTCGTAATCCGTATGGGTAGACCCAAGGAGGATAAAATCCAGAGAGCACAATGTAAATCAGAGCTAATAATTTAAATCCATGTAATAAATTATTTTAAAGGGCCGCGGATCATCAGACTTTACTTCCAAGATGTCTGACTAACTCTTTTTACATATAAATTCTATATTTTTGGATATATTTCATATACCTTGCATTGTGTACTGTATTTTTAGTGTCTACACATTTTGACTATATATACATATATATATATATATATATATATGTAGCACAATTTTAAAACCAGTGCATATAAGTTGCTATTTAGACCTTTGCTAATAAACAAAGAAATATATATATATATATATATATATGTCATTTTTATTCACCCTACTAAAAAATAGACTAAATTAAAATACTACAATTAAAAAATCTTTTACTAAAATCACATAAGTTACCTCCCTTGCATGATGGTAAAAACATTTTCAATTTAAGGTGTTAATGCATAACACAACCATAGATATGCAACCCCTGAAAAGTACTTGGGAAAATAAAAATTATTTGAAAGAAAATTTTAGAATTTTTCTTAATTAATTTTCTGCAGCCACCAAGAAATTAATTTGGGAACTTGAAAGGATTAAAACTTAAATAAATAGACATAATACATGGAAATTATTTAACTAAATATACTTGAATGAAAATATGTCACTTATATATATATATAAATATATATATATATATATATGAGAACGAATAGAGTACAATTCCAATGTTTATAATATTTAATTTAAAAGAGGGCTAAATACAAAGTAGAGCAATATTCTTTGTTTTATGATATTACATTGAAAAACATGTCAAAATTGCTACACAATTGCAGTCGTGTTTCAATACATGTCAATGCATCTTATCATGCGATTGTAAATTACTGGCTAGTGAACAATTTATTTAGATTTAAAAGCAAAATACTGTCTCTTTTTATGAAAAGAAGAAAAAGGGGAGTGGTTATAAGGTTTGTGATTTTTATTCATATCAACCAATCAAATATGACCTATGTTAAAATTAAACTAAGGCAAGAAGCAAAAATTAAGAAATTATTTTTCAGAAATGGGTCATGGCCCATAGATTTGAAATCAGTGGCAGCAACAGACATTAAACAGGAGCAGATGTAAATGGATACATATTATACATTAGACAATGTCATTCACTAAGAAAAAATGAAGTATTAATCTAACAAAATGCTAGACAAGTTATATGATTTGTGAATTTCCTACATAAAAAAATATACTTGATAAATAAATAGCTTCTTTAAGAAACCAGTAAATAATTTAAATATATAGACTTACTTGGTAAATTAATATGCAACTGTTGACTAAAGATTCTATATATAAGGTGTTAATAACAATAACCAATCAATGCGAAATGTCTGCAATTGTGTAGTGATTTTGACATGTTTTTCGATGTAATATCCTAAAATAAAGTATATATATATATATATATATATATATATATATATATATATATATATATATATAAATTTAAACTGGGTATATTTTAGCAGTTTTTTTAGAATTTATTCACGTTTAGTTGAAAAACAACAAAAGTTTTTTTTAATGCTTTTGTTATTCAGACCCTTTTTCTAGTTTCCAGGCACAATTTGAACATTAATAGTCCAATATTTTCAGAGCACTTTCAGCCATTCCCAAAGAGTATTTTTTTTTTAATAAAGGCTTTTGATAATTTTCTAGAAAAAGGTTCTCTCTTCTTTTACATTTCAAATTTATAAATATATATTAAATAGAGTAATCCTTTGTTTAGATATGTTTTCATTAAATATAGTGAACAAGGAATGTCTTCTAAGCCTTTTAGTAAGTTTCTTCAGGTGTCGAATTTATGTTGGGTGGAGTTCTTATTTTTTTTTTAACTTGGAGCTTTTATGTGATATCAAATACGGTACTTCATCTGAAAAGTCATAACAGTTGGATTGGTTTCATTATTTGTTATTTGCTATGAGTGTCACTGAATGAGTTTATTTTAAGGGGAGGAAGTAAATGCAGAGAATGAGAATATGTAGCATAAATAATAGTTGACTCAAGACTTTAAGGGGTTAAGATTGTAGTGTTTAGGGAAGCATCCCCTTGGAAGTCTGTTGAAGTATCAGATCTCCTAAGAAGCTGTTCGAATCAAACTCTCTTCTTATGAATGAAATATTAAGAGGAGATGGTGGTTTAACCCTGTATATGACATGGGATGTTTCAGCTGTAAAGGTCTGAACTGGTAGAATTAAGAATATCTAGCCTGTCTGAACATGGAAAAATAGTCCACGGTTTGATGATAAACTACATCCATTAGCAAGGCATCTGATTGGGAGATTGGAGCATAGAACCACCTCTTAATTGCTATTGTTCCCAGCTCCACCCTGATCCAGGGTGATAGCACCTGTTAAGGACCCAGCTATGGGCAAATAGTGAACTCCCAATAAACAAAAACAAAACACTGTGAAAGTATAAAATTATATTTTTATAGTAAAAATACCAGCAATACATTTTTCTATAAAAAAATTACCAGTAAACTATTTTTAAAGCAAAATGACTAGAAGTGCATTTTATAGCAAAATGCCCAATTCATTTTATTAGGAATTGCATTCAAAATATATTTAGTTGAAACCATAAAATTGTGTTCTAAAAATTAAGATTTTCAGCATTAAATAACGTAGAGAGGTGTCGATATAGTGTTAAACCAAATCAACAAAGCAACCACGTGAAAAGAAAGAGTAGTGATAGGTTAGTGATGTTTCATCTTTGGAAAACGGTCATAGGTTGAAAATAATCCATTGCCCATGTTGCCACATAAATGCTTCTGAACTGGAAAGTGAGGACTGAACAGCTCCAAGCCAAATATGGAAACAATACTCCATATTTCGTTGAATTTGTCTCTTGTAAATATAGAGTATGGCAAGGGGAGACAGGTATTTTCTGGAGCAGCACATCTTTAGATATGGAACGTATGAATCATATCTCAAGGGAAACACATGGGATGCATAGTGGACTTCAGTCCCAATAGATGTTCAAAGGAAGGAGCCTCACTGAGAGTACAACCATTCATCAATATTGGAAAAAATTCAAGCTCTGCTTGGAGATGATAGAATGCTGTTAGCTTTGTTTTGAAGTTATTGAATGTAACAAGCCAGTTTTCCTGTCACTGGGCGGTTAGAATTTGAGAGATCAGCTGCCACGATTGATGATGATACTAGCTTGATTTTGGCGATATTGAATGTTATTAGCATTTTTTTTTGTCACTGGGCAGTTAGATTTTGAGAGGAGATCAGATGCCAGGCTGTTGATGATGATACTGTATGTTACAAGCCAGTTTTTCTGTCACTGGGTCGTTAGAGCTAGATAAAAGGAGAATCAGCTGCCAGGCTCTGATCATCTAGATTTTTGAGAGGTGTACCTTTAAATTCTGTGAGGAATAAGAATTTGCAGGTAGTGTAATGGCTATTAAGGCAAAAAGTGAAATCAGAGAGCTGAGTTCAAATTTCAGGCTAGTCTGCTGTGTTCATCTTCACACCCAATGCCCTTGCAAAAGGCATGAACCTGTCATTTCTCCACCCAGATATAGATTAAATAGCAGGATAGAATGGAATTTTAAGCTTGGGTGGCCACCAGTCTAGGAGAAGGAAAACTCTTAATTTAAACCATGTGAATGCTCATCTCTCTCTCTCTCTCTATATATATATATTTTAATCATTTCACTCCAAGTAAGGCAATAATGCAACTAAGACGTAGAAGGTTAATGGGGATGAAAGAAAATGGGAAGACTTTAGAAGTGACCAGAAACCCAATCCTAAACAGGAAACGTGGGATAAACCTCTACTCCTGTTCAAAAGACTGGGGAGAAGTGTGAACCAGATGATAGGTGAACCTATCTACTATTAGTACAAACATTATTTGAGATCACAGGAAAATTTTTTAATCATTTCACCCCAAGCAAGGCAATAAAGCCCCTAAGATGCAAAGGTTTACTGAGTGTCAATGAATAATGGGCAAAAGGATATATTATTAAGGAGAGAGAACTGTAAATAAAGATTGACATTGCATTTAAATTTTTGAAGATCAAAGTTAACTAGGAAGCAAGAAGCCAGAAGAGAGTTCCGCAAGCGTGAAGTCCGAGAAAAGAAACTGTTAGCATAGAACTTACAGTTACATCTAGCCATTTCAACTGTAAAATGATGAGACCTTTCTGCCAATCTAGTACTGCACTTAAAGGGGAAAATATTAATTTAAAAAAATGGAAAAATGAGAAGTTTACATTTAAGTTTTCTTTTTCTTTTTTTTTTTTTAGAGATATTTTATGGAATTGGCTCTGAAACAAAATATTTGCAGGAAGTGTTTCAAGTCACCTCTTTTGTAATGTAACATTAAGTAGTGGTTGTGGGGGTTGCATATGTAAGGCTAAAAAGAGTCAAAGTCTTTTGGGGAGCTGAAATATAAAAAAAGAGACGTAGAAGCAAGCCAATTCCGGGCTTTGGTTTCTCTAAAAAGTGAATTCCATTCTTGTCGAACAAAAATGTTGGCGTTAAAATGATAAACATCCACAAATAGATTATTAACGCATACCTTGAGTGAAAAAAAAAAATATTCTTAAAATAGGAAATATATTTCAGGCGGGTTTTAAGATATATATCAAACAAATCAGCCTCTCCGTGAAATTCTAAATTGAATTAACATATCTAAAGAGATATATTAATGTTAAAAATATAAATCATATTTTTTGGAAGGCAGGGCATAAAACTGGACAGGTTAGAACTCCTGCCAGGGAATTTGGTATTTGAAAAATGTTTCCTGATTTTGTAAATAAAAGTTGACTGCAAAAGTTTTTTTTTGTTTTTCATCAATCTTGTTGTTTTCATGGCAGCATTTTTAACCAATCCATTCTTCAGCTTTGAAAAAAATGAATCAAGAAAACCTGTCAAAAATATAAGTAAAAATGAAAGCTAGGTCAATCAGAAGGGAAGTGTACTTCTTTTACGTGTCATGTCTCTTCATGATGTAGGCCATCATGGCGCTCCATATCTTCTTCTCCTTGTAGCTCTTAATATGTTTTGTTTTTTGTTATTTCTCCCAAACCCTGTTCTACCATTCATTTGCTCAAGTCCATCAAGTATGTTATGTTATGCACTGCTTTCCTCTGTCCCTCAATCTGTCCTATGAGTATCAGATTTTCCAGGCCTTCCTTCCTCATTACGTGGTCCAGAAATTTCAACTGTTTCTTCCTGATGTTAAGTGTAAGTTTCCTTTTTGTTTCCATTTTCTCCAAAATTCATTGTCGCTCACATGTTCGGTCAATGGTAACCTCAGCATCTTTCTGTAGGACTACATTTCTGTTGCTTCAAGTCTCCTCTTCTTCATCATCATTTGCTGCCATACAGGAGGACAGATATTACATAACACTTCAGTATGCTTTTTTCTATTTCTTAATACTTTGCTTAGCTTCTGGAATGCATTTTTGGCCATCTCAACATGTCTTCAGATATCAGTGTGCACACTTTCCGTTCTCTGTTAGAACACTTCCCAGCTTAGGGATCCAAAAAGGGAGGTTTGAGATATTCCTGGGATATTGGACAGTTTCTGCTTGAATTTCCCTAGACATAGTCAGCAGAATGAAAACAATTCACTCTGTAGATTAAATAAGTTAAGAAAATTGCTTGAAGGTTACCCAGATTGACAGACACCTGATGAAGGACAGAGGGAACAATGGTCGAAATGCTATGATAATAACAAGAAGGATGAGGATAATAGTAAGAGTATAAATATTGTAACTAATTTCAAAGAATGTTTGTTTTCTATTGAGATGAGCATTCACAGTTTGAATTCAGAATTATCCTTCTCTTAGACTGGTTGCCACCCAAACTACACTGCTATTTAACCCATACATGGAGAGAGAAGAGACTTATTTATGCCTTTTCAAAGGCATGTGTGAAAGTGAATGCAACATCATCGTCATCGGCATCCGTTGTCTCGAGAGACGACGGAGTAGCACGGTGCACTACAAGCCTGGGCGGGGTATATGAACAACTAGGGCTGCCCAGATGTCTAGTGCCCTCTCTCGGCCTTACAAGCAGACTCCAAAGGAGAGGATAAACCAATACAGTTTGGTACCAACGTGGCTGCAGGAGTTGCTGGAAGGTAATACAAAGTGCTGTCCATCCGCCTTCGGGGCTCCACTCCGGGTTTGAATTCAGATTTGTCCTTCTCCTAGACCAATTGCCATCCAAGGCTATAGAACCCTGTCTGTCCTGCTATTTACCCATAGCTGGAGGGATAAGACGAAGATTCACACCTTTCCCAAGGGTATTAGCATGTAAGTGAATGTAATGGATTCGACTGGAATTCGAACTCGTGTCTCCAGTTCCTCAATCCAAGCCGATATCCATTACTCCACCGTGCCTCCTTGCAACATACTAGCCTAGAATTTGAACTCAGCATGATGATTCTACTTTCTGCACAAGTAACCATTACACTACCTGCACATCTTTATTCTCATTTCTTCTATAAGACACATCACTTCAGGACATAGACGATCATGGCTCTCCACAACTTCCTATCTCTTGTGGCTCTTTGCATTTTTCTCCCATTGCTATGTGTTAATTACCAAATACTCAAAGTAATTTTACTATGAATTTAAGGCTTTTGTGATGGAGAATTGTATTTGATGTCATTGAATGCCAAAAGGCTCGACATACATTTTCCTCGTCTGTCTTTCAGATAACTATTATGGAGATTGTTAATGTTAATCCTCACAAGGATTGAACCCTTCATCCTTGGTGAACAAATATCGTTGAATTAACCTGGCAGTGTCCCACCTATCATCCGGTTCACACTCCTCCCCAGTCTTTTGAACAAGAGTAGAGGTTCATCTCTTGTTTCCTGTTTAGGATTGGTTTTCTGCTCCCTTCTAAAGTCTACTTCAACTCTATACTCCTAACGCCTCTGCCTGAACTCTGAAATTTTATTCGCTATTTAAATCTTGATCTCTTCAAGTCTAGAATTAGCTGTCTATCTTTCCTGTTATCGTGCCCTTACTTATGCTAATATAACTCTACACAGTAAGAGTAGCCCTTGGGCCTTGTATTAGGTGAACATTAGTTAAAAAAAAAAGTACACAGGCAGCGGAGATGTTTGCTATAGTTGATATGATGGACATGTGTACTTTTTACAGAAAGTACCTTCTAGGAATTCTATGCATTGAAGACAAGCTGGAAAATCTTCCAGTAATATGTAAAACTGACAATAAAGCACTATATATTCCTGATCACTCAGATATGAGATTAGAGTCTCAGAATTGAAACTGCAATTATTCATGAGATGTTGGAAGTTGAGCGGATCCCCAGCTCAAGCCAAGTTGCAGATGGCTTGAGTAAGATAGGATTCTCTTCTAACAAGATGCTGGTATGATATGTATGTGAGCTGAGAATCTTTCTTCCATAAAAAAAAAGATATATTGATGTAGAAACTGTCTACATGAAAAGAGAAAAGGGGGAGAGCTGTTAACAATACTTTTTTTACCTTTCAGATAAATATTACAGAGATTGTTAATGCTAATCCTCCCAGTGACTGAACTCTTTTCCGTTGACGAACAAATATTGTTAAATTACCCTGGCAGCTCACAGAATATATATCTACACATATATGCATATTGTAGATAATGACAGAAACAGATGTTGAGAGATTCACAACTTTAACATCGTAATTTGATGGTATTTTTTTATTTTAAGTTTTCTTTTTCTTACCGCCATCATTCTTGATGTAACAAAACATAAATAAAACTCTTTATTTTATTTATTTCCTTTACACAGGAGGTGCAATTAATTCCTACTTACATCTTTGCTCAACAGCGACTCCTTGCTTTACCAGCTTGAGGCCTTATGGTTTTATATATATTTATCATTGTATCCATTGCATCACTGCATCCTTGCCAGCATCAATTTTACTGTTTCTTCTAATGATCAATGACAGAGAAAGACAAACTAAGCCAAGGCAAGTGAAAATCTCGCAAATACAGCCAGGAAAACGGAATTAAGACATTTCTTTTTCCATGATGCAAATAACAGCAGTGAAGTCTATAAAATTTGCTTAGAGGGGAGATTACATTTAACATGCCTTCAATTACAATCCAATTACAGGAAATTAATACTCTCAGATAACTGAAATGGTTTTTATTTACAACTGGAAGCACACTACAGAAGTGAGGCAAAAGCTTAATTATTCAGTTTTTCTCTAATGGCAATATACAGAATAAGGAAACATTTCACATTCGTTGACCAAGCAGCCAATGCTACTCGAGTTACACTTTTCTTCACTTCCTGGCCACTGGGTTGGGATCAAAATATAGTATCTGTTCTCTTCATTTCTAATGGTAATATTAGCCATTTCCTTATAAGAAAACATTTTGCATTCATTGACCAAGCAGTCATTGCTACTTTCAATTGAAATTTATAAAATCTCTCTATTAAAAGAATTTTTCAGGGAAATATGTTTCTAAAGTCACTTTTTGAGTTCCATGTGAAATCCATTTTAGTTTTTGCTGCTGTTAGAATCAAGTGATGTGGTTTCTGTTATTTTGTAAAATTGTTTGTAATTTTACTGTGCCAGTCCATGAAGTTCAAAGATGGTCACCCTCACTATGACCTATATGCTTCCTCCGCACAAAAAGCTATTTTCAACCATTGATCTGAGAAAGTGATTGCATACAGCTGACAGTTTAGATATTTCTGAATGGGTTTGGCACCATGCATGTCATCTATATGAAAGTCTCAATCTGATGAGGTTGTTTAAGAACAGACTAAATATTTTGGGTTTTGGACAAAAATACAGCTAGGACAACATATCTTGTGTTCAACATGTGTCATGCCACTTCATGAATGGACGATCATGGCTCTCCACAACTTTCCCTAATCACTGTTCAGCCAATCACTTACGCAATATCATTAGGTGGGTTATCTGCTGTTTTCCTCTGTCCCTTTTGCCTTCAATGTCCTCCGAGTGTCAAATTCCTCAAGCTGTCTTTCCCAATTATATACCCCAGAAATTTCAATTGTCTCTCTCTAATTTTAAGAATAAGAGCTTTTTTGTTTGCAAAACTGTTTTCCCAGCAGCCTTTTGTAATATCACATTTTTCTGCTGCTTCTCTGGGGGACTTCCTCTGAGGAACTTTCTCAGGGCAAATGTGAGGATTTTATTTTGTAACAAGTAATTATATACACGAGCAAAAATGTTTTTGTTTTTTTTAAAAAAT
>OZ038485.1:110907605-110940105 GCA_964036315.1 Acanthosepion esculentum | reverse complement strand
TAAGTGGGAGTAATATGCTGTCTAAGTAGTCCACCACTAGCAGTGGTTTACCTATTTCATGCCACTGGCGAGTATTGTATTTTGTTGATGTTATAAAGATTATCATTTCATTTCTAACCTCCATTTTGGTTATTCCTCATTCAGTAACCTTTTCTAGGTTACAACAGTTTGTATACTCAATACATTTTCTTTTTAAAATCATTTCACCCCAGGCAAGGCAATAATGCCATGAAGATGCAGAGAGTGAGAGAGAATGAGAGTTTAGTGAGGAGAAAGAACAATATGAAGGTCTGCTGAAAACTTCATAGGCTAACTGTGAAGTTGCTTTGTTGGTTGATTTGGTTTAACGGCATATGAACACTTCTGTGAGTTATTTAACCCTTTGAGCCCAGACCACTGCTTTACTGGTGATAGAGAAAAATGACTTAATGCCCAGCCACTGGTTAAATGGTGGGTAAACACTTGTAACTATTTTTATATCTACCGCAAAACATTACATACCAATTTTTTGCAAATTTTGACTCGGGAGCTCAGGCAGAAGGGTTAAAATTGTCCAGGAATGCAAGGCTCCAAGGGTTAATGCTGAAATCTAAATATTTTGAACACAATTTTATGGCTTCAACTAAATATATTTTGAATGCAATTGTATGCCTTCAATTGCTGATAAAATGTATGGTTGGTCATTTTGCTATAAAATGTATGGTTGGTCATTTTGTTATAAAATGTGTTTTTGTTAATTCTACTGTAACATGTGCTGCTGGTCATTTTGCTTTAAAATATATTGTTGGTTATTTTACTATAACTATGCATTGTTGGTCAATTTCTTATATAAAAACGTATTTTTATACTTTCATGGTGTTTTGTTTGTGGGTTCACTATTTGCTCATAGCAGGAACAATAACACATGCTACCACACTGGGTCAGGGTGGACCTGGGAACAATAGCAATTAAGAGGTAGTTCTGCACTCCTCAAAACTTCCAGTCTTCCGTATCAGACACTTTGTTGCCAGATGCAATTTATTGTTATACCCAAGACTTTAAAGAAATGATACTGCAGCTGTGAAATCTTGCATGCATTAATTTCAACTCTTCTTACTAATAACTGCATTGTTTCTTCCCATGTAAACTGGCATCTGGCTGTTCAAAGAAGACTTCAAAAGTACGAGAGTCGGCTGAAAAGTTCATGGGCTGCCTATGAGGGTGTGATGCTAGAGCTGTGAAATCTTTCATGCATTAATTTCAACTCTTCTTATTCATAACTGCATTGTTTCTTCCCAGGTAAACTGACATCTGGCTGTTCAAAGAAGACTTCAAGAGTACAAGAGTCGGCTGAAAAGTTCATAGGCTGACTATGAAGGTGTGATGCTGGAGTTGTCAAATCTTTCATGCATTAATTTCAACTCTTATTAATAAATGCATTGTTTCCTCCAATGTAAACTGACATCTGACTGTTCAAAGAAAACTTAGTAGTAGCAACTTCTCTTGAAAATGGACAAAATTTGGCATCGTGTTGCTATCAAGTATCTGCAGAAAAGGAGTTTACCTCCCAAGGACATTCATGCTGATATGGTTGCTACATTAGGGGATGACATACCAGCTTTATCAATAGTACAAAAGTGGGCAGCTGAATTCAGGAGGAATAGGGAGAGTCTTGAAGATAATCCATGGTCTGAACGTCCGGCAACTGCCACCCCTAGGGAAAACATTGCAGCATTTAAGCATGTATAGTAGGCGTTCCAAACTTTTTTTGCATTATCACCCACTTTCACTTTGTAAAATTTTCCATTGCTCACCTAGGAAATATTTGAAAGCATAACAAAGTTTTTTGGTAAAAGTTTGCTACTGGCTTGTAAACTGACATTATGATATGTAAACAATATGAAAGGGAGGTAACAAATAACACTAGCTTATCTGGCAGAGGTTGCTGCTGCTTCTACCATATTAAAGAACAAATGAATGAAAAGTTGACCATTGAAAATTATATAGAAAATACTAAAATATTCCT
Source organism: Acanthosepion esculentum (assembly GCA_964036315.1). Taxonomy (NCBI): domain Eukaryota; kingdom Metazoa; phylum Mollusca; class Cephalopoda; order Sepiida; family Sepiidae; genus Acanthosepion; species Acanthosepion esculentum. The sequence goes on along the minus strand of OZ038485.1, from coordinate 110,938,100 downwards.
TGTTTTCAGGGATATTTTTATCTTATGTAGGAATGTGACTAAGTTATTCTCATTTAGCCTCTTGTTTTTTTATACAGGTTCTTTGCAGATCTCCTTTGAATATTTTTTTACATAGCATGTGTTCAAATACCTTTTTAATGCTCAAAATCCACTCACACACCATTTTTGCTTCATTTGCTTACCACCCACAGATGGGAGATAATGCCCAGGCTTGGAGATCCTGATGTCTTAAGTTATTAGAAATTTTATACTTTTCAAGTAATACACTTTACAAACGAGTGAAGAATTTTTATGTTAAATATTCACACGTTTTGTGTTTACTATATTTTGTGATATTGGATGGCTTCACTTGTCACTTTTTCCGTGTCAAGCAAAAGCTTGTTATCATTTCCAAAAATGCTTGTTATATTCAAGACTTTGTAGATGCCAATGCTAGTAGTAACGTCTTCCAATAATATCCGCACTAGTAATACTTGTTCAAGTAGTAACTGCCAAATAGTATAATGATCAGAGGAGAATCGTAATCCGTATAGCAGTAGCGTAGAGAGAGTGAATGTATAGCAATAGTGGATAGGCAAGAAGAGTGAACAGTGATCTGTACAGGGATAGAGGAGGAAGAGTGATCGCTTAGTCATATGCTACTTCCTATTTATTCACTTCCTTTATGATCACGTGATCTACTTAATAATGGAATCGCCCGTGTTACTCACTGGCGATCTAGTTTCAAACCACAGTCGGCAATGACATTTACTCTTATACAACACTATGGTGTTCTCACATGAAGTAGTCCAAGTGAGAGTCTGTGTAGTAGATGGATGTAACCATCTGAGTTGAAGTTAAGAAGCAGTCTTCTGTGTCTAGTCTATTCTTTGTCATACAGAAACTGTTTGCATGTGAAAAATTTGGACTATAAAAGTAAAAAGAAAGACAATTTTGTAAAACACTTCAACAATGTCTGGTATATAAAAATTTTGGATTTACTATTTGTTTTTTTGTTTTTCTTTTTACTTTCTTTTTTCTTTGTGCATGGACTGAATATTTTGAAAAATCTTCACTCCTCAACCTTCCACAACCTTAAAGAAATAAAACTATAAATAAATATCCATCAATATATTTAAGAAAAATGCTTTAATAAAATTCCAGGGTATACGACTTTTCAAAACTACCAAATGCAAGTATAAAACTTACTGAGTTTGTGTATGAAAACAGACACCTGAAGAAGAGCAGAGGAGACAACAGTTGAAACATGGTGAATATAACAAGCAAAATTAGTATTTAATAATGGTAATCTTTAAAGTTTTGACAAAGATTTTTTTGTTGGTGCTTGTTTTATAAATGTTTAAGATAATTTCTTGAATATTTGCAACAACTTATCTCGAAATTTCAGCAAATCAATAATATTTCAAGAAAAATCTAAGGCTGAAAGCAATTAAAAAAAAAGAATATTTGCATCAGCTCTTTATGTAAATCTATAAACAAAAAGTGCATTGTCACCTTTTGAAGATTTAAAAAGTCAAATAGAAGATTTAGAATCATTCAGGATCATCATTTTGACAAAGGAGGTCTTATTGCTGTCTGGCAAAAATTGAAAGAAAGAAAGAGTTTAACAGTTCTGATAAATAATACACTCTTTGTATTCTATCTCATTTCAGGAAGTGGACATTTTTCAAGTGAATCATGGGTTGAGAAAAAAATAAATAAAAGTCTGGTTTTTGGCATCTATTACAGGTCTTCAAAATAGATGTGCAAAAATGAAACCTGAATAAGAAAGAAAGGAAAGGGGGGAAGAAATAGAAAGAAAGAAAGAGAGAGAAGAAAGAAAGAAAGAAAGAAAGAAAGAAAAAAGCAAAGGAAAGAAAAAGAATAAAGAAAAAGAAGAGAAAAGAAAGCAAAACAAAGAAGAGAAAGAAAAGAAAGGAAAGAATGAAAGAAAGAAAAGAAAGAATGAGTGAGAGAAACGAAAGAAAAAGAAAGAATAAAGAAAAGAAAGTAAAAGAAAAGAAATAGAAAGAAAGAAAAAGGAAGAAAAAGAAGCAAAGGAGAAAAGAAAAATATAAAGGAAAGGGAAGAAAGAGAGAGAGAAAGGAAAGAAAAAGTGAAAAGAAAAGAAAAAAGAAAGAAAGAAAAGGAAAAAAGCAATAAAGAAAGAAAAGAATGGAAAACAAAATATAAAGGAAATGGAAGAAAGAATGAGAGAGAGAAAGGAAAGAAAGAGAAAAGAAAGGAAAAAAGAAAAGAATGGGAAGAAAGAAAAAGAAAAGGAAAGAAAAAGAGGAAGAAACAGAAAAGAAGAAAGAAAGAAAAGAAAAGAAATGAAAACAAAATATAAAGGAAAGGGAAGAAAGAATGAGAGAGAGAAAGGAAAGAAAAGAAACAATGAAGGAAAGAAAGGAAAGAAAGACAGAAAAAGGATTTTTTATGGTTTATTAAGTATTTCACACTTCAGCCAATGAGTAATAAGTACCAGCAACCAATGAAACTCAAGATGCTAATTATTTGCATGTTTGGCACTTTTTCTAAAAGAAGATGAAGTCATTGTAAAGAAGAAAAAACATCAAATAGTGGATGTTGCTGTTCCAATAGACTGCAAAATAAAAGTTGTGGGGGGGGGGGAGAATATCTGAATCTTGTAAGTGAACAGAAGAAATCATTGACTATGAAGATGACATTTGTACCCATTATTACCACAGCACACAGAACCAGAACAAAAAGACTTGTAAAAAAAGTTGAAAGAAGGGGAAACAGGAAATCGCCCAGACAATATGTTAGGAAAATCAATAAGAATATAGAGGAGAAAGTTAAAATACTGAAAGACGAGCTGTAACTTGATATACATTAAAAGCCACCAAATACTTTTTAATACTCTATCCCAGGCATTCTCAACGGGGGCGATATCGCACCCACCAGGGGGCGATAAGTTTTCACAAACAAGTTCTTTTCTTTCATATTAAGTGGAAACATCCGTAAATAAGAATTACAAGTTTATGTTTTAATAAACGTTTCTAAATTTTTGCTTCTTCATCAGTTTATGAAATTAAGTCTTTAACCCTTTAAGGATGAAAATAAATTATTTTTAATGATTTTTTTGTAAAACAGTTACACATCTCTAAATGTTTCAAATAAGAGACTCGAAGCAACAGAAGTGTGGTTCTACAGAAGGATGCTAAGGATACCATGGTCTGAAAAACAACAAAGTTTTGGAGAGAATGGAAACAAAGACGAAACTTATACATAACATCAGGATGAAGCAACTAAAATTTCTGGGACATGTAATGAGGAAGGAGGGCTTGGAAAATCTGATACTCACAGGATGGATAGAGGGAAAGAGGGACAGGGGAAAGCAATGAATGACATTCTAAATGGGCTTAAGTGAGTGGATGACAGAATAGTGCCTGGGAAAAATAACAAAGAGACAAACCTTATTAAGAGCTGCAAGGGGCACAAAGAGGTGTAGGGCCATGATCAACTATGTCCTGAAGGGACACGGTACATAAAAAAAGAAAAATCTGGTAGCAAGTGTTATCTGCTACCACTCACTGACTTGCACATTGCAGTGCAGTGTTTGAATAGTAATCGTTAGAAGTGGCTGATTGTCAATTTTTATGTTGGTATAGTCACAATGATAATATTAACAATTAGATCAAGTGTTAGTGACAATAACTTTGAGCTGAAAATATTGTTTCTGGGTTATATTTTTCAAGAAGGTACAATTCAACATCGCCTATTCGGCACCGGGAAAACTTGACATTGCCAATTCGGCACCGGGACAACTTGACATTGCCAATTCGGCACCGGGACAACTTGACATTGCCAATTCGGCTCCGGGACAACTTGACATTGCCAATTCAGCTCCGGGACAACTTGACATTGCCAATTCAGCTCCGGGACAACTTGACATATTTATTTTTTTTTAATTTTTAAATTTGTATTTTTGGGATTTTAATTCTTCTTCTTCTAAAAAAAAAAAAAAAAATCAAGCAAAATTATGAAAGTAATTTTTTACTCTTTTTATTTATATAAATTTTATAAATTAAAAAATGTATTTATAATCATTTTATTTATATTAATACTAAAAATTTTAAAAACTTAATTTTAATCATTTTATTTCTATTAATATTAAAAATTAAAAAATAATTATAATCATTTTATTTATGTTTATTTTTAAAGTTTTCCTGATGGCGAGTTGACCTGTTGCCTATATTCTTAGCCCTTTTTTCATTAATCATGAGTACCAAAAAGAAATGTAGACAGTATGTAGAGAAGTATTTGTATTATGGCTTTGTAGAAAGCCCATTTGATCAAAAGCAACCATGTGCCTTATTGCCAACGACTCATTTTCTAATGAAGAAACCGTCAAGATTTTTAGAGCATTTAAAAAGAGAACAACTTGGTAGTGAACAAACCCATTGTTTATTTTGAAAATTTAAAGAAAGACTTTAACCAATGAAATACTCTTTCATCTCATTTGAAAAAAAAAAGAAACTAATGAGTGACTTGGTTGCATCTTATCAGATAATGCAAATAATTGCACAAACTGGAAGTGTACATACAGTTGCTGAAAATGTTATTAAGTCTTCCTTTGAAATTCTCATAAAAATTGTATTGCAGCAAGATTTGGTGTTTAAAAGCCTTGCCCCTGAGCAATGACTCAATCCTAATAAGATTTGAAATGTCAGTTGATGTGTAAAGACAACTAGTTGAAAAATTAAAAAGCACTAAATCCTCAATTCAGATTGATGAATCTATGGCAAACAATAATAGAGCTGTTCTTATGGCATATATTCGTTATGTAGATGATTACTGCAAACTGTGTGAAGAATTGTTGTTTGTAAAACTTTCAGAAACTGGAACCATTGCATTATCCATTTTTGAAACTGCAAAATCTTTGTTTGATGAAATACATTTGAAAAGTTGGTATCCTGTGCAATGAATGGTGCTCCATCCATGTTTGGTAAGCATGAGGGATTTATTACGCATTTAAAGAAGATATGTCCTATTCTTGAAGTTCATTGCATGGCGCATTGTCATCATTTACTTGCCCAAAATATTAGCCCTGATTTTCATGTGTCATTGACGGAAGTTATTAAAACAGTCAATAAAATAAAATCTCACAGCAAATATGACAGACTTTTTTTGAAAGTTTTGTATTGATACCAAAGAAAAGAATATATTCCACATGGAAGTCTATTTTCTTTGGTTTGATTAGATTTTACTGCATATCAACCAAAATGGTTTATTTAATGCTGACAAAATTTTATTGCTGGAAATATTTTTCCTTCAAAAATCTATTGCAGGTAATATTTTTCCAAAAAGTATAGCTGGTAATATTTTTCCCAAAAATGTATTGCCGGTAATACTTTTTTCCTTCAACAATGTATTGCAGGTAATACTTTTACAAAAATATATTGCTGGAGATATATTTTTTTTAATGTATTGCTGGTAATTTTTCCTTCAAAAATTTATTGCTGGCAATAATTTTTCCTTCAAAAATTTATTGCTGGCAATAATTTTTTTTACCAAGTATTTCTGGTGTTAAAACCCACTTTTACACTTTCATAGTGTTTTGACCTCGGGTGTTAAGAGATTTTTGCTTGTCTGATTTATACTTCGTGGGTGAAGTTTCCATAATTTCTAGGCTCTCCTGTCTATTAGTGCTTTGTTTCTTGTCATGTTTTGTTCTTTGAAGGTCTTTTGTTTCCGCTTCTTTGATTTTGTTTCCTTAGATTTTCCATTAGGTTCTTTTGACGATCTTTATTTGGATGATGACCATTCCCTTGTTTGAGATGGGATAGAGTTTTATTCATTTGGGTCCATTTCACTTGGTTCTTCATTGATGTACTGGCTTGTGTTATTTTTTTTATGCACCTTTTGATTCTCTTGGGAATGTTTAGAAGGTTCTATTTCTTGAAGAACTTTTGTACTTTTTGATTTTTTTTAGACTTTGAAGATGACCAAATTTTTGACATTTGTGACATCTACAAGGATTAGGAATATATGGCTCTACCTTGATTATTGTGTATCCCATCTTTAGGTAGAGTAGGTTTGTTGAATGTCAAAATGTGTTTGTGTTTATTGACGTGTCATTTCTTTTATTTGAATTTTTCTGATGTCTGTTATCCTTTGCCTTTTTAGGATGTCATCATTTTTAATTTCTTCTGGTGATCAGAGTGACAGCTCTGGGCATTTTATTACTCTTTTAGATGAATTAAGAAATTGGTAAAAGTAAGCCTTTACTTTATTGTTGCATATTTGCTTGATTTTTAGTAATTTTTCTTTGTTTTTTTTTGGTTTTTACTTGAATTAAAAGTGTATTATTCTTCTTTATTTTTTTTATACAGATTTGGGTTCAGTAATGGCTGATATAACCCTTTGCAACACAAAAGGAGACAGTTTTCATATTTCACCATCTAGTGATTCTATAACAATGAAAGTTGGAAATTATTTTTTTTTCTGATACTTCGTTTTCACTTTCTGTTTCAGAAGTCTCATGTTGTCTCTTGGTTCCTTTATAAGAGATAGCCATATAATTTTAATTTTGGTATTCACCGTCCGTTGTTCCCCAACCACCTCAGACTTCCTTCTTAAGGGACGCTAACAGGGTGACTAATCTCATTCACCCTCATCCACGAGGGCTACACAGATAGTATAGTTGTGATGAAAGTGGATACGAGCACCTGCATTCCCCTACCTAAGTATAGAATGGTGTAAGGATTCACAGCCATGTCAGAGCCATTATCTATTATCCCAACTAGCCCTTGCCACTATGTGACTAGCTGACTGGAATAGATTGGGCTATTCCATCCACCCGTCTATCCCAGGTAGGGACCGAAGTGACATGTAGACACTCTTGGTCATTTTACACCAGATCAGAAGTCACTCGGTCACCAGAACTTCGTTCCCAGGCATCACAGGTCACCACCCATAGTAAAAAGGTGGCCTAATTGAGGGGAATTTGTAGTTTTTGGGGAATTGGTTTTTGTGAATGTGCTTTTTATATTGCAATTTGTATTGTTGGTATTTTTATTATAAAAACCCACCTTTACACTTTTTAAGTATTCACACACAAGTTTGGGGGAGGGGAAAACTATTTACCCATAGCTGGGACCCTAACAGGTGCTACCACCCTGGGTCAGAGTGGACCTGGTAACAACAGCAATTAAAAGGTGGTTCCACACTCCTCAAAACCTCCCGATCAGAGGCCTTGCTGCTGGATGAATATGGAAGTCTTTTGGCTTTCGAAAGGAAACCGCTTGGCAAGATTTGTAAACCAATTTGATACAATTGTTAATTTCTTGGAAAATGAATGTGAGAAAAATTTTGACAGAGGAAATCGGGTATCACAAATGTGACATTTAGTTTTTAGCATGGAATTTTTGAAAGTTCAATGAAGTTTCACTCCAGATTCAAGGTAAATTTTGCACATTGCAAGATTGCAAATGCATTCTGAGAGCCTTTTGTGAAAAATTAGACTTATTTTTGAGTTAATATACAGAAGAAGAATTTCAATAACATGTTCAAGTTAACAGAAGTAAGTGAACACCTCTCAGAACAAACTAGTAAAAAGTATGCAGAATATTTAGTGAATTTGAAAGAACTCAGAAGCTGATTTTCAGATTTATTTTAGTTAGAGATCCATCCATGGATGATGGATCCCTTCGTTTGTGACATAGAAGCTGTTAGTGAAAATATGCAGGAAGAACTTATTGAATTGAAACACAATGAGGAATTCAAGTACAAATTTGAAAGCAGCAGAATAACAGAATTATGGCTGTCAAATACAGCAAAACAGCTGCATCCGAAACATGTGGTCTGAAATGGCTGAAATACTGATATGCTTTCCAACCTCATATTTAGTTGAATGTGGATTCAGTGCAGTCAATAAAATCTTGACCAAAGAAAGACATATAATTGATATATGTACTTGAGGAGACATTAGATTAAAACTTACAAATTTTAAACTAAATATTAAATTTCTAGCAGCAAAGCATCAACCACAAGTAAAATATTTTAATTTATATTTTTACAAATGAGCATAGGCGATTACATCGAAAAATAGTGAAAAAGGGGCAATAGAATGAAATTGGTTGAGAATCCCTTCTCTATTTCATCAGGATATAGATGATCATGGCTCTCCTTTTCTATATTGGCTGTGAATAGCTATGACTTTTTGGGAAAGATAGTAGAATGGATTCCCTGTAGTTCTCTCTATGGTTTCAAATTAATATTTTTCCTGGATCATTTAAGGCTAGAAAGTGAAGTTTACCAGGCTATTTAACCCATAGGAGGGATCCACATCATCTTTTAAATATCGTGCCACTTCAAAACATAGGGGATCATGTCTCTTCATAGCTTCCTTTACTATATTAACTGTCAATTGCCATGTGTTCCAGAGAAAGATGGTGGAATGGTTTCTCCAGAGACTTACTATTCAGAATTGTCCTTGTCATAGAATGGATGTTTCCCAAAACTAGAGGGTTCCATTTACCCTGTTATTTAACTCATAGATAGCGTGAGAAGAAGAGATAGATTTATACCTTTCCTCACAAGTATTTGTGCGAAAGTGAATGCCATAGACTAAACAGGATTTGAACTTTGCCGATTGATCTGTTCATGTTGATAATGTTTAGGTCCTGAATACATCTCCTGCCTGATATTCATCTTCTTCTATATGTGTTCTTTGAGGATATGGTTGATCATGGCTCTCCACAACTTCCAATCTTTTGTAGCTCTCAGAAAGGTTTATCTTTCCATCACCCCCTCTTCTGCCAACCAGTGATACAAGCATGTTATTCAGGTTACTTACTGTTCTCTCTGTTCCTCTTTCCTTCAATGTGTCCTGTGAGTGTCAAATTCTCCAAGCCCTCTTTCCTCGTGTTCCCTAGAAACTTCAGCTATTTCTTTCTGATTCTAAGTAAAACTGTTCTATATCTGTCTATATCTCTGCAATGGGGTATTATGATTACTTACTTTATTTAACTGTTATCCTCATCTTCATTGCCATATTCACATTTCATCTGTTGCATGCTCTAGCCTTCTTCAAGTGATTGGAATTTTGAACAGAACCTTTTATTTCATCCACCAAGGGTAGATTGTTCTAGTTCCACATGCCATGCCTCTTCTTAATGTCTGTTATTTCCCTTTTACTGAAATCTCCAAGTTTGGTTCACCACTGCTATAGCCTGGTATTGAACTCACAACTCTTTGGGTCTAGTCACTGGATCTAACCAATGTCTTTATCCACTGGGCCATGTGTCCTTGAGGAAATTCCAATCACCTGAAGAAGGCCAGAGTGTACAATGACCAAAATGTTGTGAATATGGCAATGCAGATGAGGATAACAGTCCGAACAATACAAATAATGAAAGTAAAACTGTTCTTTTTGTTTCTTTTTTCCCTAAAACTTTCTCGATACTCACATGTTCAGTCTATGGTATTCTCAGCATCCTTCGGAAGAATAACATCTCTTTTGCCTGAAGTCGCTTTTTCATTGGTGAGAAAATTGTCCAGTAATTATTGCCATATATCAGGATTGACATTACATAGTGTTGTGTCGGAAACCTACCACCTCTCTTGAAGATGAACTTGTCTGATAGTAAAGACTTTAAATAGTGGCACGTCGAGAGACAGAGTGCGAGTGAAAGTTCTTGGCTGAGCTAGTTATAGACTACTCAGGCGATTTCTGTACCTTTTACCAACCAATAAAACCCTTTTTATTGTTACGTGTTATTTGTCGTTTGTCTCTACAAACCCCAAACCAACATCATAACACATAGCAGGTCAGAAAACTTTTCTTTGTTCCTAAGAAAATTTTCCTGTTTCTGACGTAATTTAAGAACGCTTGAAAGTATTCTTAAAACCAACTGCGTAAGGAAAGATAAACTACAGAGGGCTCCAAGTGATATAATTTATTGCCTAATTATATAAATAAAAATTCAACAACAACATTTACTAACTTTCATATGAAGCACCATTAACCCTTTGAGCCCTGCGTTCCTGAACAATTTTAACCCTTCTTGCCTGAGCTCCCAAGTCAAAATTTACAAATAATTGGGATGTAATGTTTCATGGTAGATATAAAAATAGTTACAAGTGTTTACCTACCATTCAACTGGTAGCTGGGCATTAAGTCATTTTCTCTACTTTTTAAAAAAAATACTACAATCATGGCTCTCCACACATTCCACTTCTTTATTATTTGTAATTAACCATGACTTCTTGATAAAGATAGGGAAATGGTTTCCTGTTTACTTTTCTCCATTGTTTTTGAATTCAATGCAGTGCTCTTAGACAATGGGTTCTCAACCATTGGGGAATTCCCTCTTAGGGGGAATTTCGGGAGGGGGGGAATTTGTGGCCACAGATTGGTAGACTCAAAATGTTAACTTTCAAACTTCCTAAGGTGGCACAACCCGCAATGTGCACTGATCCGTGCAACTGAGAGGTCACATTGGGTTTTCTTTTCACTAGCTTGTGTTTTGTGCCACTACAAAAATAATCCATGTAAATGTATACGTACGAATACTGAAAAGAATGAAGATTTTCAATAATATATGCATATTATTTGAAATGTACCTTTTGAGCCTGAGAATCTTGGAAAGAGGTGGGGTAATGACATCCTGACTTATGGTGAAAAGGGTGCGTCAGGCAAAACAGGTTGATAACCACTATCTTCACTTGATTGTGACACAAAGCTAGAGAGCCCAGTCTACCCTGCTATAATTAGAGGGAAAGTAATGGATTCCTGCCTTTTGTGAGGGACTTACTAGTGGAAAATAATGATTTATTCATTAATTTTCTACAGCTTTTCAATCATTTGCAGGTTATTTAAAGCCAGAAAATACTTTTAGATATAATTTTTTTAAAGATAATAATAGTTTAGTGATACAAGTTTTACTAATTAACCCATAGCTGGGGAGAGGAGATTGATTCATACTTTGTCCAAGGTTATTTGCCTGTAAGTGAATATAACAAACCCAATGGGAGTTGGAACTTGGCCCTCTAACAATTCTGAGTCATTATCCATTACAACATCCAAGCTTACAGGAATTCCCAAGTAGTCACCCATCTAAGTACTGACCCCTCTTAACATTGCTTAACTCTGGTGATAGGATTGGAACTGGTGTTTCAAAGTGATGTGGCTGTAAGACCCCAATAGTGAATTCATCCTTTTGTAAGAGAATTAATGCAACGCTGAATGCAACTGACTAGACCAGAATTTGAACTCGTCCCGTCAATTCTACTTACCCTACCAATAAAATTTACGCCAATAACACTAAAATAGATTTCAGTAACAAATGTTTATGTACTTCATTATATCACGAGTAGAATTACTGAATCCATTAACGCCTGCCGTAAAATCCAATATTAACTATAAAAATTAAAATCTGCTATTAATTATTGGTTTCTAAAATATCTCATATTAATTGCGAGTTTATAAAGAATCCAGTAGTAATTTTAGGTTTATTAAAAAAATAATCCATTCCTCGGGGGATTAGTGTGAAAGTGAATGCAACAGATTAAGCTGGATTTTGAACTTGCCTCAGTGCTTTCACTTTTCTGCTGATAACAGATACACTACCTGTATATCCCCCACCTGTTATTACAGGTATAAAAACCCGTGAATACAAGGTAAAATAAAATGCCGAGGACAGCCCACTGAAAGTCACTGGTTACAACTGTTGTAAAATCTCATTGAGTAAACAATAAATAAAAAAAACTTCGATGGAAAAAGAAAATGCCAATGGCTGTCTCTAAGGAACAGATACCAAATGTTGCAATGGTTTCTCCTAAAACTGTCAAACAATAGAAATATGATACAAAGTTCTTCTATGGCTTATGCATTTTGATATATGAATAAATGCACTGGTTTGTGGCAATTCAGAATCTAATATCCCCAGACTAGAATCAACTCCAGTTTTATTATTCCGACAAGATGCTATTATATATGAGGTCTGATCAAAAACTATCAGGACTGCTGCTATGGTAATGAAGCTAAAGTACACAGAGTGAAACCACTTGGCACAGATAGAACTTGAACACTGTTGCATATACACATCAAAGTATAACATTCTTGCTCATTTCCACTATTTATAGCACTACTTGGAAGGAAAATGTGTAGAGTGTGGTCCTCTCATCACAGAGATTCCATCGATAGTCATGGCTTGTGAAGCCTCCTTGGGGAAAAGTGTGTATATATCTCTTCTATCTAGCCTTAGGAGCCTCTGCTAGCAGATCAGCTCAGTGTCATTACTATTCCATTTTTTATAGATATTTGGAAAAGATTGAGTTTTGGACTGAGAAAATAAATAATAATATATTTTTCCAATTTTTGTCTTTATCTTTATTACTTTTAGTATAGCATTTCAAGTCTGTGAAGTGTTACAAAGATAGGAAGTTGGGGTGAGCCATTATTCCCCATGTTCTGAAAGGACATGGTGCATAGAAGAAGACTATATTTCAACAGATACATTCTTTAGTCATCGCTAAGTGAATGTTTATGTTTGAATTTCTGAGGTGAGAAGCTTACATTATTTGCAGTATGGCCAAAAGACAAAATCTATTAAGAGCAACAAAAGACAGGAATTTGTGGAGAGCCATGATTGGTAACATCCTTAAGGAACACAGCATTTAAACAAGAATATATTATCACAATAATTTGTGCATTGTGTCCTTTGGCTTTCTTCATGTGTGTGTTGGTTCAAGTAACCTTAAGGGAATTTCAAACTGAATCTTGTATTTAGTTTAAGGGGGTAGTTGTTCTGTTGTCCATGACTAATGAAATCTCACTGGGTTTTTTGTTTTTTTTAGAGCATTGCTCAGTTATTGTTCATCCTGTTTTCATTGTACCTGAGTCTTTACTACTTGGCCTGGGATTGAACCTACAAATTCACAAACCAATACATTAATCCTCTCAGCTCTTGTGAGTTCAATATCTAAGCTGGTTAGTACAAACTCAATCTCAATGGAAACAGGGTAAGCAATAACAAAGAACAATGTGAGATATCCTAAACCTTGCTTTAATACAAGGAATTCTCTTCTCATAGTTCACAGGCAAGAGGAACCAGTCTGCTTTACTATTTAATATTCAGCTGGGAAGAGTGAGATGAGTTTATGCCTTTTCCAAGGGAAGAGGTACAAAAATGAATGTAACAGTTTCAGTCAGAATTTAACCATAATTCACTGATTCAACATTGCATACAGATTAATGGCATAGCTATGGGGTCACATCTTAATCTCACTTTATCTAATTTCCACATGGCTCATTTAGAAAGCAAAATCTTTGATAATTTTACAAATCTATGATTTATTTTCTATCCAAATTTCTGGAATAAGGGCTTATCATTATTTACATTATTTTAATGTACATTATTGTGCTTTGCTGTTATTATCATGCCATTTTGACAGTTAAGTTCTCTGGCCTTTATCAGGGTTTTTTTTTTATTTGGGTAACCCACAAAGAATATTGAACTAAACTCTTTATTTAATCTATGTGAGTTACAACCTGTTTGGAATGATTGCTAAAAACTTCCTCACTCCAAATTTATAGACAAATTTTACAGATGCCTGTTGGGATTTCTTTTCAACCAATAAAAAATAGACAATTCTTTGTCTTATCCTCACATTTTTGTTCTCTCTTGCCTTGAAGTCAGAGTGGTATAACCAATTGACTTTTCCCTTTTGCATGTGAAAACTATTCCTATTTTGTGAACATTTTTCTTTTATTAATGTCTAATAGTTGCTTTGCTTTTGACTTGCATTGCATAAATATTATTTATCTTATATTAATTGCCCTGTTCTTTTTTCTCTTCTTGTGTAGATAATTTTGTCTATTCTGCTTGTTGATAATTTTGTGAATTATGCTTAATCATAACCAATTATCCAATAGTTCTCAATCAACTGATCATGTCTAGCGAATGAACTCACAATTACACCCTTGTGCAAATTAATTGAAACAAAACAAATAATTCTGTTATTATTTACTCTTTTTTCATATTTTTCCAATGAAACATGACCCAGTGCACATGTTAGTACTTCGTATGTTCATTCCTTAAAGTTGTTCCTTGCAGATTGACCACAGATTCTTGATTGGATTTAAATAAGGAGTTTCCAGGCCAGTCTATAGTACTTTGATTTGCTCACTGGTAAGGCTTGCCAGTGTGCTCATGCACCATTACAATTTTCATACGCTTCCTGGGTGTAATGTCCATCATAGACAATGGTCATAGGACAGCTAATTGACAGTCAAGACAATAGTGTCTGGGCGTGATAAAAATCTGATGCAATCAAGGATGACGCAATATTTTTCAAAGCCAAAAAAAATTCATCATACACCCTGAAAATAGATTCATATTACTGCACACCACTGCAGATGACCTAATCTGAGGAAAAAATAGAAATCAATTACACCCTGTCACTCCAGTGGGGCTAAAACTGACCGTATAGTAAAGAAAGGAAACTAAAGCAGTTGTTTCAATTAATTTGCACAAGGTGTACTATGTTACCAAAATTCACAAACCACTGCTTTAAACTACAAGGCCTGGAATGAAAACACTCTACACCCATAGATTAAATTAGCAAAAGACCAAGATGAAATAAGAAATCTTCATGAACAACTCTGCTCGACAGTTTCTCCTGAACTTAGTATTAATAATAAGATCTTTTTCTTTGATCTTTCCATCAACGTTAACAGTTACAGTTTTAAGTCTTCATTGTATTAAAACCCAAAAGTGTATCCTGGGTATGACATCCAACAGCAAGGCGTCTGGTCGGGAGGTTTTGAGGAGCGTGAAACCACCTCTCAATTGCTGTTGTTTCCAGGTCCAATCTGACCCATGGTGGTAACATCTGTTAGGGTCCCAACTATGGGTAAATAGGTAAATCTCTAAACTGGGGGTCAAAACACTATGAAAGTATAAAAATACATTTTATAGTAAAAATACCAGCAATACATTTTCATAGTAAAAAAATTACCAGCAATACATTTTTGGAGAACAAGTCACTAATGCTCCCAAGAAAATTAAATTTCAACATTAAATAACCCATAAGGTGTTGATATACCATTAAACAAACAAAACCTAAAAGCAAAATCTATGATTTTCTTAATTATCAAAGTGAATGTTCTCAAAAGCATAAAATCTTTATAACAAAAGAAGAGCCAATTGTCTGTCTGTCTGTCTGTCACACACTGTGTGTGTCCACGTTACACATGAGTAACAGTTTAAGATGTGCAGATGATACTGTGTTGGCGACAGTCTTAATAAAGAAAACTGAATGAACTCCTTGATATAGTAGGAAAATAAAAGGAGGAAAAAGGTTTGGTTTGTTTTACCGCATATCAACTTCAATGGGTTATTTAATGCCGACAAAAGTTTTATTGCTGGTAATATTTTTTTTTCAAAAAGCATATTGCTGGTAATATCTTTTCTTCAAGAATCTATTTCTAGGAATATTTTTTCTTCAAACATTTATTGCTGGTAATATTTTTTTCAAAAAATGTATAGCTGTATTGCTGGTAATTATATTTTTTTAAAGTATTGCTGGTAATAATTTTTTTTTACAAAATATTTCTGGTATTAAAACCTATTTTTACACTTTCATAGTATTTTGGCCCCAGTTTAGGGTTAAGTATTTGCCCATAGCTGGGATCCTAACAAATGCTACCACCCTGGGTCAGGGTGGACCTGAGAACACTACAAATACAATCTCCAACTATTTAAGTGTAACGTCAATCGACATCTCCAGTTGCCTTGATCTATCCACCTCCCTTCTCCACATCCTTTCACCTTTCATTCCTATCTGCTCTCGCTCCAAATCTCCTGTAACCCCCTTGCCTTGATCGACCCACTGTCTTTCTCTTTCTCCACATCCTCTCCTTTACCACTCCTATCTGCTCTTCCTCCAACCCTTCTGTAACCCCTTGCGTGATAGTGGCCTCCAGCCTTGCTTGGGGTGATACGCTTAAAAAAAAAAAGTTAAGAAGTGGTTCCACACTCGTCAAAACCTCCTGATCAGAGGCCTCGTTGTTGGACACAGTTTATCGTCATACCCAGGATGGGGAGAAAAAAGGATTAATTGTTAACTGTAAGAAGAAAAAAATGTATGGCTGTCAGCAAAATAAACTGCCCAAGGTATGAGCTATGTATTGGGGTATGGAGTTTGAGTATGAGTAACAAGGAAATTTTAAGGAAAAATGGAATTAAAAGGACACTTATAATCAGAAAAAGGCAGCTGAAATTTCTGGGATGCATAATGAGGAAAGAAGGCTTAGAGAATCAGAAACACATAGGATGTACTGAGAAGGAAAGAAAATTAGTGATCAACCTACCTAAGAAGTTTGATGGAAGAACAAAGACAAAAAGTGGTGGTAAAGAGTCATAAGTTACTCAGAGTAACAAAAGTCAGGAAGTTGTGGAGAGTCATGGTTACCCCCATTCTGAAGGGGCACAGTACATAAAAGAAAATTTTATATCTATCTTTTTAGTTTTTAATGCAAAAAATCCTCCTGGTAGTTTTTAAAGACCAAAAAAATATCATTTTACAAAACATTGTCTCATGTGAGATTTCTTGCTTCAAACCTCAACATTTTCTGAATTTAAATACATGCTTTTGTGAAACAAGTGATGTCTAACTGAAATAGATTTTGTTAGACAATATTTAATGACTAAATGACAGGAAATTAAATATGTTCAAGCCTTAACGACAAGAACATGAGGAACAGAATGTCAAATTTGGTGGTCCGAAAATAGAAGCTACAGGAGTTATGGCCAGGAGGACACAAGAAGATCTAATTCTGATTGAGGCAAGAATATACACCAAAAATAAAAGCAGTGAAAATGGAAAACTCAATGTACTTGAACAATTATATAAATACATTGACATGTTAATGTTATTACATATATATATATATATATATATATATATATATATATATATATATATATATATATATTTTTTTTTAAGCTTATCACCCCAAGCAAGGCTGGAGGCCACTAGCACGCAAGGGGTTACAGAAGGTTTGGAGGAAGAGCAGATAGGAGTGGTAAAGGAGAGGATGTGGAGAAAGACAGTGGATCGATCAAGGCAAGGGGGTTACAGAAGATTTGGAGTGAGAGCAGATAGGAATGAAAGGTGAAAGGATGTGGAGAAGGGAAGTGGATAGATCAAGGCAGCTGAAGATGTCGATTGACGTTACACTTAAATAGTTGGAGATTGTCAGGGAAACAGGAATAAGGAAGGGAGTTCCACAGGCGAGATGTGCGAGACATGAAGCTATCGGAGTAGAAGAGACGTCTACATCTAACAGTTTCAACGGTGAAGGGGGGGAACGGGATGCCAGCCTCGTAGGACGTTTAAATTCATGAGGCCTAGGAACCAGCGAAAGCAGCTCCTCGGATCAATTACCGTGAAAGTATTTGTAAAAAAGACAGAGCGAGGCAACGTCGCATCTGTGAGAGAGCGACTGCAGACGAGAGGACAGATCAGGGCCAATTACGTTGCATATCCGTCTCTGGATCTTATCAAGAACCCTGAGGCAAACAGCTGAGGCCGCAAACCATATATGGCAGCAATACTCCATGCAAGGGTGAATGGTCGATTTATAGATTTGGAGGATCGATTCTGGGGAGAAAAATTTCCTGGCTCGGCACAGGGAGCCAACTTTCCTTGTGGTGGATGATGCAATATATATATATATATATATATATATATATATATATATATATAATAATCATTATTGATGATAAAATATTTAGATTTTTGATAATTGAATACTAAAGTCATCACCTAATATTATTTAAAAAAAATTTTTTAGGGAATTCTAAGTACACACCTATATATATATGTGTAGGTATGCGTAAGCATTTAAAAAGCTATATGTAGGTATTAATACATGAAATTACCTTTGTATATCGGTACATGTGTACCTGTATGAGTGACTGCACATGTATATGTGAAACTTGCATGGATGTGTTTATAACAAGATCTCTAATATTACCTTCAAATATCACTCCATATTAACTTAAAAACTAAATTTTAAGTTAGAGAAATTACCTATCTAAAAATAGTCGCAAATTAAATTCATGAATAAAATTCAAACTGATAGAGATATCACCTTTAATAAACAATTACAACTAGAAGTAAATTTATATTTTAAAATAAAATTTTAGTATTTTAATGTAAATTCTATGAATATTTTTGTAATCGACTATTTCATATTAAATCCCCAAAACTTTTGTAATAAAGTTTAAAAAAAAACTTAAATCGCTAACAAACATCAAATTAAATTCCTTACAGACTGTTTAAACATTCACATTTATATCAAACATTGTAATATTTATGAACTCTCAAAGTAAAGCAAAACAACAGCGTCTATTTCGGGCCTTTCATTCCAAAGAAAGTTAATGACACTTTCTCTCATGACCTCTTTCTCTCTTTTTCTCTTTATGTCTTTTCTCCTCTCCCCCCTCTATATCAATATATAACTTCCGTTAAGTTAACCGATTTAATGTGTCAATGTCTGGATTTCCTCAAACAATTTAAATTTGAAAGAATAGAAATTTTACATCTAACTCAATCATGTCTCTCTCCTTCCTCACTTCGTTAATTTACATACTGCCCATCAAAAATGTGTAAATTTCTTTTCATTTTTTGTTTCAATCTTTGGAATTAAAGTCTGATGATCCGCGGTCCTCTAAAAAGGCTGTGGTTAAATAATTTATTATATGGAACCTTAAAGTGGTCTGTTTTTATTTAAATTATTAGCTCTGATTTACATTGAGCTCTCTGGATTTTATCTTCCTTGGGTCTACCCATATGGATTAGCTAGTTTTTCGTAAACTAAATATATATATATATATATATATATATATAAAAATATCCATTTAAAATAATGTTTAAACAAATAAATTAAATATGTCAGATTTAATCTATTTCCTAAAAAATTGTCTTTGTTTATGTTAGGATATGAAACAGAGTAGATATATATATATTTCAAGAATTGAGAAGATATGTGATCAAAAGCACAATTTGGGTCTTGTTTCATCAGGAGGTCCTACATGGCCAAGTTGGTCCAAGGCACGTCAGATTTAATAATGGTTTCCTCTCGGGGATGTGGTTTCAAATCCTGCAGGAGGGTGCATATTTTTCTAACAAGAATTCTTAAATATTCAGGCTGGTAGATGTAAATAAATATACTGTTTAATAAATAAATAAAAACAGAACATCTATTCAAATATGAGTATCCATTTAAAATAACATTTAAACAAATAAATTATATATATATATATATATATATATATATATATATATATATATATATATATATATAAATATATATTTGAATTGGACAGAATCCAACAATTTATTTAAAGACATTTTTGATATGTTTAACGATCTTTTTTTCAGGCAGGTAAATGTTATTTAATACTGTTTATTATAAATGGAGCATTTACTTAAATACTTGTATCTATAAGAAGAATGTTAAACATATCAAAAATGTCTTTATATATATATATATATATATATATATATATATATAAATATATATATATATATATATATATATATATATATATAAAGAAATATATTCTTAAGGTGTGCTATATTTATAGGATAAAGTGCTCAATATCAGAGATAGAGAGTGAGTAAATGTGGCCTGACAATTGTGTCTAGCATGAAACAGCCTATCGCTTCTAAGTGTTGATTTCAATGTTCACTTTATATATATATATATATATTCATTAAAACACAAAAGAGTGGTGAAATAATTTTGGCCTAACCCACATTCAAAATTCTAACCAACTGATGAAACATCAGAATATTTTTGAATTTCTTCTTGGTCAGGTCAAGAACTTTTCAGTGACCCATGTATGTGTATATATATATATATATATATATATATATGTATATAATTATTTATTTGAATATTACAACATAAATATGTTATAAAATCACGACAAAAATAGCCATTTTGTTTCAACACTTCTGGTGTCTTATCAAGTGAAGATGTAGAATATAGAATAAATGGTTTTAAAAGTTTCAAATTAATTAACGATCCTTAGCTAGGAGTAAACGCTGTTACATAAGCTAGAATGACCAATCAAAATACAAGTATAGGGTAATTTGAAAAATTTGACAACTAAGCAAGGTTATCATAGATATTAAAAGATTTATAAAATTTGAAATTAAAATTAAAAGTAAAAAATTAAAAATTACCTATTTAGAAATCTAAGTCAAATCTCTATTAAGTTTTAAACTGTAGAATTACCGAAGAGAAAAAATATAAAAATATAAAAATAAAAATAAAAGATATATATGCTATTTAATTTGTATTTTCATTGAAATTATGTTGAAAGGGATGTTCAGAACCCCAGACAGAAATGTATACACTTTAGTTTTATTTCAACATGTTAGTCGCCTCTCACGCGAAATCATTCGAACATACGCAGGTTATAATACATAAGCGCTCAAACGTATTTAGATATATACACACACATAAAAAATATCTACACCACATACAACCACACGTACGCAAATGCACTTTCCTTACACATAGACATCAATACACACAGGCACATACAGCTACATTCACTATGACCTAGACGGTCAGATGTCATATCTAAAAGTGAATATATTCGTGGCTTAATATGTTATTAAACGAATTTTAACTTGAAATATAACTAATCTGGTCAAATATATATAGATAAAATTTAAACAAATAATATATATATATATATATATATATATATATATATATATATATATATATATATATATGTATAAAGCATAATGTGGCTTCAGGGTTGACTACCAGAAATACATGCAGAGATCATGTGCAACTTGTCACTACAAATACAATTATGCCACTGTTGATCAGAGCAACCTTTCTAAGTGCTACTAAAGAGTTTGGGATCCTTATTACCATCTTGAAGCAGCAACCAGGAAACTGCCAATCATGTACTCTCATAATGAATAGTTGCTGCTGCTGATCAGCCAAATCACCAAAAAGTTAAGCTTAAGGCCATGGAAGAAAGAACTGGTCAACCATATCCTGAACAGGAAACAAGGGATAAAACTCTTCCCATGTTCAATAAAAATGGAAGGAGTACTGGCCAGATGATAGGCGAACCAATGTACTTCTAGTAATAGGTTCACAGCACAGGAGGCTTGGCACTTTTATCAAGACACCGTTACTAGGACGGTTGCTGAATAAGGCTCCAGAAACTAGTCCAGGTCAAAGGGTATTACTAAATTTTAAAAATATCTCTTTAGGGTATCTCAAGAGTTGAAATCAAAGTAATTTTAACATCAATCACTTAATCTTGTTAAAATTTAAAAAAAAAGTATTCATGACATTATACTCATTCAGGGAATAAATGTAAGTTTTGTTTTGGATCATATGACAGATAATGAACTTGATAACATTTTATCAAGTCATTTATAGAAAATGTCAATATATATAAACTATAATATATATATATAAATATTACCAGGGAATCTCAACTTTTTGTTACTTGGTGATTTGTCAATTTATGTGTCAATAAAGAGACACCACCATGCCCTCCTCCTTTTTCCTTTTTTGAAGGACTTGTGACCATTGATTGATCCTATCAAATATATTGTGTTTCAGAAATAAAATATTTCCTACAGTCTGTGTGCTTGTCTTTTTTATACATTTTTATAAAAGATCATTTTTTCCTACAATCCTTAACTTATTCTTCCCATACATTTTTTCCTCAATGGTAGCACTGATGAGAAAAAAACGTATAATTATTATTCTTCTAGACGCAATGAATTACTTAATTATAATTATCTCAAATCCTCCTAATTTCTATCAATTGTATATCCTTGTTTGAACCGGCTTCTAATGTTCTGGATGGAGCGGCTTGGGGATAGTAGTTGTGGCTTGTGTACATTTTTTTTTTTAAGCGTATCACCCCAAGCAAGGCTGGAGGCTACTATTATGCATAGGGTTATAGAAGGGTTGGAGGAAGGGCAGATAGGAGTGGTAAAGGAGAGGATGTGGAGAACGAGAAAGACAGTGGGTCGATCAAGGCAAGGGGGTTACAGAAGATTTGGAGTGAGAGCAGATAGGAATGAAAGATGAAAGGATGTGGAGAAGGGAAGTGGATAGATCAAGGCAACTGGAGATGTCGATTGATGCTACACTTAAACTGTTGGAGATTGTATTTATCAGGGAAACAGTAATAGGGAGGGAGTTCCATGAGGTTAGTGTTAGGTTTAGTGTTAGGGTTAGTGTTAGGTACACCCTAAGTCAAACCACCCTCCATCTATAATTAAGCATATACCCACATCAATAGAGAAAAGAATAAGCATGAACTCCGCAAATAAGGAAATATTCCGACAACACAGTAATTTTTATAACACAGCCCTGAAAAATAGCAGATACAAAAGCACTGACATAAGCTATACAAACAATAGTACCAATAGTAAGAAAAACAGGAAAAGAAAGATCATATGGTATACCCCTCCGTTCAACCAAATGGTCAATACTAAACTTGGGCATAAGTTCCTAGCTTTAATTGGAAAACACTTTCCCACAAATAGCAAACTTAGCGAGATCTTTAATAAAAACACCTTAAAATTAAGTTACAGCTGCACTGAAAGTCTAGAAAGAATCATAAAAAAACATAATAATAAAATCCTAGAAAAACACGCATGCCAAAACAGTGTCAATAAAACTCCTAAACTGCAATTAGACAAAAATAATGAAAAATTATGTGATTGTAGAAACCCTAATGACTGCCCGTTAGGAAACAAATGTCTCACTAAATCCGTGGTATACCAATGCACCATCTCATCCATGGAGAGTCCTAACCCTGACAGGATATACATTGGGTCAATGAAGAATAAATTTAAAATTAGATGGAGACAACACAAGAGCTCCTTCAACAATATCCAAAATAGAAATCAGACATCTCTATCCCAATATTTCTGGCATTTAAAAGAAACGAATAAAACACCAAAAGTAAAATGGAAAATAATAAATAGAACAAGAACTTGTAAAACCTGGGATGACCCATGCCCTTTATGCCTACATGAAAAACTACATATCATTAAGTTTCTAAATAATGAAAAGTTATTAAACCATAGGCAGGAGTTAACGGTTTTTTGCCGACATCAACAAATTTTCGCATTAAATAATTAACAAAAAAACAAAAAAAACAACATATAAACAAATAAATTCTATAGTTTAATAAAAGCCTTAAAAGCTCAGCCCAATCATTAAATAGAAAAACCCTTTGTGGAGTCGGTAAAAAACAAATTGTAATCCATTTCAATACGTTTGTAAAAGAAATAACCATTTGAATAAACAAATAAATAAAGAGATTAATAGACAGATAATGATGAAACAGAATCCTCTCGACACTTAACGACCTGCCGCACGTGTTCTTTCCTATTTTTCTGCATGCCGCAAGGCCATAAAATGCCTTTAGACCAACAAGACAGCGACCGCTACTATCAGACTTGAAATAGGGACCCCAACATAACCTGACATAAGACTGGTCTGTAGATAAAAATTAATTCTTAACTCTTCGACCACCTAACCAATATGGCCGACCCTAGCCATTTCCATAGTAAATAATGTTGCAAGAGACCATACTTATAAACACGCGCAAACCACAAGATAGCTTATTCCCAAATTCTCGTTGATGAGGAAGCAAGACCAGACACCTTAATTCAACTTAATTTCAAAAATTATATTGAGGGTCTCGGCACTCGCTTTTGAAACATGAGAACTCTTATGTAGCGAAGGAATCATATTTTTAAAAAAAATATTATAATATAAGCTCTACTTCTGTATGGAGCACTGTCTTTTTAAAAATAAAAGCAAAAATACTAAGGAACTCCGGATTATTTACCTAATGTGTTCTTTCCTATTTTTCTGCATACCTGCACACACATATATATATATATATATATATATATATATATATATATATATATATATATATACAAAACACTAAAATGCAGCCTACCTTACTACTCGGGTTTCAACTGCAAGGTCTCCTTAGGCAAGTAATCTTCTTCTTGCCTGAGGAGACCTTGCAATTGAAATTGAGGTAATAAGTTAGACTGTACTTTAGTGTTTTGTAAATGTCTTTGCTCTGCATTTTCTATTTTGGAATTTTGTATTAAGCACTTTTTCATGTTTATACTTTTTAGGCACGGCTGTTTTCGACCTCCTATAACAGTATATTATTTTATATTTTATATTGTATATTACACACACACACACACACACACACACACATATATATATAATCTTTTGAGATAGTGAGATAAGAATATATATTATAAAAGAATATGCTTATAAAATAATAATATATTCTGGTAGTACCTCTGAATATTTCATGCTTTTCATATTTGAAATTTCTGATGAATCATAATTTTTAAGTTAATGATTGAATAAGTTCCTTGCAAGTTCCATAACTGTAAAATACCTGTAGAAAATCCCCTGTTGCGTTGTCAAATATTTGAGCTTAGCAGTTTTAACAACATATTGCAACAACAAACATAAGTATGAATGCAGGTCATTATTTAAAGAAGTAAGAGGGTACAAATAAAAAGATTCAAAATTGACAAGTTTTTCACTGTAGCAGACATTAAACATATGAAAACATTATCACCTCCTCTATCTTCACTTTCTATCTTTCTTTTTCTCACTGGAACCAAACAGCATCACTGATATGTCTTTTCTATCTTTCCTAGATCAAAACAGAAAGTCCATTATTTATGAGGTAAGGCATAACAGTTATATTAACTACCGAAGGAAGGGACATGCAAGACTATAACGTGATAATAATATCTGTGTGTGTGTGTGTGTGTGTGTGTGTGTATGCATGAGAGAAACTGTAGAAACATTCTCTGCCGATTTTAAAAGCCACATGAAAAGTAGATAAATAGGTTGAGTAGTAAATAAGTGGGACATTGGTATGACAAAGAGGAAGAGGAGGTTGGTAAGAACTACTAAAAGATAAAAAAAAAAAGAGGGAATGAGAAAGACCAAAATAGCCAACGTGATATAGAGAAGGCAGAATGGCAGAAGAACCAGACCGAAAAAAAAAAAAAAAAAAAAATCTACAGAACCAAGGTCAAACTGGTTTTCTCAAGGGAAAGAAAAAGAAAGTACCAGTCATGGGGGGAGCAAAGACAATTTCATTTCCCAACTCAGTAGGAAAAAAAAAAAAAATCAGCAGATGTCGGACAGTCTCCAAACTTGATGGGAAGCTTGACAGGAATTAATAGAAGCAATGTTAAAAGAACTTTTCTCTTTCTCTTGTGAGACGAGATGCAATGTACAAACATTACAACATTACATTACATGCAACGAGATCTGTACAGGTGGGTGACAAGTAAACAAGCAGTAAAAGCAGGAATTTAAAAGGTGACGAGTCGGGGGGGTTAAGTTTCTCAGACACAGTCAAAGACAACATGGCTCCTCTTTTTTCAGGTTTTGGATATATTTAGCAACTCACAGGCATAAACAGTCTTTACGCAAACATAAACACACACAAAATATTTTTCAAAATGGCCTCTTCTTTATTTTGGATGCTCCCAAGATACTGTTCTTTTTCATGTTTTTCAGATATTTCTATGCATAAAATGGGATGTAAATGGTTAGATAAATGAAAAATGTTATTTTTCATGTATATTAAAAAAAAACTTTTAAAATTAAGTACTCATACATATATATATATTATATATATATATATATATATATATATATATATATATATATATATATATATACATATTTATTAAAATAATACATAATAGGAAAGAACAATGAGATTTATAATTCAGAGTCCTTAGCATTTATTTTTATTTTTAACCCTAGATCACTAACCATCAATTAAAGTTACACCACTACTAACCATGGCTATATCATACCTGATTTTGAAAATATCCAAAAAGAATATTAAATATAAATCTTTATTTGAAATATTTTACATGCAGGCACTTCAGACTTTGTACTTAACATTAATAGGAACTGAAAAACATTATTTAGGTAAGAAAACCAGATACTGAAAATTGTAATTAAAAATAGGAAAATTTGAGCTGGGTACTATATACCCATGGTTAGTGTTCTAGAGTTAAAGAACAAGGCTCGATACAAATTGTAGAGCATAATATTATAATGGTATTTTAAGTTTAATTTTTATGATTGAATTTGAATTGAAGTTTCAGTTTTGAAACATGGAAATTTTGGTGTTGTAATGATAATATATTTTTTTAAAAAGACAATTATAATATATAATCTAAACAAGTTTTTTTTTTACATTTAACCAATAAGCTTAACTGTTGTAATGGAATCTTCCACTCACCCTCTTACCTATTGTGGACTGACTATATCAGTAAATATATATAGTGTGCACAGGATATACCGGAGACTTGCTTTGGCAATTAGTTGGAGATTTATCTCCAGCTAAGCTTGTCAAATTCTCTACCTGAAGGCAGAGAGGAACTCAGATGAGGCTATGTTGAAGGGCAGAGTCTTGTCTGGGGTGGTAGACAGCTACCCGACCCTGTTTTTTACAGGGTCTACGGGGAATTTTTGCCCGAGCCTATGAGAGTGAAAATGCCATTTTTCAGTATTTTTCTGGCTTCAAGCACAGTGAAGTTTCTTATACACTAACGGTTGCAATGATTTGAAAAATATTGTTCTTCGGATTTGTTCTGATTTCTCATATTGGATAGATTTTGGCCAACAAAACTGACCTCTGAATTAGGCAAGTATAGGTATATCAAATTAAATATTTGTAATTAACACTTATTTTCTATTTTGATTTTTCAAGTGTTAATGTAACTGCTTAATTCTTATCTGCATGACTGATGAAAAACCTATTCCGCCTCAGGGCTAAGAAAGATATCTTTTTTAACAACCCAGCCAACTTTGCCCTTACAAATATCTTATCAACATCTGAGGTATTAGATGAATCATTTACTTCTGTGGCGTTGCTTGGGCCCAGGGGGTAATACTCTGATCTCAAGTTGCCCTCCTACACTACCAGGTTCAACCAAACACTGAACTATTAAAAAAAAAGAAGAAAAATAGTACTTATTTTTTTGTTTCCTCTGTTGTAAACAAAATTAAATTTTAATAAATATTGTTTTATTTTATTTATTTTTTATGCTAAACTTCTTTGAATAAAAGGCTGGCGAGGTTATTCCAGGCAGAATGTTGTTGTTGGAATGATAATGTGAATTGAATGAGATAAGAAGGATAGAAGGTTATAGCAAGTGAAAATTATGAGTATAAGGAGGATAGATAACAATTAACCCTTGAATTGAAAATGAAAGCACCCACATAAAGTGCCAGTTTTTGAGAAAAAGCCATTTAAGTGGCACTTTCTTTTGAGATTTTGGACACTAAGGAAATGAGGCTGATTCAACTCCATGGTAGTAGCATGTGTCTAATCTATAAAACTTTGTACTGGTGGAACTAAAGGAGATTTCATTTGAATACATGCCAAGGTAATAGTGACATCTATCAGTTCATATATATATATATATATATATATATATATATATATATATATATATATATATCTTAAGAAAGAGAAAGAATGGATGGAGTTAGAATCCACAGTTCTTAGCATTTACTTTTTAAAAAAGTGCTCAATCCAACTTAGAGCAAGATATTATTAAAATATTTTTATTATAATAGATTACAATAAAAACATTTTCCATTGCTACATGAAAACTTTCATGTTTCAGATTAATACCTCTTCAGGTGATTTTAGATAAAATATAATGAAAATGATTTTTATTATATGTTATCTACCATCGCCCAAAGAGAAATGATTATAGTTCTAAAACATGAAAGTTTTTGTGTAGTGATGTAAAATGTTTTTATTGTAATCTATTATAATAAAAATATTTTAATAATAATTATATATATATATATATATATATATATATATATAAGACATGGCTCATTAAATAATTTAGACAAGTTTTGTCTACTGATTTTAAATAGGATACACTTATAATTATGGACAAGTTTCTTAGTATCCTTATTAAAGCAAGAAAGAATAATGAAACCATAGCCTCACTTGATGTTGAAAATTTATTCACTAATGTTCCAGTTAACGAAACTATACACAATTTTACAAAATGGTTTAAATTTATCCAGACAAGATTTTGAAAAACCAAATAACAGGAAGTCTAGACGCTTGACCTAGAAAATCTATTTTCTGGGGATTTATATTATTGAAGACATGAGTCGGGAAGGAGAGACAGCTGTCAACCCTATATATATATATATATATATATCTCTGAAGAAATATAGACTTAAGATGTGCTATATTTATGGGATAAAGGGCTCAATATCAGAGATAGAGCGTGTCTAAACATAAAAGTGAAAATAGAAGTCAACATTTAGAGGCGACAGTCTGTTTCATGCTAAATCCAATCGTCAGGTCACATTTGTTGTTATTTTTCTCGGCTATTTATATATACGGGTCAGTGGTGCATTGTGGGTAGTCTATTTTGGTGGTGATTTTACTGGAATCGTTTATTTATTTATTTATTTGGATTAAATTATTTTGCTTGTTTTTATTTATTTCTTTATTTTTATTTTTTATTTTTTATTTTATTTGTTATCTTATATATTTATTTATTTTTTCATTTTTATTTTAATAGGTGTTTTTATTAACGTATAAAATTTGTTTATATCGCTTATTTAATAGTTTTGTTTTGGTTTGGGAAGATAAAGCTATTTATTCAATTTTGGGGTTGATTGTTGTAGTTTATTTTAACTATTATTTTGGTGGGAGCAGTTTTTAATTTGTTTATTACTTCATTTATTTATTTGGATTGATTATCTTTATTTGTTTTTTCTAACGGTTAGTTTATCGGGATTGGTTGTTAGTTTATTTATTTATTTGGATGAATTTAGATCAATTTGTCGCCTCTAAGTGTTGACTTCTATATTCACTTTTATATATATATATATATATATATATATATATATATATATATATATATAGAGAGAGAGAGAGAGAGAGAGAGAGTGAGAGATAATACATATTATACAATAGACCATATTTCAAATAATAATATCTATATATATATGCATATAAATAGTGGGAAAAAATTGTCAAACAAGGATAAATATGGCTACAGCTGCCTTCACTCTTTGGTAATGTTTATCGTTTTAAAAAGCAGTTATTAGAATTAGATTAAAATCTAAACATATGATGAAAGTCAATTTATACATTCATTTTACAAAACAAATATTAACTTTTTTAATTATAATATACTCTTTTTCTTTGATAGATTACCTAATATCATGTTCAATATTAATAAGAGGTCAAATATATATATATATATATATATAGAGAGAGAGAGAGAGAGAGTGTGTTTAATAATATTAGTGGTCAATATATATATATATATATATATATATATATATATATTTGTGTGTAGTGTCACCACAAATATATCCACACGTTTCCGGTGTCTGTTTTTTAATTTTAATTTTAGGTCAGCAAATCGGTAGCGAATTATGCATCGAAAAATAATTCATATTTATCTGTATCTCACTCATTTAAACTGTTATTTAACTCCTCTCTTTAAAACTTCTCTCTGTTAAATTTTAATCCCCACCTTCACCTTTGGGCCTTCCTGTTCTTCTTTCTTCTGTTACACCCTCTCTCTAGAGCTTTCATACATTTCCCTCTCACACTTGTTTCCCATTCCCACACATACACTTTCACTAAATTTTTTTTCTTTATACCCGGAGTTAAATTTTCCGATTTCTTTTTGAATTTGTAGGTCTGATGAATTGGATCGTGATTACGATTCCAATGTAATAAATTATAACCATGGAATATCAGCATTTGAGCCTTTTATATCAAACACACACACATATATATATATATATATATATATAGAGAGAGAGAGATAGATAGATAGATAGATAGATAGATAGATAGATAGATAGATATTTCACCCCAAATTTATAGTAATAATTGCATGTAATGCTATGGACTTATTGACCCACACTTGCACACACCCACATATAAAATGGAATTCCATTGTTATAATCAGAGAAACAAATACAAAAGTCACACTATATATATATATATATATATATATATATATATGTGTGTGTGTGTGTGTGAGTGTGTGTGTGCGTGTGTGTGTGTGTGTGTGTGTAATGTCTGATAAGATAAAGAACAAATAGGAAACACTTGTCAATCTAACATGTTTCATTTTTATTAACCATTGCTCAGAGAATCAGATATGGAGAAAAAGAAGAAAGAAATTTTGGTATTTTTTGTTTTATAGTTGTTGAATTTTTATTGGTTAATCAAGTTTCCTTTGCATTTGATCTGTATTTGATCCCAATTTTATATATTATGGAGATTGGTGCTATAAAAATAAAACAACCTAAATGAAGTCAGCATTTAAGCTTCTTCAAATTAGTCGCTTTCTGGACCCACACACTTTATCCAGCATCGTTTCCAT